>OU383775.1:24189871-25389871 GCA_910950805.1 Acrocephalus scirpaceus scirpaceus | reverse complement strand
TTTTCTGCAAACTGTTGTTTTCCTAGACTGTTGTTTCTGTGTTACCTATTCAGATGTCAGTGTGGGCAATCCATGGATAGGAAACCACTCTTGCAAAAGGTGAGTGTGCCAGACTTCCTCAGAATAGGTGGATTTTTTGGGCAACAAAGGTGATTATTAATTCCATGCAAGGATCTGGTATATTTCTAAGTACAGAATATGCTCTGTATGTTCAACAAAAAAAGGAGCTAAACCCACACTACTTCTCATAGGGCTTCAGGCTTCATTATTGAAACAAGCTCTAAAATTCGAATTCCAACTAAGGAAATTTTGGCTTACAAGTAAGTCTACAGCTTTGCTTGTGTGCGGACAGAACTCTTATGCTACTGGTCCTTTATTAAAAAAATACATTACAAAAGATGGGATAATCAGATATGTAGGCATTCCCTTCCTACTGACAGTATACCTAAGATGCAACGGGATGTGATGACTCTGTGCTCCTAAGGTATAGGGAAAGAAAAATTTCTACAAAAATTTCAGCTAAGTTACAGCATTCATAAGGCATTCTTAACTCTCTCTGTGGTTGGATTCAGTGCATTTTAAAATATTCTCATATCTTTAAAGAAGTCCATTTCAGAATGTGTCATTGTTACTTGCTATGGCTGAGTTGACCTAAGGATTGGTAGGAGAATTAAGCTGTAAGTTTTCTGAGGCAGCAATTCTTTGTTTGACTCTGCACAATATAAACATCAATATGGGTGGCAGCCCATAAGTGAGATCTAGGCACACTGCTATGTATGTATGATACAATTGTTAGATGAGTATTCTGCATTGTTCAGTCTTTTTCTGTTCTAGAATGGTAGATTCTTCATTGGTCATGCCTTCAAGGTTTCATCTATGGGGAATTGTACTTCGTAGTGATAAGCTCTTTTATTTATTTGTTTATTTTTAAACTGGATGTTTACAGTCTGATAGCAGCAATTATATAGCTGGGATGAGCTGTGCAAGAATGAGAAATGTGATTCATGTTTTAAATGAGTTAAATGTGATGCTTTCCATATGCAGGATATATATCTTTCTCTTTGAGTAAGACACAGATCTCATGCAAGTCATGGGTGCTATGTTTTTTACAAAACATGTGTGAGTTCTGACCTTTCCGGGCTTGAGTGCATTATGAGTGAGAGCACTGGTGTGCTCACAAACTGTGGAACAAACTTCACAGAGAATCACAGAGTAAATCTTGGAACACATGAGAAAAGCTAATGGAGCTGGAGGCCAGTGGCAACACGGGGTGACACAAAGGCCCAGACCAATCTCCCAAGGCATTGAGTTGTTTTAGCTAGTCCAACTGCAATGGAAGCGTTGTCAGAGTTTCTCAATTTTCTGAGTTATGCAGCTGCTGTTCCTAAAGTAATTCAAGTGCAATAATGGTATGAAAGCAAAGCACTGGGGCTGTTCCAAACAATTTTATGTTAAAGTCATACCTTGCACAAGCTGTGTCTTCAGTGCATGCACTATTGTCTAATCCATGAAACAGACCTGTGAGTGCTGGCTGTCAGTGTGAGGGACACAGAATGAAGCAGCATCATCATAGTGAGACACTAGCAAATTCCTTAAGTGTCAAAGGTGTTTATCTGGTCTGACCCTGTTTTAACTTGGACTGTTGCCTTGCTTGTCTCCTGGCTACTCAGGGCTGCATTTTTCCTCTTGTTGTCCAACAGTGCACATTCTTTCTCTTTAATGTCTTCCCTCTATTACTAGTTTTCCTTTGTTAAAGCTCTCTCAAACTTTGTTCACTTCTGTTTCTTCTCTTCCTTCACTTTGTAATCAAGCATGACCACCTCTTTCACAGCCACTTCATGCTTGTATTTGTAGCACTTTACCTGTTCCTGTGTCTGGTGGTCATGATTGCCTACTAAATTATTTCCTGATATTGTCCTCTCCCCCCCTCCACCCCCTTCTCCCCCGCACCCTGAAGCCTCCAGTATGGGCCTCTTGAAGGGAAACTGCTACCATTCTTCCAGTTTAAAAAGAATGAATGGAGAAAAAGCACACTAAACCACCCAAATGTCTTGAGATGGCATCTCCCTCAGATCTGCAGCAAACTCCCTGGAAGCAGAAAGTGTCTTTTATAGTTTATAGAAAAGTTGCTGATTGCTAAATGCTTAAGACTGGATCACAAACCCATCACAATTGCATTAAAATGGTCACAGTCCTCACTTGCTGTATCTGCAATGAGTTAGATGGCAGACTGTCATTCTGAGAAGAATGGTTTCGATCTGTCTCTATCAAAGTTTGGTTAATGTGCTGGAGATGTAGCACAGCTGCAAAATATTTTTGTTTGCATGCTATAAGAATGTTCTTTCAATTTATTTGCACCTTGCAAGTTGAATTTAACAAAAATTCCATAATTCTTTTTTTTTTTTTGTTGAAGTCCAAGTACGTGATGCAATATAAGAGCCCAGTGCCAGGAAAATCACTAAATTTATGGAATAAATCTGCTGAGCTGTAGGCTTCTGAGGGTCATCAGGATTGATCATGAGCATGCTGAAGAAGGGCTGTAACTGCTTTTCTAGAAGTCAAAGACAGACCCAAAAGGATTTGATTGTTATAACTGGCCATGATATGAAAAAGGTTGCAAACTTACATATTGTGAACCTTCAGATTGGTGAAAACCCTATAGTTGCTGAGGATACTTGTAAAGCCCAATAAAAATCTTGCCAATATTGCTGTGACAGGAGTCACTAGATGGCAATATTACCTGTACTCTTACTAATCCAAGTGTATGGTCATTGTCCAGCCCTTAGAAAAGGTGTGCCTTGCTCTGTAGAGGTTTTCTGTAGTGGGAGCTCAGGCCAACCATAGGGGCTTTCCAAACCTTTCTGAATGGGAAGATTACTTGAATGCTGGTAACTGCAATTACTCACCAATTTCTTTCCACATAACTATGCCAGAATCACAGAGTGATTTAGTGTGTGTGTATCCTACTCAGCTGTGCCTGCTGCCAGCAGGGAAGTTGTAGTGGGGGGCAGATGGGAGGTAGCAGTCAACTGGAGGTGTTTCTGTAGCCCCATTCACCTCAATCTGCTAGCAAATGTGAGTTAAGACCCCTTTTAATCTTTGACTGGAGGTTGTACTGCCAGGGCTTCACATCTGCTGCTACTCAGAGAAACTGAGAAGAGTATCCCTCTTCATTCAGGGCTTGGCAGGTTGTGCACATGGTTCTGATTTTGTGTGAAGCTGATTTTAGGTATGCGCCATAGAGGTTGTGCTAATCTACTGAAAAAGAATTTGTAGGATTTCAGTTTAGGAGTTTAGTACCTCTGTGAGAGGTACAGCTAAAAATAATGCTCTAGATTTAGCTGTTTGCAGTTGATTGAGAAACTGGCTAGATAAGGTATGTGATATTAATAACTGTGGGTGCTGGACTTGGCTCATTTTGTTGAAGTTTTCGTGTTAGAAATATACAGCCATGTTTTAGTAGAATTTGGCTTCTTTTATAAGTTCAGATTTTCATTGACAAATTTATGCCTAGTTCACACAGGTTATCTGGAAATCATTCAACTGTCAAAGTAAGCAAAATGTCTGCCTTTCTGCCCTTTTTGCTGCAGAAGTTGTTTCTATTATTAACTTTTTTGACTAAAAAATTTCCTTGAAAAAATCTTAGGGGGACCCCAACTCAGAAAAGTCCCAATGCAGTTAATTATTTCTTCTTAATTTACATATGGATGCAAAATAATAAGTAATAACATCATTGCTACAATAAAGAATATTATTTGGAGTAGATTAGTAGTTTTCGTTCTCTTCATATTGTTCAAAGTTTCCCACTGTGATGAGGACATTATACTTTTTGTTCTTGTAGCCCTATATCCTATCAGGAAAGCCCATCCCAGGCTCACCTGCTATCCTTTTCTCAACTCTATAGTCAGTAGAGTAAGTCTGAGAAACATTAGTTTTCCCTTACCTGCATAATGTTTTCTATTTGTGAACTAATTCTTGAAGAAAATTCAAAAGCCTATTGTAAGAAACACACCCTTGAAATGGGAAATACTGTTAGGAACAGCTTCATCTTGCAAATAAACAATAGAAATACAGACATTTATTATTTTCCCCCCACTAAGGTGAAAATAACTCACAAAACCCCTTTGGAGGCCATTGCATTTTCTTTTATTATCCTGAAAAAAAGAGAGACTTGTGGGATATGAGCTATTGAGCAACAGCACAGATTGGTAGCCACACAGCTGTGCTACCAATCTATCCTCCCCCCCATCAGACCCATAACATCCTACATTGGTGCTCATCTCTCTGGATGGATTTCATACATAGACATTTAGGTATAACTTCTTACAGGATTCAATGTAATATTCTACTAGTAAAGATTCATCAGAGCAGGACAATAGCTGATGGAGAAGGCATATGTCAATCAATTGGAAATATTTCTCTAGCAAGTAGTAACACAAAAAAGAGGGGAAATCTGGTAAATCTTTCTTCTGAAGTACTGAACACTCACTTGAAATACTAAAATTGTATTCACTAGCAACAGCACCTATATGGGCTACTTGCCCTGTACTTACTAAGCTGCTGGATCCAGGTGGTGTTACTGAAAGCCCAGGCTGAGAACTGCCAGGCCAGCTTGCTTTGCAGCGCACCAGGGTTTTTCCTGACTCTTATTTGCCCTTGGTGAGGGCCTTTGGTGAGAACTAGTGCTGCTGCTCCTCATATCAAATGAGGAAATTGAAATGTACTTGAATTAGAAACAGATGACTGGAATTTAAGGATGAGTTAAAACTGCTATAAGCAAAGGGCAAGAGTGATAGAATTAGTCTGTCTTGAGACTAGTTTGCTTATGTTACATATTAGAGTCCTTTCTTGTAGCTTTGAAAAGTAACCAAAGAGACATGAAATCAGTGCAGATCCAAGCAGAACTCTTGGATTTGAGCTCTACGGTTCACTCTTAGATCCAAAATGTCCCAAAGCAAAATTCCAGTGCCTGATTCTCTGCTGATCCAGATCTTGCACAGATTTCAGTGGAATCAGTAAGACGGTTTCAAACTGAGATGGGAAGTAATAGATGGAATTATTGGAATTATTTCCTCTCTGCCTGCTGAAAATTTGACTAGACTCCTTGATTAATAATGAGAAAATTAGAATATGTAGTAGAATCTGTTTCCTTAATTTTGTACAAGTGAGTCACTATTTAATCTATAAGACTTGGATCCATCTGTTTTACAGGCTTGAATTTGAGGATGAACTTCGTTTCTGTAGTGATTTCTTAGCTATCAGGATCCTTAAAGGGTATTAAAATGAAACCTTCCAAAGAGGAAAGTGGTCCCCTTTACTTTTTGGATGCTTTTTCCAATGCTGGCTGTGCTCCAGGAGTGTGGTGATGTTGACATCATGTTGCACTGACGTGTTGGTTGATGTAACACTGCTGAATGACTCGGAGAGCCTTGGTTTTCCAAAGGCATACAGCAACTGAAAACAAAAAAGTGAAACAAATCCAGTAACAGATTAGTTCAGATGCTAAAGACAAACGAGGCTTTCTGTACGTAACGCTTGGTTCTCGCCTTGTCCTTCAGAGCCCTTAGCTGTTAGCTGAGACCCTCTGTGTTTTAAGTACTATGAATGGGTGCACTAAAACCTCTGATCAAATGAACACAGAACTGCAGATAATTAATTCCTGTTACTGCTGCAGGAGTTGAAGAATAACTTGTGCCAAAGTACAGCAGAAGGACAGAATAGTTTTATTGCTGCAAACAGCAGAATGTTTGGCATGTTCACGCTGCTTGTCTCAGACAAGCCTAGGTGAAAGGGGTGACGGAAACACTCGCTGTGGTGCCACAGACTCATCTTGTTTGGCCAAGATGAGTCTAAGGTAATGGAGAGAGCTCTGACCTCAGAAGTGGTTATGATGGAAGCAGTCAAATTGTTGTGCATACAAGATGTGAGATTATTGGAACTAGTAATATGAAATTATTCATTTCAAGTATTCCTTTTTTTTCCCCAAAATACCATTGTTTTGAATTTCCTGTGTTTCAGAGGAACATAAAGGCCATAAACATTTGGGGTTTTTTTCCACTGGGGAAAATGTATACCTTTCCATCTTTTTGAGATGTCTTAATTTAGACCTTAAAATGCTAGAGAATATTTTAAATGCCTTACCATTTTAATGTGCAATACATGCATTTAGCAGAGCAATCTATTTTTATGACTATAAATTAACTTTATTCAGATCTTTCTAGAAAGTTTCAAACTCTAGCCTATCACTTGGGATATCTTTTGTTTCTCTGCTTATGAGGCAAATTCTGATTTCTGACTGGCCTTCCATATGACAAAGGACCATAGAGCATCTAGTCTGCTGCTTTTGATGTTTTTTACTCTAGGAGGGTTGTGTGTCTACATGGGGGAACAAAAGAAAAGTTGCTTTTCCCTTTCAAAGTATAGGGTGTTTTTGGTAGTGTGTTGAAAGCTGGGTGGCACTAATGCAGAGTGCACAATCACAGCATCAACCTGCCCAGAGAAAGGGCGTTTGGCCGGGTGTTGTGCAGCAGTGTTCAGTGGGATCACTTGTTTTCCTGCCTTTCTCTCTGCTTTCTGCCCCATTCAGTTGCAGAAGCTGCCAGGTTATCCTGACCCGAGTGCAGCTCAGACTCCCTGTTGGTGAAGGATGGGGGTCTCTGTATTTTTCCTTTATTTTGCTCCGTGCCCAGACTGGCGTGCCAGGCAGCTGGTGTGGCCTGACACAGCTGAACTCGCACTGCCCTCTCTTTAGGAAATGCTTGAGGCATTGTCAGCTTTAGGACAGATTTAAGTGTCTGTTGCGCTAATTAAGTTGTGCAAAGGAAAAACGCTGAAGATCTGCATTTCTGGCTATTATGACTTTTCCAAGTAATTGCTAATGTTTGACATGCAGGAACTGCCAGTTTTTGAATTGCTATTTTGTTATTGTTAAATTATAGTAAGAAATTACTTTGTCTCCATAACATTCTCTAAAATTGAAAGTACAATTAACAAAAAATCAAATTTTCCAGTTTGTTGCAAAGAAGCATCTGCAAAAATACTCTAGAGGACATGATAATAACCACAGTCTGCAGCTGTCGTGTTTCTGAGAGCTGATCTCAGATCTGTGGTGAATGTTGATTTCAGTTTTGTACTTAATGTAGGAATTCAACTTGTATTTATAAAGTCTTACTCCAAAATTTTGTATCCACTCTTTGAATAGGGGATGGATTTGACAGTCTAGAAATAACCTTGTTATAAATTAGGTCATTTTACCGAATGATTCTTAATCAGAAATTTCATCACCATGCACTACTTTTTGGAGAGCATAGGATCTCCAAAACAGCGGTTAAAAAATTAGCAGTTAAAATCATATTTTACCTTGGTTGAAATTAATTTAAGAACTGAGGGGCAAGCTGTGTTTGAAGAAACATTTTTGGAAGAAAGGATGACTTGTTACCATTACTTATCAGACTGGAACATGTCAGTGGGCTGCTTTCCACCTGAGAAATTACCCTCTTCAGAGTTTCATGAGGCCTTTTGTAATGGTGGAGTTCAGCCTTAGGGATCCTGGAACAAAGACAGCTTTAACTCAAGTTTGTACAATTAGGACTCTGGGTTTGTACCATTACTAATGATGATTACAGTGTTACAGCTTATCATGGAAGGGCACCCAAAGATTATTTGGCTCCTTTTGAGAATCTCAATCCTCATGCATAGCTTTCCACTAGGAGACATCTCTTCCTCAGTGGTTTGACTTTGAACCTCAACTTCCTATCACGTCCAATGCAAAGATGTCTCCTGCTGGTGCTTATTAAAGAAGAAGAAAAGAAAAAAGTATGCTTGGTTAATAATGCCATGCTTTGGGGATTTCACTTGTCAGCTATGGGGTCATGAAAGAAAAACTTCCCCACAGTAAGTCATAATTTGATGTGTGTGTTTTGGGTTCTCTGGTCTTTCTCCAGAGCACTGGAGACTAAATCCCTTCTTTTACTGTGGTTAGGCAGGGTACATTCCTTGAGCAGCATTACATTTTAGGGGATCTGGTTCATGTTTTCTTGTAGACATGTTTGGGGCTAAGATTGCCAGCTTTTAGTTCAAGCCTCTTTTCATTGTCAGGGTCGATTGGATTTCTTTCTCTTCTATGTAGATTCACTGGACTATTAATTCCTTGAAAAGGCAGAAGGCTGTTTCAATTCAGACTGAGAAAAATTAGGTGTCTCTGCAACTACAAGTCTAATCTGATGTTGCAAACTAATCCACAATATGTGTATACTGGAAGCTCCTAAGTCTGATGTGTTCTTATTCTTTCTGCAAAAACATTATGAAAATGTCTTTGTTATTTCTAATCTGACTGGCAACAAGATGTAATCTTGCTTCAAGCTTCCAAGCACGTGCTAAAAAGTCCAAAAGCTGTATTTAAAGCTGTGATTGAAATATTTCATTACACTTGAAAAAAACTTCTTCCCCAAATAAATTGCATTATGATTTTATGGAACCATCAGCTACAATGTAATAGATAAGGAAAAACATACAATTCCATTGTGAAGATGATGTTGTAGCACAGTTTAGAGGATCTGAAGGCAAAAAGCTAGACTTGATGGTTTTATGAGTCTTTATATACTTGTTTTCCTCTACAAGAAGCCTTTCCTGCTGGAAATCCACTGAACTTTGTTAGACTATCTTAGGCTATAGCTATGTGACTGGCTATACAACTTCTGTTTGAACTCCTCTGAGTTGGAAGGTATTTTCAGTATAAAGTTTAAAAGTGGTCTAATTTAAATGGGCATTAAAATGAAGTTGGTGCCTAAAGTCTAATCAAAATTACTGTAATGAATCCTTTAGAGGGAACTGATTTTACTACTGATTTATTTGTATGGAGGTATTTGAAAACGATTTTGAAAGATGTAAGAGAAATAACTGCATTGAAGTACAATAATTTTGTATCATGGAGCCTGATGCATGAAATTTGAAGATTAGAGGCAAAAAAGAATTCTTTGAACTTTGTAATTAGAAGTGGAGTCCTTATTTTTTCTGTTTAATACAAGCAGTAAAGAACAGCTGCTGCTCCAATAAATCAGAGCTCCATCAAGAATTGAGAAGGTGAATATACTGTACTAGAGGAATGCAGGACAAGAAAACAAGAGGACTAGGAATTGTTTGTCTTTTACTCAGAACCACAATGGTGGTGGGAATGGAGTAGAATAAAGGAGGGGTGGAGCAGAAGAGACCCAGAGAAGAAAGACCCTGTAATTGGAGTCCAAAGCCTTTGCAATATTCAATGTAGATGGACTGCAAAGGAACAAAAGGTGCATAGGTATTCTTGCTTTTATCTTTTTCCTGAGTGATGGATGTCAGGGCCTTTTTTCGGTCAGCTCAGTTTCTGTGCTGTCTTCACACCTGAGGGAATTTGGCCTCCTGCTACCTGCAAATGGAAGTAGCTGATAAGGGCTGTGTGAGCATGTGCACGTAGCACACAGCTGTGACAGACCCCAGTGGTCATTGCATTATTTCAAAGCTCAGAGTGACAAAATTTCCCTCTGTGTGTAATTGTTACTGAAATTCCCAGATTTTTTTTACTGATGACATGGAGCGTAGAGGAGGTTGTTACTCACACTCCCACCCTGTTCTCTGAGCATGTTTAACCTGGGGGTCACTCCAGGTGTGTGAATTGAGTAGTGATAAGGTTTGCTGCTTTGAATGCAATTGCTAGTGTTCAGTTTCCTAACACTTTGCTGGAGGCCTTCAGAGATTAATGGTTAAACACAAACCTGCTCATGGTTGTACAACAATAAATGCTCTCTAAATTCTACATAATATCAATCTTGGAAGGCAGAAGGACCAAAAATCATTAATTCTCCAATCAGTAATAGTATTTTTAATAACTTCTTTATAGGCTATATGAACAACATTTGAATATTTCTTTATTTACAGGTCATTCTGGATTTAAGGTGGCTGCTCATATCTTTGCCGTACTATACCCCATGCAAGTGTATCTGCAGGAGTTACATAAAGTGTATATTGGAAGAGAGATTGGCTCCATAATTTTACTGTCTAGAAGCTTCTGTGTAAGTACTTACATGAGAAACTGCATTATCTCCTCTTTTCTAAGCATAATAAATAAAATAATGAATGAGTATTTCTCATTTTATATTTATTTTTTCTGGAGACAGGAAGAATCTCCAAGATTTATTCAAAATTTGTCTTTTATGTAGTTAAGAGGTTAGATTTTAATGCAGTTGTAACATTGGCCCCCCTATGTTTTGAAGTTTGTATAACATTTGCTGTGAAAACATTTGTTTTCAAACAACCATCATTCAAGTTTCATGCCTCTTCAGTACAAATTTTGTTCTGCTATCAGCATGTCATTGTTGCTACAGTAATATCTCATGAATCACTATAAGTGCTTCAAGATTGTCAGCTAGGAGATCAAAGTCTATTTTGAAAGCCACTACTTTGACCTCTCCAGACTGGTGAATAATCAGTACAACTGCTATAGAAAAAGGGCTAACTATGACAGAGGAGGTGTAAGACATAGCTCACTGGTCAACACTAGAGTTGCTTGCAATGTATGTTTGAGTTTAAGTTGATTGTCAGCTACGTGGTACAGTAGAGTTCGAAGATTTGCCCCAGGATATAGTCCTTGATGTGTGTACACCTGGTACATTGCTCTGCTTTCCTTTGTGCTCAAAGCTATGCCATACCAGATTGCTTGCAACCTCAGGGTGAAATAGGGAAAGACAAAGATTGTGAGTAACTTTCATTCTTCTTGACTATGTTAGTCCCGAATGGCTAACATAATTAGGCCTCTTTGTTTTTGCAGTAGAGATCAAATCCTGGAGTGGACCTCACTTAAGGAAAATAAGTAATTATAAGTCATTGAGCTGGACCCTGAATTTCGTGACAGACAACTCTTGTTTTGGTTTGTAGGACTGTGCTGGAATTGAAAGGACTCTTGGCACAACATAGAGCTAAATAACGGCTTTGAGATTTGGCCCCTAGGAATTTCCTGTTTAAAAAATGCTGGGCTTGGCCATGAACTTCGTATATGCAGCGCACACAATGCCAGATGCATGTTCTCTCTTTTGCAAAGCTGACGGAACTGAAGGCACTCCTGGATTTTAGCAGGATCTGCAGAAGCTCTGGCAGCTGATAGACACCAATGTTGTATCCATAACTCATGAATTGCCATAGTAACATATATAGTAATGCATAGCTATCAAGTAAGATATGTGGGTTTACTTAAGATATCTAGAGTTTAAATAGAATGCAGTGTACAAAACTTTTTTTTTTCTTTTCTGCTTTATTTCATACTTACATAACTTTGAGAATATGGAACAGCAAAGCATGATCTAAAATTTTAATTTGGAGATAAGTATGTAAGGTTTCTGTAGTTCTTTGAAATAAAGTAAAAAAGAGTACCTAATTGCTGGATAATCTCCAAATAAATAAAACTAGTTCACCCTAAGTTGTTGCAGAAGCTGTTCCAGGATCATCACCTGAGTATCTGTTCTTATAACAAAGCTTTGATTTGATTACAAACAATGCCTCAGACATTTAAAAGCACATCTGGTATATTGCTGAATCCAATAAATATTTAAGAAGACTTCAAAAAAACCCCCCCAAAAACCCAAAAATCAACAAAACCAGCTAGGAGAAACTGTAACTGAGCTAGATGATTTCAGCCCCTGAGACAGGAGGAGCTAATGACCAAAGAGTCAGCACAGAGAATTTGGGCAGGACTTGGAATGCTTCTCTTCTGACCTCTTTGCAAATGCCCAAATGTAGAACTTCACAACCTTTCCATTCAACTTGGATATATCACATAGACAAAGTTCTGTACAAATCCATGGCACATGCTGTTTTGCACCAGCATGGTACAGTCTAGAATAGGACAGCTGCTTTTGTTGAATTAGTCCAGGTTCCTTGGTAAGGGGATGTTAGGGCTTCAGCTGAGCAGCCTCTCTCTTGGCCTGGTTCACATTTTTATTAGTAGTGTCTTTTTAATTCCCAACCAGTTTTGTGTTTGTCTCATAATTATTTCCCCAAACTCTTTAGGAGAATATTAGCAGATCAAGTAAGATCTCACAAAATCCAACGTTTGTGTGTGAGTACAGAAGGTGCACATGCTCCAATTTTCTTAGGGATATATCTTTTTTGTCAACAGAAGAATTTAGATTAACCTTTCTTTGTTACTTCTGGGCAAGTCTGTGCCAATATTTCTTATCCCATCGCACACTTTTGGGTTGTGGTAACTCCTGGTGTTGTTGTGAGCAACTGTTTCCAAGCGGTCCACAGATGGACTCCTACCTCAGCAAGTGAAAAATGTAACAATTAGAAATGGTCTGAGACATGAGAGCTGTATATCTGCTCACAAATTGCTTACAAATTTTTTTATGACCTAAATGATACACAGATCCTGATAGGCCATAGTTCCTCATATCATTCAATGCTGTTACATTTCTACTTCCTGGATTCCTTTTCTCACCTAAAAGTTTTGTACTCTTTGTTCTCTTTTGAAGATGTTTGAAATTGCTGAAGCTTTCTCAATAAAACTCCATCAGTCCCTGTTGACTAAATCTTGTCTAAATAGTTTTAAGGTGTTCTGTCTGATATTTCTTCTCCCATGAAGTATAATAAATGTGTTAAGCATATTTTCACTATTAACGCTTTGTGGTAGGAGGAGAAAAGCTTCATCTTTGTTGGGCTGTAGCAATAGTGGGATCAATTGTAGTTGTGATGGAGAGCAGTTGTAGTTGCCTATTGGCTGGAGGTGTTTCAGGGCTGTGAATCGCCTTTACAGGTCTTGTTCAGCATCTCTTTTTCAGCAGTTCCTCTTGACTACTTGAATGGTTTCTTGCCTCACTTTTTGTCTCAATTGCCATCTTTGACTCTAATTTATTCTGATGTGCTCCACAGTGGGCATTGGGACCTAATTGAGGATTTTGGATTTCACTAGACGCCAATTGATATTTAAGCACAGGGCTGAGGATGAGCTTGCTAGCTTTTGAGTCAGCCAGTCAGGCAGCCTTGAAAACTATACAACTATTGAACTAAAAAATCTTCATACTATGTTTGTGCTTAACCTGGCAAAACCTCATGACTAATCAAAAAAGGGGAAAAAATTAATCTTACCCAACTACAGGATGATAAAACACTTTATTTATTTAACAAATAATCATTTTGGGCTAGACTGGGTTTACTTTTCCTGATAGTATCTCCTCCCAAAGTTTTACTAGGCCTTGTCAATGCTTTCAAGCTTTGCCAACGCTGGCTGAGAGCTTAAAAAAAAAAAAACCAAAACCCAAATCAACAACAATAATAATAATAAAAAAAAAATATCCAGGAAGTGTTCTGGGTAAATTTAGATTAAGAGATGGTGGCTAAAACGTCCTTTTGCCACTACTGTTTACTTTGTTCAAGCAGTGATACATGTACAGGAAGGGCCAATTTAACAGATTTCCCTCCACTTTAAGGTATTTTCTAGCAGCCATATAGATCTGCTTAAACCATCTGCATGTGAATTATGGATTATGCAGGGCTTCAAAATGGGTCCACTAACTTGGTTGAAAACAGTCTCCTCTTTCCATCTATGGGTGCACATTCTGGGTTTGGTTATGAAATGACAGAGCTGTATGAGATCCAGTGTCCTGAGGGACAAGCTTGTACATTCCACAAGCAAAAACAACTGAAATCAGGAGCATTTTAAAGGAGAAAAGGGGAAAAAAAAAAAATCAGTTCTTTGACTTTTATTGCACCTTCAGGTGATTTTGGAGGTGGACTAATGTCATCAGGCTTCTTTGTTCCTCTAATTATCATCAAATACATTAGTATGTACTGAAAACATAAGAAGTGAGAAACTTTAAAGTATGTTCAAATGGGTGAGTTTCTCAACCCTTTTGAAATATGATAAAGGAGGATTAGAGAATTAAAGAAAGAAAATGAGGAAAAAATAGAAAATGGCAGAAAAAATGAAGGGTAAATTACAGTGGAAGTGAAATAATATTAAAGGTTGAAAAAATTAACGGCTGAGGAAGGTCCATAGAAGTATTTTATACATTCTTCACAGTGAATGAAGGTATTCATTGAGTACTGCATCCTCCTCCAGAACTGCATGTTAGTTAAGCATTATAATTTCTCTTGGCTTTCTTCTCCTTCACCTCACAAGAAGAAAGCAGTGAAGCACAGTTTTAGTGTGACTGTGAATAAAATATTGGGTTTTGGTATTTTTTTTCCTGTCCAAATTTTAGCAATGTGAGGCCCCTGTGCTGTGAATGTCAGACATGGGCAGCTGAGTCATAAGGAATAAAAAGGAAGTACAGTTGACCTGCCATTGTTAGCGTGTCCTATCCCAGCTGTTTTTGTTGCCCGTACAAGAGTTTTTCTTTGCACAACTTTTCCTCTCTACGTCTGCCCACTTGACTGTGTTGAAAATTGGTCCTTTTCTGTAAATCACTTAAAATTCACGGTAGTGGAAACTACATGTAGACTAAAAGCATACTTGCAGATCCTCAAGGGCATCACACATCCAACATCTACTTATATAAATTTCACTGAGGCTGGAGAAGCAGCACCAGTGAATGCTAAGCAGGCATCATTCTACAACTGAATAATCATGAGAGGCTATGATGTGATGCCAATATATGTAATTTATGTGCTGGTGGCAGGGAAGAGTTGAGGAAGACCACAGGTAGGCAACCTGAATCCGAATGTTGCTTTTTCTTTTGTGCTGTTCATCATGTAGCAGTGCCTGTAAAATATTGGGTAGGCAGAAAACTGTCACCTTGAAAGAAGCAGAAGATTAGAGAGAAAGATGAGTCATGCTATTGCTAGGCAATATTATTTGGTTTGTATTTCCTCTCTCTAGCAAGTGGAGATTTGGTTCAAAATGCAAAATGTGCTATGAGGGATGCGATGTTATGAAAGAAAATAATTATTAGAATGGTATTTACAAGCTAACAATCTTACTTTTGAGGTGCAACATTGCAGGTGCTTTGCAACAAAATGGTGATGGATTTAAACTCTTGACTAAGTTTTTGCTGTTGTTGTTCACTCTTTGTAAACTATTTAATTCCCTTCCACCTGCCTTTTCCTAAGACCTCGTGGGTGCAATGGTGTAAAATTAGCTGCTGAAGCTTTGGAAGGAAGCTCTAGGAAACAGATGATGTGCTTTCAGGCTAGACTGTCAAAACACTTCCCCAGCAGATCAGATTTATTCCGTATTGGATATTCAAAAGGGAAATAGTAAATTATGTTGCTGTGTCCCTTGGCTGAGGAACAAACCAATTTGAATTGAATGCATTATGCTGGAACAGGGAATCCAGTATTTCTCTGGGGTGGGCTGTGGCTGAAGTTCTTCACTTTGTCCTAGATTCTGGAGTGAGTGTTCAGAGAGATGATTTCACGTAGCTCTATAATAAATGACATTTGGAAGAAGCTCCTTCAGGAATGCTAAAAATATCTTGCTCTAGTTAGTTTGTTTTTTTTTTTTCCCCTGTTCTAAGCAGGTCAGATGGCTTGATAGGAAGAATTTTTTGAAAATAAGAAAAAAAAATGGAGGTGTGTATCCTTGCAGGTATATTAGGGGTATAGGAAATTACTGTCAAGAAAAATTCCTAGACTTTTTACTGTAATGGTATCTTTGAGACAGGATTTAGAGTAGCCTTTGTCCTTTCCTCAAGCAGGCACATTAAGGACAAGATTCTTCTGTCTCATGTTTTTCCAAGCATCACTACATCCATACTCATTCGCAATACAGCAGCAGGGTTTGGATACACTGAACTATTGCATCACTATCAGGAAAAGGGTGGGGGTCATGCTCTCTCTGACCTTACACCTCTCCATGCAAGAGAGTGTAACCACACTGTAACCACAGGTTCTGGTCAGATTTCAGAGTTCATATGGAAAGAAAGAATTTATTCCTCTTGTGAAAGAACCGGTTGGTGTGTGAATACTGAGGTACAGGTCACAGTGGACCCTCTTAGGCCCTGCACAAGAGGTCAGACTGTATATGAACTTTGTCATGAAGTTCACTGCAAGGGCCAGGTACAGGTGTGGGAGATATGTTGGCTTAGGAGAGTGGTAACCTGGTTTGAAGTAAGGATAACCAAGAGGATTATTAAAATTAAAATATTAAAAAATTTGGAGGGCTATACATCTGTCCTTTTAGAATGTGAATTTATCTCCACTCTTTTAATACTGATTTTTTAAATTGAAATCTCTTGGCTGTTTTGTATTTACACTTTCTTTTTATGTATGTGCTTTGACTTAGAAATATGCAAACCAGTTTTCCTTTGATAAGAATCTTCAAGATATTTTTTTATGAGACTCGGTTTCTTGATTTTTATGCTGTGTCTGAAAACAGATTCATAGGCTTGGAAGACAGGACTGTTGGGATCACCTAATCAGATCTCTTATGTAAGACTTCCTTGAATTATTTCTGTTTGGGACTAGAGGAAGTCTTTCAAAAACAATAAAGGCAAAAATAGTCCAGTCTTGATTTTTAAGTAGAGATTTCCTTTATTAAAAATAAAAGTAAGTTACTTTGATTTGTTGTTTCATTCAATCCATAGCATTTTAAGGCAATTTGTGTTGTTCTTATTTTCTTATATTTAAATTATACACTTGCAAACAAATTTGATTCATGAGAAATAGGGTTAGGAGAGCTGATATTTTCTATGTGTGTAACCTTTTACCACTTTTGATTCTTCTCCCTAGGTACTCCTAGTCAGCCCAGCTAATTCAGAGGGGTGGTTCATGTGTTGCCTGCCCCCATGTCAAGTGGACTTGCTGCTGCTGCTTTCTGCCTGCTTTTCCACAACTAGAGAGCACTAAATGAAATCTCTTAGCCAAAGGGATTTTTTACAAAACTTTGAGATTTCTGTCCAGTGTCTAAACTTGAAAATGCTCAGCCAATTCCAAGCTAACTGGGGAGGGGTGCAGGCAGCAAGGGAGCAGCCACATTAGTGATGGTCATGGCTAAGCCCCATCCCCTTCCATGTCTAAGTGACACCTGGTAAAATCTTGAGAGCTGGAAGAGTGAAAGTTGTAATAATACTCTTTCAAAGCCAATTATGACTTTGAATTGACTGCACAGATTCAGATTTTTTCTGTTTCTACTTCGTGAGAGCTGCAAACTTTGAAGCGGGCTCTCATTTATGGAAGGTGTAATCATGATGGTCTTTGGGAAATTTGAGTTGGATTATGCATATTGTGCTCTCTCTAATCATGCTGTCCATACCTTTCTCTGCCAATTCAGCATGATTTTTCTCTCTGGGCTTTTTTATGGCAACTGGAATGTTCCATCTTCCAAATTTGTTTTCAAAAGCCAAATCTGTTGTATCATTTAATTTAGTAAATCTAACATAAACTGAGAATCCAGTACCACATGGTCATAGTGGACACAGAATTTCATAGATGGTAAGATGTTCTATGACTTTTGGATTTGCTGAGAACTATAATTGCAAGAGACACCAGACACTAACGAGTATGGAAACTAAGCTGCTGCAATGTTGGCAAAGGAGAAATTATTCCTCAAGGTCATGGGTGAAGTGATGTAGCAACCAACTGAAGGGAGTCAACAGCACACTGCCCACAAGCAATTACTTTTGAACTGTGGCTATAATGATTTTCCATATGTTACTGAAAAGACCTTCCATCTTTATTATAGACAGAACTGGCAATAACAGTAAGAATTAATCTCATTACTGAAGGTAGAGTCTATTTGGGCAGTTATCAACATTCATTTAAATTCCTCGTTGGAGATTTAAACTGGCACAGGCAACTATATCTGAGGTCATAAGAGCTGAATTTCCCTTGTCCTAAGATGGCCAGCTGGTCTGTTGTACTCCATGTGTACATGCTATTTTTGCAGCACTGTCTATTGTTGCCAGTGGTGATGATCCAGAGCACTCCTGCCCAATGGCAACAGGCTTTAGGAATGTAAGCTATTTCATGATTCTTTGCCTTTTCACACACAGAAATAAGAGTAATAATAGCCTTGGCTGCCTTGTATAAGGGACCGTTAAAATAATCGAACAGAGAACATTGAACTCACATGCTGGAAGCCTGATTATGAATGGAAACTTAATTAAAAAAAAGTTGCTGTCATGTCCAAAATAGCAGAAGGCAAATTAATGTTTCTGTTTCTGGTGTTTGATGTGACAGAATGTTTAAAGATCTACCATTTAGTCCAGCGACAGGGAGGACAGCCACATTAACAAAAAACAAGTACTGCCATCCTCTTTCCGGTACTGACTTTATATTCAGTTGTGAAATTATCCCATGGCTTGAAAGGGAAGGTGCTTGCATTGACTGTTTATGAAGATTGCATTTTGGATTGGGTCCTATATAGATGATATATGAAGAAGGATGCATTATGTTATGAAGGATATATGCAAAATTATTGCACCATTCAGAAATTTACATTAACGTAGGGAGGAATTGTTATAAATTATATATTATAAATTTTAATACATTATAAACATACATAATAAACATACATAAACATATATACATTATAAATTTTGGATTCCACCTTTTTTTAAAATTGAAGTAATTTATGAATTTCCCATCTTGGTATGAGGTCAAATTCATGAGAATCACAAAAACTATAAAGAGGTTGACTTTTTTCAGCCTGGGCAGTAACCATGTTGACTGACGACAGGTCTCTAACGCTTCAGCATGGCCCACTAGTTGCAGCTGCAGTGTGCATAGCTCTTCACTGGCACATGGAAAGAAACTGTCTGAATTTCCTTGCACCTTTGCTCTCAGGAATCTTAGGTTAGTGACTGCTGGCATGCAGATGGTGATGAGCATCACAAGATGCTTCCACTTTTATTTTGCCTGGTTCTTGCCAAAATTGATACCTTTATACACATTAAGCAGCTCTGAATCTCTCTTTGAAACCTGCAATTAGTTAGTTCATGCGGAATTCAGTCTCAGAAGCTTAGATTTGCCTTTCATGTTCTTATTAAAATAGTGGTGTAGTTTAGGAAACTTTCTTTTTCAGCACTAGTCATAATAGTGCCTCTTTCCTGTGCTAGCACAGGCATTTGGGTTGTTTGGTTTTCAGGTTCTGTTTGCCACACGGAAGTGTGGTGCATGCAGTTAGAAATTTTGTACTAAGCAGTACAAAGGTGTGAATGAGCAGCTGAGATCAGAGATGGATTAAGATTACTTGTGCAGTATTGTTGCAGAAAGTGTAACCACAAGATCAAGTTCTTGCTGCTTCTGATAAGAAGTCCAGTTTCAGAGTCTCTGGTTTGTCCTTGGGTGGTGACTGTGGGAGGGAAGGCTAAAGACAGCTAAAAGGCATCACATAACTTAAAATGCTTTATGCCTTGAGTTTGCTGGAATTATGACTCTGGTTTATTTGACACCTTCATAATGATGTGAGGGAAACAGAAGATGAGATTTTTGCAGGCAGTGACAAACTCATTGAAAGAAGGACATTATCAATGATCCTGTGTAACAGCAGTGTGTGCCTGAGCAAGCTGGTTTTGTTGAAAATTTACACAATCTGGATGATGACACATTTCAAGTTCGTAGGTAACACCCAAATTTAGGAACATGTAAAATTTGAAGAGAAATTGAAGAAACATTCTGAAGAAATAGGATGTATTTCTGTAGGAGTAAGTGCAGAGGAGGATGATGTGAATAGGCAGCAGGACAGATGCAGGACAGAGAACAGTGAAGACAGTTGATTAATAGAAAAGAGTTTGGTCCAGTCATGGCTAAGCAGCTGAACAGGCATCAACAGGGTTGTGTGATTGCAAGAAGGATGAAGGCAGGTGCTTTGGAAGGTTTTAAAAGGTCACAGCTTTTCAAGCTGCATAAAATGAACCCTCTGAACTCACATTACTCTTCTGGGTTTAAGTATTTGTTGGGTAGAAGAACTAAAATACAGGTTTAAGGGATTGAAGAAACATCTGCATGGAATACTGAAATCAGATTTTCTTAACGTATACAAGAAAGGAAATCATAGATTTGAAGTATGTACCAAGCAGCTGCAAAGAAGTCAATTTAGTAACCATGGCCCTGGCAGGTAGGAGAGAAAGTTAATGGGCATAAACTAGCACAAGAAAGGCTTACATCAGTTCTACTGGTAAAGACTGATAGATGGTAAAGAACTGGTAAAAATTGTTTGTGGAAGACGTAAAGGACCTCCAGTAATAGAAATTCCAGTAGATTAGACAACCATCAGGCAGGAAAGACAGAGGTAAAATTTGTCTTGCCTTGAGGCAACAGCAAGTTGGTGTAATAATCTCAATGACCGTTTGAAGACTTTTGCAGGCTAATTTTTCTATTCATCTATAACTAGTTGCCCATCCTTTTTGAGCAGTAGTGTAACATGGCCAAACTCTAGAAAAAGTACTTCTTCATATGCATTTTGCTCTAGACATGATCTATTACCCCTTGCAAGTTACAGCTGATGTCTCCCAGGCATACTGGCTCACTGGCCATGGTCACCATGTTTTCAGTTGAGAAAATCAATGACATTTGATAGACATAGAGGAAGAGGCAAGCAAAGTGTTAGTACAGTGCTTTCTTTCAAGGCCAAACGGACAAAAAAAAAGTTTAAAATTGCTAATAAAAACATCATTTGGCTTTGGGTGCCAGCTTGAGAAAAATATCTGTCTTCATAAATACCTGTTTACTTTGTAATTTATGTGTTGCCTCTTTATAAAGCTAGTAAGATGTCAAGCCAACTGTAGTCCTGCTTAAATTTGAGATAAAAGGCGTTAAACAGACTGAGAATTGTCACAAATATTTGAGTTCTGACATAGGCCAAGCAAATTTAATTTGTGGGATTGTCTGATCACTGTTCTTTCATTGTATATTTCGTTATGCCTTTGCTAAGCATGTATTTGTGGGAGCTATCTATGATTACCTCTGTGTGAAGACCTGATGTTGATTTGAATAAAAATTGGATGCAAGATGACACGCAGTATTTGTTCTTGAACCTGGAGCTTTATTGATGCCAAGGCTGGTATTGTCTGTGGTATTGTTTCCAGGAAAATGTGGGAGATGATGGAATGGCTAGACATGATAAAAATCAGTGCTTATGCCCTGGTTCTGTGTTGAAATGAAGAAGCACAAAATATCAGAAACATTTGGGAATGAACTCCAAATAAAGCACCTGAATCTTTCACAAACCAAATTATGGCTCTTGAGCTTCTTCCATATTCCCCACATTTTCCAGCTATTCAGGCCAAAGTTGTATAGTTGTAGTGCCTGCAGCAAAATTCTGTCACTTTTTTTCTGCAAAGCTTTGTATTCAGGATAGAGTGACTATACCAAAGCACGAGTACAGCTGCCCATGGTATTCTAATTTATGAAGGCATCAAGTGCTGGAAGGATGTGCAAACACCAGGTTTGTGCTGAAACCTGGTGTTTATGATGGTGCATGTGCTGTGAGAGACAGTTTTCTGGAACACAGTTCCTCATTCATGAACTCTCACATAATGCTTTTAGGGAAACTGACCTGTAGCGGTGTGTTTTCTATCTTTTTATTTATTGTTAATATTAATAAGTTCTGTAATGGTTTTTCCCAAGTTCCCCCCCCGTATTTCTCCCCATTTGGTTTCCCCCTGCCTTTGTTCTCCACAGCCTGTCACTCTCTGGGAAGCCTCTCCTCTTCTTCCAGAATGTTCGGAGAGACTCGGTCCCAGATTGGAGCAGGCTGGGGAATCCCCACCCCTCGTTTCCCATTCGCTGTCTGTGTGGCATCCCCATTTCCCTGACTGGCTTTCCCTCTTGTGTCCACCCCCTTCTCCCAACCCCTTATAAGCTGTAACCCCGCCTCTGGCAGGCAGAGAGGCTTGTGGCTTGCCTGCAAAGAGCAGGTGACAATAAATACCATCTTGCCACAAAGTCTCCTCCTTACCTTCGTCAAGCCTCACCGACATCTCTCGTGCAGCTCTGACCCACCGGGGGGGTGGTGGCCGGTCCGCCTGCTGCTGCCTAACCAAGTCTGGAATTATTCCTAGCCAGGGCTGGCTGGGAATAGCTGGAAGCCACTTTCCAGCCGGGCTTGAGGAATATTTTCACTGACCTTCTCATCCCTTGATGTCTTTTAAATATCTGAAGATTTAGAGGATGAATGAAGGATACTTTACTCTTTTCAGATATGCTGTCTTTTCTTCCATGCATCTGGGGTATTTATGCTTACGAGGAAAGACAGAATTGTACAGGCTCATTAAATAGGTTGGTATGTGTATCCTGAGCTTGCAAGCTGTATATAACTGATCCCTTCAGCCCTTCACTAGAAACCACAGGGTCTTTTTCAGAGTACAGGTAGATTTGTGGAAAAATGATGCTCATTTTTCTTGTGGCTGCCTAATAATCGTAGGGTATTTTCTAAGACAAAGCCAACATTTAGCTAGTTTAATGAATCTGAACGAATAAACAAATCCATCTTTTTGAGCTGTCAGAATAAGACTACTTAGGAAATCATGCTGATGCTGCTGAAATAGCAAAGATGCCTGATATGGCTGGTGCAAGAGTCTGAAAATGTTACACGAGAAAGCTGCTATCACTAGACCTCAAAAGAAAATGATAGTTACTATGCTGACTTTATGAGGCGTGTCAGTGCTTGCAATGACAGCTGCAGGAACCTGTAGTGAGGCTTTCCTCATCTCTTCAGATAGTCTTCTGAGCACTGAGTTGGAGGAGTCTGTTTGCTCCTGTCTGTTGCAAGCTGGTGAAAAGAAATTTTCCTAGCAGGGAACTATGGTTTTGAGTACACAGTGTTAGTGTAGGAAGTGCTACAGAGCACGCTGTGTGCTCAGTGCAGTCCGAGGCCACGCGCTCTCTCCTGCCTTGCACTGAGCCAGAGCACATGGTGTGTGATACTGCTACTGGAGATGAGAAATGGGGCTTGCAAATAGCCATAATGTACCACTGCACTTTCATCCACACCAAAGCCATTAGAGCTGATCACTCTCTTCTAGAGGGCAGCAATAGTCAAATGTGCTAAGAGACTTGATCCTTAGCCATCATAAGCAACTGAGAAGCTCTAAACAGAAGAAGCATCAGGTTTTGTAATACAGCTTTTTTTTTTTTCTTCATAATTAGATATCATAAAATTTGCCATTGAACTCAAATTCCATGGAGAGCTGTAAGAGGCTCTGCCACTGTGGTGACCCTGTGAATAGTGTATTTTTATATGATGAAAGACACAAGACTTGTATCATCATTAGAGAACCAGCAGCATTTGAAAAGTGGGAGACAGCAGGGTCCAAAGTTGCTACAGAGTGTGCTCAGATGTCCTGGATTCGTAGCTTGGCTGAGGAGTGGTGGCCAGGTGTCCTAAAGCCAGGTACTGAGCCAGATTCTGTAGCTTCTGCCTCAAGAACGTGTTGGCTCTACACAGAGTCCCTGCTTGAGCTGCTTAGAAACTACAGACTGTGCCTGCCTGTGTCATGATTTACTGAAGTCTTAGTGAGTCTTTTCAACTGACTTTGATCCATGGATCTCTCCAACAGCTCTGATCTTCCTCTGCTTATGGCCTTCATCATATAAGAAATTTTATTTTCTCTTTTCATGCATGTGGGCAAAATCTCTGTGAGAACTTGTCTTCAAACAGAGCAGTGTTTTTTGATGGAGTTATTTAGATGCTCCTGTAATGAGTGGAAGATCTTATGGCTGTTGAGCCTGGGTAGGGGTTTGCAAATCTTTTCTTCAGAGGTTTGCAATCCAGTTAATTTCCATCTTCAGTGCTAGGGCAGTTACCAAGAAGGCTTGAAGTTCAGGGGAAGTCCCTTGTGGTTCTTATGTTATTGTCATGCTCTGATATCAGCCTTTATTGTCTTCCTCTGAATTTTGCTTACTAGATTCACTGTATGATTAGGTCTATGTGATCATGTTATATTTCATAATGAAACACACAAATGGGGTGTTATTCATTAATCTAGCAATAACAAATAGAGCTAAGCAAGGTTTTAAATGAACAGCACATGCTTTCTGATTTAAAGATCTGTGCCATTCTGAGTCTTTTGGCAGATGCAGCAGAAACCAATGCAAGTTTGTGTACCCTCCTGTGAAATGGGGACACAAACTGGGAACATACTGGGAACATAGACTGGAATGATACCCATGCAGCAGTGCATAGCTGATATGTGCATCTAATATTGAACTGGAAAAGAGAAAAATAGTTGTGTCATTTGTTTAGTAGGTGCTTAATGCAAAGCACTCTTGACATCTCAACAGAGATTTTGAGATGTACCTGACCATACCAAAAATAACTTCTGTAAATTGTGGTTTTTAAAAGATGTTTCCAAGCTGCAGATTAGTTAGGGAATTTTGTTTCTTTTGTATGGCTTTTCCAGCAAATTGAGGAATGGGACTTGTATCTAAAGCCTCATTAATAAAGCATTATATTATTATCTTGTTATTTAATTATTTAATTTTTTAAGAAACCAACAGTTTGGGACAACTAATAACTATTTGGAAACAGCCAAATCCAAGTCATGGATGCATTTTTGACCTCCCAGTGTGGGTCCTGGAAGTTCAGTGGGACAAAACTAAAAGCATCTCCTTGCATACAGACTATCCTTCTTTCTTTTATCCTCAGCCCCCTGAAAAGCAAAGAATTAGGGGTATTTTCTGTGAAAAGGAAATGTGTCCTTCAACACCTTGTGACAATTCTAGTTGATCAATGTGAAGACAAATGAATATTCATATGGCACCATTCCTGCTAACCTTAATTCATTTGGGTAGTCCCTTGATCTCTATGGGACTATTCTTGTGCTGTATTTTTGGTCCAGTACTTACCAGTTTGTTCATTTGGAAAGCTATTATAATTGTTAGTGGAGAATCAGAAGGGCTTAGGCAGCATCTGAAGCCAAGAAATTTGCCAACATCAATTTTTAAAATGGCTTTTTAGAATAAATGTAGAAGCCTGGAGCACCTATGACTGTGCATCTGCAATGGTGAGTGATGCTTTTCAGGCTTTTATTATTAGCAATAGTCAAGAGTGGATGTTGCTGTGGTTTGACACAGGAAACAGACAGTACTAGGGTCCTCCCTGCTATAAAGGTACTATAGGGCGGTACAGCTTCATTGCACCACTGTTAAAACTTGCATCCTGGAAGGATTTGGCAAGCTGGAGCAGTTCTGAGGTTGCACAGTTCAGCCTGTACGTTCTGAGCATGCAAAAACATATTTGAGTACATATAACGATAATTCTATGTAATCTGTCATCTAGGCTTTTCTATTTATTAAAGGGAGAGTGCAAGAAATAAACCCTTCTCTTGCTGGTAGTAATTATCTCCAAATTTGGAGAAGCATTAAGAAAAGTCTGAGAAAGATTTTTGCTTTATTCAAACTTAAGTTACTTTTCTCTGTATTGCTGGTGGTTTATCTAAACTGATACCACCTACTGAATTCTTGTGGCTGAAAACAAAGTTTAAAAACTTCTTGATAAGTGATTTTATACATGTATGCATACCCATTAAACATATAAAGACACCATTGAGACAAGTTTCATGCCACCAGTTCTGCAAATTATCTACATGGAGTTTTTATTTCTTATTTTGTCATAGTTACCAGACCAGTCTGTTAGATTTGTCAGGTTGCTGTTTACAGATGAACCCTTTGTTATGACTTCCAGGTTTATTGTTCTGATCCTTTCACTTTCAAAAGTTGCCCAAAGGAAGGCTAAAAACTAAGAAACTACACATCTGCTTAAATTCAAATATCTTGCTGGAGTGCAAAGCCAACCTTTCCTATCCTTTTTTAGAAAGATCCTGATATGTGACAATGATGGCACTCAGTCACTGTCACGTTGGGAAAAGTAAGCCATGCTGTGGTGTATGTTGTTAACATTGCATGAATAAAATTATTCTGGTAAGTCTCTGCCTCCTCTGTAATTACTTCTCTATGAAGATGTTGATTTGCTGGGTTTATATCAGCTTCTTGTCCTGGAGGTGGTGATGTGTGCCTCTGCCACGGGGTGTGGGGGCAGCTGCCCCACTGCTTCAGTCAAACACGGGCTGCATTTGCTCTTACATAACACAAAGTACCATCAGGTGGGTTTTGTGCACCTCTCTCAAATCTCAGCCCTGCAGCAGAAATTGAAAACAAGTTCTGCATCTGATTTCTTCTTCCCAATATTTGTACACTGACAGTGCAGTGGAATATTAGGAGCAGGAGATCTTTTTGCATATTGAGAGGATAACCAGGAGTATTGGAGACCAAAAGAGAAGGATCTCAGGGATACATTTGCCTCATGTGCCTCTAGCAAACGTGAGAAATGCTGTGCTCCTGCAGAAAGGTGCTTTGCTTTTTATATGTTTTTCATATGTATAACCTGAAAATTCTGGAGTATTTGTAAATTCTGTGTTTTTAGAAAAGCTTCAAAAGATCAGGGTACTAATGGTGTTTGTGAAACATGTTTATTTGAACCTGACATCATCAAAATGCTTTCAGGACTCTGTTAATGACAGGTGACTGACTTCTCTGGAGACCAAGGATTCAGCCCACTTGTGCTTTCTGCTGGGAATTTTGATAATAAGGATTACAGCTGATAAAGGTTATGAGGCTTTCTATAATACAGGCCCTTTCCCTGTTAGGGTGGTGTGGAGAGGGCTTGATTTGGCAAGACCTTTCTTGCACTTTTTCTTAAATTCAGTTCTTGAATGTGAAGTCACAGTCTGTCCCTCTCCATTTAACTCATGGGCATGATCAATGCAATACTGAAAACAACTGTGTCTGCATGATTCTTTACAAGATCAGAACCCCAAAGTTTTGGTTGCCTGTCATTTAAAAGTGGATTTTTTTTTTCAAAGCAAGATAGATGAGTAGGGCCACAGATACAGACCTGAATGATGCTAGAGAAACATTTGCCACAAAAAAAGGTTGGCAGGATCAAAACAATAAAAGGCTAAATTTAGATCTGCATTCCTTTATTCAAATGAGTTTTGAAACATTTACCAGCAGCTTTGAAATTATGCCATGGTCAGTTAAAAAAAACCAGTGAACAAGAATTTCTCACTTAATGTTTACATAAATAATAGCAAAAAGAAACCCCTTTTCTGCTGAAATGTTTTTCAGCATTTACATTTTCCCCATCCTGGCAGCAGCAAACCTTCTGTCTTCTTTCTCACCAATAACTGCATTTTCCCCCTTTATTGATTGTGCTCCCTGGTTGAAGTCTTCTATTTTGAGAAAACAAAGAGCTTTGAAGATAATTGTTTTATTAAATGTATGTAAAGCCGTGGTGGGTCAGCTCTGTGGTACACCACCCTTGACAGTCTCTCCTGACACTTCCTTCTGTGCTAAAAATAGAAGTATGTGGTACTGTGGTGAGGAAGGAGTGAAGAAGGGGGAAGAAAAGACTTTTTAGAGGTAAAGTCAGGAACTTGCCTGCTCAACATGGCAGAAAAGATTCATTTTAGATGCTTCTTGTTATAGAAACGGTGGTCAAGGCTGAAAGGTGACTTAGCTATGGCAGCCAGGGGACTTAAAGGCGTTTCCAAAGTACCTTGAAGCCATTCCTTGAAAAAAAAGCAAAAAAAAGCTGATGATGGATTTTGATGGGCTTTTCTTGGTCTGCCAAATGAGTTATGTAGCTCTTGGCTGATGGCCTGTAGCTCTGAGAGACTCAGAGTGCATAATTATGAAGCTCACACCAAATGCATAGTTTAAGTTTGCATATTCATCTTTCTTTTGACGTGTCATATAGCCTGTTCTGGAGTCTATCAACTGTAATTACAATAATACAAATTGGTCCTCTGCGTTTTGTTTCTTATGCTCATTTATGTGCATAAAACATATTGAGCTCTGGTTGGCCTATGGTGCTTGAGGAATATGGTGCTATTCCCTACCAAAAAAAAAAAAAAAAGAGGAAAAAATGGCCAGGCCGAGAAGACCTAAGGCCGTTTAAAAATGTCTCATGAGTTAATGCACATCTGGGGGATAAAGTCTGAGTTTATTGGGTGAATCCTGAATTTTCAGGATTTGCTGATTGAACTAGTTCATTAAAATTTGGATGCACTCCCTGTGTCAGGGTTTTGGCTCCCTTTGGCCACTTTTGTGTCTAGCTTATGACTCTCAAACAGTCTGTTTAGCCTGTCTGCTCTTGAATTTGCCTCGAGAAATTCTAGCTGTCATTGCCAAGTGTCCATCATCTCAAGGAAGAGCTATTTATTTTTGATTGTCTCTATGACATGCCGTGGATATAGAAAAGGAAAATTGCACAGGGGTTTTGAGAGGCTTAGATGTTTAAGGAAACACTCTGCAGATTTATTGAAACAGTTTAGAAAAGCAGCGGCTGCTGACAGTGCCCCTTTACTTGATACCTCATTTGACAGAATCACGTGCCTTCAGTTCAGGGTGTGATATAAATGGGTTTACAGTAGGTCACTCTGACACTTTGCTTTATTCCAGAACCAGAATTTCTGTTCTTTGGGTACTAACAATGTGCTGGTAAGTTCAGATGATATCTGTGAGGCTCACCTAATATCCTGCACAGAATGAAACAAATGGAAGAATTAGAGCAATTCCTCATACAAGGAAAGAGAGTGTTCCGCTAGGTGCCAAGAGACAAGCCGCTCGGAGCACATCTACCAGCTGCTGCTGGGGTGATACAATAGAGAAGTGAGTCAGGACAGGTGGTGACCCTGGCTCAGGTTTAAAATGAAATTTAGGCATCATTTAAAGTTGTGACGCCCAAGTGACTCCAGGGTCTGTCTGCTTTTGGAGCTGATTTATACTGAGTGCAAAGCACACGTCCACACCATGCTAAAGGAGACAGGGTGGGCGGGCTGCAAGATGCTCGTGTTAGCAGGGATGGGGCTGGAAATGAAAAATATGTTGCTGGATTAGAATGGTGCTCTAGGGGATCTCACAGGACCTGCTAAGGAGCTGAAGAGAGGCAAATATGCTGGTTCTCAGTCTGACTCTCTGCAGAACCACAATGTGGGGAGGCCCACTTTGAGCTCGTGCTGTCTTGGACTTTTGAGCTGCAACATGGCTATTGCTCCAGCTTTCCAAAATGCTTCTGGATAATAATGTCCCTCTCTTATGTGGTTTAGACCTTTGCGCTGGTTTAAATAGTGTCAGAAGAAACTCTGTTGAGTATTTTATAATCTGGGCCAAGTGATCTTTCCATTTGGGGAATTCAACCTTTTAACATTTTTTAACTTGGGGAACAGAATTAGTCAGAAAATTCTTCTTAGCTGTGTAATTTGCTAAATAGTCCTTGTCATTGGGATTTTCTAATATTGTTCACTTTTGAATGTAATCTTGCTGGCAGAGCCTACTCTATTCCAGGAATAAATTACTCTCAAAGGAGAGTGACTGTTAATGTTTCCATCATTACCTTCACATGGTGGAGGTTAAAAGCTATGTTTTCACCACAAAATGGGGAATTTCTTTTTTTTTTTCTGACATAAGAATATGGATCTTGCAATAGCTAGCTAATTGTAAAACCAAAGCAAACCAGAAAATCATTCCTTTACTTCTGCCAAAAAAAAAATCCCCTTCTACTCTCCCCCTCCTCCCTAGCAGTGTGTTGACAGTTTATATGTCTGACTGTAATTATGCATACTGAGATAAAAATAAGCCATGCTTCTTCTGTTACTTATCTCAATGTAAAATCCTACTTTGACATACAAAGCATACATTTTACTGTTATTTTTCTCTTCACTTAAGGGGAGCCTCTGGTTGTGCAGTATGTGAGAAGGTGTTTCAGTGACTGTATAAAGGAACACACTCAATGCAACTTTTTTGGGCAGCTATAGGGTTGCCAACTATTTTGTAGGCCAGTCTGATTGTGCATTAGTTTTTCCATCACTGAATATCCCCGGCAGGCTGAATTCAACTGCAGTGATGTCAAAGCCCAGAATGACTCAATAAGGCAGAAGCAGAAACATGGAAGCAAACTGCTTTAGAAAGTACTGCGTGAAAATAGACGGCACCAGATGCTGCTAGGAAGATGTGAGGCTATCCAAATGACTAACTAACTGCATGTGGAGCCTACCTGAGTGATATGCTCAGAGTATGTGCTAAGTGAGACTGGTGAGACTCCGTTTGGCTTTAGAGTTAATGGGCTGCTTGAAACAGGTGTGTGTGTGTATGTGATTGGCTTTGCATGTAGAAGCAAATCTGAGTGAGAGGAAGGATGTTTAGATGAGAAATTAAGTCCCCAGTCAAGCTTTATTGCTCACATGTAACCATTGTGCCTCAATTTCTTACCTAGAGCATGGAACTGGGGGTGCCCCCTGCCCTGTCCCTCAAGGTGTGTTGTGAGCGTGAGAACAGCTTTTATTCTGACAGGCCTTGTTAGAGCAAGATTAAGCTTTTTCAAATTGTTATTTTAGGCAGCACATCATCCTCAGTCTTCACTTGTGCTCATGCAGTCTGTGTTACTACATATGCCTCTGAAGTTTTATTTAAAATGTCATCATAATTCAAAATGAAACTCATTTTTTTTCCTCATTTCACCTAGTTTTGATGTGAAACTGTACATTTCTTATAGTTCTTTAGATTATAAAGCTTTGCTTGAGGCTGGGCCCCAGTTGACTGAATAGTTATGCAAACATTAGCAAATTTTCCCTTGAGCTAAGTTTCATGTTTGCAAAGAAATCTGAACTCAGGCAAATTTTGTGTGGTTTTCATTGCAAACATGTAGGCAATGCATGAAAGCTGTGCATTTTCCTGTCTGCTCTCCAGAATGATCTAATTTTTCATTTTTCTCAAGTCTCCTTTGTTATTGTCACAGCAGAGTTGTCATTAATTTGCAGTTTAATATCTTCATGTTAGCCATTAGGTAGAGTATTTGCTGTAATTTTGCAAGGCATTTTTAGTAATTTAGGCAATTAGAGTTTGACTGATGGTTTGCATATTAGGATTTTAGCCCATGCATTAAAAAAAGTCTCTTTTTTCTTCTTGTCATAGTCGGAAACCCCAAATGTGCTTTCGTTTGTTTGTTTGTTTACAAGCACGTGTCATTTGAAACAGAAGGCCGGCAGATTCGTGTGAATGCCTAGTCTCCTTCTGCCAGATTTTATATTTGGGCTGGAGTGGCGGATGGCTGTTGTTTTTGTAGGCTGGCAAGAAGTGCAATTACACAGAGCCCTGCCACCCCCTTACGGCACACTTGGAGCGTTTGGGGCCGCGCCTTGCAGCCCGCGGAAATCTGCCCTCGGAGCGGGAGCCCTGCCAGCTCTGAGCGGTGCTAATCGAGCTTCTGCCACCAGCAATAATTATCAACAGTTGTACCTAAAATTCCCCAGCTGTACCACGTACAAAACGTGCAGGGTCTAGGTTGTTCTTTGTGCTTTTTTGTTTGTTTTTAACGGATTTTGGTTTTCTGCTCCATTTCAGTTCATTTCTCAGCCTGTTAAGAAAAATTAGTTGCTTATGCATATTAACAGCCTATGGGAAATCTTGCACTTTCCCCCCTATTCCCTCCCTCTTTTCCTCCTTCCCTCCCTTCATAAGCACAAAAAAGAATACTTCTAAGCTAGTGCATGAGTCAGTAATCTTGATTTATTGAGCTGAGATACCTTTGCCTGTGTATGATTAGAGACAAATTAGAAATTCTTGTTGGTGCTGGTTTGCAACCCCAGATGTGACAGCTTTGAACACAAAACAGAGCAGAGAAGTTTGCAGTAGTGCTGAAGCTGCAGAGGTTGCTGAAGCTGTGACTGTTCTTGCCTTATGCTTTTCCCTCTCAACAGGGTTTGAGGAAAGCAGTGTGTGCCCTCAGTGATTTCCAGACATATTCAGATCTGTTAGCTTAAATTTCCAGGGGAAGTGATGCGTTTGCAGCCAAACACTGGCATTTGCAGTGAAATGGGAGAGGTGCAGACTTTTTTACAGATCTTGCTGTGGTAAGGGAGTAATCTTGTGCAGGGGGATATGCTGGGAGGCTGGGGTTTCTCTCCAGACCCTGTAAAAAAGAGTTAACTGAAATTACTGGTGTAGTACTAGTTATCTAACAGGACAGATAATAGGGCATTAGTCTCTGAATTATTTTATCCTTTGCTAGCTAAGGATATATCACAGAAACAGAGGAGCTGTGGTTTTCCAAATCAGGCAATTTGTGTCCTAGTGCTCATGAGGCAATGAATATCTAGCTCTTTCCAGCAAGAAAGGCTCTTTATGAGCAACTGGTCATCGCATAATGTGGTATAGAGGATATAAATTAGACTGACTACTGAAGGGAATCTGTTTGTGTCCCGAAGCATAGTATTTAGAGACTTTTTTTAGGGACAAAACTGTCCTATTCTTTTTATTTATAATGTACATAATGTTACTAACTCTTAAATGTGTTGAAGAGTTCTCTTTCAAGCATGTGCACAGTAACTCTTAGCAGGGATTTTGTTGGTTATCCTTATGCTTCTGGAGACAGAAAGAGGGAGCAAAACAAAGCTCACAGGGCATGGTCCTTTACAAACGTAGGGATATTATTATTGTTTTCCAAACAACCAAATCCTGTTGTTTTGCTAGTATTATTTTGTTACCTCATCCCTCTTCCTCACTTGTCTTTACAGCTGAATGACCTTTCATGTGCACAGGGTCAGTCTTTGAGATAAATGTCTGTCTGAACAAAGAGAAACAGAAGGTATCACAGTGATAAAGCTAAAGGTTTAAAGTTCCTTTTGAGCATGCAACAAATGTGTAAAAGCATTCAAATACATAAATTTATGCTTATTACAACTTGATATGGTTACATAATTTTGTACACTAGCTTCTCCCCAAATATTCTATGATGAACAGTACACTAGTTCAAACAGCAACAGCCCCCTTCCCTCCTTTCCCTGTTTGTTTGTGCAAGTGTTTGGGTGAATTAAGTGGCATGCAATGTTAAAAGAAGAGGGAGATGTAAGAAAATTGTGTAAAATATTAATGGAAAAGATTGTTTATTGGTAGTCATGATGAAAAGCACAGCAGCCCTCAGTATGACAACTAAATACATCTAGAGCATGTAGGTACTTAGACTTCAGCTGTTTAATGAAAATTGATTATGCCTTTTAACCATTGGCACTCTTGCTTGGCCATGCAGGTGCTGCATGGGAGGAGCTGTAACATGCAGTGGATGCCACTGCAGGTACGTTGTCTCGTAAACTTCCCTTCCATATAGAACCTTGTTCTCTTTGTAAGGTTGCAGTTAGTGACAGCTGATTACATTGGGAAAACAGGGCTCCGGCATTTTTCGGCTCACTTTGGTCTATTTGTTGCTCTGCTAATATTGGCATCTTTTCACATGTGGTTTGGGTTGGTATAGTTTTTTAGCAGGCCTTTCCCCGTTCCCTTTCTTTGGCTCAGAACTCTGAACCCTGTTCCTGCTGCCTCACCTCCAAAACTCACACCTCCACTATTTTTATGGCAATGGAAAAATCAGGAGTGACACAGAGCAAATCTGGATGATTGCTGAACCACTCCTGGATTGTCTGCATACCATGGCAGCGTTCACCACTCTGCAACAGAGAAAGAAGCAGCCTCCTATTGCTATCACTTTAGGTGTGTTTTCATGAAGAAGCTAGAGCTCTAATAGCATGAGAGAGTTCCTCTGTTAGGGTACATAATGCTTTCCTGCTTTTATTCATCCTAGTTTGCATTTTGCTGTGGGTTCTTAGAAAGGCTTGTAATTTTTAAATTTTTATGTACTCCCACAGCTGTGTACACAGAATTTAGCTGAAGTTCGTGTACTTCCCCTCAATGACACAAGCTGCAGGCAATTTCTGTCTGTAGTTTTTCTCTGGTAGGTTTTCCTTCTAGCTGCTCAAGTACCAGGGGAACCTCAGCTCCGACTAGTTTGTTAATGAGTAGTAAGAGTTCAAATATCTCTGGTGCAAACATGTTTGTTAACAATGTACAGCTTTGTTTCTATTAGAATTACAGATGGACGAGATACTAACACTTGCAAGATATTTAATGTTTCAGACAATATTATTAGCTCAACTTAATTCAGGCTCATCAAACCACTTGCTTTCTATGAATCTCTTTTCATCCCTTCCTACACCCGTCTGTTGGTTCCTATGTTTTTATCTATATTTTTTGTTTCATCTACATACATTTTTGCTACTTCTTTATTGCTTAAACCAGAATTTTGCCTGATTTACCATAGCAAACAAAACCAAGGACAACATGAAAAACATCTGAAAAGATTAGTGCCAGCTGCAATCATGTCCGCAGTGCAGTTTATATTTAGAGGGAAAGCGTGCTGGAGAGGAGGTGAAGAGTTCAGGGTGGGATTCAACTTGACTGCTTGGATCTGAGTGAGGGAGGACTGGCTGCTGCTAGGATCGAGCTGGCCTTCACAGCTCTTGTACATGGTGCTGATTTCAGTCTATTACCAGGGATTTTTCTACTGCAGCCTTAGAAAAGCTGTTTGGAAGGAGAAAGGCACACCAAGACCCACCCTTTTTGCTAAGAAGCCACAAAGAGCTTTCAGTGTTCTCTATTCTTGTGAGTTATCTGGCATAAACCTGACTCTTAATTCTGTATCCTTCTCAGTGGACCACAAGTCTTAATACTTACCGTGAGTTTTTCTGTCTTGATAATTGCATGTCATCATTCACTGCTTGTTTTTCACTTATCCCAAAATTCATAGCTCTATTCCTACAGTTCTCTTGTCATGGAGGGAACTATTTATGGATCCCCATGTTACATTGACGCAGACAGAGTGGTCACAAAACAAAATTATGGAAGAGCAAGAATGCAGCAAGCCTCTCTTGATAGAAACATAGCTGAAATTTGACCCATTGATAGGTTTTGAACCTGACTACTGTATCAGTAGGCTTTGTTGCGATATTTCCTCTATTTCTTGTGATCAATTTCAGGAGAAAAAAAATACAAGCTTTTTTTTTTTTTCAAATATTACACTATATCTGCTTCTTGTTCCACAAATACAAAAAGGGATTTTTTTTAAAACCTACACTCAAGCCCACAATAAAGCATCTATCAAGAGGTCTTATTTAATATCTTTTTAAAATAAGAAATTTAATGAGATGACTTGGTGACGGAATGTTCTTTTCTCTGTATTGTCTTTACTAATGTACTGTTGAAAGCAAAGATTAGAGGTTCCAGCTAGCATAAAACCAAAAAATTTGAAATAAATGTTTTGTAATATTATAATTCAGACAGATAAGGAAATTGTAGCTTCTGCCTGTTAACACTGCAGCTATCAGGGCATCTGGAAACTGGAAAAGAAAGCCATTACCTTAAGTGATGCCCTTTATTCAACAGAAGAAAGTGAAATCTTTCAAAAAATGGCCTGGAAAATGTATAAACAAACATTTTTAAAATTTAATATTTTAATTTTTCATTTGTGGAGACTGGGATAAGCAGGTCTTATGGCTCAGTACATGAGGAAAATACCCAACTTAGTCACATCAGTATGGTTTAAAGCCAAAGTACTTTATAACCACAACAATATCCATTACCTCTTAAATGAGACTTCAAATTTCTAGAAAGATTAAATCTGAGTGATAGCAGATGTACCATTGTCAGCCAGGAGAAACAGCCCTTGCTGAGATTCCCTAGCATTCACTCTCTCCTGCCATTGCCATGTGTGAAGGCATCCTGCAGTGAAAGGGTTAAGAATTCACAAGGGTGAGTCTTGTAGCTGAATTTATCTTGGTAACACAAGATCTTCATGAATGTGGAACACTGTTACTACTGCAGCTATTCTGGTATTGGCTTCCCCACCAAGCCCTGACATGCTTTTGTCCATGTATGCTTCTTGAGTTTCACTCCAGGGGGAAGCTTGGGCAGATCTGGTGACAAACAGGCCACAATCCCTTGCATGCTTACTGAATCAAGTTGTTTATATTTTCCACGCATCCTACTTTTGTTATGCTGGAATTTTTATTTCCTTGTACTTTACTATACTCCCGTGTACTAATTAAGATTGCAACTTAATTGAGGATTTTACTTTGAGAGGAGAAACAAGTGTAAGTCTTGGATTCTTCTTCGTTATTTTTTATTTTTATAATCTAGAATTTAAATAAGCAAATAGACAAAGGAAAACTGTACATTGTGCTCACAAAGGTCCAGTGGACTGATGCATCTATATGTGGGCTCCTTGCAGATGGCAAGTATGTATCTGTATCGTTGGAGGATCATGATGGAAGGCTGAACTTTTTCCCAAAATTTGGCAGTTCCTGTACTTTCTAGTCTTCGAATGGGCAATGAATGCTCCTATGAAGACAGCAATTTCTGATCTTTATCATGTGATTTTTTCACATTAATTATTAATTTGTTCTATTTGCTGTGGATAGTGGCTCATATCAAAACCTGAACGAGGTATTGTTGGGATCTTCGGAGAAAATTGATTTGCATTTTTGCAAGCAATTTTCCTATCCTGTTCTTTTTGCAATATATTGAGCTGAGTCCTAGATCTGGATATGTTCACCAAGATGGTGTTAAACTACTGTATCCAGCTGCTCTGGCATGAGCTGTAGCTCTGCCTTGTCATGGTGCTAGGAGGTACTTGTTTTAATATCACTGTTAGAGTAATCATTACACATGGGAATGTTTCATTGCATTTGCCTTACCCCAGAGTACCGCATTCAAATGCAATTCCACTAATGTCTAGGAGCACGGTGTTTATGAGGTAAAATGAAGAACATTGCATATGCTCAGGCTAGGTTTCAACTGTTTACCTCTTCCAAGCCTGGAAGCTCAGGAAGCAGCCAAACTGGATCAAGCTGTATTGGAACAATAAGATGAAAGTTTGGGTTTATAGATTAAGCTGATATTTACAATTTGTGGATTGAGATTATAACAGTGCTGTTACTACTCTGGTACCTGAAGCGGAATTTTGATAAATCATTTGAAATCTTCTCTGGTAAGAGAATTAAAAGCCAGACTTTATTTAGATGAAATTCCTATTATTCAGAATAAGAACACACCCAGAATGATCATTATTTTGTATTTTCTTTTAAGTCTTTGCAATGTACTGGCTTCATTGAAGGGCTTGGGTAGGGAGAGCAATCTCTGGAATTGGCTGGATAGGGGTAGCAATGGAGGCAGGTATCATTGTCCTTGGTCCCGCTCCTAAAAATGTGTGTGCACAAGTGTGTGTTTGTGTCTGTGGATCATCTTGCATTTTTGGGGGAATCTTTTGTTTATATAGACTTAAGATTCAGTTGTAGAGAGTGGTAATTAGTTTCTCTATTATCAGTGCAAATCACTACGTCTGTATTTGCACTCATGAATAAATACTTAGTTAATGTTTATGCCTAAATAAATAACGTGTACCAAAAATTATCTTTTAATTTAGCTGGATGACTCTCTGAAGAAGATATGAGGGTCAACATTTTTAAAATAAATGTTAATATCTAAAAAAGTGTTGAAATTCAGAGACATTGAATATCCATTTTTGAAAATGCATACTGGAAGTTCTCTATCTCTGGAAAAGCAAACAATAAGCCTAGAAGTCTAACTCTAGGCTACCAGTTTTAAAAATAATTGATACATATTTCCTCATTTCTAAAACTGGTTATCTATTCAGAAGGGAAGTTGTGAAGTTGCATATGCTCTCACTCTGAGAGTGAAATCCTTTGAGATGGGGGGTGTGAAGTACTGAAGAGCTGTAGCATAGACTTGCTCCAAATGAGTAGAACATTTTTTTGAGTAGGAGACAGTATTTTTAACCTGCTGCCTCAAAGCAGGAATGATGTTTGCTCAGCTGCTAATATGATTGTAGTGAAAGATACAAATAACATAAAAAGGAAAAGCAAGTGCCTTGGTGAGCTTGATAGTAAATACATCCAACAATGTTACTATTACGAGGACACTTCCTTTTTTGGGAAAAAAAATGCTACTCAGCACAACATCAGCAGAAGTTCCTTTCCTTCCTAATTCTGTGTGAGACTAAACTTGACAATTTACAAGTCTGTGGTCTTTACAGTAAGCTGATATAAGCAATGCTGACTACATGCCTTGCCCAGCAATGTGTGGTCAAGTGCATATTAGTAAAGATGAAAACTCTTAGTGGTTTGGCCCAAATTCTTTTGGCTCCATAGGCACTCTTGTGCTGCATGTTGAAATGGAAATTGAAATACTCTGAAATCCTACTACAGCTGAGTGCAGTTTTAGATTATAACACTCTCACTCTGCAGGCAGACATCTCTACTTGATTTCTTAGCAAATTGATGTTGCTTGGGATCGCCTGTCAATAATAGTGTCCTTCTTAGGGTAAAATGTGGCAGAGTGATTTGAAAAAAGTCCACCAGAGGACAGCAAGATTGGGGAATGCCTAAATTCCAGGGCATTTCTCAAGATCAGTCTGGGAGAGTGCCATTGATCTCACACTTCTGCCTCTGTAAATTTCTGCCATCTGAGAATTCTGTGGTGGGATGTTGCTGAGACAAGAAGAGCCTCAGCTCTGATTTAACTGCTTGCTCAGCTGTGATGGGTTGCTGAGGTGCCAAGCTCATGGATGACAATATGGGTCTCAACTGTATAAATGCTAGCTGAAAGTATCAGCGAGCGTGAAAATTACACAAAATTTATTCCACTTCCTTTTCCCCAGGAGCAAAAGGCCTGAGATTTGTTCTTTATATTATAATTTAAAAACAAAGTCTGATGCAAGCAAGATTCCCTACTCAGTATGATCCTTGTGGTTAATGAATGGAAGTGAAAGCTCCTCAGAGGACTTCCAGCTTTTTATCTTTGCTGAATCTGTTAGGCATGGAAGTCACAAGAACTTCAATGGACCTGTTTGTCTAGATGGGCTTAACTCATGCTAAAGTGGGGGTCTGAGGGCAAAATTGCAATGAGCTTGAGTGGAGTTATCAAAAGATGGGGACACCTCTGAGGGGCTGGGCTAACCTCAGTGAACAGCTGTGGAGGAATCAGTGCCTCACCCTCTTTGAAAAAGAAATGTTCAGGAGAGTAATGCCCTATGGGCTGATTTTTCCCAGGTTAGAGAAATCTGATGACTGCTGTTGTAGAATTGTAAAAGTTGGCTTAAAGTTTGAATCTTCACCACTCTGGAACAGCACTTTCTTGCTTGGAAAGGGACAGAGGCATCCCTGTTCTGGAGTCCCTTAGCAGCTTTGTCCTCCTCATATTCTCCCATGTGCCTGAATACTGGAGTGAATGTGAAACACTGGCCTTCAGGAACACAAAATCCAAGGGTGAACTGAAGTGGTGAATGTGAGTGGAGTGTGGGGAGAGAAAGCTGCTCTGGGATGATGGTGCACAAGATATTAAAGACACTGTTGTGAAATTAGGGAGGCTTGTGTGTAAATCTCTGGGACACCTAGCATGCATTTAGTACATTGAGTCAGGAAGTTTAAGCCATTTGTGGACTCTTAGTTTCTGCACTGTCTATTCAAAGACCTTTGTAGGACAAAAAATTAACTTATGTTTTAAGTAAATTTGAGAATAATATGGTAAAGTGCCTGATACTTCCTTCAGACTCTGCATCTACAGGGAGTACTTTTCAGTCAGCCCATGTCACCCACTCTCCAAGTGTCAACTCCTTTAGAAAATTTCCTCCATTTAAAAAAAAAACCACAAAAACCTCGCCAAAAACCAACAGCCCATATCCCCAAACAAATAACTCTTTAAAATATGAAAGATATTTTGAAAAAGTTGACTACTGAGCTGTTTTTTCAAAAGCATTTAAAAAGTATCTGGCTCATCGCAGCTCTACAGATTCAGGCCCCACAGAGCCTGAACTAAAGAGTACTTGGAACAGATCTTTGAGTACAGTGACTCAAAGTGACCCTCCTGACAGAAATGGTAGTAGTGCCAGCCTGTGCTGTCTTAGGATTTGTGTAAAGCAGCTCCCTTTAATAGAAGTCAAAATTATTTTCTAGTAGAGTAATTGCCTTTTGAACCTCAGCTAATGTTTGTGATTTCTTTTTCCATCTGTTAGTTGTTTTGACCTCTTATGTGAACTTGAGTAATGGTGCTGTGGAGGGGAAAAAAAACCTTTGAAAAGAGGAAAGTAACCCAAACCCATCTATTTTGAAATGATATGAAACAGCTGACTTAGTATTGCCAAATTCTTGTTTCAGAGCTGATGAACAATTTGTCTTTCCCTAACTCCTTCTTTTTTTTTATTATTTCTTTCAAAATATTCTTTTATTATTGCGCCTTATGAGAACATGTAAATTCTTATAGGCCTGTCCTTTTCTGAACAGTTATGCTGTGCTGGTCCTTCAAGAGATGCAGCTTAGACGCTGATGCAGGACTTCTCTGAGCATGCACCCCTCTGCTGTCCTCTCCCTGCCTCCCAGCCAATACTTTTTACTCTCTTCTGACCCTTCTACTATTGTAAAGAAGCAGAATTGGGTCACAGTTGGCCTTTTAAGACCTCCTTAGGTGTAAAGTAGTGGAGTAAATACTACAATCTCTCTCTTTCCTCATAGGCAAGGAAGCAGGAGGGTTTGATTTGGAAATGTTTCAGAGACAACAGCAGTTGTATAGTTTTCTGCCAACTTTCAGCTGGTGTGCAGTTCTGAAGATGCACAAGTTCTTTCACGGCAGGAGCTTCAACAGCTGAAGACGTAATGCAGCAGTCCTTTCTCTCCCATCAGAATAAACAAATCTTGTGCCACACCCTTACAGCATTGATGGCCATACCAAAACTGCGTGTGATGACTTTTGCCATACTGCTGTGTATGGCAAGGTAGAACTACAAATATCCTAGACTACATGTCCTCTTTCATTTTGTTCCTAGGTTCCCAATCTTGGCATTGCTGCTCTGCTTTCCAGAGAAAAGACAAAATCATTTTCCCCCTCCCCTTCCTCCTTGTCACCGATTTTGGGTGGTGTTGTAAAAACCATCTCCTTCACCTGCCTCCGTTCTCTCTTAGGAATGAAACTGCACTTAAAGCTTTCTTGCTTTCTGAACTGGCTTTTCTATTTCTTCCTTCTATTTGTTAGTTGATAGTTAATTTTTCTTCTCAGTAGTGAGCAGTTTTTTCAGAAGTATTCTCCTAGAAGCATAAGGGACTGTATCTAACACTTCTCTGGCAGTACCAAAAGAATTTACAGTTTGAGTCTCTTAAAATGCTTACATCACTTGTTTTTTGTGTTTTGCAGAGAACTACTGAAACAATAAAAATAATCTGGGAGCTCTAATTTGCTATTCACTATTTGACATTTGCATTTCTGTTTCAAACTCTGGCCAACCAGGCTTTAATCACATTCATGTTTGATTGCTACATCTCACAGATCCAGTAGCTGTTACACAGATGTTAATGGGAGACTTACTGCAGCAGGCCTTAGCACAAGCAGAGGAAAATCTTCAGAATTCAGCCTGTAGATTCCTTCTGTTGGTAAAAGCTTCCTGGGTTTTTCTCCAAAACTTCCAGCCTCGTTTTCCATTTCTTTAAATGAGAATTAAATTGCTAAACTTTGTAAACATTTTGAGTAGAGTTAATTACACTGATACGGTTTTTGGCATAATTTTTGCACAGATTAATCTGTTCTCACTTGCTTGGGCTAGCATGGGGAGGGCTATGCAGGTTGGGATAAATGGATTCAGATTGTACTCACCTGGCTCAGCTTCCCTGCCCTGGAATGCCTCTTCACTGCAGCCAGTCTGAACAAGATCCAGCCCCTGTGGGGAACCAAGGTGTGAGCAGAGCTACTGTGAGCTGCTCTTGACACCAATGGCTGGGTCCTCTGCAGTCCACGGAGAGCACACAGGACTGAACAAAAGTTTTTGATCTTGTTTGTTTCTAAATTTAAAATAGCAACAAGCAAAACATGGTTGGACTGTCAGAATTTTTGTTTTGGTCTTGTTCCTTGAAACTTCTAGTAAGACATCCTCATTTCAAGTGAAATGAATTAAAATTTTGTCACACCCACTGACATTTTTGGGGGCTACAAATAGAATTGGAAGGGTGTCTCCATATGCTGGAAGGAATCACATGATTCTGTCCAGGGCAACCTGCAGCCTGAAAATCTGTAGTGTGTAGAACACAATAGCTAGACATAGACCCATAACTATGGTACATATTAGAGTGTGTTTAGAAGTTGACAGCAATATTTTGAGACTCTTAAAGGCTTTCTCAGAAAATGTACCTTGTTAACTAAACATCTTTTAAGTAAGTTTTACTGGTGTCACTACTAAACATAGCTGTACAGTCAGGAACTAGAGGGAAAATCAGGATGATGGTATCCCTTAGCTGAAATAGCAGATGTGTTATGCATATCAGCTCCAAGAAGGGTAAACATGTGTCCAAGGCCACGGTTTCACCCTTGGCTGACTGAGGTCCTTAGGGGAATTTTGGTTTTGCCAGAGTGTATTTAGTCTCTGAGAGTTGCACATCATTTCCCAGGTGCCTCTTGTTTTCTAAAGTCCAGCTTGAGGCTCCATGTTCCAAATTGCCTCTTTCATAATCAGCTTTGGCAGACTGTGCTGCAGAAGTATTCTGTGTTTTAGTGGACCCTCCACATAGGAAAAGCCCAACTTGCATTCCTGAAAAGAGATCGTAATTGAGAGGGGTGCTGCAGCAAGTACAGATGTGCATTATCAAGTATTGACAAATTTTTACTGATTTCTGTTTAGATGCAGAGATAAATGCATCTCTAAAAGGTCAATAAAAGGAAAAACTGTCACATTTTTAGACGAGAATCAGCTGTTGCACAATTTCAGCTTGTCCTGATTATGGGTGAGAAGAATATCACTATAGTTTCAGAAACTGTTCTTGAAGCATTGCAGTGTGGATTTTTTTCCCCCTCCTTTGTAATTTCCTATCTTTCTGAATAAGCTGCTTCCTGCTACCCCAGAACAGTCAGTGCCACCCCTTAATTTACAGTTAGGAATGCAGACACGAGGGAAGGCGAGGGGATGAAATATGGTGTCAAGTTTGTATCTGCTCACATTTCACACACTAAGGAGACAAGCCCCTTTGGCCAGTTGCCATGGGGAATTTTCTTGCAGAAGTAAATAAGTCAGAACAGAAAGAACTCAGATTCATACTACCCCAGCTGCAGAATGTCATTAAGTCTCAAAGGGTGCTATGTGCATTGTGTTAAAGGAATTTTGTAATCTGGCTGTAACTGTAGTTGCAAAACTATGTTTGAGTTTAAACCTTTATTTTGAACTTTTAATTATTGGCTTGTTTCTTGCATTCTGATTAAAGCATGCATTGTCTTATAAATAGTTTCTATTTTTAAACCAGAAGAAGGTTTAGATTAAACGTTTCAATAGCAGATGAGTGGTTGATTTTGTTTTGTTTTCTTGTTTCTTCCCATGCCAACTTTGATCTAACCTCCATTTCCTAATTCACTTTTTAAGGGTGCTTGAAAAGGGAATTAAATCTACCAGGGCACACAAAATATCACGTAGAAGGCTTTTAATTTTAAAGTGTCCTTCATTATTCAACTTTCTCATCCCAGTAATCTTCAGAAACTTGGGCATAGGAGGGGCTGTTTTTTTTCTCCCCCTCCCTTTTTCTTTGTTTTTGTTTTGCCTTTTTTTTTCCCCTTAAAACACCTAAGAGTTCCACTAGTAGTTTTTTTTTCCTTCAGTTCCTTTTCAGTGTGAGTTACATGAGCATGGCATCCATGAAGTTGGTCTTGGTATACACACAAGGAGTCTCATGCTGTGGCTTCATAGTTCCAGAGGACAAAACAGATTCTGCTTGGTAGGGTGTCTTGTGGTGCTAGTACTTCTTCTCCAATTTGGTGAAGGAATGGGGAACATGTATGCCTTTAGCACTGATTTTTGAAATAAAACCCGTTATTTGAATGAAACAAATATCTACTAGAAAAAGGCATTTTTAAAGTTGCCATTTAATCTGTTTCTATGTCCCTGGAATAATACACAATGGCACAACTTACATTACAGCTTTTTTTTTTTAAATGTTTTGTATGTTGTAGGTGCCATGAATTGCCTGCAGAGCTGCAGTCATTAAACCCTGGGTTGATACAGAACTTAATTGCATGGAGCAGCCCACTCGAGGCTGTTTTAACCGGGGTGGTCTTTGAACCAACTGATCACTAAGAGTGCTGTACTGACTGCAGGGTGCTTGGATGGCATTAGGGCAGGAGATGTGTCTGCTGACCAAAGCCCTGGGACCTGGGCCCACACGGCTCCCTCAAACCTTCCTCTTGCAGAGCTTTATTGCTAGCAGGTCTGACTTGGATTCATCATGTCAGAGGAACCAAGGCTTGGCTTCATCACATGCTCCCAGTCTCATGTCCCCCATCTGTAACGACATCTCATTTGACAAAAACTTCAACCCAAGCTTTAAACTTGTACTTTGTGGTCAGTGGGTAAAATTCAGGCCACAGCCTGCCGGCTCCTAAGCATCCCATGTGATGCTCGCTGGCTCTGTCAAACTCCCCTGCAACCCAGGGAAAGGGAGGTTAGAAATAAAAATACCACCTGGGTGGGAGGGAGAGCACACGTGTGTGTTTGTGTCATCGCCCATTAGCTCCCGGAGCTGCAGTTTGGTGGAACGTGTACCGAGTACTACGCCAGGAGACAGTACATCCTGCTCCCAGCTCTTTCCCCCGACTATTTTTGTGCTCTCCACAACTGTTATTAAGCAAGACCACAGAGTATTTTTACAGCATAAGCAGAAGAGGTCTATGCTGCATTTTAGGGCTGTGAACCGTCAGTAACCCCAGCCGAAATATAGGGATATGTTATGCCTTTATGCAATTTGAAGAACGTGTCCTGGGAAAAAAAGGAATTTGGATGTTGATAATATTTTGCAATGTTTGATCAAACAGATTAGTTTGCCTTTGGACCCACCTCTTCCCCTTCTTTCATTTAAAATGTTGCCTATAAAGTTTTTAAAGGATTTATTATCCACTTTTCTGATAATAGAGACTTTATTTCACTTTGGTTTTGGTGCAGGAAGAGTTACATGGGAAATCCTAGATTGGGCACAAAGCAGTAATACAACAGATTGTTCTACCTTGGCTTACAGAGCCAAGCAAATGGAAGCCTTCTGACCTAAGCATGGTGTGTCTGAGACTGGGCTTGGTTCTCTGCTCTCCTGAGAGTCTCTGCAATGTCCCCCTTATTAGACCTGACAAGTTAAAATGTTGCTTCTGGCTTTAATTGCTCTAACTATAATACTGGAAACTTGTAAAATGGACAGATTTTAAGAATGTTTTTGCCCAAAATTTGAGCCAGTGTTACATTTACACCACTGTCATCTTGGTTTGTTTTCTAAAGAACTTTATTTTTTATGCTTAAAATGCATGGCTCTATATATTGACTATTTCAGTAGGATCTGTTGAACTTTAAAGTTAGAAATTCCCATCCTGAGTTATTTCCTATGCACAACTAGTTGTTATAGCTGAGTGAGAAACCTTTTTTCATTTTTGTATTCCATTTAAGCACCATTTTGAAGTTTTGATGCCCATTTTAAACCCTTTGGATGACATTAAGTAACTGCATTTAGTAGACTCAGACTTTTGAAGGATTACATTTCAACAGGGAGATTAGGACAAGGTGATATAGGTGGGTCACTTCACTGTGAATTATGAAGGAGGCAGCTGAAAACAAGAAGGGTTACACCGAGTGCATGTTCAGTACTGTGCTCCTGAGGATGGACATGGGACTATAACCAGGTGTGCTCTGGAGTATTTCTGTGCCTGTTCATCATGCTGTGGCAGTCTCTCTACGGAAATTACTTGGGCTGTTTAGATCTGGAATACATATAGAAGATAGACTGCTGCCTCCTTTTGAGGATGTAACAGTCAAATTTCTCTTTTTTTTTTTTTTTTTTTTTTTTAAACTCAAGGTGATATCAGAGTAAATGACGAAAATTTGGCCTTTCATTCTTCATTTTTTCTTAGTCTCAGGCCCTTTTGTGTTGTGCTCTTATTTTGTACAGCAGACTACTGTCAATTAAAGCCCAAGGTTTGGAAGAAGAGGAGTGGAGGGAAAGAAGGAACTGAATTATCTCTGCATTATTTGAGTACACTTTTAAAACATGGAGTAAGCACTAAGAGAAAGGAAGTTAATGGCCTATTTTTGTGAGATGAGGCAGACAGTAGATTTTGAGGAGCGGAGCTGAAGTGCCCCATAGCAGACAAAGTTACTGCTGAAGAGCCCTACTTCCTCTTTTGATATTAACTTACCCCATTTTAAGAGGTTTTTTTGGTGGGATTTCAGTGTGGCAGCTGATGCAGAGTTAAAACCAAGTAAAAATTTCCCCTCATGTTTATGGTGGATGAAAGCATAGCGTGCCAGGGCTGTGGGGCAGAGGTGGCTGGACGAGAGCCCTCGGGAAGAGGTAGCCGGGGCTGGTGGAGACCCCCACGGTGCTGGGCCCGGCCCGGGGTCTCACTTGTGTTGGTTGTTCAAAGGCAGTCAGATTGCTGTGGTGTCACTTGGCTGATCTGCTTCAGCTGCTGGCTTGATTGTGAGTGGAGCAAGTTAGGAAGCAAGTGCAGAGCAAGCCAGCTGGTGAGGCAGGGGTGGGCTGAGTATCACCTCCGTGTCGGAGTGGGTGAGCAGCAGGATGTCTGTTTCGCTTCCTAGGATTGCACAAATGCATGGGGATGAAAACATTTTGTCCAAAACTTTCAGGTTCCTCTTTTGACCTTTTCTGTAAGATGCAGGATTCTGAAATCCTGCTTCTTGTCACTGCCTTGGTTTTCTTCTCTAAGGAAAAAATACTCCTGGAGGTGTATGAATGAAAGTCTTGACCCATGCCCCATGCCTTCTCTGTGAAGTGGTGTGGTTAGGGGCAAGGACCTTCTTCCTCAAGAGGCAGACAGGCTCTGCTCTATGCCCTCTCCACCTTTAACACAGAAGTAGGAATAGCAAATCCCAGTCTCTTCTGCTTTCCTTTCCAGCCACACCCTTTTCCCTTTCTTGCAGGAGGGCCAAGCCTCAGCCTTTGCAGAAATCTGCAGCCTTGCCAGACTCCCCTCTTTCTCCCATCTTGCTCCCATCACCTGCCCAGCGTTGCTGCCAAACTTCTGTCATCCTTCCAGAGAGAACAAGTTTGTTGTGTTTTTTTGGTTTTTTTTTTTTTTTTTTTTAAATCACTGAAGCAGCAGATTTGGGTTTTGCCTGCACACTCATAATAGTTGCTCTGGCTCTGCTCCTGTCCTGGGTGCACTTCAGAATTTCTACAGGCTCCTCATGTCATGCCAGCTCTATGGGTGGCCTGGAGAAGATGGGTCAGAGTGGGAGTGAGGCGGGCTGCCTGTGCATTGCTAGGAAGGTCCTGACCGTGGTGGGTAAGCCCCTGTGGAGGATCTGCCAGCAGATTCTCAGCACGACCTCATGCTCAGAGCAGTGCAATACAGAGTCCAGAGTGTGGGGATGGGATTTAACACTGACTTTTTCTGCCCTGGCTTGAACTGTCTGTCCTTTGCTCTTGGAGTCTTCACTGCCAGTTTTGAGGCCTTGAGATTTTTTTGTCAGTTGAGAAAAGTCAGGGCTAATTTAGGTGGATCTTTTACTTTTGTCTTAGCATTACTCAGGATGTGTTTAGCTGAATGACGCTTTTTTTTTTACCTCCACCAGGCTTTCTCTTTCACAGATGTGAAACCTTTCATTGTCCCTTTCAAGAAATGCCACAGTGCTATTCACAGTTGTTAGATTAATGTTGTGAGTAAGGATTTTTGATGTGATGCCTTGATATGGATTTGACAACATCCAACAACCTGTGATAACAGTTGCACACAATCCAAAGTGCCTCATTATGTTGGCTGGGAAAGAAAGAGTGGTGATGTTGTTTTGCTTTTCTTGCACCCCAGGAATTAAAGAAACTGGAAAGGGGCTGTATGGATTTTATATAACAACTTAATGTTTTAAACATTCCTCTGTTTTTCTGGAATATGAGCTACCAGTACTTTTGTTGTTGCTGTTGCTAAGTTACATGCAAGTGTTTCTTTATGAAGTGACACCCTTAAAAAAAAAAAGCCTCCACTGTTTTGAAAGATTTTGCTGAATCTTGTTTTCTCCTTTTCAAAAAATTTGTTTAATCCTGCTCCCCTCTTTCCTCCCTGCACTTCCTCCCCAGGGCAAAGGGAGATCATAGAAAATTATTCTGTGACAATAAGTCTAGAAATAGCAAATGATGATAATGAAAGAACACAAATGTTTGGTTTTGGTTAGGATTGATTAGGATTGCTCTGATGTGTTGTAATTTTTGTGCACCCATCTTTACACACATGCATCATCCAGGAGGGTGCATTTTTCACTGTGGATACTAATCTTTTCAGTACGTGCCAGATCTCTGAAAAGTACTACAGTTTTTACTCTATAACAACTTGAGAATTCTAAGTAGATCAACTTTAAGGGAATATTTTCGTTCATTTTTGACCGTGGAGAAGTCACTGCTGTAGTAAGTAAGGGCTCCCCATTTTAATATGGGGAGTGTTGGTTAGGGCAGCTTAAGATCTGACTTCTGAAAATATTTCTGAAGGTAGTGAGCCAAGTTTTGTCCTAGCTAAGCCCACATAACTCCACAGCACTAGTGGTGCAAGAGCAGAGAGCCTGCAAGCAGCCGCTCCCTGTCAGGGGCACAGCAGAGCCAGCCAGAGGAGACAGAGAGCTCAAAGCATCTTTTCCTCCAGGCACCCACTCTCCCAGCAGGGCTGTGACCTTTTTCCACCTTGTCTTCGAAAAGGTCTGCTGGTAAATAGGGCAATATTCCTAAGGGCTAAAAATAGGGCTAAAAATCTTGTGAAAAGTGTGAGAGATGGCCAGGTGATCTGGGCAGCGTCACTGACACACGTTGGAGAATGGGCTGGGGGGAGCAAAAGCAGGGGGCTGGCTCTCTAAACAAGACTGAATTTGTTTTTCCATAGCCCTTTGAAATCCTTCTAGGCAGAGGCTTTTAATTGCCATATGCTTTGGAGGAAACTTAAAGCAACTTATGGTTAGGTTACATTATAAGTTCAAACAGGATATGTATCAAATACCTGGAAGGAAAGTATGACTATTTTGGATTGCAGAGCAGCCCAGATTTTGCATAGAAATGCCATTTCAAAGCTCCAAGGCAGACACAACAGTTTTCCTGAAATAATACCAGCAGTAATCCCTTCAAATATCCCCAAGTGTATTGGCTCACGCATGTTTTAAAATTCTTTCTCAGTTTTGTTATAAAAACTTGCATATTTCTCTTCCCTTCACCATATGAAAATCTTCTAAGAAATTTTTTATGAGCTTTTGTAGACTTCAGAATAAGCCCTCCTTCCCCTCCCCTTCCTTACTTTCTAATCCAATTTAGTCAGATAGTTACTTCAAATCCCTTGGAGGCCTGTAGTTTGTTCATTCTCCCACAGTGCTGAGATTTCCCTCCAGCCCAGCTGGCAGGAGTTTTTAGAAATAACAATATCTCAGGGGGAAGGAGCTGAAGATTGAATGGGGTCTTTTGTCCAGGTCTCTATGAAGCCAGATTAATTATGCATTGCAGAACACAGTTTAAAGCTCTGAATTAGGTCCTCATTGCAATGAAAGGAGAGCACAGGCTTGAAAACGGAAAGAATTCCCATTTCTATCAGAGGGACAGACATATAATGACTGAAAGCAGGAAGAATTTTTGAAAATTGCAATTAAACAGTATTTTGTATTTACCACTCAGTAGCAGTTGTCTTAAGCATTTACAAAAGTGATTCTTTTGACATTTTTTCACATGATCACTCCATAGGTGGCTGGACTTTGAGGATTTTCAAGTTTTTTCTGTGTTACTAGGCTACTCTTGAAAGTACTTGAGCTTTGATGAATGAGAGTTTTTTTTTTTTTTTTTTTGGCCAGCACTTACCTGAATAGAGGTCTTTAAAACCTCAGCAGTACAATTAGCAGTTGGTCAGATGATACTGATGGTACAGGAAAAAAGCAAATGGTTTTCTGCTTTACTTCTGGGGATTTTCTAAAGCTGCCTGACCCAGTGTGATGTGCAATAACAACATTTTTCTTGGTTTTCTAATGCACTTTAATTCCAGTTTGAGGAAAGTAAAACTATTTCGTGGATAAGAAGTCCATAATGCTATACAGCTGCCAAATAAAAAGTTGTCCACAGGCATTCGTATTCATAAGGGCTCTTTCTGTCAGTGTGGGAGATTGTGTTTTGATAGGGGACTGTGGCCAAAGAGGGATAAGGAAAAGGTTAGCTATGAAACCCCTTACTCTAGAAAATCTTAGTACTTTTAGATATGAACAAAATGGGATGGATGGAGTGTGAGCAAAATAAACTTATTATTTTACTTTTTATCATCTCCTTGAAATCCCATGTCTGGAATAATATGCTGCAAAATAACTCTACCATAATGAACTCTGCAGTTCAATAACTTTATTTAAAGATTACAAACTGTAAACATCCAAAAAGATAGCCAAATGCATACTTAGAAAGATAGCAGTGTTTTGGGGCTGAGTAAATAATTTCCTGAATCGCACTAGAAAATCTATAAGTAGTGTGGAAGTAATTTCATACACATATTATGCAGGAGAAACATTTTTATAGAGCGAGCACACATTAATGAAAATTAATAATGTGTTTGTTCAGTATCTGAGGCACACAGTTCATCCTAGATTGTCTCCACGTTGCTTCTCTAGATGTGCAAGGAGTTAATTGAGAGCTGTGTTGGCCCAAAGCGATTGCTGCTGGCAGGGAGTGGAGGAATGGGCACCTTTGGCAATGACCTCCTGTGGCTTGCCTTGAGGAGAGCAGAATGCACATGGCTGTGTAAGAACATTTCCCAGCTGGTGTGCGGTTACGGAGAAGCTGCCTGCAACTGGCCTAATCCAGAGTCACCTCAAGTTGCTTTGCTTTATGGTGTTGGAATGGGGCTGGTTGAGAGGGAGAGAGAGAGAGTGAGAAGTGCGCTGTAATGTCTGGCAAAGGCAAATCCAAGGAGGTTACCTCGTACCTCTGCTTCTCTTTGCTTCTGCTTTGGGTGTGCTTTGCTCTTTGCAACAAGAGCTGAAGAGCCTTGTTTTTCTCTTCTCTTTACTTGTCCTGGAATAAACCAGTTGGAGTAATTAGTACTTCCCCAGTTTTTTCCAAAATTCAAATTGAAATAAGGTTTCTATGATTTGAAAGAAATGTGTTTCCTATCATCATTTCATTTGCAAGCATCTATACCAAGGAAGGGTGACAACAGCTCCCACAGGCTTGAAGTGCTTGGTGAAAAAATGCTCCAGAGATGGTAGTGGCAAGGCTGGAAATAACCAGGTCCCCAGGTCTGCAGAAGTGTTCTAGCTATTAATATCTACTATTTGAACCTTTTCATCACAGGTTTTGGATCACACACCAACTCTGTCTAGGTGGTCTCTAGAAAATAAGAACAAAAGTTAGGTTTGCCTGGTAACTTGCAGAGTAACAGTAGGGCTCACCACACTCATTATAATGCTGTGTGCAAGAAGTCTTTCCATGTCACTGATCTTGCAACAAAACCAAAAGCTCTTTCAAAGGTAAGAATACATGGACAGCTAGAGCTGTCCGGAGCCTTTCCCAACAAAACATCTTCTGTTATAAAGCTGAACAGAATGAAACAAAATGCACGACAAAGGGTCAGCTTTGATCTGCCAAGAGAGGTGAAAAAGGCTTGCTGAGGAAATGGGCCTCTTTTAAAGGAAACCCTTCTAATGGTCTGCAACACAGCCTGCCTTGTGCCAATCTGCCTGGGAGCTGCTGTAGCAGACCTGAAGAACCTGAGCACCTCACCTGGAGCCAGGAGGTCTCAGGGCTTCCAGGTCTCTGCTGATGAGTCTGGAGGCTTGGTCTTAACTTCCTGGGGCCACAGGATAGGTGGGCTCCCAGCTGCTGGGCTGAGAGCAAAGGAAAGGATTTCAGTCTTCCAGAGGAGTGTGTTGCTTGGTGAATCTCAATTTGAAAATCTGTGCATGAGAGAAGCATTTTCATTAAAATAATAATAATAATAAAATATTAATCCCTCTGCCTTGAACTTAGCATTAATAAAACCTGGAAAGATGATGAAGTTAATGCCAGGGCTAGGAGTACAGTGTCAGATTTTCACCTTTGGATGCTCATTATCTAAACATTCTGAACAAACCTGTCGAAAACACTCAAGTGATTATATTTAATTTATTTAATTCCTTTCCTCCTCAGACTTCAGCTCCTACACATTTGGAGAAATTTTGAGTTTTTACAGCAGAAAATCTGACCTGTTTTAGGGTTTGTAAAGATATTCCTTTAAAAAATTAATTGTTTGTTTTGAAAACCCTGTTTATCTAGTTCGAATTTCTGTTCAGAAGTTTTTCTGTCATCTTGCTGTCTTTCTTGTTGTCCAATGAAAAGAAAAACTAAGTAAAAAAACCATTTTAATGTCTGAAAGTGACCTATGTAAATCCTTAATATCAGTAATGTTAAAGACAAGAGTTCTGTACATTAAAATTACACATATTTAAAAGCAGCAGACCAGCATTGTCATGATGACTGATACACGGTTGTCTCTGTTGGTGGGAGATAAGGAAAGTTTATAATAATAGTCTTTTTTTTTCCTCATCTTTCTAAGTGGAACTTGAAATTATTTCCCTGAGCCCTACCAGGACAGTTTCAGATGTTCCAAAAATGCTGAATTTTGTCTAGTTTTGTTGTAAAATCTGAAATCTTCAGGACTTGAAAAGCTAACATATCCTTACTTGTGGAAGCAGATGCTCAGCTGCAGTTCAGCAATTTTGGCCCAAATAATCCTTGCATCTTAGCTGGAGTATTTGATTTCATGTCAAGAGCCATGCTGCCACCACTCAAACCTCTCAGGGTGTTTTGTTGTTGTTGTTTTTGGGTTTTTTTTTTTTTTTTTTTTTTTTTTTTTTTTTTTTTTTTTTTTTTTTTTTTTTTTTTGGGTTTGGGTTTGTTTTTTAGCTGAGAGACTTTTATGCATTTTGCTCTTACTGGACTAGTTTAGTTTCTGAGTTCTGCATATGTGCAGCTGTAAAGAAATCAAATATTACAGCTGGAAACTGTGAGATCAGCCTTGTCACTGCTCCGGCCTCTCATTTACCATGAAAACAAACACAGTTCTCTTCTCATGTCTGCCAGCAGGAAGGGGGTGGGGAGGCAGGCAGAAAGGCAGAGGAAAGTTTTTTCTTCAAAAAGAAAGAAGGTCAACTATTTTGGGAAACCAAAAGCTCTCAGCAATTAGGAGAATTCTTTTCTCTGCTCAGTGATTAGAGACGTCTGCAGGCAAGCAGCAATTGCTGCAAACAGCAGTCTTGAAGATGGACAAGATGTAAATGCATCCCTTTGCCTTTGCAGAAACATGTCTTTGCAGAGGATGAAGTGAATAATGCAAAGTATTTTGCTGTGCCAACAGTTAAATTTTGATGCAGAATCTATAAATCTCTGTGTTGGGTAAATCAATTCTTCAGGTGCAGTCAGTCAGCTGCTGCGCCAAAAGCAAGGACTGCGTGACTGATTTCTACCCGCTGCTTTTGACGTCTCTGTGGGACTCACTGTGTTTCTTAAGGCTTTATCTACCTAAGTTAGGAAAAGAAACAGACCTTGGAGAAATTCTTACCCACAAGATGCAAAACAATGAAAAATTTTAATTCAAAACTTGAAAAAAAATGAATTCTAAAGCTGGGAAATGCTGTTATTGCCTGAAGAAACTGCAGGATAACTTTTTAATGAGACTTTGTTTTGGAGCCCTTGAGTTAGCCCCACATGTCTTACCATGACTTCAGTGTCTCTGCACTCTTCTGGCAAGAAGACCCTCAAACACACAGAAAATTGCAGACATGTTCCTCATTATTCTCCTGAATGTGTTTGTGAGTGTCCTTAATTCCTTTATGTTTCATGTCATTCCAATCAAAAGTTAGAAAACTAGTACAGGGTAGAATCTGAAAAGCATACTTTTGAAATTATTTATTAAGTCATCTGGTCTTCTGTTCTGCTAGTTTTCATGCGATGAAAATTCCCTCATATTTTTAAGATATTTTCCCAAAGCCTGATACTTTTTGTTTAATAGTTTTTTTCTCTATAGATGCATTACTTTTCTCTGCCTAGAGTTGTAATTTGCTCCCTTCATTCTTGGTGTTTACATTGCAAATACTACTAGGCTGCTGTTTGCAGTCCTTTCTCTAAGACCTCTTAGATGTGTTATAAATATGTTTATACAGAAAATTAAATAGTAATCTATTACAAAGCATTGCTTGGCTCAGAAACTGCCCTAGTTTTCATCATATGGTTCTGGTAATCTGATGCTCAGCTGACTGTAGTGTTCCATGGAGGATCATATGGGAACTGTATTAACTGTTAAAATGTCCACTCTGCACTATCTCCAGATGCATATGTGCATTCAACACAGAGTTGTATTGATCTTTGCAGCTGTGTTGCAAGCTGTTGTTTATTGCCTGTCTGCAATCCCTCCTAGGTGTCCTTTGTTCTTCATTCCTTGAGTTTTTCATCTGACTGTGGGCATACGTGAGGACATTCAGATGGAGTCAACCTTTGTGCAGTCTTCCAGTGCCTGTGCCTCTTTTTTGTTAGTAGTATCTGTGGAAAGAATGTTTCCACTTCCCCACATCCTTTAGGAAGAACTAAAACACAGAATGAATGTGGCTTTCCTTCTTTCCATACTTTCAATGAGGGTTTAGCAGAATATCTAGTAAAGAGATTCAGATCATGCTGCTCAAAGTACCCTTCCACTGGTTGCCAGAACTGTGTGCCTCGATGTAGGCACATCTTGGAAGGCACAGAGCCCACACCACCAGTAGGGACTTCATAGCCTTTGTCTTAACTGGAGCTCCTCCTGCAGCATTCATTATTTTCTCAGCCACTGGAGCAACTATTTCTTTTCTCCATCTCGAAGACAAAATAATTCCTACTCAGACTGTACTCTAATTGAGCTTTGTGCTGTCCTCTCTGTTTCCCTGCTATACCGTGCCTGTTTACTGACTTTATGGGCAGTTAATGCTGTGTTTGGAGAGGAGCACAGTGAGGAAGGGCCAGAACTGAGAAAAAGATCCCTTCCTAGTGCTGGGTGTGCACAGTCTTCTCAGGCCGTATCTGTAGTAGCCTTTTCTTCCCCAATTGCTATTGTTATAACCATAACATCTGTTTCAGGCATCGTGTTAAGTGAAAGATTTCTTTTGCTACTGGTTTTGTTACAACATTTCCAACCTTTTCAGACCGTGTTGAGATAATATTTGCAGCATCACTGTGTTAAAAGTTATTTTTATATTTTATGGTTTTCATTAAATATTTAAACATATATTGTATTTAAAATTTTATTTTATTTTAATTAAAAATTCACGTGTCTTCTTCACGTGTAGCATTTTGTTGCAATAGTAACATGGAATGGAAGGGGCAAAAGAGGTATTTAGGAAATCTGATGTGTCCATCTTCTGAGGTGCCTGTTTAATTTCTGTCAGTCTCTTTGAGATCACATACCCTCATTGCAGAGTTAGAATGCTTTGAATGCTACCAGGAGGGAAAGAGGAGGGGGAGATTTTGGCCAGCAGTCAGAAAGTTGCCTCAAGTCTTCCATCTGACAATGCTTGTGCCTCTCCTGTGCTGATCACAAGATCATTAGATTATCTAGGAAGACAATTAATGAGGCTGATACTACCCACAAAATTTTCTGCCACATGTTGAGATTACTGTGCGTTTGTCAATTCCTACATAATGAGTTTAAATTGCCAGTTCATTGGGATGCATAATTATTCTGCTTTAAGATAATTCTCTTATTTTTTGGGTGTCTTTGTGGATGGGACCGGTACTTTCTGTATCTAGGAGTACTAGTGGACACAGAACTCCTCTGGAGTACTAGGAGTACTACTGGAAGGCCTTGGAAGAGATCTAGCCAAAGGTTTAAAAATGGCTATTACTATAACCCGAAACATTTATTCTTTCATTGCTCATCCTCTCTTCTCAGATGTCATCCTATGAATGCAGCCTATGATCCTATGACACATCAAAAAACCCCAGTGAAGCTGCCCAACAAATATTTGTTCACAGTAGGTGCATGATTCATGACGTGGTGTTCTGCCAGCATACGGACATGTTTTTTTGTCCTGTTTATTATTAACTACTTGGAATCTTATAAACTTCTCTAATATTGCACTTCTGCAGTGTTTATTTTGGAGAATACAGATTTTCCTTTGTTTTAGATGCTATAAACAATGCAATGTCATGAATCACTATGCCATTGGGACCAGTATAGTTTTTAATAGAAGTCACTGGATTCCATAATTTTTTTTCTCACTAATGGGTGGAGATTTAGTGTGAATTTTCTTACCATGGCCTAGGAAGGCTTGTGGTGTAAGTCTAAGTCCAATCCTAAGTGGAGTTCCAAGTGGTAAATGTAAAATGCATTTCACCTACACTTAATGGTCTAAATTTAACTTAGATGCCCATGAGTCATTTTCATTTTTAGCTTTCTTTTTTCATTAATAGAAAAAAACCTGTGTCCAGGGAGTGATTCAACTGAACTATGTAAACTACCTAAATTAGGATGGAATAATTCTTCTCTGGTAGCCCCTAATTTTTTTCTGATGAGCAGAGTGCAGGAATCCGAGATGAGATTTAGAGGCTATACCCAGCTTTTACATAGGTAAAAGCAGATGGGATGAATCTGCCAACAAAGACAGCTGTAGCATTCAAACAAATATCAACTCTACTACTCAAATACCTTCTACTACTCTGACATGGAGTGAGACCTAAAGAGGAATGATCTGCCATATACCACTGACACGCTTTTTAGCATGTCTTTCTCAGGAATGTAGAAGGATTTACTTAAAGATGAATGAAAAATAAGTCTTCTCAATTCAACAGAAGTACAAACACAACTATGCCTTATAACTCATTGACTAGTTGCACAAAATTAATGTGGTTGAGCTTGGAATGTAGAAAAACGTAGGGACACAAGTCTGGTGATAGTTCTTGTATTGCTGCTTTCAGAATATACAGAAGCTTTAGTTTAGGAGACATTTTAGGGAAAATTTCAGTTTTAGAAAACAAGACTGAAACTTTACCAGGGAATGGGAGGTTGCTGTGCTGTGCATCTGTCCTGATGAAAATCCTTGCAGCGAACCTTAACGGATGGTGCTGAAAAACGGAGTGGAGCAAACTGGTGAAAGTAGCTATTTTCACTACTTTCACGACAGTGCTTTCTGCCAGTCACCCAGCTTTCTGAAATCCATTATCTTTTTTGGCTGTAGGGCAATGTGTTCTGAAATTGAAGTTAGACCTTATGAATGTGTTCTAATCATGTTTTGATGATTAGGTACTGAAATAAATTATCTTTCTTCAGTAACAATTTTATTAAGGGTTTATTTCGGAACATTTTTTTTTCACTCTGGTTTATAAGGCACAACTTGCTTTCTTACTCATGTGAACATCTAAGTTGGTTAATTTCTGTTTTCCATAGAAGTATTTTAAAAGCACAAATGGTCTCGTTCTCTTCTCATTTCAGAGCAATGCTGACATGATTTCTGTTTGGAAGTAGTACCAATGCCACTAGGCCCAGGAACATCATCACACGCCTTGTTCAAATTCAGGCAAATTCAAGCATACCAGGCAAGATTTCAAGTATTAGCTAACATTATATTATAACTCTGACAGCTAATTAAAAATTTGTTCAAAATTAACTCCAGGACTTTTATTTGTGACTTGAAAAAATTGTTGGTCATACTCAATAATTGTGTTTTTGTGTTTTCTTTTGCTTTACAAAGACAACAAAATCTTTAGCAAATTGCTGTTTTATGTAGATTCATTGGCATTATTTTGCAAAGCATGTGCAACATAAGGAGTCATTGAGATTTTAAAGTTTAATACACTGGAGGGAGAAAAGAAACCAAATTATATAAGACCTTGGAGCAATTTTATTTTGCTTACGATGTGATGTTCAACGACTGTAAGTTCAAACAAACCAGGATTCCTATTCTTTGCTTATGCAGCTGCTGCTTTTACATGTTTCATTCACAACGCCTTTTCGTGAAGCAGCAAGCTGACACTTGCCACGTTTTCAGTTCAGTTTTCCCAGAGCTCTAGATTGGAATGACATAGCCTATGAACAGTATTTAAATCTGTGAGCTAGGTTTGATTTCTGTAGGCACAGGTCCAAAATCAGTATAGCTCTGTGTTGTTTTAATTTGAAAAAATGCAAAGCATTTTTAAGAGAGGTTGGTACCGTTAGCCCTGTTTTACAGATATAAAAACTGAAGCAGGTCTTGTATAGCCTTGTGACCTACAGTCATTTTAAACAGTATTGCCCAGTTTTCACTGGGAACTCATGGAAATGGGACTCATGAGGCTTTTGAAGTGGTTGTGGGATTTGAGGTCTGAGTCATGATAGGCAGTTCTTGTGTTTTGTTTAATTTCTAAGATATTCTTATAACTACATCTTAAACCTGTAGCACTTGACTGCTTTGCTGATTCTCTCATTGGCTTGGGGAGATGATCAATGTTTCTGTGCCCCAAAGTGGTATAAATTCATTGATGTTAGCTTCACATGAAAGAATTAACTAATGTTTGGAGCTACTAAAATTAAAAGAACTTCGATTATTCTTTATCCATCCATGTTTAATATTAATAACTTTAAGCATTCTTTATACTGAAACAAAGGGTAATCTTCCACACGTACAGCTTGAGACTTGTAAGACCACAAATGGAGCAGAAGTACTTGTGATCTTTGGCTAACAGAACCAAGAATGAATTTTTAAAAACAAACTGTGCCTGATAACTTTTATTCCCTTCTTTCAAAGATCCATCATTTCAACTTGAGAAAACTAGAACGGACAAAAAAACAAAATCCCTGAAATTTAAGATAAAACAAAAAATTCTTTGTAAATATAAGATAATAATTTGAAAAATAATGGTGTCTTATAGAATAATAGAACTTCTGTTGCTGTTTTAGAAATAACTTTTATATTCTTCAGTTTTCATCTCCTTTATTTCAAGATGTGATGAAATGCATTGAGATTTACATATGGAAATTTTATCAGTCAATCTAATTGTGCTTTGATGGTTCCTATCAGTACACTTTTCCAGTACCTTACTAATCCTTACTTTAAAATTAAATACATTTTGCCCAGATACCTTGACTCTAAGTGTCAGTGTTGAAGTCTGCTGAAAGACATGGGAATCTTTTCACTGATTATCATGGATCAAACCTCCCAAAGATACTGTGGCCTAAATTTTGTATTTACTTAGACACAATGATATGAATAAATTCTCATTATTTCTTAAAGAATTATCTCTTTGTTAAGTATAATAGCAACTACAGTGGAAACAGAATCATAAGGAAGCACAATTTAATAGTGTTTTGAGTTCAAGCCTCTATTTTGATGAGATATTTGGTACAGACATTTTACACTAATTCTGACTCTTGCAATTTTATTTAAATTTATTTTTTCTATTTAAATTTAACCAAGGATTTTTTGTTATTTACCTGATGAAATATATTGACTAATATTTATACTTTAATGTACTGGCATAAAACTCCCAATGAATTCCAAATTGAAAGAGCTGTCCTGCATTATTTCCTCTTTATGCACTCTAATTTAGATCCCTAAATATGCTCTTATCCATGCGCTGGATTGATTTTAATGATATAAAAGTGGCAGTGTGGCTGCAAATGAAATTCCTCATTCAGGAAGTCACCCAATATTATTTCTGTAAAAATTACAAAATTTTCCTGAAAAGTGCTCCAAATTATCCCATCAGAAATAAACACATTTCTGGGAGAAAGGCTGCTCTGAAATGTAGGTCTTTACTCTCAAAATTAAGTCAGAAAAGCTATTCTATCAATACTGCATTGTGATGAATATATTTTGATTGTAAACCCGGAGTTTCTTTTGCACTTGTCAAAGAAATGAGGTTTTTCCAAATAATAAGCAAGGAAAACCAGCTTGTTTCAGAGGCATGGGAGGGGCAAAACTATGTTTCCTCCTCTATTTTTCTTTTCCTCTAGCAAAAGCCAATGAAGGGGCTTAGGGAAGAGTCCTCTTAAGAGAAAAGCAGGGATCATTGTGAGGGAGAGAGAAGAGATTGAGGGAAAGCACAAAGTGCTGCCATTAGAGAGGGCCAAGACAGCTGAATCAGGGTGATACAGACTTTTCATTATCAGACACAATTGCTCCAGCAAGAACAGCATGGGAGTTCATGAAATGTTTTTGAACTCGGATTCCTGATAGGAGCTCATTACATAACTTGTGCTTTGTGAGTGCTGGCAACCAGCAACCTAAAGAAAGACACAGCCAGAAGCAATGTGCTCAGCTGCTTGCTTTTTTTTAAAAACATCACCTATATCTGGGCCAAGCATTAAACAGACAAGCCTGTCTTTACCCTTCCCCCTGCCCCCTTCATCAACAGAAGCCTGGTTTTCATCACAGATTAATAAATGAAACCTTCTATCATTTTTCTCTGCTTCCCACAGCCTTTTGGTAGGAGTTAACAATGCTCCGAGTCAACATTGCCATGGTGCTTGAAATGTCTTTGCATGTTTGTTCACTTGAAAGAGTTGTGGCGATGGGATTAGAGAAAGGCTTTTAATCCGTCAGTGCATACAACCTCAAAAACTTTGAGATGGTTTTGATCACATTTGGTTTGACAAAAATCTCTTGGGGAACTGTTTTGCTTATTGTCTTTTATAATAATAATCACTTTTTTAAAAAGAGCCCATGTTATATATTCAACTGTCTCCTGAAGTGATTATTTGTATCATATGCTGTTACGGAAATATGTCTAAATGCTGAGGAATTCCAATTAAGCAGGCTCAGCTGGAACAAATAGCCATACGATTTCACAACACTGTTCTGAAATTATTGGCAGGACCAGAAGCTGGGGAAATTCTTGAATTTTGGGGTTTTACCATGGTGGACATAACCACTAAATCTTACTTATTTGTTTTCAAATCAGTGGGTTTGTAGACAGTGTGATTTCACAATTCCTGTCAGTGGTTGTTCCTCTTTCTTACTTTCTCTTCCATCTGCCCTAAAAAAAGATGAAATTTTAGCCAAGTAAGCACAAACTCTTCCACATTTCTAAGTGTTTATGGGACTAAACACCATAGAATTTCCTTGGGTTCAGATGGGTTATTTATGAGAAAAAAACCTGGTTATTTTCCTTGGAGGTAGAGGCAATTCTGTTGAGCCTTTGAGGGGAACTGCATTGTAGCTATTTACCGAATCTGTGAAAATTTCACAGTAAAATCACCTATTAAGTTCTGCTGTAATATATCATTTTCTGTGTAGCATGCTCATCAAAAAACAAGTTAAAACTTTTCTGTGTTGTGTAACTCTAATTCACTGTTTATATGATAAACACTTCTCTGTTTTGCTTTCCAAGGGCCATCATTCCCTGCCTGCCTAATCTACTGTTGTTAACAAAAATGACAGTAACAAACCAGGGAGGAACAGCCTTCTCTGGCCCTTTGTTTTCACTCTGCCGGGTGAACACATGTATTTTTTTCCCCCTTTGCCTTTCCTCTCTTCTCCTTTTCAGAGAGAGGAAACCATTTTTATGTTGCACTAAGGAAAAGTGATTGAAAAGTAGAAGCCCATACTTTTCTCTTCAGCGAGCGGAGATCTGTTTTCAGTCTGATGTTTGGTGAAAGGAAGCTTCAGAGCTGCAGGCCAGCCGCCAGGAATGTCTGATTTCCTTTCCACCCACTCCTATGATCCTCCCTTTTGGCAGTGATTACCAGTGACCACAGCTGTCATGCTAGGTCATGGTAAGCTGTCAAGCAAGGTAGTACATGAGATATATGAGGCCCAGTCCTTGATCTGAAGAACAAGATCTTAAATTGAATCTGGTATCAGCCAGCATGTGAACATACCACAGCAAGAAGCACTGGGCTGACGTCACCTTGTTGTTCTGGTTCCTTGAGGAGATGGGCAACCTTTACACAGCTCCTGATATCCTGAAGCACGAGGAGGGGTTGTAATTTAGTCAGAGCAGACGATTGTCAGGAATGGGCAAGTCCTTCTGGCCAGCTGAAATGAGAAATAAGCACTTTGCGTGGCTCTCACCCAATAAGTATGTAATAATAGGGGCCAAACTCCGTAATCAGTATTCAGAACAACAGCATTCAGGAGGTTGTGCTGTGTACAGCACTATGTGGGTGACCAACTGTTGACATTATGGATGTGACTGATAATCACCACAGAATTGCAGACTTCAGAAAATGATGGATACTTTTGTCAGGGACATAACTTCTATAAATAGGACTTGCACTCTACGTAAGGCAGTATTTTGTTAAGCTTCATGTGTTCAGTGCCAAGTGCATAAATGTCTTCTGAAGAGGTAATATTTTACTACATTTTATGCTGTTGTGCTGGGTTCAGAATGCACTTTTTGCTGTAGCATCTGTTCTTCTTCTAGTAACATATTAAACAACGTGGCTAAAATCCATTAGGTGTTTGCTCTGTATGCCGTCCTCCAGATGGGGAGGCATTTGAGATGAAGTGTTTGTTTTTAAAACATAAAAGTTGCTTTCTGTTTCCCAGAGAAAAAAAGGTCAACACTAGAGGGACAGAAGGTCATAAATGCTGTGATTGTCCATTGTTTTTGTGGAAGTTTATTGCTGCTTTAGGCTGGCACAGCCAAGGAACTTGCCTTCAAAGTAGCCTCGGGGTATGTGTATGTAGGTGATGCTGATTTCTTTGGTTCTCATTTAAAATGACAGGGTCCGATACCTGCGGTCTTGCTCCAGTTGGAGGATGATCACCTTAGCGAGTTCCATGTGAACTTCATTTGGTATGATTTACTTCAGAACAGCAAACATAATTTCAGTCCTTTTGCTCTTTGCTCTCACAAAACACCTATGGCCTTGGAACAAATCTTACATAAAATTGAATTTGACTTTATTAAGCTCTTACACAAGGTTGATAGAAAATTCCAGGAACCCTATGGACCAGAGCCAATCTTTACTGATTTCTCCTAGCCAAAAAAGGCAACTAATGACTACTTTCACAAGGCTGGGGAATCCACAGCTAAGAGGGGTAAAAAAATGTCATAAATAAACAGGTCCATCCGCAAACCCTTCCTCAGGAAACCAGCATGGGAAGCACAGACATTTAGAATGACAATCCAGCATGTTTTGCCAAAGAGAGACTTTCCAAAACAGCTGTGGAAATGGTTGCAGTTTCCTTGAATGTCCCTTTTAATAGCATTATAGACTCAACTGTTTATATGTTAATCTAATTGCTTTCTTGCTGTCAGCTGTATTTATTGCCATTGTATAAAGTTGTTAACCTTCATAAGTAACCCTTGAGAGGGATACAGGCTTCAATAAATGCTGGTGTCCATGAACCCAGTTACCTTCCAGTCTCTGTTCGCTCAGGTACAGTCAGTTTTGAGGCTGGGACGGAAGCTGCTGTTCAGTCTCCCTGCAGGATGCCACATTTGCTTCAGAAAGCTTTCAGAAAGCTTTCCATAGCTGTCCCATGTCTGGAGCACTCAGGAGTGAATATGCTTCCTCTCTTTGACTAATGGCTGAACTCCCCATGGAAGAGGAGGTATTTAAATAACTGTGTTGCCATGTAGAGTATGTCATGATTTCAATCCTGAGACTCCCTGAGCTGAGCATGTATTTATAATCAGCTTGGTGGATGCTTTCTCTGGCTATTTATCAGCTGTGAGCCTGTGTTTCCATTTTACAAATGCAACTCTATAACATAAGAATATGGTATGTCCTGTTGTTAGCAGAATTTTTAAATTTTTTTTGTCTCTAAGGACAGAAAGTTCCCAGCATAGGACAAACCTTCTTTGTGTAAAAATACACGTATACTTTTTTCTTTGCTCTGCTGACTTGGACTCTGGGACATAGTTGCTGAGATGCAAAAGGATTTCTGTGTCTGGCCCTCACTGCCATGTTAGAGGGTTTAGCTCTAAATGTATTTGCAACTGGCAGGACCTGTGTCCATACTGTTGAACTCTTCTACACTCAAAATTCCCAAATTGACTTTTGGAAGCAGTCTCTGGCCTATGCTAACTAATTTCTGAGCCATGCCTAGGAATTATATGCAACCTGGCACTCCCCCAAATGCTAATTGACCCGCACTACGTCTGTGTCAGGGCTGCTCCACTACTTTGATAGGAAAGACATTGCTTAATCTATATGGCTATGTAGAGCTCTTAGCCATAAACAGGCTCATCTCTACTGGGTAAAGGGAAGATTCAAGCCCCTTAAGTGAGACTCAGATGCCTAAATATCAGTTCAGGTTGAAAATTTGTAAGGCTATCTGTAGTCATCCTGGCTTCTGAAAGCCCAGAGACACAATTTTGTAAATAATTTAAGTACTATTTAAAGTACTTAAGTACTCAGAAGTAATACCATTTTGGCGAGACTGAATGTCCTGGCATGGTGAAAGCACCATCACAAGTCACAAAATGGGCTTCCCTGATTTGACATCTCTTGAAGGTTTGGGTTTGGAAGTTCTGTTCATGGTGACAGAGGTGGTTTGAGCACAGAAATGAGCAGCTGTGGCTGCTTCCATTTAGAAGTGTGGATAGTGCTGGTGATGTAACACTGAGCTGTGTGTCAGAGCTGCCACCCAAATGTTCAGAGATGTATCTTTCACCTCAGAAAAGAACAACTGAGGCTTACCTGGAAGTACTCTGGGGTTTTCTGCTGAGTGAGGTATATATGGATTTGGGATCCTAAGGGCACTGTGGGTATAAGGTTTTGATTGCCTGTTTCCTTCAGAAGTCTTCTGTCCCCTGTGCTAAAACTTAAGGTGAATGGTGGTATTAACACTGGTTTCTTGGAATAAAGAGGTGAGCTTGAACTAAACACCCTCACACAGAGGCATGTGTGAAGGCCCTGAACACAGAAAGGGTTAATAAGTATTTCCTGTGATGAGCAGGGAGTTTAAAGAAGATGTGTGGCTTAGAGACATTATGATTTCCTGACACACTCCTCCATTTAGTGTTTCCCTCAGCAGTTTGACCTGCTGAGGCAGCCCCTGGCTACTGGGAATCCCATCTCCATTGCACCTCTGTGATCACACAGGAGTTGCCACCTGGGCTGAGACTTGCCAGCCTGCCCTGGCAGCCCTGCCCAGCAGCAGAAGTGAGCATAACATGACCATGAGTCCCTCTGAAACGCAGGCAGCACAGACCCAGGGAAACTGAGGGCAGGTGTCTGGTGTCCTCAGTTGTGCCTGGACTATGAGGCTGTATGCTCCAAGGTACATCTTGTTGCTGTAAATAAAAAATGGTGCTTTCAAGTGATGATGTTTTTGTCTGTCTCAGTTGAAATTGTCCTAGCAAACAAGGAAATTCCAGAAAAATGCTGCAGAGACCTTCATGTTCTCCATCTATTGACCTTGCACGAGATTCACTCATCCCTTGTAGCAAGACTCTGCATTTTACTTTTTTTGTCAGCCAACCTTCCCCTTACAATTGAGCTATGTTTGCATCTCATATTTATTACTAGATAACCATCAAATAGCTGCACCAAAACAGGCTTTGGACTAGGACTGCTCTATTGGTCAAAGCTTATATCCTGTTGTCACCAGTAACTCCACTGAATATCAGAGAATACTGAAGACACACTTTTTGAAGGCTGTAAACTGACTTGTGTTAGGTAATCAGAAATGAGATTCAATACTCAGTTTTGAAAGTTTAGATTTACAATTTTAAAACAAATCTTCCAGCTTCCAGAAAAATATTTTATGTGGGCGGGGCTTTAACTAAAAATTATGCTTAAGAACAACAGAAACTGAAATGTGGATGTGAAATGTGAATTGACTTAGAATTTTTAAGGATGTGCTAAAAGATTGAAGAAAAAGACCAGCTGTTAAAAGTGCATAAAATTCTGCTTCTTTACTATCCAGGTAGGAATTTAACTGAAGTGAAATGGATATAAATTTCTATTCAGACCTACTTCAGCTGGTTCACATCCTATCCTACCTGGGATGGGACGAGAACCAGATTAAAGAGAAAATAATTTAACACTTTGCGAAGAAAAGAATTCTGCTAGGGTGAAGGACTGAATTAGAAATGCCCGTATTCCTCATGCAGGAGTCATCAGTCACAAAGTTTTATTTTTTGTGTGTGCCCTCCAGAGACCAGGCAGATCTAATCTGTGAGGAGCTGACTGCTGACTCAGGCTGCAGGGGGAAGGCGTCGAAGGACAGCCAGGGAAATCTCTGACCTTCATTTTGCCGCTGACTGTCACTTGGGGTTTTCCTGCCTGGAAAAGTGGCAGTGGGTTGGGGTAGCTGGGGAGGAAACAGAGACCAGAACCATTGACCTCAATCTAAACAGAATACAGAAAAAGACAATAAACTCCAGGAGGAAAAACACAGGATTGATTTACCTAGGAGGAAGTGAGAATATTAAATTCTTTCAAGTAACTTCAGGAGGTGTAATAGAGGAAACCTATTGAAAACACACAGAGTAGACATCTGTCTCTACCCTGGGATTCCTATGGCACACAGAAGTGATAGATACATACTATATAACTAATATTTGACAACTGATTAAACCTGTGAATACTGTAGGATTATTGCAGAGAGTGAGAGACCTTTGTGCAGTCACTCCTCTTTTTAAAAAACATGGGAAAGCCAGATTTTAACAGTGGGCAAGTTGTAAATAGTAACTTACAGAATCACACACTGAACAGAAATTCTTTGTTTCTTTTCCCATTATAGTATTATATTACAATGACCCTGGCTTCCATGCACCACAAGCATGCATCATATCCTTATCAAATCCTTAGGTTCTTAGGCACAGAGAGCAATTAACATATGTCAAGGGAAGTTCTTACACTCCAACTGCATTTGGCTGACTGACAGCACCTACATGTATGGAGAGAACAGAGCACCAAAATTTAGGAATTGTGTCCTGTCTGATGGGGAAGATGAAATAACGGAAAGTATTCTCTTTCTCTCCAGTCTGTTAAATTTGATGTTTTTATAAATCTTAACCTAGACTAAATTTTCATACATGAACATGAAAAAAATAGAATTTCTGTCTTTTATAGGATGCACATTCATTAAGAAGGAAGCTAGAAAACCATGTTTAGAGTAATTCCTTCTATGACAGAGATGGAAAGAACCAACTTGTTCCCCTCAACTCCATAAGCTAAACTGCAACAACACAATTCTATAACTCAAATGAAAATAAATTTTACTCCTTTGTCTTAGTTGATGCCATATTGTGAGGTAATTGCAATCCTTCTTGTTTGTGTGCCTAGGACATGGTTTCCAGGCTCAATGCTGTGAAAGAAGATCCAGTAAAAGATCTATTTTGCAATATTGAAAGGAGTTTTTCTTATTTCAAGGAAAATAATGAATTTTGTCAAATCAACAGTTATGACTAAGTGGGTCCAAGTACAAGACAAACTGAATAAAATGGTACAGTTGTAAAGCACTTAATTTTTTTCCCAAAGTACCTTGAGAAAAAGTTTCCTCAGAATCTACCCTGTAGTATATGAGTAAAAGAAAAACATACCTACGACCTACTATGAGTGTGTCTCAGCACGTCATACTTTAGTACATCTTTTCTTTATTCCCTATATTAATGTTATAAGTGACTGAACATGTAGAAATATGCCTTATTATATCAGTAACTTAATCAATATATAAATAAATATATCATTAAATATATTATTTACTTAAAGTTAACTGTGTTGAATGATGGCTTGGTAAAAGAATCACTGGTAGGTTTAGTGCTCTGTTGGCCAGAATGAAAGTGGAGTTTAACATTTTATTTATTGCTTGTTCGTTATATATCATCAAGGCTACATGATGTGTTTGGACAGCCTAGTTCTCATTCTCATAATTAAGAAATTCCTGGGTGCAGGAATACTTCTGGGAAAACAGCAGAATTAGATCAGTAGAGGAGATTTGATTTATGTGAGCTACTGTCTCTCCAATATTATGTCTCCAATCCTCTTAATTTAGGAAGATCAGGATATCAAATGCATAGGGATTTTGTAACAAGTGCTTTAGATTCAGGTGCACTGTGAATTTGATTTCTCTAAGCAGTTTGCTGCCCTTCTAATATATTTAGAGTTGAGTTAGGCTATTTGTAGGGTCTAGTAAGTGGTTAAACCTAACTTTCTGAAAATTTGCAGGTCACAACTGCTAGTATGACCAATTGAAAAATCTTTGGAAGGTTTCTCTTCTTTAGAGAATAGAAAGTTATTTTTCACCTCTGAGTTATCTTGAGTGTAAGTCTTCATTCAATGAGCACCAGCTGGTAGGAATATTTCTGTAATTGCAGAGTGACATAATAAATAGGGCTGAGAAATTTCTAAAGCTGTTCCTGTTCCATTTCAGATGGACTCTCTGGCAGCATTTGCTGTATAAGGGAGTCTTTATCAGCTAATGGCAGAACTCAGCTGTAGCAATGTGGCAGACCTGTGGTTATATACTGAGGCTGGAGAACCTTTGGAAAAGTCATGCTCCAGCAAGCCATATTCCCTACAGTAGGGTCTGAGAGGATACAGGGAGAATGTTTGGTGGTGTATCTGGCTTAAGAAATACACAAATCAATATACAAAAGGAAACTTTATGTTGTCAGTTGGTATCTACTTCCAGTAAGAAATGAGGAAATAGGGGTACATGTCAAGCCCCCTGGCAGTCTTTTGTGTTTGCCTTTCATGCTGTGCAGGTAGAAATATATAACCTTAATATGTAATTTGTATGTTTTCAACCTACTCTGTATTTCAAATAGTGAATGAAGAACTGTGTTACAGGCAAATTCTGAGAAGATAAAAACAAGACCAGCAAACAATAGAGGTGAACCAGGTAGAGGATTTCATATTATGGAGCTGAGAAGCAGACACATAGCTGGAGCTGTGGGTTGGGTTCTGTGTACATGACCAGAACTTCCAGTGTTATTTTATTCTTCTTAAAATCACTGGCACTGCTGAACAAACTGTGTGGAGTACATACACTTTTATTTTTGGTTGTTTTAACTTTTTCCTTTGGATAATCTAAAATAAAATGCTCAGTGGATTCAGTGACAAAAGCTCAAATAGCCGTGTATGTAAGAGAAACCTCCTTGTAAGCTGACCATCCCACAGCCACAGAGCATCACTGGCACTTGCTGTGGGATGTTTGGTCTGCTGACAGACTGGAGCAGGACAGGGAGTACACAGGGACTTACTGGAATACACCCCCAGAGTAATGGCTTATAAAGACTTGCAATAAATAATAAATGCCCAAGGTAATATTTTTTCTAATGAACATTTTAATGGTTTCTTTTCCCCAGTAGGGGACTTTCAGACTTCTTAATAGAGGCACAGAATGAACCCTTTGTGCTGCGGCTGTCTCTCTCCATCACTTTCTGTTTTCTTCTCGCCTGTCCCTTATTGCTGGCTGCCACTGCTTCACTCCGCCTCCAGCTGTGAGGGCAAAGTTTACAGTGTCTTCAAAACCTGCTCTTTGTTTTCTTTGGTTGGGGTAAAGCTTGGCGAGGGACAAAGCAAAGTGCCTCCCTGCCCACTGGAATGCTCTGGGCAGAATTCCTGTGCCTCAGCCCTGCTCCCTACATCAAGCATGAACTGGGAATAGAGGAGCCCAGCCTGTGCCTGCAGTGAGACACCATCACAGGCTGCCCATGGTGAAATTAGCTGGATAAGGTCTTACACCATCCAAACTTCAGACATTTCAGACAGTTATACTGAGGCAAACTTCAGACATTTTCACATGGAAGCAATTGTATTGCTCTCCAGTGCACCCGTGCTGTCTGCACGGCTCATCTTTTTCTTTCGACTCTTTGCTAGATGCAGGATTCTTTCTTTTTTTCCCCACAATTTGCCTAAAGTTTTTAAGGGCAATCTTCTTGATGGAAAACAACTTCATGTTCTGACCTAGTGATTTACCAAACTCCACAATAAAAGCAAATATGAATATGAGTTTCCTATCAAAGTGTTTTGTATTAAAATTCAGTCCTGCTGTGAGATTATGCCTAGGCACCTTTAAATAGTTAAGAACTGTATTTTTAACTGGAGTTAGAATATTTCCTAAAGGAACCTACAGTCTGGGATGGAGTCCAGATGTACATTTGAGATGGCTAAAATGGAAAGTCCTGATTTTTTATTAGGCATGCCATTCAGAGTGCAAAATGAAGTGTGAGCAAAGAGAGCATGTTGGCATGGCAACAGCAAGTAAAATTTAATGCAACAGGTTTTGATTCTGACCTGCAAAAGGAACTGTTTGTCCTGAGAGACAGCTTGTAGCCCATAAAAATTTTAGAAGACAGTAATTCGTCTTCACTAAAGGCCAGCAACAGGAGAGCTGGATACCTTAGAGGTTTTTAGCCAACAAAAGAATCTAAATATTCTAATGGTTCTTCTTCTGACATAGATGTGCAAAAAGGAATTGCTTCAATAATGTGTCTATTGCTCACATGATAGCCAGCTGCAGGCAACCTCTTAATCATAGTATTTCTCTGTTATTTTTAATAGTTTATGTGGTATTTGTAAAACTGTAAAATATAATGAGACTAAATACTTCATAGGAAAATACATGAAGTGTTAATTACCATGATTAAAATTTTGGTGTTAGGAATTCCCATCTCCTAAATCTATGATGAATCCACAATTATGTCCCCACTACGTGTCACAGCTATTAAACCAAAAAGACAGAGAGAAGCAGCAAGTTTGGGAAAGCAAGCTGTTTTCTAGATTAGTTTATTAAGGTTGGAACTAACGGCAGATAGCTTAAACTGCACAACTCATGCCAGGTATTTGATTCTGAAGGATGTGCTCATTTTCCTTTCAAGATTGGCTGCCCTGGATTCCTGAGAGCAGAGCTGGCTGCACAAATCACATTCAAAACTTTTGACTGTCTAATTCCATCTAGAGCCACCTCATCTGTCTCCATGGGAAGAAGAAAATTTACAGGGCAAAAAGAAGAATGAACTACTTTCTAGTGTTTTGATTCACAGGAAGAAACAAGCTACTCAAATCTTAAGAGTAATCTTCCAGGATTTGCATTTCACCCTCTGGATCAAAGATGCTTGTAGAAGTTTGGCTAAGGAATAATCTTCCAAAATGGAGAAAAAATTCTAGACATGACTCAAGACTCACCTTGGAGAGGACTTGGGTCACCCTACTGGAAAGCAGATGAGTAGAGAAGTAGACATCTGTGTGCCCTTTGTGACCTGAGGATCCTTGTACTGTTTCCACCTCCCTGTTTGCAGGTGTCTTCATAGAAAAGTGAGCAAAGGCATTTGTGCTTACAAACTACATATGCACTGCAGGCAATAAAATCTTCCTCTACTCCTGTGAAGTAAATCTCCCCCCACATGCTCTCACTACAGACACATTTGAACAGCTCAAGGCAGAACCAAAGCATCGCAGCCTCGTTGCACTGTGACTTGTTGTTGGTCAAGGCTTGTATGACCTTCCCACAGCATGATTGCTTTCTATAATGGAAAAACATAATTATAAACCACACAAGACTTGAGTTTAGTGCATTTCTGACACTGTGACTGCTGGCCATATTTGGAAACTACATAGGCCTATCCTGACCTACATTAACAGTCCCTTTGTTTATATATTCAATACTTTATTTCATTTTAAAGGAAAGATGCTTAGAATGCTGTTTGGCTGAAAGCTTCCAGTAGAAGTATGCTAAAATACATTTTATTTTCAAATGCTATTGAGAGAAGAAACAACATGAGGGGGGCTGCAAGTAGGAGTTTCAATGTCTTTTTATGCAGCATGGCTCATGATCTGAAGTCCTTTCTAACCCCATTTTATGTGAGTCTTCCTTTTCTGGTCTTGATGGACCTCTGGGATTTTCAGCTTTTGATGAGGGTTTTTTCCCCAGAGGTACACGTAAGTGAAATTTTGTTGTTTAATGACATTGCCTAGATCTTTTCCCATTGCCTGCTGAAATCAATGGAAAGCCAGTTTCTTGGAAAATTTTTGCTGTTCTGATGTTTTTCTGAGAGGTATGTTTTTTCTTGTTGCAAGTATTTGGAATACAGCAGAAACCAGTGGTTCCTACACTGGAATAAATTTCATTAGTCCCACATACTGTAAATTGCTGCCCACTTAGGATTCATCGAGTAGACAGTGCCCTTGGCTTCATCACACTGGGATGCAACCCAGGAATGCAGTGGCTTAACAATGCATGATAAAAATACTAAAAAGACAATATTCTTTCCTTCTATTTAAAGTATACCATGCAGCACTTCCTTTGGAGGAACAGAGAAGTAATTATCATCATACCACCATTTCCTCAGTGTCTAGATTAACAACAGGTTATGGGGTCCGGGGCTGAGGAATTTAGCCTTGTTACCATTTATAGGTTCTTTCTCCATCCTATAATATGCTTTCCCATTAGCTAAAAGTGCCATTTCAGGAAATTGCCTCAAGGCTTGGTTTGATTTGGGGCAAGTGAGGGAAAAATGCAGTTGCCCTGTTCCACTGTAGCTCTAGGTAGTTACTAAGAAGCAGGTATACTATTTTTTTTATCTGTCAATTCTTTTCCATTTATTTTTCAGTAGGATGTCATCTTCAAGAAGTTCACACAGACCACTGCATCTTAACCTTTTACAGGTAGACAGTAATAGGGTAAAAAGAGGCAAGGGATAGTAATAAATGATCGCATTACAATTTTCTAGTTTTGCTAGTTACTAAATTTTATTAGACAAAGATCGGAATATTAGCTGTATTAATATTGATTAATCATGGCTACATGGAAATATATTTGTCTCTTATCTCCCAGGACTGGTAATTGTACTGAGATTATTTTCCTTTTGTGTTGTCACTGCTTCTGACAGGACAACTCCTCCTGGTCTCGAATGAAGCAACTGATAGTCCTAGAGGCCATCATAACATGAACATTTCTTAAAGCCCTCAGTAGTTTTGATTTGTGGTTTGAGATGTTTCTGTCTCCACGTCCATATGTATTGAATTTTGAAATTCATACATGTTCAACAAAACAGTCTTGCAGATGAATGTGTTTGGTCTCAGTTCCAGTCTCAAGTACAATTACTCTTTTTCCTTTTTTTTTTTCCCTGTTACTGCGAATTCATTAAGAGTATGTTACACTTTTAAAAGAAGTATTTTTAATCCTGAATGAATGAGATTATTGGGTGATAGAAATCTAACAATTGAAACTCTGCATAAATTTGCAGATAGAGAACCCCATAAATATCTAATTCTTTGCACAGACATCATAAATGACACCAGAAGTGAATGGCCAGCAAGGGCCTCATGCGCTATGTATAAACCCAATATTTTTTTCACTTGAGCTATTTAATATAAATCTGGAATAACTCAATTTTAAATTAGATTACTCAAAAGAAAATCTTTCCCTAAACAACTTGTGAAATTCTATTTTTCAAGCATAATTTCAAAAATGAAGATGCTCTTCCAGCAACAAAATCATCTGCAAACAGAAAACTTCAGTAATATTCTTGACCAAATACAATAGATCCCATAAATACTGATCTACTGATAAATCATTTTGATTTATATTCTCATGTGGCCTATTAAAACAATTAAATTTTATGGGTTTTTTTCCCCTCCTATTAACACAGACACCCCCCCTCCCCCCCCAGAAACAGAATGACTATAGTAACCATTGTTAGGATTAGTGCAGATTTTGTTTTAATTGTTATGTGTGGAGTTGAAGCAGGAGTTGTTTATGTATATTGTGCATTTGTATTTTATTTTGCATAAAATACTAATTTGCATTCAAACTCTTTATTTTCCAAGGTAATTCTATCAGATTCTTACATCTGAATGCCTCTTGGCCTTCCACGTGACCTATCACTGGATAAAAAGTACATCATCTATTTTAATAGTAAATCTGATCTGGGATGTTGTGCCACTTCATTTTTAACTCAATTTTCCTTTGACAGATGTGTATTTAGATAGCCTATACCATCTGACTGATGCACAAAACTTATTCCTCCAAAGAAACCATGTGTCTTCTGCACCTTTTCCATCTCATTTATGCATATGTACAGATAGGGCTGGCTACTCAAAAGATATTAATATGAAAACGATGACAATTTATTTTATAGTCAGAATAGGGCATGACTGGAGCAAATCAAGTATGCTCCCAAGACTGTGTGCCAGACCTCCTTGTCAAGAGCAGGTGGCTGAAGAGTCAACAATATGACATAAGTGCTTTGAGTGTGATCCGAATGAGCATAACTGATTCACTACCACATGGTATCCAGATACTTTGTGGGGGCCGTAATCCCACATTTGAGGCATTGAGACATAAATCAGCACACGGGGATGTTTCTACTATGCTGCTCAATAAGATACATCATTTATATGAGATGTATGGTTCTGTGCCTACCCAAAACCTCTTACAGATGCTGCCCCAATAATAGTGAATATTTGAAGAATATGTTTTGCTGACAAGGAATTCAAAAGTGCTTTTGATTTTTGCATAAAATTAATTTGCATGACATTCCATGCCAATATTTGATTGTCAGTTCATACTCAATGAGAAAATCACCAAAATCCCTCTGAAAAAATACGAAATGTTCTAAATATTCCTAAGAAAATGCAACACAGCATTTTGCATGGATGGGAATATCTAATAACTTGTTGAATTATGACAAAGTAAGCTAGCTTCCTGCTCTGATGAGGTAACAGGTCCACAGGGAAGACTAAGGCTCCAGCTCCTATGTTACTTAAATTTTGAGACTCTTTTAAATGATTCTCTCACCAGAAAGCTAAGGAAATGAAGTCTTGTGAGTAAATGGAAAGCTAGATTAAAAGAGAAACTAGATAATAGTGACCTGATGATATAGTTTAATTGAAATATACTGAGGAGTTTCTACAGGGGATTGTTCTCAATTAAATATTGTTAAATATTCTCATGAATTATCTGAATAAAGGAATAATATTCTATGCAGTAGATTTGCATATGACAGGAGATGGGGGTGGTTCTGAACATTTGGAAAGCAGAATTAGAATCCCAAATGATTTTGACAAATTGGAGACATCATCTGAAAAAAACAGGATTAAGTTCAATAGGGACGAATGCGAAGTGTTAGGCAGAAATAATCTGCACAGATACAGGATGGGGTAATACAATAGACAGCAGTTCTCTGGAAAAGATCTGGGAATGTGAATCAAATTAAACATGAGTTGATGAATTATTAAAAAGCTAAGTGACCAACTAGTGTGTTTATGAAAACCAGAATGCAGCCTGCAGAAGTAATCTTCTAGGAATTTATAGTGGTAAAGATTCTGGAGCACTGTAGCCAAGGAGAACTTGAAAAATTGTACTTATTAAGCACTCAAAAAAGAAGATGAAAGGGTCAGGGCAATAATTAAGATGTAAAAGAACCATACTGTTTTAAAGAGGAAAGGAGTAATATGTTCTTTTTGTTCATGGCAGACATAATAAGAAAGAACAAGCTAAATTACACTAGGGGAGAGTCAGAATAGTTATTAGGAAAACCTTTGTAAACATAAACATAGCCAAGCCTGGAGAGGTGATGAAGTCCCAGTCATTGAGAATGTACATTTGTAACAAGTGGCACAAAGACTGATTCTGCCTTGAGGACAAGTAAAATGACCTTTTAAAGTACTTTCCAGCTTAACTTCTATAATTGTGTATCAAGACAGGAATAAGTTTTGCACCTTTGCTTATCTCAAATTGCACGTAGTTCCATGAAGAGATTTAGTGAATCACAGGAAAAATTCCTAGTCAGTGGGAGCAGTACTTGTGTACAAAACCTCAATTTTGTGAAGTTATTGCTTAACTTTCATGCTGTGTGAATTTTGTTAAACTTATATTGACTTATACCAGGAAGTATTTTAAGATCACTATTTTGAGTTAGTATGAGTACAATAACATAAATTGTAGCTTCTGAAGTGATTTGATCTACTCAGGGAATAAGGGTGAGTATTCAGCAAAGTTAGTTATTACTCAACTGCCCGTGGAAAGTTTCTGGAAAGGAGAGATGACTGAATCACGCCACCTTCATATATACTCCTGCTGTTTGGACTGCAGCTCTCTAGCTCATAGCTAGAAGAGACCCACAGGGTGCACTGTGTTCTGGGCACTGCTGTGCGCTGTGTCCATGACCTGAGCTTCAACACTGCTCCCTGAAGAATGGGAGACATGGGTTGCATAAAGCCAGCACACTGACTTTTTATCACCTGGGCTTTCTCTCTGCCTATTCCTGCTGTGCAATGTGAATGGGGTGATCAAGCAACAAACTGTATCAATTTCATTCCTGTGTCTATCCAGAGCTCTCTCTCGTGATGGGGACTTGATGTTCTGAAGTGTTACTTGAACACTTCTCTCAGTCTGTTTGTTTAGGCTGGTGATTAAATGCTCAAAGGGTGTAGTTAGTGGTGGAGAAATGTTTGCACTGTCCAAAAAAAAATATTGGTTTCTGAATATTTGGGGAAGTTTGTGAAATTCTTCATACCTTTCTGCTCCTTGAAGTCTGTGGTAACTCTTTTGTATGCTACTTCCTTCCAGCTTTATGCACCACATGGTACCAAATATCTGTAGCAGAGATTGGGAAACCTCTGTTTAGCAGATCTGGTTTATGGTTATGCTATAAATAGAGGTGAAACATGTAACTCATTTCAAGAACATTTTCTTCACTGAGATCACAGGATCATTTAAAGCTGCCCAAACACTTAGCTTGAGTGTCCAGGTAGTCTGGATTTCTTTTTTTTTCAGGAAATTTGGAAGTGGTACAGCTTACTCACTGTAGATGATTCATATCTTATATCCTAGTTTGAAGTGGTTCACCACACTGTGGCCACAACTTCAGAAGTGTCAGATGATCATCAGACAACACTCCTGCCTGTAAGACTGATTGATTTTCCCAGCTTTCTAGAGTTTTCATAACTTACTAGCCTCTGCCCCTAAACCCAAACAATTTAGGTTCAAGAACAAGCATTAGGAAACTGTTTATGAAATAGTGAATATACTAAATTCCCCAATGGAGAAAGCCCTTAAAACCAGAGCTCTGGGGATCTCCGGCAGAGATACTGCCCTTCTCATGGATTCTAAAAGCACTTTTCCATTCCTTTACAAAGGTTTTATCTTTTCCAGTTTTAAATCTATTTTGTCTAGACAGCAGTAAGTAACTTGCATACCTTTCTGTCAAGAATGGTATGGTTAAGTCTTTCAGATAAATATAGCTGGATATTTAAATACAAAAATAAATGTCTAAAGCTCTACTTATTAGTAGCATCTGTCTCACACTTGATGTGTACTTCTCAGAAATATTCTAATACCTACAGAGGCTATATTTAAGCAACCTTGGTTCTGCTTTGGTGATCACATGTCATGCTCTGCCTATATTGTTGATTTTGTTGCTAAGACCCGCTGTGAGTTCTAGTTTCCAGTGTTTCAGGTTACATGTTTAAACCTGGCCTTCCAACTGTTTCACGCTATCCTGTGTGCCCCCATCTACTAAAGCTGATACTCTGGAGGCCCTCTCTTTCCACACTGGTCCACATTGGCATGAAAAATTGAGTGGAAAGAGGAGTTAGGATTACAGATTTTTTTGTTTATGGTAGTTGTTAATTTTCCATTTTGGAAATGTCACTAAGAGGAAGACTTAGGAAGCACATATTGGGTGTATGTGGTCAGCAGATTGGCCTCTGTCACCTTCTCCCTTCCTGGAGCATTGCAGCCATTAGGGAAAAACCCAGAAACTCTGAAGAACCTGGCAGACATCAAAGCTGAGAAAGCAAAGAGGACTACAGAGAAAAATTTTTACTTTAAATCTCTTTTCCATAAGCCTTTGATTCTACAACTTTCATTAGGACAGATAAGGAAAAAAGTGGTCTTTATGGACACTTATTTGAAGGATTATATTTAGGTTCCCTTGTGCTACTGGAAGTGAGCTCCCTGTACACCTGTGAGGTTCTAATAACTCAGATTGTAAAGTGTCAGTGGGACTTGGACTATCCCAGTTAAGTTCTGTGCATGATGACATATCAGTCAGCCTGATAGGGCTTCGTTTCTGCAAACAGAAACCCATCATGCACTGTGTTGTGGAAATTATTATTCCATGCTGAAAAACTGTATGTTACTCTATCAGGCTCAAGTCCATTCCTCTGACTGTCCAAATATTTTTTGTACATGGATATGGTAGTTTGTATTTCTTCAGTGAAATAACTTAGGGTTAGTATAAATGTTTTAATGCATTGTAAATTTTCTTGGCAACATGTTAATTCTCCTTTGATTAGAACAGCCACTGTTGTTTGTTTTTATATTTAGAGCAAAGAAATGCAAACATCCTTACCATCAAGACTAGGTGGTGTAACACTGAAGGTAGGTTGTTTTGAATCTCTCTGTACTACTTGTATTCTAAACTTGTGTGTACCTGTTTTGTCCTCTGATCCAGCAAAAGCTGCTGTTTTCCAGGATGCAATAAAAACTGTTTTCTGAACACTTCTTTTGAGGGCATAAAGGGGCAGAGGAGAGAAAAAAATCCAAGCTGAACAAATTCATACACTGGAGCTGACTTTACCTTAGAAGAGTTTCTTGGATTTTCATATCCCCACATGGGTTCATTGATCTACATGCCAAAAAAAGAGCTGGTTGGTTTTGATTTACAGATTCTACATTGTTTAGGAGATTATGGTTTAATTCTCCTTCTGCTGTGACTAGTCAGGGCATGAACTGCAGTCATAATGCACTCTGCACTCTGTTTCTGGATTTTAGCATGCCAGGCAAGGAAGTCACTTCAAAGTAAAGCTGAAACACGTGAAGAAGTTGTGGGGAGAGAGTAGGAGGAGGAAATTCGGTTGACCCCAGCTTATTAAAGCGTAGCGTACACTGATGAACTGGTGAATTTAGGCACTGCTGCAAAGGATAATACAGGACAAAAATGATGTCTGCCTTTATTAATAGACTTGGTATGAAATAGCAAATGTGAGAAAAATGTAATTTGGAAAAGGGATCCATTTTAATGGGAAAATACTTTGTTGTCAATGGCTGTTGGTATTATTGGTGCTGGAATTTTGTTCCAGGTCTGCTTTGAGATGAGAGCACAGGGAGGAGCCACACTGCACTTTTTGCTCTGCGTGTGCCTAATAAGAATCCCTGTCTTAAGTGGTTCACAGCTCCCACAGGAGTGGGATAAAGGGACTTCCTGCTCACAGAGAGCATTGAGGGCAGGAGCTTTACTTCAGGACTTTGAAATATCCTTGAAATAGCTTGGTAATATGTAGCTCATGGATGCGTAAAACTCTTCTAGGCATTTTGGGGCATTCTGGTTTCATTTTTTTTTTTTTTTTTTAATTTCTCCTCTTCTAAAGTCTGGCCTGAGATCTTGAAAGATGCTACAGTTTAGAACATGGAATTTTCACAACATTTGGCTCTTTCTAAGCTCTTATCTTAGCATATCTCAATATGCTATTACAGCACAAACGGAATAGAAGAAACCCTTGACTGGGACAGGATATTTCTTTGTAATAGAAAACTTATTTGGTATATTTTGCCTCTTTGTAGCCAAACATGATTCTCTTTCCTTTGATATTTTAAATGATTTCCTTAATTATTTCTGGAACTAATATTTGGGTTGTTGCTTGTCCAAGAGTAGTCTATTGTATTCTCTAATGACAATGAGCAGATTAGGCTTGCTTCTATCTCAAATAGATGAGTGTCATTGTGAGGGCTGAGTTTCTGACACAATATTTACAATTATAACCTCAAAAGTTGCTTTCTGTGCATTTGCTTGAATAGTCAATTAGGATTCTTTGTTCTGGTTTCAGTCAGTAAATTTGCTCATTAGAGTGTTTTTATGTAACCACTTTTTTTGATCGAGACATCTGTGAAAAAGTGACAGAGAAAGGTTAACAAGTTAAACCAAATATTCGACTTTAAAAAATTTCAACTTTTGAGGCATTAGAACTGTCCTTGGTGTAAAATATTTTAGATCTTAATTCACCAGTTCATCTTCATTCTGGAAACACTTCAATTTGGGGACTGCAGAGAGATTTTAATTTAGGTGTGTTCCTCTGCACTGTAGAATTAGCCCAGTGTTATTTTGCTCACCTAGAGATCTATTTCCTCTAATAGATGGAGGCCAAGTTTGTTTTAAAACTTGAATATTAATGTGTTATCAGATTTCTTAGAGGAAGTTTGATTTAATCTGAAAGCTTAAATGCTTCTAACTGGATATGCTCATGTCCCAGCTGCACACACTTCTGGCAGATTTCTCAGACATTGGCATTGTAGAGCCCCTTTCTTCTTCCTCTCCTTCTCTCCCCTGCCTTTTCTTTTTGGATTGAGAGGTCAGAGAGGTTCAATTTGGGCATTGAATTACAATGCTGGCACTATTTTGGAGAAGAAAATGTTGACAGAAAACCTGAATCCTTTTTTTTCCCTCCTGTTTCACACAGTGTGTATCCCCACAAGTAAAAGTATATGGATGAAACTGCAGAGCCAAATTAAATGGTATCAAAAGCATGGTAGCTTTAAAACTGTAGATCTATGTGGCAGACTGTTTAATCTTTCACCTGCTGTATGTGATATAATAACATTGATATATGTTTGAGCGGCCTTTTGGGATTTTATATATCAGAGAGACTGTGTATTTTGAAATTTAATCCTCATGAAATATTTGACATCCTGAATGGGATAATTGACACAGGGACACTAATTAGGGAGTTGTAATTCAGAAGGTTCTGATCATGTACTTTATACTGACATGTATATTGTCCCCCTGGTAACTGCGTTAATGGTGCGTAGACATGTGCATCAGGAAAAGAGTGCATACTCCTGGGAGCTCTGGAAATCAATCTCCTATGTAATGCCATTTTATAATGCTCTGGAAGGAGCAGATTTACACATTTTTCCATTCATTAAGCTGATCGTATATAAAATAGTCTGGCTTTGGAATAGTTTGACTCAGCTGCTGTTTTCATTCTTAAGAATCTGCAGTAAATGTCTTCCTCTGGAACTGAGCTTTTTGCCTAAACTGCTTTGCATTTCTTAGTGTTCACTTGAAATCTTGGGTAAATCTGTTCTGTTCAGCTGAACTGACTCCTGTTTACCTTATGCAGGAATTATTTCATCAACTCCTGAAATGCAAAACCTGTGGCAAAAGAGAAAAGGCAGTCTTGTGATTGCACCTCTGACCTAAAGTACAAGCTCTCTCCAAGTATGATTTCATTCAGGTAGTGGGAGCAAGAGCTGGATTAAGAAACAAACAGATTTGCCTTAGGCAAGCAGATGAGCTCAGTTTTTTCTGTTTCCCCCTGGCTTTGTGATCATGTCTACCTGCCCCAAACAGAGCATTCCTTTATGGCATTTCAACAAATCCAAAAGTTCTTGAACTCAGCAGACTTTTCAAACTTGTATGCATGATCATATAGCTTAAGTCAGGAAATACTTTTAAAGCACTCATTTACTATATGGTAAGTGAATACAGAGACCTTTTAATACTGCTTATGGTGCAGTGTTCTACCGCTGTAGAAAACAGAAAAGCAAAGAACAGGCTAAAATCCAGTTAAAATTTCTGGAGTCTGGCAAAATGTATTTACCAACTCTAAAACCACCTGGGGAATAATGATCTCACTCTTGAAAAAGTGTAGAGGGATTTTTAACTTTTTCAAAATTAAGAATTTTTTAGGTCTCCTGGTGTGCGGCTTATACAGAAGCTGGCTCTTTCTGTAGTACAGCATGTCCTCTGATGCTCATGTTTGGACATTGCTTCAGCAATGAGTCAGAGTTCCAGCTATTGTTTCACTAACATCAGTTCCTGCTGTGCTGGGGGTTTCCCCTCTCATCTTTTTCCCAAATTATCAGCCAGACCCAACCCTCTTCTGTTCATAAAATCTGATGGGAGGCCCGAGGTTGGGCTAGGGTGGCAACAAGGTACTATTCATGCAGTTCTAGCATTGCATGTGTCCTGCAGAAGAAATGCTAGTTATTAATTTTCATGCCTGACCTGGGAGCCCAAGAGCTTTGAGGCAGCAAGGAGAGAACAGTCATTACGAGACCGTGTGAACCGCAGCGCTTTGCCAGAGATGGCGCTGGGGTGGGAGGGCCTCCTGTAACCAGCGTCGTGCAGCTCCTTGTGGCTTCTCTGCAGAAGAGTCATGCTGTCATTTCTGGAGTTTGCTTGGGGGAAAAAAAAAGTGGCAGATAGGCTTCAAAATGTTAAGAATTACCAATGTACAAAAATCCATGCAAAGCATGGGGAAAACCTTTTGCTATTTAAAAAAGTACAGATAGAGAAGATGGTGTATCTTGGAAACAAGAAACCAACCAGATTGTTCTACTACAGCTCTAAATTCAGACTGGATGGGACTAGAAGGAGCTGAGGTTATCAACCTCTTATGTCCTGTAGCAAAAGGATATGGAGAATGGAAAAATGAACATGTGATGTACAGACTAGGCCAATGTTGTAAATGTGTTTGAGTCACCACAGCCACCTAGGCTGGAACCTGTTGTCATTTGGTCTAATACCAAAGGTTCATAAAACAAGCCTTTCACAAAACTGAACTGTTTATGACAGATGTCATCTGTGCAACACAAATGCCACTGATAGGACTTACTTTCTGATGCACTTCACCTCATCAAGGCCAACGAGAATAGCCATAACATGTTCAGAAGTGTCCTTGACCTATGGCAATGCCCACACCTCATATGGTTTCAATCTTCCTTGCATGTGGAAATTTCCAGAAGATTTTTGAAGTTATTTTTTAACTTTTCATTTATATTTCTTGTGGAAATGCAAAAGAAATTATGTGTATGGTCTTTTCTCTTAATAATTCTTAAATCTTTTCATATGTCCTTAACCTTGCACCTCAGCAGCAGATTAAACATCAACTCATTCACTATTTAATGCTGTCCTCAGAGATGGGCTAGGAGGTAGAATGAGTAGATGTCCTAGTCAGACTGAAGAGTTGTTTGGTGTCTTGCCTCATTTGTCATGCTTCAGCACGAGACAGGCGAATTTCCATTTTAAGTGTCCTTGTGAACATTGTTGGTAAATTCTAACAGTAATAAATATGATTATTCTTCCCGAGTCTTAAACTTCCCACAGGCTTTTTTGATTTTGTGCTGCTTACAGCCCTAGGACCCTCAATATAAGAGAGAACAATGCTTTATTAAAACAAGCTGCTATATAGAATGTGTGCTTACTCAGCTGGAAACTACTTGGCCATTTCTGTTGCTGCTCTCAAGTTCCAGAGCTGCAGATGGAGTTGGGTTAATATAACATAACTTTCCCAAGAGCCTGCAACAGGACTTGATGTGTTTTCTGCTACATATCCTCATCTTCCAAATTAACCTGAAGACAAATGGGATCCATTTATTTGCTACTTCTCTGAGACAATATATTTGGCTGTCATAGTAGTGTCTGCTTTGTATTTTGAATAAAACTGACTCCCTAAGGGGCTGGTTAACTAAGAACAGAGAATACCCTATGTGCAAAAAAAAAAAAAAAAAACCGATGGCACACTCGAGCATGCAACTTGACAGGGAAAAAATCGGCAGAAAAAACCTGAAAAATCTTGTGAGATATGGCTTGTGCACCTGATCTTTGGTTCAGTGTCTTCTCCCTGTTCTCTAGGCATGCGGAATTCAGTTACAAGTAAAGAATCAGAGAAAACCTGAAAAACAATAGCAGCAGTGTGGAAATCAACTCATGTACCCACACTCACTGAGTGGTTCCAGAAGATGTGGCAAATTATATTGATGGAAAAGCTGATTCATACAATTCTCCCTAGCCCAAAAATTTGACAAACAAAACCACTCTAGGATATTTGGAATCTGTCCACTGACTATGCCAGGTGCTAACAGACAATTCCCTCGACCATATTTTTATCAGGAGAGCAAAATCAAATATTTGAGAACAAAGCTTCATGAAAAAGAACACTGTGGGGTAACAAGGAGATAAGCCTTTAACAGAGAGGACTGACAACTCCTATCCCTCCTCTTCATGACTCCTTGAAGAAAGAGAGGAACGGCAATAGATGTGCAACTTACTGACCTGCTAGATCTGCTTTGTTATTCAGGCTGTGATGCCAACAGTTCCAGTTGTTACTGACCCGTAGATGTGTGTGTACCATGCCTCTTGTGACCTGTAAAAAAAAGGGAGAACTCTGAAAATGAGATTGGTATGCAGCCCTAAGCACCAAAGTCAAAGCTCTGTCGTGCTAAAAGTAGGATTCCTACTTCCATCAGTGGAGTTTTTGTTTCGTTTTGTTATACAGGTGTCTGTCTTTCTGATGACCCAGCTTTTTGGTAAGAGGGAAACTGCTTTCAGAGAGGAGCATTGTGATTTAGAACTTTAAACAACGAAGTAGCACAGGAAGGTAACTTTTCTCAATGATTGCAGCTTGTATGAAACAGAATACATTGTTGGCATTACCACCTAGGACAAGCCAAAGTCCCTGCAGAGATGTACAAAACTTACAGATGAAAATTTACACCTACTGTAGACAGACCAGTTAGTTCTCGAGTCATTCAACATTTCAAACTAGGTTTTTTCATTCCAGCTGAACCACCAGTGAGTGAGTGCCCAGTTCCCCACGGCTGGCTGTGGCTCTGTCTCTCATGGCAGCTGCTGCAGGACCAATCAGGCAGTTACTCCCCAGGGAGACCACAGCCTCCTCCCACCTGCTGTTTACATCCCCACCCATTCAGCTCCAGGCCTAGGCAGGGGAAGGAAATGGTCTCACACTGCATGTGCCTACGTGACACAGCATGGTGTGTTAGAAATAAATGAGCTGGTTTGCTGAGGGTTGAAGTTGCCAAGGGCCTCTGATCAACCCTGACCAAAGCCACACTGGGTCTTCAGCTGCAGGTTCTCCATGGGTGGAGGGAGCAGGTGACAGGACTACCTCACTGTAGCAGTCTCAATACAAAATTGGATTAAAGCAAATTAATTTGAGAGAAGGAATTTAAAATTCAAAAACTCTAGGAAAACACTCCGGGTGGCATTGTGTCCAGGAAAATTTTAGGGTATGTTTGCTCTTCTCTGTGCATGAATATTGATCAACAGGCTGCTTTTTTTAGCCAGCAGTGGTGATGGAGATGAGGTAATTGTCATTATATTCTGATTGCATTTCTTTAATGATAAGTCCTTAGACTATTAGAGTTGATGAAAGGTGTCAGTAACAGCAACATTAAGAGTGAAGGAAACCAGTACCATTGTAGGTTTTCTGCTAATGTGGGGAGCAGATATGTCTTTCAACTTTTTCGTAATTTTTTTAGAAGTTGTACTAAGAACAATTAAAAAAACCTCCCAAATATCCAAACCAGTGAAAACTTCAGCATTCAAGGAGATAAAAATAACAGCTGTGGGTGACATGGTTTGGTCTGAATACTGCAGGAAGTTGAGGAAGGCAGCTTCTCTTCCAGCATCTAATAAGCTGTGAAAGAACAAGATGTGAAAGATAAATGCAAACAACACGTGACAAATTCCTTTAAGATAGTTATTACTCCTCCTTTTTTCCATTTCATTTGGAATAAAAGAGAGTCAAACAGCCTTTTCTGCTGTGTTCAGATTTGCTAACTGTTTACACTTCCCTGTCAATTACCTTCTACAGTTTAATGGAAAGAAAATCTCAAATTCTTTGTTTTAAAAAGCTTGCATTTGCTATACCAAAGAATTTATCAAGTTCATGATAATTTCTAGCTTTCAAAGTAGGATCTTTCAGAGATTTAAAGAAAAAAAGAGCAAACACCAAAATAGACTTTAAAGTGCTGCTCATGCTGATACAACATCAGATAGGAAATGAAAGTTTAACAGTTCAGCAAGGGAATATTTCTTCAGCTTCTAGGGCAAGACAGAGTTGCTCAGGAAGTGTGGCATTTTGCCAGAGCAGGGAGCCTCCAGGAACTGAAAGATAACAGTACTGGTGACCCTTTGCTGCCTTAGACCAGCTGGAGAGAAGGGGGCAGGCACTGGAGTGTGCACTGCTGTGTGAAAAAGGAACAAGAGCACATGAAAATTATCATACCAGCATTAGGCTGTGAATGTGTGTCTTTGCTGGTAGGAATGTAATGTTTCCAGAGTTAGTTTCTTTTCCATAATGTTATTTTATAGTCCATACGTGCAATGATACATTATTTCTCCTCTAGAATTCTACCTATATTTGTGCATTTTCCTGTGTCATGTGATCACAGAGCATGAGTATTGCAGTCGATAGGATCTGTCCTTTAAAATTCCTTAAGAAGTTTAAAGATGTGCTCTGGAAAGTCACTTTCTCCCTTTCCACTTCAACTAATGACGACTATAGACTAAGGAAGAACCACAAATGGGACATGTAGGTAGCATTTTGGTGGCCCAGACTGGGTAACTTCTCATTCCTAACTGGATCTGCTCTGTAAAGAGATCTGATCTGAGTGATAGGAACCAAGTGTGTAGTGATAGTGATTCCACAGACTGATTGTTGGATGCCTGCTTTCTGTACTGACTGAGTTGAAGGGAAGGCACCAGGGCTGTCCCTCCCAGCACTACACACAGTCCATGGGCTGCAGGAAGCCTGTGAAGGAATGTGTTGGCTTGCTGGGCAGCCCAGAATCATCTTGGGACTTTTGCTGCTTTCCTCTAGTTTTGCCTCTGGATTGTTGGGCTAGTGGGGAAAAAAAATCAGATGTAGCTAAGAAGAATGGGAAATTTAAAATGTTTACATGATGTTATTGCAGATAGGTTCACAGGGCATGTGAGGATGGGAATATTTCAGTTGGAATAAGAAAAGAAGAGCCAAATGTTCAGTGGGGAACACATGCTTGTTTAACTTGCACTGTGCTGACACACAGTGGAGGGCTCCACAGTACCCCTTCTAGAATTCGCTCCAGTCCTCAATAAGAAAAGAAAGTACAGATTTTGAGTACAGAGGAGGCACACAGCAACCCTAGAAGGAGCAGCAGCTGTTGAATAAGCTACAGAGACTGCTAACCAGAAAACACTGAATGCTGAGATCAAACAAATGAGCATGAATCAAAGAAACAGCAGGAGACAAACAAGGAGACGTAGTCCAATGCACTGCCTTGAACTCAGTTGTCTCTTAATCCATAGTGACCTGGGTTTTGTCCTAGAATGGGAAGTTTTCCCAAAATATTATTACGCCTGAATGGGTATTTGATACCATTTTCTCAACTTTTACTGAGGTATGTCCATTTGTATTATTGAGAGTATTTGTTTTCAACAAAATTTCACCTCTCAGAAGTTATAACTATCCATACTGCTAGATAATTTTATTTTTGGCAGGGAAAGGGCAAATCCACTACAAGTAATTGTTAAGCACTTCTTATCTGTATTTCCTGGATAATAACTCCAGAGCATGGCCTCTTTTGAAACTCTTCTCACCTGCTTGGGCATGATGCTGCTAGCTTAAATGTATTTCCTTCTGTTTTGAAATAAGCCACGTGAGAGGATACTCCTAATGTTCTTGGCCAAATTGATAGTGCTATGTCCTGCCCTGGGAGTCACGAGCTTTTGCTGTGTTCTTCAGAGATATGTATTTGCAATTAGTCATCCATACAAGGGGACTGTTTAAGACAAGCCTTTCCCCCAAAGCAGTTAATTCTTCAAAATGAAAATAATCAGATAATGAGTTCATTTCCGATTTCACATTTAATGCCAAACATTTTTGGGTAAACAAGATATGCTGGCAGAGTTCTGCTCTCATTGTATGTTTTTTATTAACTGGGAAACAGTTGATTCTTATCCTCTCTATCAGCTCAAATAAATTACACATATTTTAAAAGGAGAGACTTGTGCAAACTGGCTGGCTGGTTTCAATGTGGGAGCCCATCAGCCAGTCTGTGTAAACTGTACCCAGGCCCTGCTAGCAAGAAACGAAAACCTATTAAGACCCAGCTTGGGAGTCTCCCACTCAGTGGAAGGTTTTACCACAGTAACTCATATTCCTGCACCACGAAAATAAGTAAGGCAGCAGGGAGTCTATCTCTGGCAATTTTGCCACATCAGACAGGCTCGATGTGGGAGCTGGTGTGCCGTTCCTGCTGGCAGCCCCTTGGAAGCATGAGGGAGCTGATGGAAGCACCTGCTGTTTATGGACAGGAGACACTGCCAGGTATTCTGGGGCTGTGTTCTGAAGAGGTTGTGGAGAGAAGAGAGAATACAGCAAAGCATGGGACCAACAGAAGTGTTAAATGCTGCTCTCTCCTCCTGGGGCTCAGCTTTGGTCAGTGGACTTGCTATGGGTTTACAGACCTGCCAAGGAGAACGGAATCTGACCCAGAGTCTGGGGCCCCTGAATCTTTCAAAATCGATACTTCTTTCCAGACAGGAGAAGCTGAAAAGAGAAAAATTGAAAAGATCTATTTGGAAGCAGCATTTATGACTTACCCTATGTCAAAAACATTTACAGAAAACTGTTCTTAGGGTGTCCAAAATTTTAGCAACAGGTCAAAAGTTTCACAGTAATTTCCAATTTTGAACATTGGAGATTAAAACTCAGATTGATGTCTATTGTACAAATAATATTCTTCCTATCTGTGCACAATGAACTTCAACATACTTGGAAGAGACCAGCCATTCATAAGCAAAGGAAAACTGTCTTCCCTGTTGATCCTTTTTATCAGCTTAGCACTTAGGTTGATAGTGCTAGTTCCAAACTGGGAAAAAAGGTAAAAGCAATCTCTGTGCTATAGAACTCCCAGTCTGAACATGCAAAAGGAGTCAGGAGACGAACACAGACGAGGCAAGAGTAGCAACAGAGCACTATGGGTCAACACAGCCTAAGCCAGCAGTTAAGATTTTAAGTGGATGTTGCAGAAAATGAGTATTTCAAGGTAAGGTTTGAAAGAGAGCAATGAGTTTATTTGTATAGATGTTTTGCTACTTTTTAAAAATAGTGAGAAACAATGTCAGAGAAAACAGTTTTTCTGAATCCAGACTGCATTTTTAGGAAGATGTAATTGGCCCCAGAAGTCTCAGATTCAGTTGTTGGACAGAAAAAAAGATCAGTGGAGGTTATTGAGATGATTGTTTTTTCTGATCTACAAAATAACCTCCATGACAACGGAGGGCGTATTGGAGCTATATGGTGCAGCTGGAGGAAGACTTTGGCTCTGGTTTGCAAACTCTAGACAAATCCCAGCTTTGACAACTTTGCTGTATAACTTCTGAGCTTCTGAGCTTTGCACAGCAGTAACCTGAGATTCTTCTGGGGTGTGGAGCAGAGGGAGTCTGGTGTTCAGAAAATAAAGCCAATGAACATTGCGATTTCTGGGAAAAACAATATTTGCAGCGTAGGCTCCAGACCAGAGAAGCTGGTGTATTAGTAACATGTGACTGGAGGCAGTCTCAGCAGCACAGCTCTTGCTGTCAAGAGAATAAAGGAGTGTCTTGAGAGAATTTCTCCCTTCCAATCCTCTCCTAAGAGAGGGAAAAGTGCAAATATTTTTCTTTCTGCTGTCATTTTGAGGATGAAGCCACCATTTGAACTTTCTTAATGCAGTGTTTAGCTTTCAGATGACAGAAGTACAACAGTTCACAAGAACTCGGGCCTCACACATGCTAGTTAACACATTCATGGCCGAGTTAAATGCTAGGAGACTCTAAGTTGCTTAAATAAGTACTTGGTAAATTACAACAACTACAATACTCCACCCCCCACTGAACAGATAAATATATGTAACTCTTTCTTTTTAAAGAACCTTTTCAGATTATTTCTTTTTCTTTTTCAGTAAAACCTGATTTGGAAAGTTATTGTCTGGAAGCTGTATTTGCATAAAGCAAGTAGCATCAGCCTGCATTGTCCAGTGTTGAGGGGAAAAAACCCTGCACAGAAGAGGAAGGCAGTTTGCTCTTGTGAGTCATCAGGAGCTGGGTGCTGAAGGAAGGAGACATTCTTGAGGAAAAAGTTGCTGGAATGGGTCAACTGCAGGGGAGAAGCAGTTCCGTACTGTGGGTATGGTTCCACTAGGAAATTGGGTATGTGCCCTGTTTTTGTGTTCTCAGGAGGTTTTGCTCCCTGGTAGATTGATAATGGCAGTTGTTGCAATGTTTCAGGTTGCTTTAACCACTTCAAGCCCTATACCTGGCATTTGAGTTTAAAGAAGTTTGAATTTGCTTAAAAGTGTGCAATTTTTCCATACAAGCAATGGTTAAGCTCTGGGCCAGGTACATCCTTAATCCAAAGGTGCCTTCTGTGAACTCCTCTGAAATTTCTGGTTCACGGCTCAGGAATTGTTTTGTATCCTGTTGGTCTCCAGTTACAAGAACTTTCGTACTATGTGGTTTTTCAAGGAAAAAAGCCTATGGTGAAGGAACACTCAGAAAAGCACCCAGATTCTCTGCGGAGTCCTTTGAGGAACTCCACTGCAAGAAACCAAAAATGTTATACCTGAGTGGAGTGATATTTTTCTAATGGGTCTTAATGCTTTCCCATCTGGTTTGCCAGCCTATTTCAGCTGTGAAGGGGTGTTTGGCATGAGCACCCCATATCATTGCCTAGGAGGGTCACCACATGGTATAACAACACATAGTATATATAACCTTTCGTTGATTCCTATGCCCCTGTCACTCTAGAATATATATATATATATATATATATAAAAATTTTGAGTGGGAATAGCCCCTTTAGGCTATTTAGGGCTACTCCCTTGATCTCCCCAAGGTCTGCTGCAGAGCAAATGTCTCCCTGCTCAGACTCAGCCCCAAGAGGGCCCCCACCTCCAGCAGAAATGTCCCGGGCCCCATGCTGCGACCTCCAACTAAATGTGTAGCGCTGGTTTGTCCTTCAAGTGTGAAGCCAGTAAGGACTCTCTACCACAGTTTTTGAACACATTTCCAAGTATGGCAGGGTTCAGTGGCAGACACATAATAGGGCTTTTGGCATGTATTATACTGTGCTCAACAACTCCACACTCTGATCCAAACATGCCCACCAAAAATAACTTCAGTGAACAGCTTTTATTTTAATTATTCCAGTGTGGTACTCATGAAGTTTTGCCAAAAATCTGGCTTGTAAAGCTTTTTGTACCTAAGCACAGAAACCCCTAGTGTGTAGTTAATCCCCCACTGGGATTTTCCTGATCCAGTCACAGGTCTATTCTGCAACCTCATCTTTCTTTACCTATCACTTGGTCTCTCTGTTCACCCTACCAGCTCCTTGAATTCTTGCCCTTTCTTGGCTTCTGTGACTGTTCTTTCCCAGCTATCCCCTCTAATTTTCTCTTTTCTCGTTCAGCTCCACATTTAGTGGTTGGTGTTTTTTGGTGGTTCCACAGTAGTTCTGATCTCCACAGGGATATCAGTATGTGGACTCTTGTCCCTTTATTCTCTCTGTCCAACATGGCATAATAACCAAAAAACTGAACTTTTTCCAATTACTTGCAAACTTGCCTTTTCCTGTATGATCTGTTTCATTTCGTCACCGAGGCTCTTTTCTTCCAGTCTCCTTCCCTCTTTCCCCATGTAGCACATGTGTATACATGTAAAAGTAATAAAACAAACGTAAGAAAAAGGGATGTCTCTGTGGTATGGTGAAACAAGCTACTGGGCTGTACAGAACACTTCCAGTCCCTGAGAGGCCTGACTATGGTAGTTGCTCTCTCATCTCTATGTTCAATTATTTATTTAACTTTCCTTTATCAAACCCTAATTTGCTTTGTGGGGAAACACATGCATTTTAGGATATTAGTATTTAAAGAAGTGTTTGCTATTATTTTGTAAATAACCCAAGATAGTTAATAAAGTGTCCCTCTAGGAATATTAAATGTGAAAGAGAAAAGAAAAAAGGTTTGAAATGATACTCAGTTTTGGGTTAATTTCCTAAGCATGCCGAAAGAGAAGGAAAAGGAGGAAATCTCTAGAGCAGGATAACCTATAGCCTGATAGTTTTCAGCTCAGGTGGGGAAAATACAGATTCAGGTGGAGGGAGGTGAGCCCAGCTCTCCTGCAGTCTGACAGAGTGCTCTGGTTGTAACTGGATTGCTGAAAGCAAGTCTGGCAGCCACAGCACCCACTTCTTTACTGTTTTGATGGAGGAGGTCTGGATAGCAGTGGAGGAGGATGATAATCCCTGCATTGAGATAGGTGACCAAATTCCAGAGAGGCTTAAGCTAATTCTAATGCCTTCTGCATTTCCTAATGGCTCACTTGAGCAGCTCCTGCTCCGTCTTCTGTTTGGGATGTCTCTATTCTCTGCTTCACAAACCTCTGGATCCCAGCATGCAAGTTAATCAGAAGCTGAGGTTCTCAGCAATGTAGGGCCTAAACATTGTTTGTGTCCAGAACAAAATATTTATCTGTATTTATGTAAATGCTTAGCTTTACAGGGTCTGTGCTTGCTTACCTTGATAAGTGCTGCTAAAAATAACAATATGGACATTGTGACATTTATGCGCAGCATTCATATAGCATCTGTTACAACATCTCTAACACCATGCTGGAATTTATGGAGCAAAACCTTGGGGAATGTCTTTGCACCAGCTAGGGGCAGCCAAGACATATATTTTTGAAAGAACCCTTTTGCATTCAGGATACTTTCAAACTGCTGCTTACTAGCACTATTCTCTGACTCAGCCTGAAACACAGTACATAATACAGGCATTTTCATTTTGTCTCACATTTGGACTATGCTCTTGTTCTGCTACTGTAAGTTTCTGTGCCTATGCAGTGAGGAATAGAAAACTGGCGTTTTTTGAGGGTCTGGAGGTCCTTCAGTGTCAAAATACTTTTGGAATTCTACTTCAGCACTTCCATAGGGCCCCCAAGTATTCTTGGCAGTTTACAACAGTCCTTGTCCCAAAGCATTTAAAATACATTTCAGATGTGCTGAGAATAATAAATCTAGAAGAAGGGAGAAAAAAGGAAAGAAATAATCCAGGACATAGTTAGCATATCAGTGATTATACGGGTACCTTTTAATTTATTTTTAAGTCTTGGATGGAAGGACACTTCACTTTTATTTATTTTTTATTGACTTTGTGTCAGCATAAGGAATGTTTCTAGAAATCAGATTTGAATTAGAAGGCTTCACATGAACTCTGACTGTTTTTCAAAGAAAGAGTTGCAAACACTAGACTTCATTATCCTGTAGAAAGACTAGAAACAAAACATTTTATTCATCTTCTTCTCATCAGCTACTCTTTTCCAAATATACTAATGCATTTGCCCATCTGTGATTGAAAGTATGGATAACGGAGGAACTTTTGCCTTATGGCTGGTGCAAAGAAAACAGAACATAAAGTTCTACTTTATTATAAGAAGAGGGATGCTGCAACATTTGAGCACGTATCAGCCAGAAGCTGTTAAAAAAACCCCTAAAAACTAAAAATTAAAAAAAAAATCTGAAATAATGGAAAAGAGTCTCCTTTAAAAATTTAAAACTTTTAAAAAACAACAACCTTGGATCATGTAGATTTGGTGCCTACTCACTGGAACATCACCAAATCTCACTTGTTTTGCTTGGGCCTCACTCAAACATAACTGGCCTCAAGCTAGTAAGCAAGCCAGCAAATGTCCTGGCTTGTAAAGAAATCTGATCCAACCCTGTAAACTGAACCCAGCCTAGGAGCAGTGGTGAGGGGAACATATGGAAAATTAATGACAGATAATAGAATGGTGGGACAGCCTTAAAGAAAAGATTGTTGAGTTTATGCAACAATGCCAGCTATTGGTTTTCTGAGTTAAGCAAGTTATAGAGTATCTGAGCAATGTTTTTGACTTTGCCAGCACATAAGCTCTAGAAAGGGCTGCTGTGTTTCTCTTGTCCCATTGCACATTCTTAATTGATACCTGTAGCTGCTGGTTTGGCTGCAGTAGCACTTTAGGAAGCAGAGAGATCCTGGTCCTCACCTGTTTAAATAAATGGGAGCCTCAGGAAGAGAAGTGCATTGCAATTTCCTTGGGCTCAAATTGGGCATAACAGCAAAAGCCAGGCTGAGAGTTAGAACTCTGCCCAGGCACTGGGGGGCGGAGGCGAGGGTGGTGTGTGTTTTCATTTTTCTTCTGCAGACCTGCAGGCATTTTGCAGAGATAAGGTGCTTTGTGATATGATGTCACAGATGGGGAAATAGTCCGAGGGAGCCCACAGTTTCACAACCCCTCTCTTGTGAAGAAACTGGACATGGAAACGGAATGAATGGAACGAATAATTTTGGTGAAAGTGTATTTGTGTATTTCTGGAATACACAAATCACATATTTGTTTGGCTGATGGCCTGGGATGCTCATTTAGGGTAGACTTTGAAATGTGACACCATACAGTAGCTATTTTGTACCAAGAGAAAAGTGATCCCTTTCCCCTTATTCCTCCATTCCTCCACTTTTGTTTACATGAAGACCAGCTAAAATCCTAACATTCTTCCTGCCTGGACCCTAAAATGTTTCTCACTCCTCCCGTGCCTGCATCCATCCTACTGCACAGGCAAACGTTGAGGTTGATTTGCCCACTTAGAGACCCTTTAGGGCCAAAAGTTGTGCAATGACCTGTTCATTTGGGTGTTTAAGAAACTCTTGTGCCATTCAATATACTTATTTTTTCTTCCTGAACCTGTTGCCTCTGGGCCAACACTGTGCCTCAGGATCCTTCCCAGAAAAGCACTGGGGAGGCTGTGGAGAGGACCAATCTCACCTCAGATTCCTGAAAAGCGGGCACTGAGTTTCTCTGATGTCAGCTCTAAGATTCTCTCCCTGCTCAGCTGAGAGGAGAAATGGATTTTGCCAATAAAATCTGTTCAGGTGACTTACTGCATCTTTACTGGAGTTTGAAGGAATATACTGAGATCAAGGTGTCAACCAACCGGTGAATTCAGTAGCTTACATTAAACAGATGATCATATTAGACTATCATAAGGATTCATACTATGCATAAAAATGGATGTCTATAAAACTAAAACAAAAGAAAGCTGACCTGTATAGGACAAAATGAATATGTAACACACAAATACATAACTATATCTTATATATAGACATACGCAGTGGTAGTTGTAATACCTGTAGTGCAACAGAAAGCCTTAATTAAGTGTGTGGGGTGATTTAGGAGACAATTTTTTTTTTTCCCCTGAGAAGTAATTTTTAAGCCACTTCACATGGCTCAAAGGCTGGGAATCAGTATCAGTGGGAAAGAGAAGAAATGAGAAATGTTTAGAAATCCCAATGTTTCCAAACATAAATATTTCTATTTCTGGTTTGTTAAACCTGTTTTAATCCTTTTGGGTTCCTGGGGAGGAGTAAAAGAGCCTAAAGGTAAGACTTATGATGTAAAAGAGTGACTTATGATGTAAGAGTGTTTGCTATGACCTTGCCAAACCTATGAACTGAAGAGAGGTGATGGCTCCAGAGTGCTCAGTGCATGTTTTGCTTTTCTAATGTCTAGAAGATTCAATACATGTGAAATATAGCAAAAAAATTTCCTGCAGGGCAGTGGAGATGTCCTACCAACAAGAGGGAGATGTATTCTTTTCTCATCACCTCATAAACAGTGGGGTTCTGACTGAGGATGTTAGGTAACGCTTGCCACATACAGAACTCAAAGGGGGTATTACTTTCATTGTATAACCCTTTGAGATCTGAGGTACTATTGTTTAACAAAGCATATTGTTTTTCCCTCTTGCTTTTACTGAGCTTTGATGCTGATTTTAGAACTTGACAGCTGTGTTTAGACTTGTCTTACAGCTCTTGTACAGAGCGGGGGAAATAGAGATGTTTGGGGCAGCAGGCAACTGCATGGAGGGAATAGAGTCCAGATTCACCTTGGGAAACTGTGGGCTTGGTCCACAATGATGAATTTGAGCCACCCTCCTTTTGGGAGACTCCTTAGAGATGAGCGGGGTGCTGGTCCCTTGTGCCCCACCCAGACCTGTGTGCCCCAGGGAGGGACTCCTGGCCACTTGTCACCACTGATGAAAGGTGTGAGCTCTAGCTAGGCTAGAGCTTCAGAGGGGTCCTGCCTTTGCTTGGGATTGGCATCCATAAGATCTTAATAGACCCCCCAGGACTGCTTGATTTTCCCTGTAGTGCTCTTAATTTTTGCAGTGTTTAGGTATGAGTGTTTTGTGTGGCGAAATAATTAGAATGAAAGAATAATTATTAGGAATGCTCTCTGAAAAAAAGAAAAATGGCAGAATTTGTTAAGAAGAGAAAACTTTGTTATTACTCTCAAATGTCTAAATTCAGTTCTTGTAGGATTGTATAAGTTCATCCTCAGTGGGATAAAGAAAAGTGTATAGTTTGTTTTTATTCAGTAGCTGAGTTTATAGGCCCATCTTTGAGTAATTTTGTTCAGTATCTGAAAACTGTGATATTCTGCCATCTCTGCGGATACCAGAGGAGAATGTCTTGAATGAGTTAGTGGGATTGCACACAGGAAAACAGGGACTGGGTTGAAATACCAAAAGAGAAAGGACATTCAAAACTAATAAAATAGAAGTCAGCACAATCCTATTCAAGTTCTGGATATCTTGTCTTTCCTCTCTCATCACCTCTCCCCTCTAATGTAGAAGAAGACCCAAGAATCTTAATTCTTCTCAACTTCTGTAAAGTACCATGCAAACATGGGCTGTTAATGAATTGTGTGTCACAATATTGTTTGGTTTTCTTTTGAGAGAATGATATTTCACTGGTTTGCTTAAGTCACAGCACTGAGGATTCCTGAGTTTCAGTTACATTGTATAAAAAAGGAAGGTGCAAAACCCCAGGTATTCTCACATATTTGTTTCTATGATGTTTAGGTACATTCTTGTTTTCAAGATGGAGTGAATCCTATGCGCACAGAGCCCCGGGCAGCTTCTACAGTTTATCTGTAGAAACACCACCTCCCCAGACCATGAGCTTGTCTATTCTGTAAAAACACTTCTCACACTCTGATATGGGATGTCCTTGACTTTGTTTTCTTACCTTCTTTCCAGAATTTATTTGCCTTTGGCAGCTGATGGATGTGGCGTGATGAGCAATCCTTGCCATCCATTGTGCACACTTAAACACACTTTGAATTATTTTTTAACTGGGTATCAGACACAAAGATAATTTAATGGCTACAACTTTTAACAATTTCACAACTGATCAGTTTAGCAGGAATGTAAAACCAGTATTCTTCTAAGCCAATATAATATTGTTTGTTATGAGTCAGTGTCATTTGTATCCCGTATAAATGAAAATTAGAAGTTCAGAGACTTTATTTGGGCATTTATTTTCGAGGAACAAAGTGTACTACAGGATTTTCACTTCTAACATAAAATGCTAAACCATATCCCTATAACTTAGCTCCCAGGTTTCAGTCATTTTAGAGAGGAAAAATCTAAAAATTCTTTGAGTATTTTTTGTCAAATTAGAACCAGACCCAAATTTCATTGGTTGCACAATTCTTCATTTTCAAACCTCTGTGTTTGCTCGAAATGTCTGGAATGTGGATTATTGTATTTAAAAATAAAGCAAAACAATTCTTAATAGCCACTCTATCATTTAGCTAAACAAAATAGCATACCCACACCATTCTGGAAGCAGGGAGTAGTGAGGATGGGAGAAGTAGTGGGAAAAAAAAAGAAAGAATTAGGAATAAAACTGTATATACAGTGGCCAGAATTAATCACTCTGAGGTTTGGAACAAAGATGAAAATATAAATTAAACAAAACTGCCTTTATTCCATAAAATACTTAAAATGCTAGTGCAAGAATTGAGAGGGTGCAGTGTTGAGTTCCCAAGAAAACTGTATGAAAGGGCAGGAAGCCACTTCTGCTTGGTTAGACTTATACCAAGGATCAAAGCAGAAAGGTATCTCATTTCCATATATAACTTTGAAGTATTTTATAAAGATATTCAGAAAATGTGCCTTAGAGTAGTTCTTACCAGGCTGCCTTGCATCAGAAGAATAAATAAAAACTAGAATGTCTCTTTGCTGGAAGATGTACCAGTACTCTATTATTGTTCAAAACTTCTTCATCTGTCTCTAGTAATTCTTGGTTTGTGAAGGCCAAGAAAGAGTCAGACAGGTTTTTTATTGCCTTGGGATAATTTTTTTTTCTTCTGCTCTCATAAACCTTCCATATGCTTCTATATCCATGTCTTGTTTTCAATTTTAGTGAAGGTTTTTATTTGGAGTCCCATAAAATTCTAATTTATTGCAGCTTCTTTTTATAAAATGCAGAGGGGAGGAGGGGAGTTTTGAGATAGCATGTGCAAGGCAGTCCCAAGGAATGCATTTGAGAATTTATAATGTTGGGCAGTTTATCAACCTGCTTCAGTTATTGGCAACTACTTTTCCTAACTCTCTAACCTATGAGCCTGTGTTTTCATGACGTGTATGGAAGACATGTCATATCAGTCTATTTAAGTAAGAAAGTCTTTTTTCTTACTTATGCATTTGCAGAGAGTGAATGGAAATCAGGTAAAAGAGACTCCCCTGTACATGAAGTGCTCCTACAGCTGTCAGTTCTCACTGTCTTGTTGAGGACTCACTTCCACCAGTGAGCACTATTTGTTGAACTCTCATAAGAAATAAGATAGGAGCAGAATATTCCTCTGGAAGTCATGGATGACAGCTGACCCTTTCCTAGGTTAGGAGCAGTCTGCCTTTGAGGGAGCAGGAGTACATCCAGGCTTACCTATTTGTGCTCTGTTCAGAATTGGCTCAGGACCAAACTGAACAAAAAGGAGCAAAGCATATTTCCCACCAGCAGAGCTGTTTTTCTTTGCCTCTCTCTGGTGTTAAGTTGACCAATCTAAATGAAAACCTCATACTTCAAATAGTGAAGAATTGTGGTGCTAATGTGTTACCATGGTTCAAAGTTACTGCAAAATTTCAAGTCGTCCCTGGCTTCAGCAGAATGAACACAACATTTTTGAGCAAGGAACTACATCACTTTCACATAACTAACTGATGTGCTGAAAATATCTGTGAAAACTGGCCAGAGTTAAGGGTACAGTGCAAGAGCACAACGTACATGAAAGGTGACACCAGGCAAACCAGTAGCTTAAGAATTTTGTGCAAATGACACGTATAATTTTGCATATGTTGTATGTTTGATATAAATGTAAACATATGCATACAAACATGCAGGTATTTTCTGAACATATTCTTCTTTGTGAGTGTGAACCCCTTCTCACTCTGTATGTGTTGTGGTATATCAGTAATACAACACTTGTGATGTTTCAATGTTTGGGGAGAAGACCCTCCTAGAAAAAGTTCGCGGAGTGAGGGTCAACCTAAGTACTGAAAGAGAAATTCATGTTCTGTAGCACATTTGAAATCTGTTCTTGCAGGGGCTGTAAGGAAATATGAGACTGCTCTGCTGGAGAGAAACTTCTGGGCACTGGACCCTTTTTTTCTCCTCTAAATAAAACATAGAATAGGCTTTTAACTGCCTTTTCTCCATAATAGCTACTTAACCCTGTTCACTAACATTAAGGAAAAAAAAGGAAAATTCCAAGAAAAATTCCTATTCAGAGTAAAAAATATAAATTAAACTGAAGTGCAAAATGCACACTCTTTTCTTTCCTTCCTGTTTTGTTTGGTGTTTTCTAACTCTGCTTTTTGGACAGCTGAATGGGGGCTGGGAAAGTGTTTACAATATTTTCACATGATTGAGATGGCAGAGTTCTTGCACTCTGTGAAAGGCCTTCTGTTTTCAGATGGCATTGAAAGTTTACCGTCTTTCCAGACAAAAGGAAGAGAGCCCGTTGCCAGCAGATGAGTAATGGGCATGGCCTCCGCACAATACCTCCTATCCAGTCCTAAATCTACATGGTGTTCTTAGGCTTCCCAGCTTCTCCAAAGCAACCTTTGTCTCTGCTCTGGGAGACCAAAACTGCTCGTTGGGCAAGTGGGGATGCAGCCAAGAGGGGAAGGCTCAGTGACAGCAGTTGCTCAGTGCTCACTGCCCAGTATCTGCCTCCTTACCATGCCACTATAATAGTTGGGAACCTATCAACAATTGAGCATCCTCTATACAAATATGTTGGAGACCATCTGTATAGTTTTCACTTCCAGAAGATTCCAGTAACTCACTAAGTTTTAATACTTTTTTTTTTTTCTTGTCAATCAGATGGGCTGCCCTGAGATAAGTGATTAAAGCAAAAGCCTGACATAATTTCTTCGGAGTTATAACTGCACAGAAGTTACCAATTCCTGTATTTGTTTTCTTACAAGAAACTTGAAGCAGGCATTTTCCACTGTTAACAATTTTTAGGTTCTATCAAGTCTTTTTTGGTGAAAACGGTTCCTAACATAATCTTAGAAAATATTTGAACAGGCAATTCTGAAGTTTTTCCAGGGACTTCTTGGTGTTATAGAGACCAGTAGGTAATTTTTTTCTTCTTTCTCTTATAAAGCTTCCTAGAGCTTGTCCATTTGGAATTTACCTTAATGTGTATATGTGTATGTAGGCTACCTATGCATGGTGCATGTATGTGGGTGTAAGCATGTCTCTCTGTGTACCTGTCTAAAAGAACTTGCATTTCACTGTGCTATAAAGGGCATGAAAAAGAGCTTTCTAAGAATTAACTAAGCATTCATTAACTGCACTTAATTTTGACTGTGTTCTTGGCTAAGAAATGTCAGTATTAAGTTCTTATTCTTTCATGCTAATTTGGTGTTGCATAGTGACTCGTATTGTTGTCAGGAAAATAGAAGCAAAGACGTAAGAGATACAGGATTTCTTAAGGGTTGGTTGTAGCTGGTATCAGCAATTTACTGACTAACCTGTAGTAACCTGTAGTGCTGACAGTCCTGGGTACACAAGCAATGCATTAAGGTTATTAGCAAAACAATTTTCTAAATTACCTGAATGGAGCTTTCAAGGTAACTAATTCTATTCTTTGGACTTTTTTTCCTTCCACCCGCACTCTCCCGCCCCCCCCCCCCCCCCCCCCCCCCCTTTTGTTTTTTTTTCCAGGAGTTAGCAATCTAAAGCAGCATTAAAATAATCTGCCTTAATTTCCTCTGCTGAAAGAGCAAGTCAGCTGAAATTTGGACATTTTGCTGAAAGGGGGGGGGGGGGAAAAACCAGGTAGTTTTTGCTTTAAAGAGCATGACCATACACATTCTGCTCTGGTGCCTTTAAAGAGAACTTCCCTGTTTAAATGCCCTTGAGCAGAGAAATACCAACACCTCTTAATTGTTTAATATATTACAGCCTAAAACATTTACAGAAGTGCTTTCCAAGTATTTCACTGTTCCAGGTGCTTGGTCCTACACCTCCTAAAATAATAGGCTATTTCCCCTCAGTTTTCCTGTGCTTGGTGCCACAATGAAACATATGCTCTGTATCAAGGGAAGGGGAAGTGAGGGAGGTAAGCGGGATGCCTGACATTGGTGCTGGTGCTTGCAGCATACACAGACCTCTCTGTCTTGCGTCACAGAGCTGCTAAAGAAAAAAATAGCATGGCTTGTGCTTGGGCTCTAAGGCCCAAGGAGAAAAATATCACATTGTTAAGCATTTGAATGTCACTCTGCACAAAGACTCCTTATCACTGTGTCCTCTGAGAAGTGTCACAAAAAGAATAATAATTCTACTAATCAGGAGGGCTGGGCATACACCGGTGCACAGTACAGCTGTCTTGCAGCTGCCTTAGGGCCATGCTCCAAAATGTATTTACTCTTGCATGGAGGTGTCATGAAGCCAATGTCTGATGTCTGTCACATGTAACCACGCTCCAGACTGAAGAAAAAAGGTTATTAGGAAAAAAAAATTATGCCCTATTTTGATCTAGTAGGGACAAGGTAAGACACAGTTTTCTTGGCCTGTGCTTAAATAATTTATTTTTTCAACTTAGCCAAAATGGACTGAGGCTTTTCCCCAGTCGAGAAATAGAACTCCTAATACAGAGCACTTAGCGCTCCCTAGGTTCTGTGGGGCTGTGCCCTGACATACCAGGACTGGAGTTGCACTGTCACTCTTATCAGCACATCGTTCCTCTGCCCACAAGCTGTGCAGTGCAGCCATGGTTACCCACGAGCACGGATAACAGCACACTGTCACTCGTGGGCACTGAGTGACACTGGGCAAGCAAAGGGACTTAGTCTGGATATGCATCCTCAGAAAGTTCCTTCTCTTTCTCGAAAATCCTCCCTACTATGCAACTGCAGGCTAACCAAAATGGTTTAAAGAGCTGGGGTCTCAAACCCTTCCAACAGTTCTGTGTAAGGGAGCAGCAGCTGGATGGTTTCCAGTAAGGAGCTGAAGCGAGAGAGGCTCTGTCTGGCCCGAGGGAGGAGATAATAGGAAGTTAAACAATTCAGTGAGAGAGGAGGACTGAATCTTTCCGTGGCTGCTGTTTCCATCAAGCACTTCCCAGCACAGTTGCCTGCCATCCCTTTGAACCCACGTCTCCCATGTGACAGAGCAGTGATCTGGCTGCTGAGCCACTAGACTAATATTGTTCTTTTAATCTCACAAAAATGTGTTATAAAAGAGTCGGATTCACATGAGAAATTAAGTATAAGATCTGTACTCATAAAGACATTATACCATGAATGCTCTCTTTCTGCTTGCTGCAAGAATAGGTGGCTCAAGGGTGAAAGGGTAGCATTTACATTTAAATACACCTATTGGAATTGCACAAACAGAAGGCTAACGCTACTGCTCCTTCTCTGAATGCTTTTAGAGTTTGCTGCCTTTTTTTTTTTTTTTTACATAGTAGCATTTTTTTTTACATAATCGAAAAGGGGAATTGAGATGCTTAAGATCCCATAAAATAAAGTAAAGGAGGTCTTTGTGCCAGCAAGATAAATGGATGAGCCTTTTCAAAGTAATTATTTTACTTTTTTCATCTGTATGTGCCACTCAGGAGGTGAAATCCAGATTTCAACCAGACCTTTCTCTGCTGTTACACTAACTGGTAATGCTGGCTATGTGGATGCTGTTTACATTCCCAGAGAAAATGAAATGCACTTTTTTGTTTTGTTTTGTTTTTGGTTTTTTTTTTTTTATTTTTTTTTTTTTGGTTTGGTTTTTTTTTGTGGGGTTTTTTTTTTTTTTTGTATCTGCCAAACCCAGATTTACCCTGTGATAAAACAGAAAGCTCCTTAACACCTGGAGAAAACAGAAACTGAAACAGGGTGGAAAGGGCATTTGGTGCAAGGGTAGCCTGGCAGCCATGGTGCAAACTCAGTGAAACCCTTGAAATGCATCTGCTTGACCCAGGCCAGGGCTTATTCCCTTTCCCCTCCAACATCTTTCTCACCTCTGTACAGTGACAGAGGCTTATGGACTGGAGCTGCAAAAACTCTGGGTTTGCCATTGCTCTTTAGGATCTCTGATTGAAGAAAAAAGAAAAAAAAAAGAAAAGAAAAAAAAAGAAAAGAAAAAAAAAAACCCCAAGTGTATTTTCCTTGATTTTTTCTTCAAATTTTTAATGGCTCTTTTATCATGATTTTCCACTACCCACACAAGGGCCAAAACCAATGTGATTGAATAACTGCCTTAAAATTACAGTGTAGCTGGAAATCAGAAACCAGGAGCTCCATGCAGAACCATTTTTGCACATACTCTTTTATCACATACTGATATCACATACTGGTATGTATTAAATTACTACACAACATATAACTAATAACACATATCATTAAATATGTTCCAGATACCTCTGAACATTTTAGAACTTGAAATCCAGATCTGGATGTGCCAGTTTCTTAATATGTGGTTAATAATTTTTCTATTGAATATGAACAAAAACCTGCTATCTTAATATATAACTCGGGCAGTGGGGAATATTAAGTAATTTTAAAAAATAATCAAATTAAATTAACTTTGGAATCTCTGCAGAGTGAAATGATGCCATCATCAAAATACATGCAAAGAAAGGAAGAGTGAGTGAATCCGTAACTCCATGGTTAGTATCCCTTCATGGGTCCTTGTTTTTAGAGTATATCTGACTGGTTTTTGTTTGGGTATTTTACAGTTTTGGACTTTACAACACTGAGTGTCTGTATAAAAAAACCCAGTGTGTCCCTTAGTCTTCTTAGTCTAGCAAGTCCTGGTCCTCCTAGTAAGTCTTCCTAACTTTTATGGTCTAAGAAAGGCTGAATAATTTTTTCCTGTATACTTTCTTGAATTTTAATAATTTTATATCAACTACTCATCAGTCAACTTTTTTTCCAAGCCAAGGAATCCTCTGCCACCTAAACTCTCCATGCAGAGAAGCTTTTCTATGCGCCAAATGATACCTTGCTTTTGCTCTCCTTCTGCTATTGCCTCTTGGGAGGTGAGTGGTCAGAGGTGTGCTCAGTATTCACTCTGAACATCCCTGTTATTCTTCCCCTCAAAAGGACTCTTGAAATGCTGTGTGCTGTCTGACTGCTAGCGAGCATTGGGATGACATTCTTATGGAGTTTAAAGGTTCATTTTAAGGAGGAATTGTCCTCATGGCCCACTGATTAATGGGGCCACATTACCTGAATTCAGAGGAATTTATGTCCTCTGCAGGGCAGTTTAGGCAGCCTAAATTTCATACCTGTGTTTTGAACTTACAGTGCAGTGAATGTGCCTCAGTGCGCCTGAAGAAGAAATCCCTTTCAGCAGCCAACAGGCAATATCATGCAACTCAGCCCACTAAAAATTTAGGCAAAAATTATCTTCTGAGTAATAAAATAGAAAGTAAAGCCTGTATTCAAAAAGTAGAGGGGATGGTAGATGTTCTGAGGTTCTGGTTCCTGGCCTCAGTTTCCTGTTTTCAGTAGTAGTGTAACATAAAATGCAAAGTTTTTTCCAAGAAAAAGAACCAGAATCAATCTACTATCACTAGTTGAGGGGTAAGTAATTTCTCTTGTTTCTGGAGAAACCTTGTCAGGTTTCTCTTCCAGGTCAAAGAAGGAAGCTCGTAGTTGCTTTTGGGTTTTCATATCATTAGACTGCGGTCGGAAGATGGTTCAAGTTGCTGTTTGAGGTTAGAATCAGACTCCTCCATTCAAAATTCAGGCAGTATTATTGGATATGGGCTGAGAAGTTAATGATAAAAGTTTAGTATCATGAAATTACATCAAGCATAGCTCAGCTACCATCAAATATTTATTTCCTAATTTGAGGCTCTCATTTAACGCTCTGAATGAATAAAATACAGCCTGGCCAAACACAGGTTGTGAGACAAGTGCAAGCTCTCCTTAGAGGTTAACAACCTGATTTCTCTCTCACACCAGTTTTACGGTCATTTAGCTCCATTGACTTCAGTGGAATGAGTCCTGATTTACAACATTGCTTCAGTGCAGGTTTAAAGCTGTGCTACACAATAGCAGTGCTGGTGTCAGGTCTTTGGGAGCAAAGTGTCTTTGCATTGTGCCTGCCACAGTAGTATCAGTTCTGAGGCTGTAAAGAAAATCTCTATTAAATCTAGATCCATACGGAACACATTTTTCAAAAATTATTTTTATTTCTCATTTGTGGCATTATCATTTAATATCGGTTATGAGGCTTGTTGTGGGTTTTTTTCCTCCAGTGATTTGTCACTTACCAAGGTAATCCTGGGGTTTCAGATCAGAAATATAGGTCAGTCCATATTTGTGTGTAATTTTGGTTGGAATAGATACCATCAAACTGAAATCAAATCTAAAAAACACTGTTAAATTTAAAAACAGAAGCTCAGCAACTGAAAAGATAGAACTAGTAATTTTAGGTATGACTTGGAAATTAGTTTACCTCTTGTCATGTCTCCTAAATGTGATTGTAAGTTTGCACACAATGGACTACCATTTCTTCCATTTAATGTGTACCACCATAGGAGGTCTCCTGTGCTATTTCTTATCTTATATTGACTTCCTAGTGTAGAGTAGGCAGGAAAAAACATCTGAGTGACTGCATCTGATCAAGCAATGAGAATCTGTGCTCTTAGCTTGACGCATGTTGAGATAAAATACTGTGGGAAAGCTGAGCGAGCTGAACACAATAAACTTTCAGTCTGCTTCTCTGCTAGGTAGATACAACCTTGCCTGCTGGAGTTCTCCTTTGGGATCTTTAGCTCATGTAGGCTGAGTATATGGAAGAGCACATGTTCTTTTGATGTCTCTCTGATGCACTGCTTAAATTGCCAGAAATCACTTTTCACAGTGCTTAGTCTGTCACTGGGAAGCTGTAGAATGATCTTCCTTGTGAGCCAGCCCTTGTCTCCTTATCCAGTGCAATGGCCGTGTTTTTTGGAGAAGAGATCAGCTCTCTTCTCTTTCTTCTTAACACAATCTGAAGTGTGGTAGGAACATCAGGAGGGCAGGGCAGCATTAAAAAGAAGGATTTGTTTCCTGAGAGATGGCATTGTTTCTCAGTTCCCAGCAGCAGAAACTTTAAACTAATGACCTTTCCAGAACACGTAAGCCAGCTGAGCCCAAGACTCATGTTCATTTTGATGATTTGATATTTTGTTATGATCATTTCTAGCAGGAACAATGTTTTGCAACATCATATTAATGATAATAATAAATAAAACCTCACTCCCTTTTCTCCCCCAAAACCAACATTCACTGTGGTTATTTACCCGATGGGTCTTGGGGGGCTTCCAAGCTTTTACAGTTGTCAGGGTCAGTGCAAGACAGACTCTGCTGAAAGAACCAGCTACTTGTAGTACCACATCTGTGTTTCTCTTCCTCCCCCTCCCCCAAATCCTGACTTTAGGAAGGGAGCAGATATTTTTTCTTATGTGCCTGGCTTGCTGGGAGAGCCACATAGCTGTGGTCTGTTTGCTCAACATTAGCTGTGCTGCCCAAGTGTGAAAGCAAGCATGGAGTGTAGATTCTCTCTGACTTCTGTGGGATCTGGAGCAGATCCATGAGGAATGCTACTGTTTTCAGCACTTCCCTTGCTCTGCCTAAGACCAGGCACACTGAGATATGAATGTTGTTACAGCTGCCACATACTATATATAAGCCTCATGTTGATGATTATTGCTTTAAACTAGAAGGTCTTTGTTTAAAAATGTTTTCTTCCATCTAGAATCTACCAGGTTGTGTTATACTTAAAGTAGTGCTTTCTATTTTAATTCCTGTTAAGAGTGTACCTGGAATTTACATAATATCACAGTTTGTGTTTATAAAAAAATAATGTCTGTTTATTTATTTATTGTGCAGACAGCTTTATAGTACTGGAGAACTGGCTCCAAATTAATTGAAACAAGTTGGCCTATTCATTTTTCAATTGTTTGTATTATTTTCTATTTTGGTTTCTTTATTACTTCTAGTAGATCTGTTTTGATCAGCTCCCTCAATTATAGTGTTTTTCTTTAAAGTATAATGAACTGTGTTGCACTTGAGAGAGCTGCATGGTCAACCCATGTCACCTCTGTCACCCTGCTGAATGCCATGTCGCACTACCAGTGCTTGGAAACATTGACTGCTGGCTTCTGCAAGACTGGAAGGAAAGGAAGACCTGGACACATTGACTTACATCTAAACTACTAAAAAAAATTAGCCAGAGAATTTTCCTGGAGGCCAACTAGCATGAAAGAGCTTGAATCCACACAGCTAAACTCTCTTGCCCTCCAAATCATGGTGGCCACATCCAAAATATCTATTGAAGATGGTGTCTGACCTGGGTCAATACCCAAGCTGTACTTTAGCACTGTCTGGAAGAGCATTAGCAGGCTTGCACCATGCTAGAGACCAGTTCAGTAGTATGGATGGTTTCGGGCCCAAGCCTTGCTGGTCTTGTTTAGTTTATTTAGTGTCAGAGGGAAACCTCAGTAATTCTGCCAGGAGTCAACAGGAAATGCCTCAGTGACCAGAAGCTGCTGAGGAGTATAATCATTAGGTTGTTCACCTCCTTCACATTTGGATTCTTTTTCCCATTTTATTTTTTACCAAATGAGCACTGAAAAATTTTGAAATCTCATAGAATAATAAAATTGGGTTGTTACCTGCACAAAACTTGTTAGTTTTTCACACCAGCAGAGCTCCTGGAAGAGCCAGCTTCAGCCCTCCTCCCTGATGAAGGATCTCCAATGGCTTTGAGGAAGTTGCTAAGAGCTTGTGTGACCAGCGCCCTGTTTGGATGTAGGGGTAAGAAGCAATGAGGTGTTGAGATACAAACACACCAGGTGCTTGAGGTCACATAAGCATGCTAAACTGATGTGAGCATAAAACTCTCCTTGATTTCTGTGGCAACTTATTTCACATGTCTGGGAAGGCAATTTGTTTTAAATCTTGTGAAAAGGACATGAGTATATTGTTATATCAGGACCTTTTCAAAGTCAGCTCTGGGGCTGGGTTTGGATAAGCCTGATATGTCCTTCAAAGAGTGTGAGGTAGTTTGGAGAGCTTGGGCTCTGTGTTTCTAGAGCTAATTCTGTGCAATGGTACTCCAATTATCTTATGGAACACTGTACTTCACAGTACTGTGTTTTACTTCTGCCTGCAGCAATATAAATCAGAATCAGGCAATTCATGCCTGAATCCTTTTCTCTATTCTGAAGATAAATGGCAGTGAAGGCCAAGTAGTTTTAAAAAGCTCATAGTACAAAATTATTGTATTAAGCCATGCTGTATTACTGAGATTACAGAAAATTACCTACATGTATTGAATTAAACCATGATTTTCCAATGATCTCAGCAGCAGCAGCAGAACTGGGACAATTTAATCATTGCATTATAGGTTTGGTAGGTAACTACTATCCTGAATTGCTGCTCAGAATGAAAAAAATGGTATTGTTTTATCCAGAAACCAGCCCTGATTTAACTTCCAGCACTAGCCCTTACTTTTCTTAGACCTCAGGCATATTTCTGAAGCTGTCAGGTACTGATTTCAACAACATTTAAAGCAATGCATATTTTTCCTCAGGTTTGCTACAGGAGTGTGTCCTTAATTAATGTGGTCATCTAATGTACAGCACCTTGTTGAAATATTAGAACTTGATTGTGTGTTTTTACCCAGTGTTCCTTTTTGGGTAAAAAGTCTGTTTCATAATTGACCTGTTCATAGATCTGTCTCACAAAGGAGGTTGTAGAGCCCTACACATGCATAGTCATACCTGGCCCAGGCTGTACAAATCTTATTCAATGAAAATGTTATGAAGGAAAGAATCCAGTTGTTGCCCAGAATTATATACTCAGAAATTGGTATTTTTTTTCTGGGCTGGATTTTGAAAAGCAGGAAATATGGTAAAGCAGAGGAGGAACATTTAACCTTATCTAATTTTGCCTCCCTTTTCCTTCCCTTTTCTGTCTTGCCCCTCAATCTTCAAGCACTCTCCCATGGATGCTTGCATATGGCAGTGGCTCTACTCAGATCTGCTGAGACCAGTGCATCAGTTAAGGTTTGTAAGGCCATAATGTGTTTATTTTGCACCTCCTACTGATAACGGTGGTGTTGAAAGAGCTCAGTGGATTCCAGGGCAAAGCCTTGGAGGCTGTGGGTTAGAGAGCTGCTAACTCTCTTTTGGAAATACATGCAGATTCCTTTGGCCTTCACTGGGGGAAAGCCTGGCTCCCCTCTAAAGAAAAAGAAAAGAAAAGTGAAGAAAAGAAAAGAACAAAAACCTAAGATACAAACCCCCAACATAATAGTTGTGGTGGTCCAAATAAAACATAAAACCCCCAGTCTCAGCCCAAGGACTCAGTCTGGGGAGGCTTTGGAATTAGGGGCTTGAAGCTCAACCCAGGGATGAGTCCTGTTCTCCTTGTGGAAGAAAGGTGCAGGCTCTGGCCATGCTTTAGTGGGCTTTGGTGTGCAAGGACGTAGCCCAGTGGCCTGTGCTGGTAGTCCCTGCCTGCTGGCTCAATGCTCATTCACCCTGCACAGGCTGTGAGCTGTGCTCTGCAGCCGTCACCCCAGGCTTCATCTCAGGCTCTTTTTGACCCTCTTTGGCTGTTTTAAAGCTGGATCCTTTCAGCTTATATTCTCTCTCAATTTGCTCTCCTCCCCCCCCCCCCCCTCCCCCCCCCCCCTTCTCTACTTCCACAACTGAACTCACTTTTCCAAACTCCCCATTCCACCACCTATCCACTCCATATGTTTATATTTTCCTTTTGCTGAGGCAACAGCATGCTGACCTGCCTGGACAGAGCTCCTTTATCACAGAGATAAACATGATGTCCCCCTCACATAGAGTTTCTATCATGTGTGACCTTTCATCTTGAACTGCCATGACCTTTTTTTTATTAATGCTGTACTGTGCTGCTTGCAGAAGCCAGGAAAGAAAATCTTTTGTTTCTAGATAGAATACTGCTAAAGGACATGATACGGTCTTGTTTTTAATCCAGCTAATTAAAATCTGCATGTGCAGTGTAACTGAGAATGCAGCCTTCGCCCACCACTTTCCCACAGGCAGGGAATAAAGGCCTTTAGTGCAGCAGCAGCTAGCCACCCTTGGATAACAGAGAACAGAGACCACAATTCATCCCAGCTTTCCTTATCATATTCGCAGAGGGCTTTCCCCTCCCTCCCTCCCTCCCTCCCTCTCTCCCTCCCCCTCTCTCTTCATGGAATCACTTACTGTAGCTATGTGCTTCTATATATCACTACAGAATGTAATCAAGTAAAAAATATGTTAGCTCACATTTATCTATGCTCCAGTGAGCTTCAAATATAGTTCATTTTTGTAAAAAAAATAAAAAGAAAAAAAGAAAGTGGAGGGGAAAGAGGGGAAAAGAGAAAGAGAAACAAAAAAGAGAGAGAAAAAGAAAGAAAAAGTGTCTATTTCTAATCAAGTGTCAACCCTACTTATTTTAAAACATTTCTGCCAAGAACTAACTGAATATCACAGTTTAGCAGTTCACACTTTTGTATGTTCATTATGTTGGCTTTTTTGGATTTACTGGATGGTTGTGGTTATTACTAAAGCTGCCTTTTGTGTGTATGTTTGTGTGTCAGGGAGAGGGTGCCACGGAATTTTTTTTTATGAAGCGTTTCCTTGGTTAGTTTTTCACTTGTTGGTTTTTGTTGGGTAACTGAAGAGGGGAGGGAGCAGGAAAAGGAGGGCAGCCTGGTGGGAAGGAGCAGTGAGGGCAGAATGGGAAGCACTAAAATTGAGCCCCCACCTGTTTTCTCTTTCTCCAAGTCATGTTTTATATGATGATGATGAGGTCATCAGGAAGTATAAAAATGTGCCAGGAGATTCAAAACTTGGAAGGGGATTGTACAACAGGAGTAGAAAATACATTTCAGTGCATGTGCAGAAGCCCTTCCCCCCGAGAAGCACACAAACAGGCTTTCTGTGGTCATTCCCTGGTAACCCGCACAAAGAGCTGCTCAAACAGCTGTGCCTTTGGCTCAGCACCATCCATGGGGCTGCTGTGGAAAATGCTGATTTGGGGGCATCAGCTTCCCCAGCACAAATTCAGAGAAATATACTTACAGTTATTAACGGAAGGGATTGTGAATCCTTAATAAATATGCCTCGTGTTGGGAAATTATTTCCTTTATTTATCGTAACAAAAGGTTCATATATGCATTGTACTCAGGGAATGACTAAAGATATATGAAAAAGTGATGTTTTGAATTCCAATAAAACTTATTAGGTGGCATCAGTCTAATTAAAGTACCTGACACCACGTTTTAAAAATATCTCAATATTTTGAAAACAGAGAACAGTATGATTAAAAGATGTCAGAAGTACCATGCTGCCTATATATTAAAATATGCCATATTGATCAGGTGCAGGAGTGCTTTTCATCCCAATTTGGTTATCTTATGCTGAATTCTTTAAGCAGGAATAGAGGTCTGTACACTTTTCTGCTTTTACTGCCTATGGAAGGACAATATTAAATAAGAAATACCTATACTATATTACTATACATGTATAATTCTGATATATTATATTTATATACCCTGGCATAAGTTTTTGTGTATTTTGGAATTAGTGCCAGATCCATAGAATAGTGGTAGCCAAGAAGATATTTATCTGTATTTTACCAAATTAAGGTTTTCTGTTTCTCATATTTTGAGAAATATATTCAATAATTACTCTTTAATAGTGACACCTACTTTAACACTGTGATGTCAAGTCACATATTTGATATAAAATTAGTGGTCGCATATTGCATAAGCAATATAAGATTTATGAAGCTTCATGTATTCCCTTTAAGTGGGCTACTCCTAATAAATATGGCATTTTTTTATTATTGCTTAGCAGTCTTCCTTAGCCATAAAATTAATTTGTATTTTGGGGGACAATTACAATTTTTGTGGGCAGAGCCAGTGTTAAATTATGTCCTGTAATTCCATGTAACTAATAATATAAATTAGAGTGGTGATTATTAATTTTGTCACTAATAGCTGTTGTTGTAGAGCACTTTATAAGGATAGGGCACACAACAAGAACTGAAAATCAACCCATTGCTATGTTAGTCACACATGGCAAGCAGCATGGCATAAATTCCCCCTCAAAATTACTGAAGGGTGCTGAACATCAGGGCAGGCTAAAGGTCAGGCTTAATAATGGGCTATAAGTCTCATATCCCCACAGTGAATTGAATGTATTGAAAATCAGGATGTCTTTACTAAGTCCTAAATCACTTTATGCACTCAAAGCTACATTCACAAAGCTTAGCTTGTGATAGGACCCAGAAGTGACTAGGAGGTTCTTGTCAATACACTTAAAAGAGGATCAAAATGACATTCTGTAATCTCACAGGTGGGACCTGAACCTGCAGTTCTGATGTTCTGGTTCATCTGTGTCATCAGCAACGGTTTATGGGGATTCCTTGTTGGGGATACCATGGAAAATAAGACTGTGACAGGAGGCCATATCTGAAATTTTGTATCAATTTTTTGATAGTTTTCAATAATTTATTTCAAAGTTTTCAAATTTTCATCGTTTATACATCTACTTTTTTATGCCACCGTTTTATTAATCTTGAGCACAACACATATATACTGATCTTTAAGAATTAGGAGGATTTTCTACACTAAGTGAAAGTTCAGAATACTGAAGAGGCTGACATGTCATCCATGGCAGTTATTTAAAATATTCAGCTATGGCTGCAGAAAGATCCCTTTAAAATTGACCGTTCTCCTTTCCTATACTAACCTCATATCAAAGCAAGTACTTAAATCAGCGACAAAAGGAATGAAAAGAATAATTATGATTAAATTCCTTTTGACATTGCAAATTCCCCTCACAATCCAATTCTCAGATTTCACTGCATCCCTTCTTAACAAAAGCTGGCTGGCCCAGTTGTGCAAGAACGTTTTATAAGGCTATGAAACCAAGGACTGCTTAAACAGGCCCTTTCTGCAAACGATAAAGACCAAGGCAGAAATACTGCAACCAAACTGATGATTCAGAGGGACAGTAGGAGGCAGCTGCTGAACTGCAAACAGAATGTGAGTCACCATCTCCCTCACTCTTGAATGAAAAACCCAAACCAAAACAATAATATGATTAGAAATTACTTTCTCTACCCTCAGACTGAACGAAGAGAGTGGCAGCTCATCTGTTCTTGCTTAAAAAACTAGGTAAGTTTATACTCGTGGTGGATGGAATGGTGTAGCCACATACCTCTGGAAACAGAAGAGTAATGCTGACCAAACAGTCATGCCAAAGTCAGGTTTTACCTACTGAGAATAATTATGGGTGAATAAAAACCAGCTTGGAAGCTGGTATTTAACCTTCTGCAGCAATGTATTTGCAACAATAATCCTAATAAGTAATGGCAACATCGGGGCAGTGCTCGTTAGTTATAAATAATTAATTACCAGCAATGGGAAGCCTGTGGTAGCAGCAGGAACCCAAGGCTGGTGCCCTGCAGATACCTGGCAAATGAAGTGTGATATGCACGCACTGCATCTCCTCCCCTCACCAGGCTTGAGTGGGAGGTTTGAATTACTAAAACAGAACAGAACTACTTGCTGAAGGCATTGTAAAGACTTCTTTCTACTCATTTATCCCTTGTTTGTCAGTAAGGTCCAAGGTGTTTTTCTGGAACAAGATGATGTCCAGGAGGAGCAAGGTGAGCTTCCATTCAGTTCAGCATTAAATTGAAAATGGGTCCTTGCAAGCTCTTCTTCTCTACCTGTGGTAAGAAGCCTTGAACTCCTTTAAAGAAAAAACAACTGGAATCCGTTTTTCCAAATGCAAGCCTGATGCTATTCCCATTCATACTGGTTGGTCATTCCCATTCATATTGGTTGGATCAGTGTGCCTACCTATTCCAATGTCAAGTTTTTATCTTTCCTTGCAGGAAATAAAATCCTGAACTGTTTTTTCTACCTAAAATCAGTTTTGGATAGGTAGAGTATCCAAGGTGCAGTTTTCTGAAATTGTGCCCACAAATAACTAGCCAGAGTTTGACTCTCTCAATTTGTTCACTTCCTATGAAGATGGCAATATTATGATATTTAATATGAATGGAAAAATCCAAAGAAAAACAAAATAACATGTTCTGCACATTTTCTGGTACCAAGGGATTACCATTTACTGCTGCTGTTATTTAGAAATACTTAGATATGTATATGTAGCCTTTCTACTTTTCTCAAAAGAAATCAGAACAGGATTATATCTGAGCAAGCTAGCTAAACATTTACTGTTGTGACTAAAATAATTCGTGGTTCATCTCACTTTACCTTTTTGTATACTAAACATTGAATAATTTCTCTCTGACAGACAAGTCCTATGCATATGCATGGCTCAACACTTCTACCTTGCTCTCTATCACTGCAGGAGGATTGAGATAATTTTTCTGTTTGCACCAGATCAGGTAGGATATTGGTAGCAGCAGACCTTTTACTACCACTGCTGCAGCTTTTGGGTTCCAAATAGCTGAAATGTACCGAGTGCACCCCTGACAGTTTTAACCTATTGAAAAAAATGGAACATCTCTGAAAGTTTCAGCTCAAAATTTAGCCAGCACCAAATCTGGCATAATCTGTTTTTCAGAGGCAAACATGTGAGTGCTTAGAAGAAAATACTCCTGAACACGAGCAGTTGTTAAAGTTTACGCTGATGACACCTTTGGGAAACACACTGAAACACCCCACAGGAACCAGGGATGCGTAGAGCCTACAAGCTCTTTACCAGGTGGAAAAGCCATTCTGTGACAGCTAAGAGATGACATGAAAAAAAAGAGACCCACTTCAACACCCATGAACTTTCTGAATGAAGGCAACTCAAAGGTCAAGAGAATCAAGGGAATAATCGGAGTGATTAGCGAGGTGGTGAGGCACACACCGAAAGCCAGCTTCAGGTGTGCTTCCAATCAGCTTCTTGTTTTGAGAAAACATCATTTCAGCCTTATTTTTTGCACCTTCAAGCTGGCTATCTGGATTAGCCTGATACTTAACATGTGCCCTGAGAGTTTGTTCTCTTTTTTTCTGAGGCTGTGTTGATGCCTAGACTTGGTGCTCTGGCTTAGGGTCCTGCATGCTTTGCTCATACTTTACAACATTGTACTCCCTTTTCCTTGGCTTTCCCTCCAGAAATCTATCAAAAAAACTGTAAAATTTTTTTTGTTTGTTTTTCACTGTCTACCACTTTTTCTTCTGTAAAATGATATTGCTCATGTCTTGAAGGTCAGTAAATGTCCTTTATGTAAACCTGCAAATGCTCTTTAAGATGCTTTGATCTCTGTTTAATGTCTTTCTCTGAATTGCTTTCTTTTAATTTTAACTTTAGTATTTTCCTCACCTTTTGTCTCAAATACTTTTCTTTAGCTAGCAAGACTTTTGATTTCTACTTTCTAACATTGTTTTCGCTTATATTTCCAAGTGCTTGAAACATTCTGATCCTTTATAAAAGTCCATGCTTAGATATGCTTTTTCAGCGACTCAGCTGCTCACATCATGTTTTCTCTATGAGGTTTCTTTTATTTTGGTGGTTACTACCCTGACAGGTAGAATTCTTGACTCTTCCATTTGAATCTGGTAAGTAATCTAGAAAAAGTTAGGGGGCCTTGGTGTCACTTGTGAGCCTGGGATTTCATCTCTTTCTTTATGAAAAAACCAAGAATATTATTGGTTTCTATAGTGAAGATGGAAATATTGCCATTGGAGCTGAACTGAGGTTCAGGAGGGACCATTGTTTTCAAAGCAGTGACTTTAGGAGGAAAATGTAAACTTTCTTAGTGTGATGAAACAATGCATTCCTTTGAAGTATGTTTCAAAAAATGAGAAGTTTTAATTAATCATGCTTTAAACTTAATATATGAGTTGACTTTTCATGTCTGAGTTTGACTTGGTTAGCTGTCAAAATGGTATTACTTATAATACTATTTTAATTTTTTTTTAGATTTTTTTTTTTTGCTGCCTTGAAGAAGATCATAATATAAATTTAGGCAGCTGTAAAACCCTTCCTTCCTTTTCTAAGCATTTACTCTTGGAACAAATCCTGCTGAAGTCCCTGGGAGTAAGGGACAATCTGGCCCATGATCTGGGAGGGTTGCTAATCTTATTCTTACCATAGCTGTGTCTTTCCTGGTATCCTGCTTTGTGTCTGTCAGGCTTACTATGGAAATAAATTATCCTTTGTCAATGTATTTTTGGTAAATTTAAATAAGTCTTAGAAGATTAGTGAGACAGTTTTCTCTGTAGCAACTCTGCTGATTTGACTCTCTGGCTTCCTGAACATCCAGTAATTTTATTATTTTGCTGTTAATGACTATATCAAAGTAATGCCTTGAACAACCAGTAGAGACACTTCTAAATAAAGGTACAACTGTTCCCTCCAATCTTCTGAAAGTGTTGTTGTTTTCATGTAGTCTAAAATTTTAGTTTCCTCACAACTTGTGTGTCTTGTGGGTCTGGTAATTTTTTTTATAAGTTTCATATATTGGCAAGTCAAAATTTTGCATAGCTGCTCCTCTTTATTAAAAAAACCAAACAAACTCCTCCTTACCCCCAAAATATCCTAAACCTAAAACAAAACAATGAAACCCAAGAAGTTTTGAGATTAGTAATTCCCTGATGTTCTGAGCAAAGAAAACTAATGCAGGAAAATAATACAGCTCTCCAACAAAATGCCACTGATTTTCTAATTGCTTTCTTTAGATCTTTCTAACCTAATGCCATCACTGACTGTTGTATGAGTTTTTTACTTCTGATGGACTTATTTTTTCCCACCACTTCTCAGCTTGTGAAAAACCCTCCAATTCATGTCCCAGCTTCCTGTTCCTGTTATGTAGAACACCTCAGAACAACTGGCCTAACTGGAAATTAAAACAACAACAACAACAAAAACCTACCAAAAAACCAAACCAACCCCCCCCCCCCCCCCCCCAAAAACCCCACCCTACCAAAAACTAGAAAGTGAAACTATAAAATAAAAAATAAAGAAGTACAACCATCAACCCAGTATGAGCTTGAGGGTGTCAAAATTGAGATTTTGGGAATTCTAGAGATTCAGTTGTCATGTAAATGAATCTGAGGGGTTTGTTTTTTTTTTTTTTTTTGCTAATATAAATTTCTTTAGTTTGTAAAAGATTCAACGAACCCATGGCTGTTTCTCATTAGTGGTGGCTGTCACTAAAAAATGAATATGTTGCTGAGTGTTCAGTTTCTGGGAAACGTGGTTGAAACACGAGCAGCTCTCTCAAAGCAGAGCTCAGAGTCAGATGTTTTCAGAGGGGATGTTCCCCATTAAGTAATGACAGAGAACCATACGGAACACATTACAAATCGAAATACTGATTGATGAAGTGCCTGTGGTCAGCTTTCTACAGAAATGAGAATTTTGAACGTATTATCACGTCAGCATGGAATTGATCTCATGTACAATCACATTTTGTTTTCATTTCTTTTCTGCTTTACAGTCTCACACGTGCTGTTCCAGATCACGTTTATAGTGAGCAGAACCTCAGACTAAAGGAAATAAAGCATCAAGTTTGAGCTCTGATGTTTCATTGATTTAGCCAAGTTCACAGAAGCCAAATATGTCTGAGTTTGTTCACACAGCTGGTGAGCTATAAAGTCTTTCTCTCCATAGCAAACTTCTCCCCTCCTTCCAAGAGCTGGGAGAAGGGACTACTCAGTTTGCTGGAGGATGCAGACCTTGGGGAGAGAGAAGTGGGGTGACCTGGTCAGGCAGAGCAGCTCTTGTGTGAGATGGCATTTATCAGGCTAAAAACTCCTCTTTTTCTTCCTCAAAGTAGATGCTTTCCTTCTTACACTTAGCTCATTTGCAGGGGTTTGGTGAGGAAAATCTACTGGTTCATGCTGACTTTTGGGCAAGATTGCTTGATTTGTTTGCATTCAAGCTACTTATTAGTCTAGCTGTAAGTTTGTTTCAGATACAGTGACCTCTTCTGTTTTACACAGAAAGCAAACAGGGCTGAGTGTATGAAACCTGTGTACACAAATCACAATGAATGCATGTCTGAGTCACAGCATATTTGAAGACAAATATATAGTCAAATGGTAAATTTAGAACCTTGGGTAAAAGAATCTAGCCCCCCCTTTTTTTTTTTTTCAACAATTATTAAATGGTGCTTCAGTAAAAGCCTGAACTGGAATAGACTTAGACATATTTTTAACCCAGTGTTATGACCACTTGAGTATTTCTTTTTCTGAGATCCCAACATGAGATTATTGAAGTGGTAAGGCACGTCAGGTGTGAAAGCCAAGTCTTGCTTGTGCCTTTGCTAATGAAAACTCACTCAAGTGAATAGGGTTGCTTGGTTTACATTCACACAGCTGAGGCCATGGTTTGGCCTAGGACCTAAAAGTTGAACATAAGGGAAAAATAACAATCAAATATCTGCTAGTGTCTAGAAATGTGAACAGTGGACTGAATCTAAAATTAAAAATAAGGAGAGAGAAAGATCAGGCATTCATGTAAAGCACTTGGGTAAAATTTAGGGTCTATTTTTTCATAATCATTGATTTCAGACAATTAGACCTGGTTATTCAGAATCATTAAGAATGTAGAATCCTTAGCTGAGTTCTCTGAAAATGAAATCTTTGAGGCTTACAGCAAAAATTAAGTCTCCTAGCCCTCTTAAATACGTGTGAGCAGTTGTTTTCTTTTCTAAGAATTAGCCATGTCAAACTCTCTTTCAGGGATATGATTTCTGCCCTTCATACTTCTACAGATGTTCTTCAAAATGCAGAACAAATGTACCTTCCTGATAAGCAATTTGTTACTTTTCACTTTGTGTTTATTCATGTCAGAAATGTGCATTGGTATGTAAGCAAACAATAGTGTTTAAGTGCTTAATTATTTCAAAGGATAAATGAATGTGGAATAATATGAGGAAATATTTACAAGCAGCTGTTCAAGGATATCAGATTTCAAGTTATCTGTAGCCTTCATAATTATTTCAATGTTCTTGTGTTATTAAAAATATAATGCAGATATCATAGTGATAGTAATGATGAGTTATTAGTTGAGATTCTACTGCCTTTCAGATATTTAAGTCAGGAAAATACTGGAAGTCTTTTTGACAGTGATAGTGACAGATCTTTGGCAACAGATAGGGACTTCTGGTGGAGCTGAAGGTGGGGCTGAAGGTCTTCTTTGCAGAAGGAAGGTTGAGAGAGCTGCTACTGTAGTTCAGATTGCCTTCCCCATGTACAATTTTCTTACCATACATGAAGATCTTGCAGTCTTTGTGGCTCTTCAGCCCAGCACTACGAGCTCTGCTCTCAGATATGTTGCAATTGCATTTTTGGTACTGTCCAGGAATTGCAAGTTCGAGCTTAGATTGGGCACAGATTAGGAAAGACTCGCTGAGCTTTTGTCTGGCATGAGGTTCAGATCTCGTGAATCCTGCTAGTCTTGGAGGATCAAATATTCCAAAGTCCTCACTGAGACTGCTCCCCCAGCCCAAGATGAACAATAGTCACAGTCCTTATCTGCACAGGAGAGCATCTTGGGTGAGATGAGGGAAAGGTTGATGGTGTTTCCTCAGACCTTGTGTGTATCTCAGGGAGACTGTTAATCCCATAGTATGATTTGGCCTGGGATAGATGATTGAGGCTTTGGTGCCAGAAAGATTAATTCACACTGGACTGGGTTCACACATGCACATTTCTGGAAGTGTAACCAGTAGATAGATTTTGTGACTTCTAGGCTTGTTGTGCTCTGGCAGGAAGCAAGGGTGTGGTTCCTGGCTCCTAAAGTTGCTCCAAGCAAGGGCTGAGCAGACTTGCCCTGCAAAACCCTGGCTATGTGCCTGAGCTGCTCTCCTGAGCTGGAACTGGCACTGGTGTGAATGTGTGGGGAATAAACTTAGAGCTGGAGAGTGAGGTCAGTCATTGAAGTTATCTGCAGGCTTGGGCTGCCTTTTTTTCTTTCCAGCACTAGGCACCCTGAGACTGATAGACTACCTCAATGAACTTGAGGTTTTCCTATAGATCAGATAAAATATGGAAATTCCTCTTTCTCCTTCCACTGCAAGTTTCTAAGCATCTCCTGGGACCTAAATCAGGGAATTAGGAATCTAGATATTATTGAATTAATCTGCTCCAGAACTTGGTTTTTCCTGTATACATGAAGATAACAGCATAGTTTTGTCTCAGATAAAAAATATTCAGACAGCATTACGTGAATTGCTATAGCTGTTGTTACCATTTTCCACAAGTATGTGTTACAGACAGAGAAGATTTGCCAATATAATCATCACTAATACAGATTTCTCTTTCCTTTTGTTACTGTTTCTTCTGAATGGCTGTGTTCGATTTTGTTCTTTAGAAGAGGATTGCTTTATTTTTTTAACTTGCCAATTCTTATACATTTCAGCAACCCTAAAAAGAATATTTTCAAAATGGTCAAGTAACTAAAGACTCTCTTTTTCTCAGATGTGATCTGGTGCTTATATGTGGCTCTGGAAATGCTATTACCTGCCAAAACACTAGTGAAACTGGTGTGATACAGACATCTAAATCTTCTGAGACTCTTGGTCTCATATGGATCTGGCACTAGTACAACCATTTAGGTTACTGGTATGTGTTTTCATTGAAAAACATCCCAGTACAACAACAATTATAGATATAAAGGCATCTTATGTTGTTTCTTCCCTGTACTGCTATTTCCTTTCTAGATTGAAATAGGTGATACTGCTAAGAGTACCAGTATAACTGCACCAATATTAAATGTTGTATTAACTATATCTGACATCTTGTTGAAAGTTGTGACAGGCTCCTAAGTGCTAGTCTGTTCTGAAACTGAGATTTAAAGTCTAATTCCACAAAACTTCTTTGCTCTCTTTTTAGATTGGGGCTTTTTGTCTCTTTGGCTCTCTTGGAAGATTTTTCTGTGGTTATATTTATGCTGCCAAATCAGATTGGGCTTCAGACTCTGGGTAGGATTTTGGGTGTTATTTCTCATAATAATGATAAGACAAGGATTAGGAACAGTATGAATGAAGAGTAAGGCTTGAAGTTTGTGAAGCAGAACTGTCTCTCACCAGAAACAAGTCCATGCTAATGTTGCACTTCTTTATGAGACTTATTTTGACCTTCCCCAGAATTTTTGAGGCAGTCATCTGAGATCTAAACAGCAAGGCTGCCTAAAAAGTAAACAAATCCTTTTAGATGTGGTGAGCAGATCAGATTGGATATGAGTTCCAAGAATGTACAAAATTAAATCTATTTAATTTAGCAACAGAAATGTTACTGCACAGAGATAACACACACGTGACTCATCTCCAGTGTTGCAACACCATTAACCAGAGAGATTGGACACAGAGATGAATGTTCTTGGCCTTGCTGGGAATACCAGTAAGAAGCCTAACCACTGCCAGTTGTGGTGTTTTTCAGCTCTTGTGTTATTCATATACAGAAAAATTTATTCCCAACTAAGTCACACCGAGTAGAACCAAAATAACTATTACAGTTGCTGGACTTCCATGGCCACTCCAGGACTCATCCTGTTAGAATATCACAGCTAGGTGATCACATCTGACAATCAGAGAGCAACTTGAGGTCTACTGTTTAAACAGAAAAACTGGTTTGGACCTGTGCTTCCTGGTCAGGATCATGTACTGATCTGCAGTTTCAGTTGTATTAGGTTATTGATTATGTAACACTAATCATTACTATTTTCCAGAGTGATGTGAGGTTTCTACCACTTTTTGTTTTTCTGGTGTGATGTGGGACACAACCCTCACCCCTCAAAAAAAATCCCCAGGCCTTTTTTTCTTCTGACCATCTCACCTGTATGCTGCAAAACTATCTTTGCTAGAAGAATCAGCAGATACTGCAAAACCAATCATTCATAGTACAGTTTTGCTTCTTTGTGTCCATCTCATTTTTTCCTGAATTGTCTGATTACTGGAATGCATCGAATACAAAAGAAGAACATAAAGCAAAGGTAGGACTTTTCATTTGCTTGGGGCCACCCAGCTCCCAAGAGATCTGAAACAAGAGGGCCCTTCTAAATCCCAGAGAAAGAGCAGGTTTTTCTGCAAATGCTCTCACTCTCTCTTGCTCTCACTTGCTTGAAAGCATACATCTGACACAAATTAATCTGCTGGGTTTTTAGTCATTTCCCATCTGCTGCTGGGGCAAATTAGACTTGCTGATGTTGTTTTGGCCTAACCCTGAAGCAGCATGAAAGGAATGGCCCAGAGGGAGAGCGAGCATGTTCTCCTTGGCTCTTCTTCCATGTACTCTCCAGTCTGTTCAACAAAAAAAAATAGTTCAATTGGCCTGAAAGGCACTGAAAACCCCTTGTAGTACCTTAAAGAACCAAAATTACTTAATTAATGTGGAGACCATTATGCGAGGTTACCATATGAATAAGTAAGTGGACTGCCTGAGTTACAGAGCAGGAAAGAGGAAAGGATATCTGAGGTCAGACTTGTCAGGGTAAAGGAATCCTAAACAATGAGGGCATTGGTTTAAGATTTGAGGAAGAATTTGAAAAAGGGCCCTGAGAGTGAAATTAAATGAAGCATGGGAGAGTATTAGTGGAGATTAGCAGTGCAGTGAAGGAACCCAGTGCAGACTGCCAACCGCCCCTAAGCACAGGCAGCTTTAACTGGGCTGATGCAGACAGGAATTAGGCAGTACTGGAGTCTGACTGAAAACTATTTTCTTGAGAAATGAGTTTCTCTTCCACACCCCCTTTCTTTCACTGATTTCTGAAAGTGAACATGCCTCAGCTGTGTGTGGTTTTTTTGCCAGGCAGACTTACGACAGAAGCAGAAAAAGCAGAGTCAAGACTTGAAAAGCACTTGGGCACTCAGTGTAACTGTGAGATTCACTAAATAGCACGGGATTGTCATTGCAAATGTGCTGCTTCAGATGAAGAGAGGACAAAGCCTAGTGAAACTAACAAAATTTGTATTTGTGCTTGTAGTTGTAGTCCGGGAGACATAGTTGCTTACATATAGATACTGGTTTTGTGAAAACTAGATTATTTTTCCAAAACATGAGTGCTTACAGTGCTTTTCACAGCTCTTTGAAGCCATTTCAAGATTTTTGTCCTTGGAGTTTTTCTTACAGTTTCCAGAAAGCAGTATCTATGATAGAACAAGTCTCCAATAACAAGATGAAGGCAGCAATGTTTTGTAAGGTGTTAACTGCAGTACTTATTTTATTTGCTTTGGTTTCATTTGCTGTCTTTTTGAAACAGTACTCACATATTCTGGAATAAAGATCCTGACTGCTGCATATGAATTCCTAGTGCTTTTCCTGTCAGCTTCAAGCAGAATTCTTGCTAAAAGCATGGAAAAGTGAATCATCTCTCTGAATATACTTTTATTGTTTGCTTTTATGGAAGACAATGGACTAGATCTTGAGTAATATTTGCAAAACCATCCAGAGAATCCCAAATTAATACCTGCCAGAGCCTGTAGGAAGTCAGGGATCATATTTAGACCACATTTTTCAGATATAACTAATGTCCCCAAATTGACTGTATGGTTTGGAAGGACCTAAGAACTTTAGAGAACAGTAACTGAGAGCTATGGTGTTAAATCTTGCTGTACTGTGACAACCAATAACTGGCTGAATAGGTGGAAGAAGTTCTTTATTGTGGGGGTGGTGAGGCACAGGAACAGGTTGCCCAGAGAGTTGTGGATGCCCCATCCCTGCAAGTGTTCAAGGCCAGGCTGGATGGGGTTTTGAGAAACCTGGTCTAGAGGAAGGTGCCCCTGCCCATGGCAGGGGAATTAATCTGGTCTTTAAGCTCCCTTCCAACCCAAACTATGATTGTATGGATCATATTATTGCCCATCTTTAAAAAGCTGTACTGTATCTTTAGCAATAAGTACTCTAGGTAATCTTGTGTTTTACAGCTGTAAGTCTTCAACACTGGGGCTTAGACTTCCAGAGCAGCTCCTACATTCTCTTGGGGCATCAAGGGAACCTGTGTGCCTAAAGTGCCTCTGGGTAATGGACTGAAATGCTTATGTTGCCTTCTGAAGAGTCATTCCTAAAACTTCACTGGTTTGTGTCCCTAAAACATCGAGGTGCTTCTGGGAAAGGGGGTGGAGGTGGACCCTAAGGGGGTGAAGGGGGCCCCTGACTGCCAGCAATCATAATAGTTTTCAAGTGACACTGAAACTGCTGTCTGGCTGATGTTCTAAAATGGAGTGAATTAGTGGAATCCACACAAATGTTGCTTCATTGCATAAACTACATTTCAGAAGCAGATTGGATGACATTTTCATGTTGCCCTTTGCAGCAATTGTTTTATTTCTCTGCAAAAGAATAATTCAAGTAATTGGAATTTTCCTGCAGGATAGGAAAAAATTACCCGCCTTCCATCCCTTTCTTTTTTTATTTTCCCATCTATTATTTTAATTGAAACCAAAATTGTTTGAAATATTAAATACCATTAGAGGCCTCCCATAACTAGAGCTGTGTGGGAAATACTTTTCTAACCTGCTCAACTTCTGTGTTTTTCTAAACATTCCTGTTCTGCTCTGAGACAAAACCAAGCCCCTTTAAAGGCAGTAGTACTCATGCTTGTTTTGCTACATGGGTGTTAGCATTATGAGAGTGGTATGTAACCCCCAGAAGTTTCAGCTTAAAAATGCCTCAATTTTTTGCCAACTAAAGAAAAGGTTGCTAATAAAAAGTTCCATGATTTCATTCTCTCTCCAGATCTTGGACATACTAGATGGGCACTGCCCTTCAGATGAGTGCTCTGCAGGTTAATATGGAGGCCATGAGAAGTCTGAAGTTGGTAGGAATCAACACAGAGTGTGGCCTCACATGTACTTAGCCTGCCTGCCTTCAAAACATACCTTGCAGCTTGGCTGAGCGAGGACAGAATTCCCCTTGGGAAGCGATGTTGCTTTGGGAGCCTTGGGACTCACCTACAGTACAGCTGTCATGCAGCACTTCACTGGGAGTTTTTCAAGCTGGGTCTGACTGATATGTCCCACCTGCTCCCGAGGAGTTGTGTGTGATGTGCTTTAGCCGTCGTTTGCAGAGGAGGTGAGCTCAGGCACCAGGCTGCAGGTGCAGCTGTGGGGCAGAACTACCTGTGGAGCCACAGGTGAGGCCAGTCCATGATGGCATGTGAATTTGGATACAGCAGAAAGCTGCCAGGAAGCCCTCCAGAAAAAATAACCCATTTGTGTGTCCGCATTGGGTTTGGTTTTTTGTTGTTGTTTGTTGTTGGTTTTTGTTTGGTTTTGGGTTTTTTTCGGCTTTGGGTTTTTTTCATAAAAGAGAAAATCACACATATAAATGAGAAACAAAGACAAATTTAAAGTGTTTTTGCTTAACTCTAGAGCTAAACAAGCTGGCAGAAGAATTGCACATCCTCTAAACAGTCTGCATTGCTTCTGCTAACAGTAACATATGTGATGCTCCTGCTAATTCTGACTTGACCATGGTGTTACTCAGTATGTTGTCCTGTACTGTGGCACTGACGGCTCGCCATACGGCCTATGCAGAGTTAACAGCCGAGTGTGACTTTCTGTGAACATAATGTATCATGGACAAATTTTGCCCGTTGTTAATCTAATCAGTACTGGAGGACATGTTTAGCTAAGAATACTTTTTCTATGAAATATGTTGCAGGCAATGTATTCCTTAGCAATAAACTACCGTTGTTTCCCCACTCCCATCTCAATAACACACAGTAACTTTGTCTAACTTTTTATTGAAAGATTTTTGTGTTATTTCAAACAGACTTTAACCCTGATATTGCTTCTTCATGAAATGTAATTAAAGAAATGTGATTTCATTTTAAGAGTTTTTTCTCTGTCCTGGCCAGTTCATATCAATTAGAAATCCTTTGCCTTAGAGTCCACATAGGAGAGACTTGGATTACTTAAACTTCCAAGACTTTTTCATGTATGAACCACAAATATATTAACTTTCAATGATTCACAAATAAAGCTGATTAAAATAAAGGCAGGAAGACTGATGGCTTCATACTTTCTAAGAGTTTGCAAAGGTTGGGGGGAGTGGGTTTATTATTTCTAAAAAAGGAAAACAGCCAAACTCAAGAAAAAATGAGGGACACATGAGATAAAAAAACCCTACATAGTTTTCTTTTAAAGGATTCTGAATAACTAATCCATCATTAAGATTCCTTTTAATGGCTGGTGCTCCTTCTAATTGGTTAAACTACTTAAGGAATATTTCAGTGCAATCATTAGCATAGAAAGCCTGATTGTTTATGCCTTTTGATCATTGATGGCTATCAGGGAAGAAGTTGGATTTTAATAATCTTGAGAAGGATGTGTAGAGCTCTGCCTGCCATCCATGCTTCTTGCTTGTAATACTATATGTCTAAGATCCTTAAATTGCATAGAGATATCATCTTATTTCCTCTCATCAAACGTTTTCATAATAAATGCCCTTTTTGTACTACCTGTTATATGCTATCCAGTGAGCTACTTGGGAATCAATGAAACTTAGAAGGAAAGGAGGGACAACATGTTCTTTTTGTAGGTTGTGAAGACCATATATGTTGTGCCTTGGAGATAAATACTGGCTTCGGGATTTTTAATAATGTATCAGACTTCCTCTGATTCAATGTGAATTGTTGTAGGGGCTAAACCATCTGCCATCTGGATTTCGTCTCTTCATATTTGACCCAGGTCAACAAGATCTATCAGAGTGATGATAAAGGTATTTACACAAAGAAATATACGCACTGGTTGTGGTTTGGCAAGTTTCTTGGCATGTTCTTTTGCTTTGAAAATTGAGAAGGAATCCTTTCAGGTGGAGCTTTCCTACAACATTTCTACTGTTTCTTGCCTTGAGATATTGTGGCTTTACTAGGTTTTGCTTTTGGCTCTTTCAAATCAGCCCAGAGGTAAGATGCATGCTGTGAAGAATGACAAATTATAAGCTCGCTGGTCTGATGACATACTTTCAGTACCCAAAATAATCCATGGCATTTGTCATGGGCTAAATTCATTCTTAGTGTCAGTGGGTGCTCTGATAGTGCATGGTACTTAGTGACACCTGGTAATAGAAATCAAAGGATGAGGAGCTGTCGATTCCCTCAAAAGCAGGGAGGCCCTGCAGAGCGACATCAACAAATTAGAGGACTGTGCAATCATCAACCATCTGAAGCTCAACAAGGGAAAGTGTCGGATTCTGGGCCTGGGATGGGACAACCCTGGATGTGTAGGCTGGGGAATGTGATGCTGGAAAGCAGTGCCATGTTTCCAGATGCTGGAAAGGGACCTGGGGGTCATGGTTGATGACAAGTGGAATCTGAGTCAGTAGTGCCCTGGCAGCGAGGAGGGACAGCATTGCCAGCCGGGCAAGGGAGGGGATTTCCCCTCTCTACTCTGCTCTGAGGCAGCCTCACCTCAAGTGCTGTGGGCAGTTCAGGGTGCCACAGTATAAGAAAGACATGAAACTATTAGAGTGTCCATGAGAGGGCAACCAGGATGATGAAGGGCCTTGAGGAGAAGCCACATCAGAAGTGGCTGAAATCTGTTCAGCCTGGAGCAGACTGAGGGGAGATCTCATTGCAGTTACAACTTCCTCATGAGGGGAGGAGGAGGGGCAGGCACTGATCTCTGTGGTGCTCAGTGAATGGCGTGAAGTTGTGTCATGGGAGGTTTGGGTTGGATGTCAGGAAAAGGTTCTTTCCCCAGGGGGCGGCTAGGCTCTGGAACAGGCTTCCCAGGGAAGTGATCACAGCACCAGCCTGATAGAGTTCAAGCATTTGGACAATGGATATGGGTGTGACTCTTAGGCATGGTGCAGTGCATGGCCAGGAGTCAAACTCCATGATCTTTGAGGACCCCTTTCAACTCAGCTTATGCTATGATTCTGTGAAATTCCTTGGAAATCATAATTTTACTGTCAGGAATCTGTAACTGTATCTTTTCTGGACTGAAATCAGCAAGAACTTCATACTTAAGAGATCCATTATGTGTGCACACATGAAGCTGAAATTTTGATCTAGAGAGGAACTGTACTGGTTGTAGAGTCCTGCTGCTGCCTTGGGCAGTAGCAACAGTAAAGCTGATTTTTAAAGTCTGTCAACTCTAGTGTCAAAAAACCCTTTGTTGGCTAGGGAGATAGAGATATTTTATGCTAATCTGCTTCAGAGTAAGGTTAGAAAGAAGTTTTTAAAACCACACTTGTTTCTGAATTCAAAGATGTGTTTCATGAATCGTAGGCTCACAGTGTGCATAGGTTGGCTCCACTATTTTGAGCTTTCAAAATGTTGATGGGAGCACACTCACAAAAGTTGAGCTGAGTGAATAAGGACACTGAATTATTATGATGCATTTTGCTTAGCTTCAGGATCTTTTAAAGAAAATTTATTCAGAAGGGGGACTATTTTACACTGATAAGCAACTTCCAAGCCCTGAAAATATGAGCTGTGGTGTCTAGCAGCTCTCTGCCTACGTGTGCTCACATGCTGCTCTGGCACGCAGGCCAGAGGATGCAAATGAAACCTTTGGTTCTGGAAAGCCACATCTGCCACTCTCCCCCATGTCCTGCTTCCTGCTAGCAGGTTTGCCAGTAAAACTCAGTCCTGTGAACATTTGCAGACACCAGTCATAAAAACAGGCCAGGCACAGCAACAGTTAAAGCCTAACAAAAAAATAGTAAGAGTCACAGAAAATAGGTGGGCTTTGTTCCCCCCACACCTCCCTCTCAGCTGTCCTCTTAGGAGCATTTTGCTGGGAAGGAAAATAGTTTCAGAAAATCATGAGTGCTGTTAAAGGTTGCTGAATGTTTGATTTAGGCAAAGCTTGCAGATTCAATTCCTGATTTTTGCTTATGCAGACTCAACAATGTCTTTCAGAAAACCCTTCCCAAAAGGTCTTTGAATCATTGTAACTTAGTTGCATCAAAAAGTTCAGCTGTAGTCGCTCATTTCCAGTCATGCCCATTGCAATTTAGACTGTACAGGAAAAGAAACCTGAGGAGGGTGGTTGTTTCAGAATGAAAGGTGTGATGGCTGCCCACACAGCTATTTAGTCAGAGGTCTTGTTTAACACCATCCTGAGTTACAGGAATTCTGCATTTAGCACTTTGTTATGTTGTGTACCCCCCTTCCCCCAACATGTATTTAGAAAGCCTCTGTCAGCAATCACAGAGAGAAGAGACAGTTTCATGAGGTGAGTGGGAGGTTATCCCTAATTACAGCTGTGTTTTACCAGCATTTTATTTCAAACCCTTCTGCTCATGTGCGTGATTCACTCAATATGCTGTGTGATTATCTACCTGACTTGTGAACTTCTGTGGTGAGGAGGAAATGCCTAGCTTGGAGAAGCAGCTCTGGTAACAATTCATATAAATTTCTGATGTTCATAAGAACAAAAGATAATGCTTAACTTGCTGACTGCTCAGGCCTCCAGTTCTGTAATGTGCACTGCCCACTTATCAGAAAGGGATCAAAGTTGAGCATTTAAAGCATCTGACAATTCTCTCAGGACTCAGATGCATCAGTTACCATTGGTATAGGAAGTAAGAGGTTTTTTCATATAGGTGAGAAAAAGCTACAAATCTCTGCCACACATTAAAAACATATTTGTGGGCCTGAAAGTTTTCTTTTGACTACACCACCTCACCAAAAAGGTTTCTTTCTCACAATACAAACTGTGCCTCAGAAATGTCATGGGTTATCACTTATTTCCAAATTCTCCCTTCAGAGCAGACTGTATGTCTCTGTTTCAGTGGTGGAAAGCCACAGTTTTGAGTGAGATCCATAATTAACAGCTCTGCAGCTAAGTCTCAAACAGTTTTCTGTGCAAAGGGACCCAAAGTGTCATTAGTTCACTCTTGATCCCTGTACTTAAATTAAAGGTTGCTATTAATTTAGATCCAGACCAAACATGGTTATCTTACCCTCAGCAATAAAGTTCAAACAGTTACAGCTCTCCATTACTTTACTGGTTAACCTCATACATAAATTTCCTGTTTATCATTCCTCTGAAAACTCTACGAGGAAGAAGTGAAACAGAGCTCTCCAGAGTAAACTCTGGTCTTCTACACAGTCTGAAGCATCACAGCTCCAAATGATCAAAATGGCTTGCCTTTTTTTGGAGCCTGAGCTTAAAGAGCATATACCTGCCCAGTTTACTTCTAAAAATGCAGACTAGACTGCAAGCGAGTTATTTGAAAGAAACAATAATGTTCTGAAAACACAGTGTCCTTCCTATAAGGGGTTGTCCTAAATCAGCAGACCTGGCATCTGTGCTGGTTTGAAAGCAAAACCAGTGAGAGACTCCAAGTCAGAAACACAATTTAATAAGAGGAAAATAATTAAATAAAGTAAAACAAAGCAAAATAAAAGCAATAGTACAAAAAAAACCACTGACAGAGTCAGAATACAACCTGACACCCTGTTAGGGTGGTAGTGGCAGTCCAGGTGAAATGGTCTTGTCAAAGCAGTGATTCCTGTAGAAAGGTCTGTCAGCTCTTGTCCTCTGGGAGTCCAGTGGGTAAGGGTTCCCTGTTCTGTCCCAAACCCTGGATTATATCCAGGTGGGAATGCTTGGCTCCTCCCCCTCAGTGGAGCATCTCACAATGGGATGATCTCATTCTATGAGTCATGCAGTGGGTCCTTGGTGGCCCATTAACCAGAGATAGCTCCCAGAGGGAGTTATCTATGAGTCATTCAGCAAAGGCATTGTTGGGTCCATTAACAGAAGATAAGGGAAGCACTGCCCCACCTGGTTTCAACAGTTCATGAAGATGGGGATAGAATACATACTTTGGGCACACCTTACATTGTAACCTAGGACACATCTTAAAAGGCAACGTGGGAATTTGATAGATGTATTTATTTAATTAAAGGAAATAATTTACCTAAATTGCAACTCTCTTGTGGATAGAGCTGTAGGTATCACACAGGATTTTCTGCCTAATGACTGTTTTCAGTAGGTATTGAACTATATTGTGTTCTTATTTCAGTGTAGGAGTTTTCTATTTTTAAAAAAACTATTAGAGGTTATATTCTGTAGTGCTACATTTATCTCCACTTTTAAACCTTGAATTTTCATAGTCTCAGGAATTTTCATGGTGATTTACACTGTTTTATATTCTCTAAACAGTAGCTGGAACTGGTCCCCATCTTCCTTTTTTGCTCAGAGCACCTGATATGTCATGCTTTTTTAGCTGGCTTTGTTTTGTACTGTCCTGAGCAAATACTTTCTAAATACTTTCTATCACTAGATTTAACACCATCAGTGCAGCACCTGGCACTGTCCTGACAACAAGGATCACTTCCGAGGCTTAGAATACCTGGCTATTTTGTTCTCACTGTTTACTGGACCATTTTTGTAACATTTGTCTTAAAAACTTTTCTGTAACCATCAGCTCCTTTTCAGATGCTTTTGAGTGTCCCCAGTGATGAGCTGGCACAAATGGTGGTGCTGTATGATGGAAAATCAGTCCAGAAGGTGCACTTGACAAGCTGGTATTTAAAAATATTCTCCTTTTCCCCTGTCCAACTGCCTGGTCACATCTGTTTGACTGTATCCTTGTAATCTGATGAAACTGATGGAGTAAATGTTTGCAATGAATAATTCAAACCTCTCTGAATTCCCAACTCTTTACTTTCCCTACATGTGATTTAAAGAAATGGGTTTACCCCACGGCATTGTTTAGCAATCCAGATACACCAGTCCTGAGCTGAAAAGGTTATGTTTTAGGAAGAATGTAATTGTTGAAAGTACATAATTAATCTTTTCAGTGAGCATCCTTATTTCCCTTGGGATGAGGACATTAAATTTGGGCTTGTATTTTGAGTTATGTAGGAGGCTTAAAAATTAACAGGGAAAGTTCTGAGTCAGTCACTATCAGGATCTTTTCAAACAAGTCCCAGGTAATTTTTTTGTCATGTTCAGTGCTCTTCTGCTATAGCTTTTCTATTGAATGTAATAAGAATAGGTTGATAGTGGCATTTCATTTTGCACTGCATTTCCATATCTCAAAATCTTCCATTAGCTGCTTTCCCTAAAGGATATGCAGAAGAATTCCCTGCCTCCTTTTCAGTCTGTTTCCATACTCCTAGACATGCTTTATCACCAAAACATTTCTGTTTATGGATTCAAGACATACAACACAGTGCACAAATTGCCACCCACAGAATAAATTCAGGTATGAACATTGTATAATTAACTCCAAGAGTTCCAAATGACATATTGTACTAATTACATATAAAGAGGCAAATTACATGGCCAGAGTTGCCTGTTGCTGCTCGTGCAAGTTCACAAAGCACAGAACCCCTTTATCTGTGCCATGATTCTCCAGCTATCAGCCTGCTGAGGTTTGATGATTCAGAAGTGACTTTTCAAAAGGTCAATACAGGTCACTGAAGTATCCTTGGAGATTTGAGTTGCAGCTTTCTTACATCCTGACTCAGCCAGGTTTCTGATTCTTGGTTCAGACTCATGCCCTTCCTTAATGTTTCCTGATTAGACCATGGAAGTTGCAAAATACTGTTGGGAAGTGGATGTCAGAGAAGCATGTTTTCCATACAATTTTATTTCAGTCAGTGAGATTCTCAGTGCTGGGACACTTCATTAGATGTTGGATAACAACTTTTAAGCCCTCATTCGTGACTCTATTACAAAAGTAATGTAGTAACATTAGAGGAAAAAAGATAAAAGTATTTTCAAGAGGATATCTTGATGAAGCTGAAAAAATAACATACCCAACATTTCAGGTGATAGCTGTCCCTTTCATTTTCTACATAGGACTTAGGCAGGTTGCTGTCTGGAATCTGAGAATCACAACACTTGGAGTAATACAACAAACAACTGCAGGAATGTCCAGATCAAAGTGCAAGAGCAAAACTACACCTTTTTGCATATCTTTCTGATCTTAACACCACTGAATCTCAATGTCTTGATATTATCTAAAACCACCATGTTTTTTCAAAATTAACCCCAAAGTTGGAAAGATTGCAGAGATGAATTGCAGAAAGTTCTTGCATTGTACTGCATTCCAATCCTGTATTTTGCAGACCTTGAGCATCTCATCTATGTTGTACCTCATGGAGATATTGTGCTAGAGAGGGGAGATTTAAAACAAGGATAATTACAGGGAGTAATGTATATTTTCTTCAAAAGAATAGTAGCACTTTTGGAAGAAACTAAGCAGCATGGAAAGAGGTAATAATTTGGAGAGTCACATGTAAAGGAGGCAGGAGTATTGTATTCAGCTTAGAGTTAACAATGAAAGGCAGTGAAATAGGCAATGAAATGCATGTATGTAACATGGTGTGATTCTTGGGGCTTTCCTGTGCAGGGCTGAGAGCTGGACTTTGAGGATCCTTTTGGGTCCCTTCCAGCTCAGGATATTCTACAATCCTATCAATGTTTCAGCGAGTATGGACTCACAAATTAGTGCATCAAGCACCCTTAGTGGTCATTCCCATTTTCTGGCAACAAGAGTTTGGGGACCCCTTTAGAAATGAAGGACCTGGGCCCTCAATCCTATGCCCACACAGAAGACAGGATTACCAAAATTAAACTTGAGTAAATAGCAAGTAAGTGTGCTAGACCAAGGGCCTTCACTGATCCCACTCCTTTCTCATAAGAAAAGCCAGCCTCATTGTGTTAGCAGTATAACATCCTTCTGTGATTGAAAACACTTGTAAGGCGATGCCAGCATGTTTCGGTTTGCATCCAAACAATAATCAAGATCTCACACAGTGATGATTTGTTGTCAGCTGTTTTTCCTGCACTAAACAAGCCTGACACTAGCAGCCCACAAGCTAATTAACTCAAGTATCTGGCATGAGAATCTACATTATAGCTATCAGCAGAATATCCATAGAACTGAGGTAACCAGACAAGTGGACTGGCGTCTGGGGAGATGAAGAGTGTCTTCTTGAGGTACAAAAAAGAAAGATGAATTCTGACAAACACGATTTCCACTCTCCCATGCCATAATTTATATCTTAGGTTTTTTTTTTTAACAAAACTTTGAAAGAAAACACTGAGCTGAATACTTGAGGCTGAATATTGGCAACTTGAACTTTTATTTCCTTATTAATTTCTATCTCCCTTTTCAACCTTTCTGGTTTACCTTTACCCTCTTCTTAACATGCAAAAGTGGGTTCTGGCATCAGTTTGCTTTTCATATCTGCCCAGGTTCCTTGATGAGACAAGATTTTGGGATGCCTTGCTATTCAACACCTTTCATTTCTCCTTTGGGGGACTGTTGGCATCAGACACTTCTGAGGAAATCAGAACAGAGAAACAGCAAAACCTTTAGGAATTCAACACTGTGGTTAAAGCATTCCAGTGTAGGCTGGAAGAGTTGTGCTGTCCAAGATGAAAAGGTAACCTGAAAAAACTGAATAAACAGAACATTAGTATTTTGACACCTTGTCAAGTTGCTCATATTTCAGGGAATTTTTTTTCTGTATATCTTACAGAGTTAAAAGAACACCCATTGTTTTGCTGTCACTCCCACTGTATTCAAGTAGAGCCACGGATTCTCTGTCCCTTTTAGAGTGGGGCCTGAATTTTCTAATCAGGGAAAAAAAATTCTATTAATATCCTCTCACCACTGTAATACTGAAAGTGAGCTTGCCTTTTTTAAAAAGAAAAAGAGACATGATTTTATGCCTCATGAGCAAGGAATATATATATATATAACTAGGTCTACACAGAAAGTCTAGTTTAGTAGCTAAAGGCAGGTCTCAGGAGAGCTAATAGAGATGTAAATTTTTTTTAATTTAAAGCAAATTAGATCCCATCTAAGCAGCCAGACAAGAGCTGTAAGTTCCATATCCTTTAAGGAATTTAAGCATTTGGCTCACAGGGTCATATTTACACACTAAAAATAAAGTACTTGTGAGCACAATTTAGTAGTGAGTCACCTTCCTCAGTAAGAGACTCTTGGGTACCACAGGCCAATCAGAAAATATGCAGAAGAGAGGGCTGTTTCTGAAAACTTCTCTCTTTGCTGAGTGTCTCTGCAAAGGCAGAAGTTTCTCTCCAAAGTTGCAGTCCATTGATCAGTTCCCACCTGTCTTTTGTATGGCAAATATTGGCACAGACTTAGAGTTCTAAAAGATATTTCTGACCTCCAAAGACAGGAGAGTTAGAAGTGAATCATTCTGTTTAAACTGAATTTATTCCATAGAAAGGGAATGCAAGATTCATTAACTGCCAAGATAATACAAGGAGAGAGATAAATGACCCCTCAGAACTGCAGGGAACATGCATACACCTTTGGAGCACTGGAAGTCCGAATAGCTGTGTTTAAATCAGTAACAAGCGTATCCCCAATTATAATTATCTAGATCAAGAAGTCAGATCTGGGGCTGGGACCACTCCTCAGTTTTTAAGGCGGGAGTCTACACTGTCATTCAAAAACCCCATTATACCAAGCATGTCCACTCACTGTCAGCTGATCTAACTCCAGTAATAATAATGTCACTGCAGCAGCACTGGTCTCAAGATCTGAGCAATTGTGCTGAAATCAGTGCTGTGCTGAGCCAGGAGGGAAGGGAGTTAGCCACGCTTTTGCCTTCTCTTGAACTGCCCTGAGTTTGCTGGTGTTGGTAGCCCACAAAAATCTGGTTCTAAACGATTGGTTTTGGATCTGATCCATTATGGTCAGCCCAGCTGACCTTCAGTGTAAGCTGAATGTAAATGGCTATGTGAAGTTGCACCTTCTGAAAGTAGACATGAAGCTGGCTTTACCAGTTACCCTCTCCAGTTTTGAAATTATTTCAGCTTCTTGGCCAATTTCAAACAATGACTAAACAAAGAAGGGGGAAAAACCCAAACCCCAAACAAACCATCATCAACTTGAACTCTCTTTATCTTGTAGTTGTTTAATTGAGGGTTGACATGACAATTTAGTTGTACATCTATTACAGTGTTAAATTACATTTATTGAGAAACACTTTTTGCAGCAATGCATACAGTTTCTCTTGCTCACTTTTGTATTGGCTTGTAAGATCTCACTACAGCATTCCTATCCAGGTTACTGCTGTGCAATCTGAGTGTTAATCATCAAATTAATTTCTGCTTCTGCTGGCCTTCCACAGTACTTTCTTCTCTTTTTATTTCCCACATGTAGCTTTCATCCTGCCTTGGGTCATTTACTATTATTCGGTTAATCCACTCTTGCAGAGTGGCAAATGAGACTGGCACTGAAGGTATGCCTGCTGCTGGTTCCCAGCAGCTTTTAATGTCATAGTTTCAGCAGAGGACATGGTGAAAATGAAGTTAATCCTTGTAACATAGTATGTCTGTTAACTGTATGAAAAGTGACCATGAGTAAGTCTGTATCATGTATAGGTCATTAATTTAAACTCACTTCCTTTAATTTAATCCTTTATATGGAGTCTGTGAGTTGCCTGAATCAAACCTGAATTTATTATGTTCAATAAAACCAGGCACAGTGTTATATATTATAAATACTTTTCTTTAGAGGAAAACTCCTGAAAACAACAACAAAAATAAATGTTGCATGCAACAGTGATTTTAGAAGGTTCCATTGTTCCTGTTTGCCCTTGCTTGCTCTCTCTTGTATGTGTTGTAGTTACACATTAAAAAAGAAGAGACACATAGAAGAGACAAAGGCTTCTCCTATAGGTTCAAGTTTCTTAAAACTCAAGGGCACAAACTTGTCTGAAAGAGATACCACACATTTTCAGAGTAGGTTAAGTCTATTGAAGCCTCCAAAGAGATGTTGGGAGTTGCACATCCTAATTGCTGTGTGGACATAATGTGAGTCAATCATGACATCCTGTGAGTGTTATGAAGCTGCACGAGGACTCAGATCAGCGTGCACAACGGGTTGGTGAGTGCAGTCATGCCTGGTGCACGTCTGTGCCTGGAGAGGTGTTGGGAAGTGTCTTCAACAAGAAGACACCACCAATATTTTTGCAACTTCTCTAACAGTCTGCTGAATGAATTAATAAAGCTTTTTAAAATTACATTCTGCCAACAAAGTGCCATGTACTTAGTTTAATACTAAGGAAGGCAAGATAAGGACATATCAGTAAAGAAGATCTCATTTTGTTATGATTTAAAGTTGATTCCTGTCACAAAATGTATTTTGGTAGTTTGATGAAAGCATAATTTTGTCAGATTCCATTCAGTTTCCAGGAAAAGGTACCCTAGGATGTGTTGTTAACCCAGAGAGGGAGAAATAAAACCAGTTAAAGCCAGGATGAAGCAGCATAACTCTCCTCTGAACTAAGGTTATCATTGTATTTATTGTGTTTCACTGAACATATATGAATACTGCATTAGGGTAATCCCCAGAGTTAAGAGGTCAGGATCCAAAAAGAGCTGACATTTTTATATCTCTACACTCAGCTTTCTGCAAACGCAGGACTCCAGACAGATGATCTGAAGCAATTAATTCTTTCATTAAAAAAAAAAAAAAACAAAACCCAAAGAAACCAATGCAAATGCTAATTCAAGAGCTCCTACACTCTGCAAATGGAAACTCCCTGTCTTGATAATGTGATTGTGTCTAATGCTTGTAAGTGTTTTAATGGCTCCTCAAAAGGAGAACATATAGTTCTCCATGTTGTCTGCTCCTTCAGGAAAATGACCTTGCTGAGCAGAAGTAGTATTGGTATGACCCAAAGAGTGAGAAGTGTTGCAGTCTCAGCACCAGTTTTGAACACTGGAAAAGTCGGTGGGAATGCAAGCTGTTTAAATATAAGAAAATCTAATCGCTGGAAATCACACGATTACTTACAATTACTTAGAAAAGCTCTGAAATTAAAAATTAAAAATTAAAAATATATCATGTTAAGGCACTGATATATAACCTTGACACAAGGATGTACGTTTGGCAGAAGTACACTGTAAACAAGAAGTAAATGGAAAGCCATTGCCTTAATGAGCTATCAGTCTTGGGCTTATGACAAGATGCAATCAGAGAAGGAAACAAACAAATGGATAGGAGCTGAAACAGAGAAGGATGTGGGAAGCATAGTGCAAGCATGCTTTTTCATGGACATGCTGTGTGTATAATATCACAGTGAGCAAAGGGGCCCTGGGAGTCTCCTGATTCGTGTTGTGGCTTTTTCAGGCACAACTCCCACAGACTTCTGGAAGGGTTTTGTCTTAAACAGAACCATGGAGGGGAAACTGGGGCTCATCACAAAGTGACGCTCAGGTATGTACAAATGAATCGATGTGCTTCCCACTATGCTGGCTTAGTGTTCAAAATAAAAAAAAAGCAAGCAAGCTTGGAAGGAACAAAGCACAGGTTTTTGTAATTATAGATCTTTTTGAGTTAGCCTGAGCCCTCCCCTTTCCTTCCTTTACCTTCCGCTTCTCCTCCCAAAATAATAACACATTTTGCCAATAATTTTGAGGAAGTCTCAGTGGGCCAGATGGAATTCAAAGAGAGGGATCTAATAGAGTTTTGTTTCATTCTTTTTTTTTCTCCTGATTTTTTTTCCCACATGCCCCGATTTCCTACTTGCAATTTCTTTCTTTGGCTTATTGCACGACATGGAGGTGGTGATGCAAAAATAGAAGTTAATGGTACTACCACTGTTTGTTTCTATTAACGTTTACATGTGAAATGAAGGCATTTTGGAAGAGAACCAGACTGGCCAGTAAAACCTTTCACCCTCGTAAACTGTACATTTGGTTTGATTTTTGGCTTAGATCCCAGAACTTGTCACAATCTTTATTATAAAGCTGTAGTTCACCTAGAGTTTTGTTAGCTTTATTGCAACAGCTCCCCCTTCTCCTCCTCCTCCTCCTCAAAAAAAAAAAAAAAAAAAAAAAGAAGAAGAAGAAGAAGAAAAAGAAAAGGCAACCAGACCAGCAAGAAAAAAAAAAAAGAAAAGCTTTTGTCCATTCCAAATCCTTTTTAAATTCTGGAGAAAATATACTAGAAAATGCAATTAGCCAGATAACTGTTCAGCATCAATCATCAGAATATAAATGAAGTTTATCTAAAATTTATAAAAAATATACATCACCTCCTTAAAATAGTCCAAGAGTGACTAATCACATAAACAATAAGGCAGTCACCAACACTCAAGCATGTTACAACTTCTGAGAAAGCACAGGCCTAGAAATGCCAAAGAGGAGTCTACAGATTGACTGGAAATGATTTGGACATCTGGAGAATTTTTTTTTACATATGTACTTTCCCAAAGGGGTAATTCAGCTCTGCATGAGTTCACTCAGGGAATATATGAGAAAAAACCAAAAAAAACAAAGGAATAAAAAGGACTGTGTTATGATGTGCAATTATAAAGCTATTGGCCTCATCCTGCTTTCATGCATCCTGTGTCTCTCATGCAATGAATCCCCTTGGTTCAGGACCAAGTACAACTGAGAGCAGTATGGAATTACTGATAATGGGATTTAAGGGAACTGCTTTATAGCATAAGCATTAATATTTTTTAAAATGTATTGTTGCAGATTGAATGGTAATAGAGAGGATATATCGCTCTACTCTGAAAGATCAATTTGTGTGTAGCCCTTGGTTGGAATTTGAAACATGGTCTTGTAGCTGTGAGTCTAATTTGAGATGCAGAAGATCAAAGTTTGACTGTTGCTCCTGTCATTCAATTCCCATGTGACCCTTGAGTAAGTAAATTATACTGCCTATATTTCAATTCCCTGTTGAAGAAAGGGTAACCAGAAGATTTTACTTGGGGATTCTTTAGACTAGTCTAAAAGGCTTAGATTGGCTCTTACAGTTTAGAAATTTTTAATCTTTTAAAACTTCTTCAGTCAGGAAATGTTAATTGGCTTAATTTTGATTGGAATTTAGAGAAACCAGTCTTAAAGTATTTGGTTCCCTTAAAATTTGATTCCCTTAAAATGCAAACAGGCACAAAACCTCAATTTATTTCACAATATTTTGGTGCCTAACATCAACAGGAATAATTACAACCCAGTGCATCACAATGATGGTGATTCCTTGTTTTTGCATCAGAAAATACAAAGTCACAAAATTCTGAAGTTCCTGGAGAACCTATTGAACTGAGTCCGATGTCTCCTTCCATAGTTGTAGTAGGGCTGTCTGGAAACAAAGGGAGCAGGATTACTTGAAAATCTCTCTTCTTATGCAAAATGTTTGGCGTTTGAATGTGAGCAGCATTTTTTGAGGGTGGAAGGACACGCGTTTTCTCATTGCCACTGTTGAAAAGCAAGCAGTTTGGCTCAGCATCGTTGAAATCTGGTTCCCATGCCCAGGCCGTGGCTGGCGACGGCTGTGGGCAATGTCTGCATCCTCCCAGTGGAGCTGTGCTGGAAGCTCCACCTGGCTGGGACCAAGTGTGAGCCTGGTAGAACCACTGTCATTACTGGTGAGTAAATCACTCCCAGCACTCGTCCTCCACTCCTTCCCAGAGAACAACATTGTCTTGAGGTGCTTTGCTGTGGGTCATGTAATGGAAAGCTAGTAGCACATCAGGGATGTCCATCAGCAACCTACTGAATTGCCAATTTTTGTGGCAGGTGAAGATTGCACACACAGGACCATAAGCTCTTCCCTTATAAGGAGGAGACTCAGTCAAGTATGAAGCACAACGTAGGATGTTGCCACTGAGTCTAAGGTCGCAAGCAGAGCACATGACTCTCAAGGAGCCCTTAGTAAACATTGATTTGCAAACTTTAATCTGATAACCACAAACTTTCAAACTGTACTTGAAAGTTTGCTTGGATTGCAAGTAAAGAAAGCAAAATTAAAATGATGAAGGACTTTCATCCATCAATAAGAGGAAATCAAAGTGCATGAGGAAACTGAGAGCCAACTGCTGCATGGCATAGCACATACTCTGTGCTGTGTTGAAAAAGTTTTAACAAGTCAGCAGGAGCCAGAGCCTCAATACCTCAAAAAATCTGTCTCTCTGCTTTACATTTTTATTGCTTTCTTTGAGGGGGAGGAAGGTTTGAAGGTCACAGAACTGGGCCATTTGAGTAACCAGAACCAGATGATTAATTACTTTTTTAAGGATTTTGTTTCTCTGAATATTTTATCCCAGAAAAGCATGAGGACACACAAAGTCTGTGGTTCAAATTAAATTATGTTAAGATTACAGAAATATTGCACATCACAGTTCTATGGGAAGTGGCTTTTCATTGTTTAGCATAAGAAAAAGAAAGACTAAGAAGTTAGGCTACACAGCTGGGGTTTGTGCTGTATAACTTGTTTTATAACAAATCTTTAAATATTTTAAAGTATACAAGCTGAAAGAAAGTATATTAGAAAGACTCAGACTGAAAAAAAATCAATTAGCACAATTTACATTCAAACTAGATTAACCGTCATTTTAGTTTAAAAAACCCTCATGCTTCATTCTTTCATGCTACCCCCTACAAAAAATTTGGAACCCATCACTGGAAATATCACCTCAAAAATCTTTTTCTGCTTTCTGTTATTATAACCAGAGATGTATGTACTCATTGGAGCAAAATAATTTTTTTTTTTTTAAATCAGAAACAGATCCAGATGAGGATTTCAAAATTATGAGAACACTTTTTTTATTTAGATTTCTGGTGTGTTCTAGGAAAGATGCTGATTATTATCAAATGTGGAAGACTTGATTGCAAAGCCCATTAAAACCTCTGGGAAAACTGAAAACAATTTTGATGTGCTTTGAATTAGTCTTTTTCTAGAACAGTCTCTGGACATAGTACATGGAATGGACTGAAAAGTATCTTGTTATGCTGCTCTAAAGGCTCTTTTTTTCATGGCAGACTGGGCATTTTGAGAATTGTCAAACAATCTGTTTCCTTCTTTGCAGTTTTTGGCCCAATTTTGGCATGTGTTACCCAGCTTCTCACAGTTAGTGACCAAATATTTTTTGGGTGACTGTTGTAGAATTAAGGTTCTTCCCCACTGATGTTGGCGACTGGATTTAAGTACAAAGAAGAGGGCTGGTTATGTGAGTCCAGACCATTCTAATGCTATTTATCCTCAGAGCTGGAGAATGGTTCTGGACACATTAACAGGCCAAAGGTTTAGCACAAGGGAGGCCTCTGTCAACCTCTTATCCAAAAATCACTTTTTTTTCAATGAAGTCTCTGTTTTCAGTTGGATTTACTCTGGAGCTCTATTGTAGTTTCTCATTTTCCCTTTCAGTTTCCCCTACTCTTGTTCAGCATGTGAGTTGATCCCAGCAGCCAATGGCAATGGACAGAGCTAAATAATACTGCAGTGGACAGAATTGTATAGAGTTTGTGCTGTCTTCTTCAGGTCCTCTGTGCTGTGTCTAAAATCCCACACCACGACTATGTTTCCTGGAGCTGGCTAGACTAATCCAGGATGAGGAAACACAAAGGGGCTGGTGTCATACCAGGCATTTGCTTTTCCAGTTCTTGGTCGGACACTGCTGGGCAGTGCACCATCCTGGCTGGGGCAGGAGGTGAGCAGCAGTGCCATGCCCTCCAGGCTGAGCTGCTCTACAACTCCCTTAGAAGAAGTTAAATCCTCAGCTACTTTTCTTCTAGACTGTTTTCTGGTGGTACCCTCCCTCAGCACCAGGAGCAGAGTGAGTCCAGTACTTTTAAAAGCCCCACTCTTCATGAATGCCACTGAATGGACTTTCTAAAAGTTACATTTAGACCTTAGATGTCTGATATTCGGAAAGAAATCCCTTTTGCAATGAGCAGCATTGCATGAAAAGGACAATTTTGTTCTCTTACTGGAGTGAGAGCAGAATTGAGGTTTCTGTAATTTTTCTGTCTCCTGTATCTTTGCTATAACACAATCCCCCTGATGCTTCTGGTGATGATAAATAAATGTATTTATATGTTGTGCTCTTACATTCTCGGTACTGAGGAAATAGAACAATAACATACTCTTGTCGATACAAGCACCGCCCTGGGAATTGACTAATTAACATAAAGCTCAGCCCTGCAGGGACATTTCCAGGTTCATTTCTTGCTGCCTCAGCAAACTACGGGGTTTGGGCTGTTAACTACTTTCAGATGCTCTTTGTCTTTCAAGAAAGAAATAAAGAACATCCACATTGCTTTAGGCAAGTTAATGATTCTAAGGAACACTTACCTTTTTACCATACGCTTCACGGCAGATTAAAATCCTGAAGGAGCTAAGGATTATATACCGTGTACAGTCCTTTGACAGAAAAACATGCATTCTGAACTGAAAGTGAGTGGCTGAATGTTGTATTTACATTCATTGTTTTTCCAGACCTGCATACTGAGAATGATTGATTTTACTCAAAATAGTAACAAAACAGTGGTTTTATAGATGCTTTGATTTCTCAGAATCTCTTAAGGCTATGATAAGCAGTTTACAGTGGCTTCTGAGAAAATCTGAGAAACTTGTGTAACCACTTCTGTAAAATTCAAAGGAAATCTGGCCTAATTTGCAAAGAGGAGATGTGCCTAAAATTTTGAGAAACTCATACTACTTGTCTCTTGTGTTTGATCATATTTGTTTATGTGAAGTGTGTACTTTTCATTCACATTCTTTTCTTTGGATGACAAAGTAAAGGTTTTCTGTGTCCAGGAAAAATGTATGAGAAAAGGAAAAAAGATCAGATTAAATGAAATTTGATTTTTACTGGTAGAGGAAATCTCATTTTTTTATTCATTTTCCCTAGATTGCTGGATTTGCTCTGCTCCGTGTATAGTTTGTTGTTATTATTAATCTATTAATAATGGATGTCTGCCTGTTTCTGCTATTTATGAATGAACAAAATCCCATTCTGCAGCTCATAGAAACCAACTGTAGAAAGTAACAGTAGAAAAACTTTCTGACAGAGGGTTGAGAACTATTTGATGAGTCTTCAAGGGCTGCAGCTAAAAGGACTCAGAAGTTATACATGTGTGAGCATAGATACTCTCAAAGGGTTTTGAAGGGCAGAAAAATAAGAGTATGTGCAAAGTGCACATTGGAAAAAGCCAGTACCTGAGTGCATGCAGACACATGCAACACTCAGAGTTCTGTTTTGTACACACATTTGCTTGTTGGTGCATGAATAGGCTGATTTTGTGCGGGTACTTCAGGCATGACTATCAGAAGACTGGGTGTGTATATTACTATGTGTTCCTATCAGAACAAGTCATTAAGGTTACCCAAGCCCATCTGATTCTGGTGTATAGGTTTCACAAACTTTATCCATTTGGTATGTGTGCCAGCCCTTTCATTTTTGCCCCAATTTCAAACAAAATAGTGCAGTGTTTGCTGAAGATAGACAAAACCCTGAGAAAACATGTACTGTTTCCCTCTTAATCAATTATCCTGGAAAGGTTTAATTTGGGTCACTTTTAAGTTTCAAAACAGCAAAGTGTATTGAAGGGAACTTTAAATCAAACTAGGAGAACGTACAGAAAGCAGGAAGGTAGGGGAAAGTGAAATGGAGAGAGTGGATAGCTGTGGCTATCTGGGCAGGGTGACACTTTAGAAAAGGAGAGAGAGACATTGTGAGAGATGAGGGACCACAGGATGAGGAGTAAGAGGCAGAGAAAAGGAAAAGTTGCTACAGCCGTATTTTGAAGAGGATGAGGCACCAAGTGTCAGTCTTGGGGTGATCACAAAAAGGCCAGCCTTGTGCCTCTGTAGAACTTGGAACTTCACCATTTGTCTATGAAAGTCACGGAGGATCTTTATTTCCTCTTACAAGCACTGGCAATTTGCTACTGCCACCATCTACTATTACAACTGCTGTGCTCATTGCAGAGATCTGTGCCCTGAATTTCAGTATTTCCAGCACTGCTGATTCTGGGAGCCAGCAAAAACATGCTAATGAAAACTTAGCATTCTTCTTTAGCTACATGTAATTAGATAACATTTTCTTTATCAGTATAATAACTTCTGATTAGTTTAGTCTGTCTTTAATATGCTGAAAAGCTCAAGGAAAGCTAGGCATAGCCAACTAGGTTTTATTTAACTTTTCCCTGGAGATTCTTCCCTACACTCAGCAACCCTGGCTGTCTGTCATACAATGGCAGCATGCTAAATCAGGGGGAACAGTGCATTTTGCCTTTATTGTCAGGAAGTGTCAGAAGTATTAATAGCCTAAATTTTGCTAGCTAGCTAAAATTCTCACACTGCAATCTTGTGCATCAGCATTTTTTTTTACCACAGATGGTCATTTATGTAACATGGTTGAAAATTGTGGCTGTGTTCCACAGCAACAGGAAAATGGGATACATCTGCACCATGTGGGGAAAAATAAAAATGAGGTAGAAGTATGCAAGCATTTAAACCACAGGGAAACCAGACTGCGATAAGCCCTGGACTACATGGGCAGGAAGAGAGTGTCAGCCTCACCCATGCCCTGAAAAAATGGTCACATTCGTGGGCTAGTCTATTGTACTGAGTGGAAGTTTGTTTATGCGGGACCTTCCTTCCCTCAGGACTTCCTCTGAGAGGAAATTTCGTCACTGTTCAGTAGGGGTCAATTGTTATGCTTTCAAAACTCAGACATAAAATAGTATCGCTGAATTCAACAAAGTGGAAAGGAATAAATAAGATTTGTCCATTTACATATTTAGAAATGTGCCATAGTTCTTCTTGCTCACTAATGCTTTCAGAGAGCTGAGAAAAATCATACGAGTAGCTGGGATAATATTGTTTTACATGTATCCCAAACACCCTACTCAGTATTTGATGAATCTCACTTTTTTCAGCCTTCCTATCTGTCTGTGGCTGATGTGGGAATATGATTTAAATGGAAGAAGGCTAAAAAGACTGCAACTTTAAAACCAGAGTTGTGCTCTTATGGGAATACTCAACCATGTTGATTCTGTGTCTTGGACCAAACTGCTCTGGATCTTAGTTGCTCTGGATGAGCACTTTTCTGAAGACATATTTGCAGCTGAGTTGTCCCTAGAGTTTTACTTTGTATTTTGTGATAAAGCAGGAAAATTGTTTGAGATAAAAGGAGCTAATATTGGTGTTGTTTTGCCTTTGTCATCGTGTTGACAGTCAAACAAAATAACTCTTTAAAGGACTTATGGATGGGGAATAGGCTGAGCTCTTGGAATGACAGAATAGCAGAGGTTGGAAGAGTTCCCTGCAGATCACCTCATCCAACCTGGTACAGGCAGGGTCAACTAAAGCAACTTGCCCAAGACATTGTCCGCTTAGGTTTTGTCTTCAAACAGAGGAACTCTACAACCTCTCTGAGCAACCTGTTCCAGTAACCTTGGTCACCTTCATGGTGAAAAAAAAAAAATTGCTCTTTAGTTTAATGGAATTTTTTTGTATTTTGGTTTGTGCTTTTTCATTGCCCAGCTGTTTTTGTCAAGCTCATGGTAACTGCGCCATTTTGACACCAGCCACAGCAGACAGCAGACAAAGGCACACTACCAAGGGTAAGCCCTGGTCTGTTCCCCACTCACAAGATATTGTTAGTAATCTTTCCCTCTTAGGTGAGTAGACATTGGTTCACACCCTTGTATCCATTTTGCATTAGGGATACCTGTGGGATATGGGAAAACAAAGGAATGTTGGGAACCACGAGGATCCAGAGCAGTCTTGCAGGGCACATAGCTGCTTGTCCAGAGAGGCACCACAACCATGACCAGTGTTGAGGTCTATTGATAGCCTGTCTCTTGAGGTGTCAGTGCCCATGAAGTCCTCTCCCCTATTTGTACTGTCAAGACCAAAAGTAAATTGCTAATCCTCTCTCACACAGATTTTCCTGAGGGTGCGGTAAAACAATCAGAGGGACAAGAAAATGTCATTTTGTCCTTCTGGTGGAAAACTTAAGAATTCCCCTCTAATGGAAATCTATAAAATACAACACATCACAACATTACAAACTGATGTCAACCTCTTAGATAAAGCACCAAAATCTAGGAGCTGATTTTACCCCAGCTAGGGATCTGATCCAACACGTTTAAACCAATTCCTCCCTCCTTCCCACCTTCCTTTGCCTCTTCCTCTCTCTACCAAAGACGAATGATGGAAATACCCAGGTTTTCAGCCCGGGAATAAGCGGAGGGGCTTTCCTTTCACCCACGTCCGCAGAACCTTCCCGCCCAGCCGTGCCGCCTTGCTCGGGGCCGTCCCAGGCCACCAGCCCCTGCATCCCCTCTGAAAGAATGTCGCCTGTGAGGCAGAAATTCCCACCATGGGAATCGCGCCTCTGTGTCGCACAACAAAGGCCACCGCATTGTGCCCCTGTTAAGCGGGTGTTAAAATGCGCATATGTTGCCGCGGCTATTGCAGGCCAGGGCCCATTTAGGAAGAGGAGGTTTTTCCCGAGCGCTGCCTGCTCTGAATCCCCCATATTAGCACATTAGCGCACATGCGGCCGCCTTATCAGATTAGCTACACTTGTCACAGATTAGTTCGCCCTGTGAAGGAGCCGCAAAGGTACTTTGACCATTCATTCAAAAGAGCCAGAAAAGATTCTTTTTTTCTTGTCTTCAACCATCAGAGTGCAAAGCGAATTAAAAGGAAAGTCTCTTTCTCTCTCTCCCCCTCTCATTTTGGTAACAGGATAACTAAAGGATAGGTGGACTACACAGAGAGAGATACTAATGGACACCTAATATTAATCTAGAAAATGTTTATTTAACCCCTTAAAACACTGATGTGTTTTCTTTCCTCACCAATGTCAATAGTCCTCTGAGAAAAGACCTTTCTGAAGCTCAGAGTGGATTTTTTAATGTTTTGCTTCTCTGTCTCCCCCTTCTCCTCCTTTTTCATTACGGTTAATTTGCAGCGTGGTTCAGTGGTCTCTATTCTGCAGATTAGGGGTGGGGGACAGGAAAAGACTTGCTAATGGCTCGTTACATTATTTTTTTAACCCATCTTGCTTCTTAAAAGGTTTTGATAGCTGGTAAAACAAACAGTGACTCAAAATACCTTTGGTATGACTTGCAGTCTACACAGGCATTAAGCCTGAGCCTAGAGAAGACAATAACGCCTTGGAAGTGCAGTGACAACAGTGACACTCATCTCTGAATGAACTTGTGGTGAGGAAGGCCTAGAAAGCTACAAAAACATACAGCTGAAATTGCTGGTTAACACTCACACCTTTGGCACATAAAAAAAATTGTGGAAGGAAACTGTGGTGAGGAAGGAATGCAGCAATTCCTCACACCTCGGTGCTTTCTAGGGGAGGTGTTTCACATCCTTGTGCCAGGTGTAGCATTACTGGGCTCAGTTGGAGCTTGTCCACCGCTGCAGATTAGCTGTGCTGTCTGCATGTGGCAGAGGGGACAAACCCAAGACAAACGTGCTTTTCCAGGACTGACGTTCCCTTTGTCATACATGTAGGCTGTGAGAATAGACCATCAATCACCACTCAAGGATCTAGTGCAGAATATTTTTATCTAGGAAATGAAGAAGAAATCACAGACTGAACTGTGACTGGTTTTTTTTTTTTTTTTTTTTTTTTTTTTTTTTTTTGTTTTTGTTTTTTGTTTTTTTTTGTTTTTTTTTTTTTTTTAAACTTTGATTGCAGGTAACTAAACTGCATTATCAATATTAGAACTTTATCTGCTAATTCTTTTTTCAACTTCTTCCACAAATACTGGAGCACAATCAACGATATTGTTTACTAGTCTGTTTCTCCACACAGGCTGAATCCAGGCTGGTTGCATGTGCTGTTTGTAAACAGCAGAAAGTACAATAGATGGTTTGTATGGGCACTAGCATGTTACCAGAGGCTGGAGTTTCAGTGCTTCTGAGCAAACAGCCTGACAGTGTGCCCTGAAGTGTATGCAATTATACTGTCCTAAGATCACAACTTTAGGGTCAGAGGTTTTTTTGGTTCTGGGATCATTTTTTGACAGCTAAATCCTAGTGGTGACTCAATCTGTAGATCTTGTTGAAATGCAAAAATATTTCTCCTACGGTAATTTTTTATTTTATTGTTTTCAAGCCATAGTGCCACACCAATTAGAGAGGGTTGTGAAGGATATGAGAAAACCATCCCTTGGAACCCTGTGTCAAGAAAACTTACAGCACTGATGAGCTCTAAGCTATAAACAGCTCCAATTTATGATCTCTAGAGAGTGAGGCAACAGCAGTAAAAGCAAAAGAGGGAGAAATATGTGGGAGAAATCAAACAGCTGGATCCTGCTTTTGCTTCTTAGTTATTGAAAATGGTCTCCATGTCAGAAAGTTACCAGAAGAGTTCATTGGGACATCTGTTTCTTCTATTGTCAGGAAGGATGATAAAACCTTACGTTATTAATTTCCTGTGTTGTTTTCTGATAAAAAACATCAGTGTTTTTATTTTTATATCTCCACATGCACCTAGTTCAGTATAGTAATTTCAAAATTCTATTGTGTTATATAAAAATATATATATAGTGTTAACTGATTTCTTCCAGTTTGTAATTTTTGTTTTGAAATGGTGTGATATGAAAAGGAACATTGAAAGCAGAATTCTAGTTAAAAATTGATTATTTCCCTGTCAGTCTAGGAATTATTTCTATATTTCCGTGAAGAGCAGTTTTTCAGTCTTCCACTCACACCTTTCAAATGCACCTACTGTAAATCCATCTAGTTTATGGACTGCCTTGAGTCATTAATCTGAATTTAGCAAAGCCATTTTGTGGATGACCTTTCTGGTTTTATCCCAGAGCTAAAAAACCTGCAGAGCTAAAGGCCTAAATTAATCTCTTCCTCAAATAAGCACAAAGGAGTCTGGGCTAGAGGATGAATCTTCTGTTTCCATTAGTTATCACTGTGCTCTCCCAAGTGCCACCTGTTTTTCCAGTGTGAGTAAAGGGTCCCAGTTTGAGAGATCCAGTTGAATGTGTAAGTGATGACTTTCACACACCCCTTAATTGAGTATTGTCTGCAACAATGTGTTTTGGTGCTGATTATGTAAATTTGAGTATTTTCCAGAACCTTAATTCAAATCCAAGCAGTAATCTTCCATGCCCCTAACCCAAAATTTAACAGTCTATTAAATGTTTGATTTTGAATCTAAACGATAAAACAGTCTGTCTTGCTTGCCTTGAGCAACAGAGTCTAGGATCAAGACCTGTGGAATTTTATATTTTGAATCATGTAGGATCCATGGCACTTAATTTTCTAATAACTTGGTGTTTCTCCTCTCTCACAATGTCAGGCAGTGTGGCAGCCTGGCCTGTGAGTTACCAATGTAGTCATGATATACAGCATGTGAGGTCAGAAAGAAATGCTGTTGGGGCTGGAGATGCAGAGCTACTGCTGGCTGTCACACATACGTGGTGGAAAAAGAGGAAAGCTTGGACAGCATTTTACCTGGCAGGAGCTGAGCATCACTACTCCTCTCCCCAGCCCTGTCACCTACCCACTGGCTTTTGTCACCTCAAGCGGTCTGGCTCATGTGCAGAGAAAAAACTTAACAAGGCACACAGCTTAGAGCCTTCAGTTCCTCGACACAGCTCTTAGAAGAAACTTCTTGTCTTTGGTCATTTTATGACCTAGTCAAAGCAACACACAATTTTATTTGAACTATCCATGAACTTTTAAAAACGAATGTCTATCAAAATATCAACAACACATTATTGAATTTTATGAGTAGCCCTTACTCGTTTCAACAAGCATCTCCTTATTTTAGCACACTGGATTAAACTCAGGCTTCATCAGACATGAATAGTAAATCAATTGTTTTAAAGACAGGAGAACTGCTTCGCTTACAAGTCTTTCCCATGCTGATGAACTCCTGCAAGCTCCATGGCTGCTGACCTGGTCTGGGAGCCTTGTTCTAGCTGATAATGTTGCTCATTGTGAGAACAGTGGCTACGCAAATCCCGATGCTCGGGTGTGCGGATTTGCATTCCAATACTCTCTGCGCTCTGTAAGGGTGCTCAGGGCTGGTGTGCTGGCTCTCGAAGCACAATGGGAATTATGGATATGTGTCTCTGGGCCAACAATTATTTCCATGTGCTTGCTAAATGAGCGCAGGGAGAGAAGACTTTCCTCTTGTTTAGTCTCTATCACTGTCTTTGGTGCTGTATTGCATTTTAATATAAACCTCCCCCCACAGCTGCCTCACCCCAGTCCTGTTAGATACTTGGCCTGGCTTTCATTAAAACACTAGTGCATGAATAGCTGTACGTTTGGGGCTGGAGGGCATCTTTGCTAAAGCTTGAATCTTTGGTAAATAACTTTCTGCACGTTTGGAAGTGTTAAAAGTAACTAAGCACCTAATGAAAGAGTAGCTGAATAATAGAGTTAGTCAAACTACTCCCACTAGTCTTTTTTGCTAGTAGGGATAAATAGTAAATGTTTTTTCAGCCATTATAAATTGTTGGCAGCTCAGACTTCCTATCATGTGTGTAGGTTCACAGGGTGAAAGAATATCATGTTAGTATATATTGCCCTGTCTAGCTATCAAAAGCAACAGGTTTGGTAGGACAAGTTAGGCTTTGCCTTCAGTCTGAGCAGGCTGGGCTACAGAAATGACAGTATCAGAGCAACAGCTGGCTTAGTCACATAATGCACTGCTATATAGTTGGCATTTCTTGTTTTCATTTCACTTTCCTTTGTTTTAGAGACAAAAAGGGAAGCCCTTGGGGGAAAAGTCTTCCAAGTTTAGTGCTTGACCAAAGCTGCCTGACTCTGGCCTCAGCAGCCTTTATTGACTGAACTTTAACATTTCTTTCCCTGAATGTACCATTGACACTGGCACCTCTGTCCAGCCACAGAACCAGTACCAAACAGGTCCTAGTGCAGGGCAACAAGCTTTCTCACACTGCCCTTCCAGCTGTTGAAGAGTCATCTGCCATGGGCTATCCCTAGGGTTAATAGATAAATCTCTCTCTGCAGTGATAAACATGCATAGTCTGCCCTTAGACTGCCCAATTAGGTGTTACTCTGTGCTGTGTGGCTTCTGTTTTAGGAAATGGTTTGAGGTCACCAAACTTTTCTTCACATGGAAGTAAAAGCATTTGCCAGTGCCAAATCTACTGTAATTTAAAGTCTGTGGCCTGTACCAGGGAGTGATGGAGCTATGCTGTGGATGGCAGTGGGGACGGGTTGGACTCAGCCAATGGCACCTCCTCTGTCAGGTGCCAAGTGTTTCTGCTTCCCCCACTCCTGCTCCACTGGGCTGTGCTGGCTGAGGGCAGCCCAGCTCCTGAACCAGCCATCTCATTTCAGTGCCCTGTTCTTATGGAGAAGGAACAGTGATATCCTGATCAGGCATAATAATATGTGAAACAAAAAGAAGCTGTAGCGAAGAAAATACTCCCTGCATTTACAGAACAACTTAAAAATTAACGCTGCAAGGGACATTTTTCAGTTTAATATTACTTGCCCCAAATTGGACTATATTGCTCTTTCTAAAAGGGCCATTTCTCTTTGCTTCAGAAATCTGATGGAATAAAAAGATAAAAAAAAAAAAAGAAGAAAGAAATGAAGAATACACTAGATATTTTATTTTATCCATGGTGCCTTGGTACTAAATATTGGTGATGTATGACTAAATATTTTTAAGTCTTCAATAGCATTGTGCAGTTCTGCAGTCCTGCAGAGTATGATACACTGCCTTCTTTCTTTTGCTCTTTATACTGAGCTATAAGAACAGCTGTATGGGTTCCTAAAGCAGCAAGTCAAATATTTTGCCTATAAGGTCACTTTTGTTATCACATATGGTGTCGTAAGGAAATTTCCAACTTAGTTTCAAAATAGCTTTGGCAGGACATAAAATTCAAGCCAAGAAAGCCTCCTCCTCCTTTTCCCAGCTTCTGTCAACACCAAGTCAAGGGTCAGCAACCTAAATCCAGCTCATATGTAGTTGGCGAGCTCATTTTTTTATTTCTCCAGGGACAAAGACAGACTTCACTACTAAGATAATGGCCCTTCCTTCCTGCAGTGACTGAGGTGTAGAAACCTTCTTCTCAGGTGCACTGCATAACCTAAGCTTTCTCTTTCCGTACTTGGGTCAGACGTGCACCGTATATTTCAGTTGAAACAAACAATGCTCCCAACATGTCTAGCTTGTTCTTTTGACACAGTTTCTTAACAGGATTTCACTCATCAGCTAGAAAGGTCAGAGGAAAGATAAATCTTTATTGGGATAAACAGCACTGTGTTAAATACTTACAGTGTATCTCACCTTTTGTAACAACCAGTCTATGTTCTCAGGCTATACCTAATGTGTTTTGCTATAAATATGTCCTTATAGGCTTTTTGTGTGTCTATGCCAAAAATAGAAACAGGGATACAAGCTGTATTCTCTGTCCCATTTCCTGCCTTTGAAGAACCTCTGTGGACTGGAGGATCACTAATATTCAGGAAGAGTTATATTCAGGACAGGTACCCATCATTGCCCCCGTGGATCTGACTAACTGTAAGTCTTCAGGCAAGATGAGGCTCTTTTCCCCCACTCATCAGACAGCTGAATTTGGATATGAGTACTGGATCCATGAGGCTTGAAGTTTCCATGCATCTGGTCAGGCTCAAACAGCTTCCTCTGGACTTTCAAAGAGTGCTTGAAGTTCTACCTTTTTTTTTCCTCCCTAGACTTCAGTCATGCTATTGTTTCAGATGTTCTTACTTGGAGAGACAAGCTGTTCATTGATATGTAGGTTTTCTCTTCTCTTATACCAACTGGCTGAATAATTTTACTCTGACACCTTGAATAGTGCAGCAGTTTTGTCAGATATATGAGACTGAAACCATTCATACAGTGTCTACTTTTCATTCACAACTGCTCAACTAGAGGGTCATAGAGACAAAGCCTAGTTCTCAGAGAAAGTGAAAATCAAAGTGATCAAGAGGTGCTCTGAATTCTTTAATTTGACAAATTACTGATATTGCAGGACTAAGAACACCACCATGTTCTGTAAAAAATCAGCTCTATAAACACCGAAGTACAGCAGCCCAACACTGAAAAAAACAGCTGAAACTGGGTGCAAAAGGAAGGACGTTTAGGAAGAGAAAAGATAGAAGGTGTTGAGGAAGATAATAGGTAGTGGCAGTAATTTACAAAATGCCGTCTTTTTAAAAGGCAAAAAACAAAATCAGGGAAAAAAAAAAGGATTGTAGTGGAGGGGGTTGCTATAGTGAGAGTAATCTTACAACCTAATGTGTGAGTGTTCTCAAAAGACTGGATGTTCCAGTTCAGTGAAGCAAGATGGCCCCCTGCAGTATTGTTAGCCCCCTCACAAAGAAATTTCGCTTCATCTAGGAGCATCACTGTACAAAACACTAACAGAACTGCTGTGGTTTACCATTAGTTTCACTCAAAACATGAGGTAAACATTCTTTGCATTAAAGCATCAGTCAAAAATAGAAGTCCTCAGTTACCAACTTTGCTTCCACTGCTTCAGAATGCCTCCTCTGCGGTTCTGATGTGAGATTGAAAAAAAATTGGTTTAGAATAATATCTCTGAACACCCAGGAATCAAAACTTCTCTCTCAAAGTCATGTGGTAAAGATTGTGATAGGGTAATAGTAAAGACTGAAAAGAAAGTCTTGCTGGAGTTGTGAAGCCAGGTGAGAATAAAGCTTTATGAATGAGAAGATAAACTTCAGAAAAATAGCACTGTGTTCTACATGCATTTGGAGCAGGAATATTGACGTGTATATTTTGTGCATGAGAAGCTTTTTCTTTCTGCCATCCTATTACATTTCTCTGGCAGTGAGAATGAGACAGCATGATTTTTTGAAAACAAGTTTTTATAATATATTGGTATATTGGCAACATTGGGCTCTCAGGTTTTCACATTCTTTTCACTGACACAACAAAACACCATAAATTCTGTGCTTTGTGACAGCACAACAATTCCATGCTTTAGCACTTGTACATGTTGTGGAGTTGTATTACTCAATATTAATTGTGGCTGATAAAATACAGTAAAATGCAGAACTTAGTTTATTTAGCAGTTATGCAGAGATATGCAGTTAGCTTCCCTCTGAAGTACATGAGACTTCTTGGACTGCCACCTGCAACTTAAAGCATCCATCCAGGTCACACATTGCAAAAGCTAGGAAAAGGAGGAGAACCAGATAAAAAGAGACTCAAATATTTTCTTAGCAGTTAAATACAGCAGTTCACAAGGTTCATGAAGTCAAACAATTTCCTTTCCTAGTCCTGTTTTCTCTCCCCCCTCCCCTGCTTTGTATACCTCCATGATTTGTATCACTATTATTTGCAAGGCAGGAACACTATGCCCAGTGCTTGATAGAGAATGTGCCTGAAAGTAAAAGTGTTAGAAGAGAAGGCTGTCTTATAATAAATCTAATTCACACTTCAGCTGGTTCCAACCTAACTCAGAAAATCAAAAAGGGACTTGGAAGTCTGAATGATGGTAAAATTTAGTAAAAATTAATTTCTTTGCCTTTCAATGCTGAACTTAACACATCACTCACAAAAACCCACCCAAGCTCTAAAGAATCAGTGTTGTGAGGTCTGTGTGGCCTTCTACAGACTGCTTTGGTGTGAGAGCTTGGATTGTTTTTGACCCTGTGACACTGAATGGCCAAGAGCTTCCATGCAAGGACAATGGTGCTGTTAGTGCCCATTACTAAAAGCCTTCTTGTTCCTTTCAACTGCTCACAGGCCTCCTAAACAATGAAAGAAATCCATACATCATTAATAAGGAGATTTAATTTAAATTCTGCTCTAGGAGAATTCTTAGATATTCCCCTCATTTTTTTTTAAATGAAAATTGCTGGAGTCTGATGTAAGGCAGAACCTTAATGGAGAGAAGTGCTGGGCCTCATTTAGACATGCTTGGAAACTAATGGGAATTGTAGTCATAGAGCAAACTGGAAAGCAGTGCTGGCACACCAGTGAGCAGCTCCCATGGAATGAAATCTTGCTGAGCATGGGGATATGTCAACTAATAAAATAATCTTCCCATTAAGTAACCTTTTTTGGGCCGAGGCATTTTATTACTTTTACATTTCTAATGATGGTAACTTTATTTTTATTGTGACTGAATGTATTCAGTATTTCTAACAGCCATTTGTCACTCAAAATGGCCTAATTTTCATTAGAAAAGGGAATTGCTAAATTCCAACAGAAGTTGATGTGAAACAAAATGGAACAGGATAGCCCACATTCACTCCTGTAGTGAAAAGTTGTTAATATACACATCAATAATTTTTCTTTTAATCATGAACACTCAACACAATTAAAAATCAGTCAATACAAAAAGATCAGGGCTGTTTGTCACATGAAAATAGTGTGAATTGACTTTGCCTCAGTTCTATCTCTACTGTCAGTGGAACCTATCATATGAGGAATGAATCCTGATTAGGGATTTCAGAAGGTTTTATTCTGCTGTCACTTTGGATTTGAAACCATTCTTTTGAAACCTAAAAATACCAAAATGGAATGTAAATAACAACATAGGATTTCACAGAAACTTCTAAGTTGGACTGTATTGCTTGAGAGACTGGTTTATATTGCTAAATCAATCCATCTGCCAGAGTAAGGCCATAAATTACTAATGATGCCTTCGTTGTGTATATATATCATATCTTTAATTTTTTAAAACAGATTTTAGTGCATACATAATCCAGAATGACACAGAATACTAATGATTAAGTGGAAAACAACACTTGTATCATGCTCACTCTTCACAGGTTTCAATAATCATGGTCAGTTTCTCATTGGGTGTGTTTTGGTTACCTATCAGATTATTTCTATCTGTCCATATATGTATCCATCTATGCACACACACAAAAATGTATGTAAATATATCTAGAGAGAGAATACTTGGAAGAGAAATTCTTCTGCTTATGCCATTAAATTTAATTGAATGTTTTGGAATTAAATATTCTGTAGTTAAGCTACGCTACCTCTGCTAGAGCAGAATTTGTATTTTGGCAATAGAAATTTTGTTATGTATATTATATGCAGATTGTCAGTCTAAATGCAATCCTTGTACAGCTCATGCCATGCTCTTTTTAAGCTGGGCGAAACTAACTAACTCATTAAAGTTATAGATATAAATATAGATACAGTTATAAATAAATAAATTGATGAAGAAAAAAAGAAGAAATTAAATATATTTAAAATAGCTCCTCAGGTCTGTGCTCTCTGTATAATGGCTTCTAAAGACGGTAGCTGCAAAAAAGTTTCAGAGACTTCTTTAAGGTGTATTCCATGATTCTTTTATCCCAGGCCCCCTGATCTCTGTAAAATTGAGCAGGGTCTTATCAAAGATGTTCTATTCACTTTAAAGATTCTTACATTCTTTTACAGGTGCCCCTAACATGACACAACCTCGGGCATTTGTGGAAACTTCTGTTCTGAGGGGATTCTGGAAGTCATCTCTATGCCAAGTTTTCAAACTGTACTTAGTAAGTGCATGACTGCTTTACAGAGCAGTGAAATGTGATTGCTTTCCCATAAATGTGTAGGCAGCAATACTGAACATCAGTTTAAAACAGGAAATTAAAGATTGTTTTTTCAGGGTTTAATTTGGTTTGAAAATTTAGCATAGGAAAAAGTATATATTCTTTTGAGGATGAGATAATTCCTTGGAATTTGGGTACGTTGACATTAGCATTTCTGCGTGGGTCAGTACTGGGATTTTAAGGACTCCCTTGCTTGTCGCCAGCTACCATGTGCTGGTTCACATCAGAGGCACCACAAACTGGATTCTTTTAGGATGTCATTAAGCTAGGAGATGTAAATATAATACACTCCAAGCCACCAACTGGCAAATCAATTCACACTCGAATATTCCTTTGAATGCGTAAATAAGTTCATGTTGAGCATGTACAAGTCCTTTCTATGTTTGTTTTTACAAATATTTGAACAACTGTGCCTCATTAACTAGAACAGTACCAGAGCCTCCATCACAAACTCAGTTGAATGAATATGCATGAAATCACCATTAGTTTTGCATTTAGAGTAATTATTCTGCACACATATTTAACCAGAAAATGGACAGCAAAGAAACCACTCATCTCATTTCCTTGAGCTCAAATGAGAAAGATATTTCAGGCCTGATTTTCTGCTGCTTTGCATCTTCTATGTTTCTGCAAAATGAGTGTGAAACATTATCCATTCTGTTTTGAAAACATTTCACAACAATGAACAATACTGTTTCAGTAAGTAGTTATGTTATTCATCTGTCTGTGTCTAATTCTTGCTTATGCTTAGAATGTAAACTTTTGAGAGCAAGAACATACCATACTGGTACCATGCCGTGCAGAGTGGGATCTTGTTCAGCGTCTGGAACTCCCGTGCACTCGTGCAATATTACAGTGTAGTTTTGCAATGCTCAGGATGTGGGAGATTCAGTTATCTCACATTTAGAATGTTGTACGTTATAGAGGATTTATGTAATCAAACTATATGTTCATATAAAGGTCAAGAGAATTCTGTCAGTTGAGCAAAGGTCAATCAGAGATCTTAACTCCATGAGCAGAAAGAAGGGCAAACTATACTGAGTAAGACAGGAGTCGGGAATTATTACCTATACTCTTGTAAATACATATAAGGCGACATAATGATCATGTCATACCATAACCAAAAATGGATATTTTAGTATCGGAAACATTATTTTCTGCTCTGCCCCTTCCTCCTCTCCTTCTCCAGCCCAACTCCTTTGTTCCTTGCCATTCAGTGTTTTGGTTCAAGTTAATTAAAGATTCCTGTTGCAGCCTCCTGGAGTGAAATTCTGGCAGTATGCCCAGCGCTGCCATGGTCGTATGTAAGCAGCCCCTCAAGTGAGCTCCATAATGTCTCTACGAAACTATACAAAGAGGAAGAAAGAAACTGAATCCAGATGGAATGGGAAATCAGATATTTCTTCCATTTGTGTTGAAATCTGTGAAGACTGCCCCATAGGTTGAAAGAGAAGACAATTCACATGCTCTGCAGTCTCAGGGAAAAGCATGTTTTCTCCCCACTCCTCCACCCTCCATTGAAGCGGAATCTGTGAGAAAGCTTACAGTGAGACTGCAAACTCAGTAATGTAAAACATGTTTTCCCAGCTCTGCTTTACCCTGCTAGCTATAGAAAGGTGTAGGATAGACCTGTCAGGGGAACACAAAAAATAAAACAAAGGAATCAAAAGAGTGACTCAGGCAGACAAAGACTCTTCCTAATGACAGGGTTATGAGAGAATTTGATATCCAAACCAAAAATTTGACACACCATTCATAGTGAAAAGAGGACTTAAGACATTTTAAATGCCCAACAGGAGAATAAACATGTCTAATACACTGAGCAATAACCACATCCTGAATAACATGCTTGTTGTTAAAAGGTACATTAAAAAGATCACAAAAATGTATAGTACATAGCAATTTCTTGGATCTCACATGCACAACAAAAATCAAAACATCTCTGCAGGAGCACAGACATGGCATGTTTTGTGTTTGTGAGTCTTTATCAACTCTAGTGCTTGGTTCTTAAAACATAGTACTACACTTGGTTGGTAGTTACTGAATTACTGGATTAACAACAGTATCATTAGAAATCATAAGTGTAGATATTTGCAAGTATGTTTTATACTTAAATTACAATTTGCTTCATGGCAGATTCATGTTCACCAGGGATATTCTGGAATTTGGTAGGGCAAAGGAATAAAACTTGGATCTATCTGCAGTATTGCTTGGTTTCTCTATGCATTTTATTTTACCATCAACAATGTTAATTTGTTGCTCTATGATGGCCTGTTTAGTTTTTCAGAGTTTTTATTGCTCACGGGTGGGAGATACATGGAGATTAAACTTTGCCCAGGGCCATTATGGGAAAGAAGTGTTAACAGTTGATTTCTGTGTCAAAGGACTAATTTTTAATTTTAAAATATCGGGGCAGAGTGATTGCTTGGCAGAGAGAACAACCTGTTGCAACTCTAGAGATACCCACTTGAGGTGCAGACTTTGGGCAGAGGTTTTATTCAAGGTTTTAGCTGACAGTTTAGCGCAGTACTTCAGGTGAAATGAACCTGATAATTGCAGTGCAGATTTCCCCAAATAGCAGGTTGACCGAAATAACTCTGGTACCCTGTGACTAATTGGATGTTTTGTTACCTTTTTTTTTTTTTCTTAAACAAAAATGGTCCAAAACACTGTCCAGGTGAAAGAGGTAATAGATGTCTGCTGATATGTGTGTTTCTTGCCCTTTAAAACCTTTGAAGCCAGGCTGAGGTCAAATTACTCAAGCAGAACAGCTCTGTTGACAAACATGTGGTCTTCAAACAACAATCCCAGTGTGAGAGGTGCTGCTAATTTAAAATAACAGAGGGGAAGGGAGAAAAAAAAAAGTAAAAAGAAAAAAAATAGAGGGAAAATCAGCACCAGTCTACACGAAATCCAACCCAACTGCCACCTTCCCTGCTAGCCTCCCTTTGTGAGCCTGCCTTCCCCACCGCGTGGATCAGCTATGGTTGGGGTTAAATGGGTAGCTTTTGTCTGCTCACAATGGCTGAGAGTGACAGGTTGAGCTAAATGATTTACTGGTGGAGATGATTTGAAGGACAGAGCCCGGCAGCCTTGGGAACACACGCACAAGAAAAGGACAGTAGCGAATCAGCCTCTCCTCCCCCTCCCGCTTTCATGGTTTTGACTGAAAGATCACAGAGTGAGACTCTGACAAACACAAGGACCATTGAGAAGCTATTTTTATTACTTATCCATGGCAGCCTTGCTTTGCTGAGAACAGACCTGATGTTAATTAACCTTACTTTTTCCCTCTTTTTCTCCCTCTTAAAAAAAAAAAAAATTAGTTGTTGTTTTTCGTATTGGGGATGTGAGTCTGTAAGTTGGCAGGGTCACATGCCATGGGCAAAGTATCTGTGTGCGTCTTGTGCACAAGAAAGCTCAACAAACTCGTCCCTAGCCAAAACAAAGCTTTCCACAGAGCCGGGCAATGCAGCGGGGCCGCGGCGGCGGCAGCTGCTCGGAGCGGAGCAGAGCGGAGCGGAGCCGTACCAGCTGTTGTCAATTGGAATGTGCTAGAAGCACAGCTCCCCCGCCCCGCCACGCTGCTCTGGCGGCGGCGGCACCCAGCGCTAATATGGATCCCAGATTGTTTCCTGAACACCGTTTGATCTGGCTGTGTGGGCAGGAACGAGCTTGTTTGTCGGGATGCGGGACGTACCGGAGCGCTGCCTCTGCCCGCCTGCCGCAGGCGCAGGCCCGGCGCAGGGACACGGCGGCGGGCCGGGCACGGGCCTCGGCCCTGGCGCCGGGCACGGCAGCGCCAGGGCTCCTCCGCCTCAGGGCTGGGGAGCGGGGTGGTCGAGGAGCACGGCTGAGGCAGTGAAGGGGAGCAACACGGAGGGGCTGGGAAGCCCTGTCGGCCACCGTGCTCCCCACCACCACCTGTGGGTGCTGTGTGTGGCTGACCGGCCCAGCAACCCCGATGGCCATCACAGGGAGCTCACCCTGGCTCCAGGGCTCTGCTGGCTCGGCAGAACCCCGAGGCAGCGGGGGTGGCCCCTGTGAAGGGCAGCAGAGGTGGCAACACCCCAGCCTCCCAGTCAGGGTGTGTGATGCTTCCTCCAGCAGTTTCTCTCCGAGAATTTGAGGGGAAAAGTGTAAGCTTTTCTTAATAAGAAAAGGAAATTTTCAGACAATTGCTGTGAATTAGTTTGAAAACACCCAGAAAGTAGTCCACAGACGATGTGAAGGTTGGGTTTATGGATAAATCAGAACTCATGTATTACTGATGTATTACTCCAATGAGGCAACTCTCTCTCTGTTTCATACTTCATTTGGTGTATGATTTGTGAGCTACTCCTCAAGTGCAGTGGAATGATACATCTTGTTGCAGGTTATAACCTGCAATTGTTGTGTCAATATTCGGTTCTGAGAGATAGATTGAAACAGCAAAAATTCTACAAGTACTACTGCAAAAAAAAAGGAAAAAGAAAAAGAAAAGTAATTTTACTAGTGCCTACCACCTAATGACTTCCCAGACCCTGTGTATCACATCTTGTGGCTGTGCATCAAAGCTTTATTACAATCTATTCAGCTACCTTAAAAAAGAAAAAAAGACACTCAGCAAATATCTCAGACATCTTAACTAGTCAAGGGAGAGGTTTGAACAGTAAGACCCACTGTGTACAATAAGCTTTTTTTTGCAGGCTAGCTTCAAATTGTGTTCTCATGTTCATAATAATTTTAATGAAGACTTGTAGTTATTCAAAAGAAACAATATGAATATGTGAGCATCATGGCAAAGCAGCATATCATATCAACAAGCTTGTAAGATATGACTTAGTGGAAAAATCAAAGGATCTATAAAATGGGAAATTTGGAGAACAGAAGTGTTTGGTGTTAGTGAGTCTCATGTTCTGTAGAGTTGCAGTACTGTGGAGTCGCTCTGTGCTGTCACATGTCACATTTCTAATGGCCTCTTGAAAGCTCAGTAGCAAATAAACACTTCTGTTTTAAAATACAAAGAGCAAAACAAACTAAATCTAAAAATATAAGAAGGAACTATGTTTTTTTTTTTTTTATTCTGTGAAAAAGAGCAGTGTTTGCTAAAGATAAAACAACTCTAAAAAAAGCTAACCAGACAGGCTTCCAAATATGGATTCGCCATGTAGGAATTATGGAAGGTGCAAATAGAAGAAGGAAACTTTCTCTTCCATTTACTTCCAGCCATAATCACTGTCACTGTCCCAGCATGAATGAGGAGTATTGGGAGTGCTTCCTTCCTGAAATCCCAGAGGAGTAAGTGTACTTTAGTACATGCTGAGTACTACAAGGTTTAATAAGAGTTATTCTTGACTGGCTCTGTGCTAACAGATCTTTCCATTATAATTTGCATCTGTTTCTGTCATGGTTGATTTTCTGATTCTTTTCCAAGCCCTTCTCTCTCTCTCAATTTCTGCCTCCACGCCTAAAGCCCCAGTTATGCTGCTGGAAACATCTCCTCCTCCGGAGCTGTACTCTTGGAGGACATACATACGAAGGACATACCATCCTTTGTATGTTGAGCCCTGCTTTAAAAAGTGCCTCCTATAAGTGGAGAAGTTTATAGAATGCATTAAAAAATAAAGGAAAAACCATCTTATATATTGCATTGGACGAAAGAGTTGATTTGAAGCTCAAGAATGACCCTTCTAAAACTAGGGTTGCACAATAACAGTGATGTTTGCTCAAAGTTACAAGTGTCATTTACATTTGGTTCTCACCTTACCCTTTACTGTGCATGAAATTAGCATAAAATTCCTACTTTTTAAGCCTTTACTAAGGTTGATATGTTCTGTCCCTTGTTCTGTGATTTTTCTCCTTACCCTCACTTTTATTTGTTTCCTGCTGTTCTTTCACCTGTCTTTTCTCTGACTCCTTTGTGTTTCCTCGTCTCATAATCCTCATGAGCCACTCCAGCTGTAATAGTGTTTAGAATTTACAGGGTTTAGGATATTTGGCTTTGAAGGTAAAGAAGGGAAAACAATATCACGGTGGGAAAGGATGCAAGGGCTCCACTTCATTCCTTATTATCTTGCTCTGCCAGTAACATCACAGTTTTGCTGCCTCTGTCCTGATTTTCTGTGTGAAAATTCATGCTTTGGCTAACCCAGCCTGAGTGACTAGATATCATCTACTAAAGGCATGGAACAGGACAGCGTTAGTGGCCCAAAGGGGGAACAAAATGGAGAACCCGTGGTCAGGGGGCAGAGGACAGTGTGGGCTGCAGGGTCTCTACTGCAGCTATCCCCAAACAGCTGGGCAGCAGAGTCCCCTCCGGCCACTTGGCACTCTCCAGTGGCATTGGGTGGCCTCTGGTGCTGACATGGGATATGTGGGTTGGTCTGTTCATTCCAGCAGGGCACAACCCTGGAGCACAGCTTGGAGCCAGCACTTATCTCTTGAGGAACACCAGCCACTTCGTTTCTTCCCATGCTCAACAATTAATTCCTTGGAGCAGATCTTTCAAAAGCCTTTCTTTACATTACAATTCTTTCATTGCTTTGTAAGAGCTTACGTCACATCACAAGACCAAAAAGCACAGTGTGGCTTAGTGTAACTTGACCCTGATCTGGCATTTCTTTGTGATGTGTCATGTCAGAAATGTAAAGAAAACAACATTGTCCCTTTCCCATTAGTTTGGGCAGCAGTGGCCACTAAAAGAACAGACCTTTACCTTCTGCCTTGAAGATGTATGTGGTTTATAAAACTAACAAGTATTCTGTACTGGAAGTAGGAGAAATCATGTTTATGAAGCTTTACATACATTTTGGAGAGCTGAATGTCAGTTAACAGCAAGTGGGCTCTGAGTTAGTACTGCTGGGGTGGTTGCAGAAAAGCTGGCACTTGCAATTCCTGTGACTTGAAAGCAAGAAGTGATGAAGGATAATAAGATAAAGTACTGCTTTGTAATGTCTGTAGATTTTATTTTTTGGCCTATTAAATTTCAAGTGCTTTTAAATAAGCTTTTTCCAAAATGGACTGGAGACATCTAGAAAAAGCTGAAATTACCCTTAAAAATGGGATGAGTAAGAAATTCTAGAGCATCCTAGGCCTTGTAATAAATTTCCTCTTTGTACTGAGCCTAAGCAGGAGTGGCGAACAGGACCTGTTACAGCCTAGACCCAGGCCTGATCACATTAAAAGAAATAATATCTGTATTAGTTTTTTCATGTCAGTGCAGGAAATTATAATCATGACTCCCATTGCAGAGTGTGCTGACCTGTAGTTGCTTACTTTGAGAAGTCTGTCTTTTATATCCTCAGAGCTATAGCCTGTTTGCATTGACATATCACACTCTCAAGAGCCTTGCTGCTCCCCCTGCAAGGATGAAGTGCTTTTTCTCTTTAAGAGAAGACTTCTAACTTTATCACCTTGGGGATGGTGAGCATGCAGCCCTGATTTAAAAGACTTACATCATAGTGGGAATTGAGGATAGTTTGCAGATAGAGGATTCTAGAGGCGCCCCAAGTGCTCAACTTCCAGTCCCTCTACCAACCTGTTGAGTGACCTTGAACAGCTCCCTGTTGCCACAGCTCCATTTTCCCTTTGATTTTTGATTTGTTTAAGCCTTTCTGTAGCACTTTGTGGTATCAGTCCTGATCTCATTTTGTTTGTTAGATACTGGTACAGTTTGAAAGGTGTACAGAAGTGGAGATTCCGAGTTTCCATACTTCTCTGCAGAGGTGAAATATTCTCATACTGTATAGGGTTAGCAGTTCTCCAGACAAAATACTTTTGCAGAAGAGATTATGCTCTCGATCACAGTTTTGTCTTGTCATCCATACTTTCTCAGTAAGTTCAGCTGAATCAAAGTACCCAAGTCAGATCCCAGCTTACAATGGAATTAATAATTTATGTGTCTTGCTTCCACTCATGATTTGTTTTTCTCCATGGTGAAAAAGGTGAGACCTTTGTGAGTGTGATATATTGCAAAAGACATTTGAATAAATGGACTGTTGTAATTTTGAATCTAATGTCTAACTAAAACTAGGTGCTTTATTTTGTGGATCTTTTTTCTATAAAAGGGGGAAAAAAAATCCAAAACACCCCAGAGCTCCCTATCCCCACCAATCCTTTATACATATATATATATAAAATGATAAAAAAAAAAGAAATCCAAAGCCATCTGCAAGATTTCTTGTGAGTACAGTGTATATAAAAAAAAGAGGTAATTTTTATTTAATTTACAGAATTTCAATTTTACTCCATTAATTTAAGAATGCTTTTCTCAAATTTTTGCTTAAATTTATTATGTCATTAAGTGTAAGAGCCATCTCAAATATTTGAAATGTTTTCCTCCATATCAAGGTTATATGGGTCTGGCTTTTGACCTTGGAGAAAACAGGCACCGTGTGGCTAAATTTATTTAACAGAATGTTCACTGAACTTATTAGAGATCTACTTTAACAAGAGGTGAGTGGTACCCCAGAAGTATTATTTCTGTCAATGCATTGTAAAGGCAGAATATGTGGTTAATCGAAATTTAGACCGTACCATTGCAGACGGCTGCATTTGATCAGCTGTATTGATCAAAATACAGGAGTTTCAGAAAATAAATGCAAGAGGTGTGTGCAAAGTTAAATGGAGGTTTGGTTCAAAAACCCATTAGCGTCTAGTCACCCTCTATATAATCTCTGAAAATGTCTATGCTCCTTAAGTCTATCAAAGTAGAAATGTAGATTTGTTAATGTTATTTTCTATCTGATTTCTTCTTGTGAGCCTTTCTCTCTCTTACGCATGGAGCCCTGTTCCTGCTTAACTCCCTTGAGAGCGTGGGCATGTACTTGTGTACATGTGTGCAGGGGCAGTACTGCCTCAAAACCTCCTCAGGACTGGGGACAGAATTGATTTCTTATGCTCCATGGATGGGGCAGCAAGAAAGGTTAGAGGTCAGGAGGGGATCTGGTGACAAGCAGGAAGGGCAGGGGTTTCCTTTCTATTCTCAAGTGTAAGTAAAGATGCAGCCTCATGGCATCCTCGTGCCAGCAACAGCCCTTCAACCTCTCTCTCTGGGTCTGGAGGCAGCCTGCTGGATGTACATGTCCGTGGGCCCTGTGAGCGTGGCCATAGAGGTATTTATGGCCTCTCTGTTACCCTTGGAATTAGTAAGGACACTATACCTTTTTCTTTCTTTTTATGTTGAATGATTTTGACATTCAGGTTTTTTTCTGTATCAGGAGATTTAATATTAAAAATCAGTCTGTCCACTGAGATGCCTGTGGTGATAACCCTAAATACACATGTCTAAGTTCTGAGAAGGCTAATGAGGCTGTGCAATTCTGCACTGGCTGTATATTATTCAGGGTTGCCTGGTCATTTGAAACTCCTAAGTTGCCCTTTCTGACTGCAGAATTCCCAGGGTCTCCCAGATCTGCAGTGGAATCTGCTGAAAAGGAGCAACCATTTACATTATTCTGGCTTTCAGTTTTCAAACTGTTATGAAATCTTTTCTGCGTGACTGTGCTATAAAGCCCTACTATCTATTTTATCCATATTACTAGAGGCAATAAGAAAAAAACAACTGCACTGCCTACCATGAAAGTCCATCTCAAGTTATATCAAGAGTATTAACAGCATATGAATGTCCACCTTTCAGTTAACATTACTAGAATTAATATGTAAACAAAAACAGTAGGTTGCATTATTCTTAATGGGCTTCGATTATCTTTCAATTATTAAATGTAGGGCAGAAAGCTATTTTACAATTATTCAACAGTACCTTTTTGGGAAACCTGCCCCCCAGTTAGAAGTAAAATGCTCTTTCTGTATTTTTTAAATGGTAAAGGGTGAGGGTGACAAGAGTAGGCTGAAGAACTCCAGGCTGTGCCCTTCCCTGCACAGCTTGAACTCTCCCTGTATTTATCTGAAGCAGATGTTCCAGGCAGGATGCACGTTGCAGCCAGAGGTGAGGAGGGAGGTGTACAGGACTTGAACACATTTCGCTACAGCTCCCACATCCTGTTTACACATAGCTGCTGGCCTGAGAACAACACAGGGAATAAAAAAAGGAAGGTGGAGGGGGGTGTGATAGGAAGGAATGGTTGATGGCAGTCGTGATACCAACACTGCTGCTGGGTGTGCGTATCGAGAATGCTGGAGATTTGTGATTCTCTTTGTATCGGCCTTTGCCAGCAACATTTTCTCCATGACTTTGGCAGGCATTGATAGACATACTGTCTTCAGTCATAGGGGAGTGAAAAGGGAGAGCAATTAGTTGGGGGAAAAAAAAAAAAGGCAGCTCACCTGCAGAGAACCTATACATTCTCTCATATTCAGCAATGCTGCCCAGACTCTAGAAAAAACACAGCTGGAATTCACTGAACCAACTTTTCTGTCTCATTAAATCTTGGACTGATTTTTAATAGTGGAAAGGCACTTACTGAATCACTGGTGGGCAATGAGAAATATTAAGAAAGCTAAGGCCCGTTTAAGCAGTCGGCCTTCTGAAGGATGAGTTTTTTCAGGCTGGATGCTTACTGGCAACTTGATTTCTACACACACAGAGCAGAAAAGGGCCCACTTTTCTGTGCAATGGAAATGCACTTTCATTTTATGTTTCCCTTTCAACTCATTGCACCTATTTCAAATCATCCACACAAATTGCTGTCTAATGCTAGGGAGATAACGAAGAGGTGTACATATATACTCTGGGTTTTTTGGTTGGTTGTTTTTTTCTTTTTTTTTTTTTTTTTTTTTAAGTATTACTTACACTTGATCACTAAGGGACCAGATTTCATAGCCAAAGATTCATAAAGCTGCTAATGACAAAATCCACAGGAGGCAAAAACGGAAGAAGCAGTTTTTCTAAGTTGTTTTCCCGGAGGTTCATATTATGATCTGGGAACACTATGTATCTGTTAGGTGTCCCTGTAATATCATATTCTGCAGAGACTGGCTACTGACTTTACATCTACATGGTCATACACACATACAGATGGGGTATTTTGAAGGACATGTACTTTCCTATGCTTAAATGGTACAAATTTAAACATTAAACATCACAGATCAACTGATGTCTCATCAGTCAATACAAACCAGCATATAATGCAAGGCAATATAAAAGAAGCTCAACGTTTTCATATAAAAATATGAAAATTTATATTTTAATAGGTTATTATAATCTATTTATTTTATCTCCTACCCATTAGAATGTTTAAAACTAAAATCACAGCATAAAAGTTTATTTTCTCTCAGTCCAGAATATATGAACTTCTTTATGACTACCTTTTAATGTTTTTAAGAAAGGAACAGTCTTAGTACTCAGGACTCCTCATTTTGATACATCATGTTCCATCAGGAGACAGAAACTTCTAAAGTATGTGCTAAGATAAGTTACGTTTCCCCTGATGCCTTGCTTTTCTTTACCCCATTATATCTGGATTATTTTGTTATCCAAGAAACTACAGTGGTATAAGGTTTTGATTTTCTTATTTCAAATCATCTAAAAGACCAGAAACTCGGGATCAAATTGGAAGATAGAAAGAAAATTTAAATTCTGATTATTCTCAAGCCTTTTCTCTAAGCTTCAATCTATATAGCACTTGAAACTCAATCTTCAGATAAGGAGCACCAGTCAATCTCTTTGTTGCTTCCCGTTTGTTTTTGTATAAGACAGCCTATCGAGTTCCTTTTTCCATGAAATAGCTATGACAAAAAAAGATGAATTAAGGTCTTACTGTACTATTACTTGTAATCCCAACTCACATTTACACAGCTTTGTAAATGCAATGTTTTTTAAAAGCTTTGCAAGCTGTATATGTAAAAGATATTACATCCGTGCTAAAAAAGCATCCATCTTAGGGTCAGGCAGAGGTTGCAGGAAAAGTGTTTAATTTTGTGTTGCAAAAAGGGTTAGAACAGGGTGAAGCACTGTAACTGGAAATACAGACAGACATTGTTTGAAGAAGAAAGCTATTTTATCTATCTCAGTATTTTCCATTTCCCTATCTGTTTTAGTATTTCATTAGAGAATCTGGTCTTTTGCACCAGTTTTGTGGTGGTGTCTTCTACCTTCCAACATTAAATTTATTGTTAAAGTAAATGAAAATTAAAAAGCCATCAAGGAAAAAAAATTACTGGAGTTACAGGTAGACAAACAGCAATATGCCATTTCCTGGCTTAAGCCTTTGGCCTCCAATCCGAGCATGTGTTTGCAGCCTTGTGGGTTCTACTGCCACTTGGAAGTATTCTCAGGATTGAGATGCCTATAGCAAAGACCTTATGAACGACAGCATAATATCAAAGATGCATAGTAAATGAGGAATGAATATTGTATTAATGGTATAATGCTAAAAGACCATGTAACAGTACAGGTCTGAGTTTTAAACCAGACTCCACTTCTATTCATCTTTTACTGACATTTCCAAACAGGGTAGAAGTCATTTGAGACAACGTAGTCAAAGACATGACAGACAGAACTCTACTAGTAAGAAAAGAAACTCAGTTACTCAGCACAAATATTGTATATGGACATTTTCTAACTGTTTCCAGCAACTGAATATTCAAAGAAATGCTCCTTATTTGGAATAAAATAATGCATCATAGCAAGATGAGAACATAGCATGTGTGGTCTGCATACAGAAATTATTTCTATATTATTATATATGATAAATAGAGAAGATAATGATGGCAAGATACCACTATTTCTTGCTTTTTCCCTCTTCTGCCTTTCATGTCCAGAGGTCTTAGTTTACAAAGTAGAAGTGGAAAGAATTTCAGAATTGGCTTCTAACTAATGGCTGTTACCATTTTTATCCTTATCTATTTATACTTTAATCATGCACAATGGTCAGGAGTGGTACCTGACTGTGCTGACAGTTTTATGATATATGAGATGACACACTTTTTGTTCCAAGAACCATGTTGTCCCGTGGTTAGAGTAGGCACTGAAAAATTTCAATAATCACTCTATGTTTTTAATTTTGTGAAAGATTTTTGATCTTCATTAAACTTTATTATTTGAATAATTTCATATTTTTTGAATGATAGTAAAGAACCTTAATATTCATATATATATATATATATATATATTTAATTTGTGTATTAATTATCTTGCTTCACCTGAGCGTTATCTAAACAGTTTACTGACCTGTTGGACTGAGTCCAAAAGAGGGCCAAGAAGACGACCAGAGGTCTGGAGCACCTCTCCTATGAAGACAGGCTGAAATAGTTGGTGCTGTTCAGCTTGGAGAAGTGAAGGCTTTGGGGAGCCCTTGGAGCACCTTCCAGTACCTAAAGGGGTCCAGGTCAGTAAAGGGAGAGGGGATTTTCACAGGGGTATCAAATGATAGGACAAGAGGTAATGATTTCACACCGAAAGAGAGTAGATTGACACTGGGCTGCAGAGCTTGCCCACAGAAGCTGTGGATGCCCCATTACTGGAAATGTTTGAGGCCAGGTTGGATGAGTCCTTGTGCACCCTGCTTTTGTGGAAGGTGTCTCTTCCCTTGAATGAGGTGATCTGCAAGGTGATCTGCAAGCTCTCTTCCAACCCAAACCATTCTGCGATTCTGCAATTCTGCGATTCTGTGATTCTGACTCCTCGCCATTGGCACCTATTTTGTGGGTTGGCTGAGGAATTATTTTGTTCTTTCTTCAGTCACTTAGATGATGAGGCTGAACAGAGAAAGTCATCACTTTGTTGGAGGTTTAGTTACAAATTATGTAGGAAACTTTAGAAGCATTTGGCATTCATACCAGTCAGCTATACTACTGAATAATAATACTATTCATTCTCATGTAGAGGATAAATGCTTCAATAATGCTTAATGTTCAGTTTACAGTCATTATTCTGGAATGGGAATAATTCAGAAATACAATTATGAATCTACTGTGTCTGATGACAGTTTTAATTCCATTAATAGTGAACTTGGCCACTGTAAGAATTTCTTATTCTTACTTCTTTTTCTGCAGTCATATCTATAGACAGTGCACTTGACTCAATTTAAGTTATGAGCAATACATTATTCATATTGCTAACACTCTCTGCTCCGGAACTTTACTTGCAGACTTAATTTCATGGTTAGTGATTTCATTGTGAGAACAGTGAGCACAGATGGAAAAAAAGACAGAATGCTTTCAGTTTGTTTGGATTTGAAGAGCATTGTAAAATATAAAGCAATGAAACTTAACAAACCCGAAGCTGCAAGTAGGAGATTACAAGCTCTATCACTGCCTGCAAAGTTTTCATATTTGATCACCTTGTGATTTTAGTGAAGAAAAGACAGGTTATACTATCAAACTAAAGAGATGCCACTAAATTATTATTAATTTTAATGAGTACTCAGTATTTGCACTTTATAAAACCCGTAAACGTTGTAAAATAGGGGGTATGATTTCAAAAGATCATGCATTAATACCCTATCTTCTGTCATTCAGTCCCAAACCTCTGTCCCAAGGGCAAAATAACTAGATTTAGCTTACTACTAACTTTTGATTAATGACACTTTTGATCTAACTGCCAGGAGCTGTCTCCTCTTCTTGCCTGGTAAGCACAGCCTTCGAAATACTTTAAGGTAAAACTGTTAATAGAGCAAACTGTACTCACTGTGCCAAGCCTTGCACACAAACCTACCATTACCCAACCAAAACCAACTACAGGTGCCTGACAAAGAAGTAAATGCATAAGTTTTAAATGCACAATTAAATGTAAAGCTGAGGATATAGACCAATTAGATACAGTTATGGCATGATAATGACATTTTATAAATCTATTTTAGTAGGTTTTTTTTAGAAAGCTGCAATAATTACAATGTATCAATACATTTTTAACAATACAGGTCTTAGTAATAGTTTAAAACATGGAAAAATTATTACAATAATGATACTGGACTGTGTAGCTATTTAATTAAGAAAGAATAAGCTGTCAACAGCTTTTGTGGAGTTTGTGTGGTAGGGAGGAGGAAATAATGAAAAAGCATCTGGTGTAGAAAACTGCTATATCATGAAGAGGTCTGGTTTACATTTATGATTTAAAAGAGATGTGTCATATCAAACTATCTAATTTATTTTAGGCAGTGTGGAGATTAAGATTATTCAAAAACCATCTACTAATTGGGGAATTGTATAGGAAGGTATCAGCCCTCTCTTGCATGATTTGCATTGTCGTTTTCCAGTTACTTTCCTCAGCACATTTCAGAATATCTGCACATTCAGAGGGTTCTCAGCTGCATTAGCCTTTGACACATCTTCAGAATGTGTTAATTCACCATTCTAAGGTCTAACATCTGTATCTACCTGTCTGTCTGTGTATCTGCATCTAATCTATTCTTATTAGCTTTCCTTATCCAGTATATTCCATTTTAGAGATAAGATGACACAATAGGCTGATATCAGAGTGATGTGTACAAGGCAGACCTTAGGAGTGAGGAAAAGAGGCCCATCTCCAGGCTGTGTACACAAATACTCACTGCCAAAGAAAAAGGCAGGAGGAACTAGAGCTCTACTTATGCAAACTGCATCACCCCTGGGGTTAATGTGGTGGGACAGCTCACATTGCTGAAAGGTTGTTGTGGAGGGATACACAACATTCAGAACGAAAAGAATTGTGTTACAGGCTGTCTCCTTAGGATGAGGGAGTAGATAAAGCCTTTTTTAAACAGCTCAGAAGTCTCTGTACCCAGACCCTAGTTCGTTTGAGAACTTTCTTTTCTCTGTTATCTGCTGGAAGGGCAACAATATGCATGGTCAGGTATAGGCACTATACCAAAGAGGGATGACACATATCTGCATCTGCTATTCACTTAACAAGACAGGACTAGTTGGTTTGTAATAATCATTGATACCCTTGGTTATAGGCACCATGAAATAGGAGTTCAAGATCCTGAGGAAGGAGAGCAGATTTAATGTTATTCTGGAAAATGGCAGATGGGACACCAGGAGAGGGAGCTTCAAAGAGCAAAGGAGCTCAGAATAAGTTTGCAGATGCTTAATGACAGTATCCTCCAAGTACAGGAATGGTCCATCCCCATATACAGAAAAACAAGGACACGTAGCAGGACATCAGCTTGTCCAAACAGAAAACTCATGAAGGAGCTAGAGTGCAAAAAGGAGACAAAGCTCAAATGGAAACAAGAGTAGTCTTTACCATTATGTTTGCAATAAAAGGCTGAACAAGAAAAATGTTCATAAGACGGGTTAAAAAAGGGTTATTTAATCAGGTTGTGAAGGAAGTGAACCAAGCTGGCTGTAAGCTGATGATGAGTACATCAGGTTTGTCCTGCCCTGACCTCTTTAGCATCTTTACCAAGGCCTTGCCAGAGGGGATGGAGTGCGTGGTCACTGAGTTTGCAAATGACGCCAGACTGAGTGGACCAGTCAATGAAACCCAGGGCATTTTTCTGTGATCCAGAAAGACAAATGGAGCAATGAGCCAACAGGAACCTTCTGAAACTCAGAAAGGACAAATGCCAAGTCCTGCACCTGGAAACAAATGAACTCCTGCATCAGTCCAGGCCATTGACTGACTCACTGAGTAGTATCTCTGCAGGAGAGGACTTGAGCTGGTAGTGTGCTCTGGCAGCAAAGGAGACAAATAATGTTCTGGGCAGCATCATCAGGAACTCAGGCAGTAGATGAAGGAAAGGGAAAGAAGTCCTTTACTTGGCATTGTGACCATTCATCTAAATAATAAGTGCAGTATGGAAAAGATGAAATCTCTGTCCCTGGAGGTTTTGAATTCCTGTCTGAGTAAAGCACCAAATAACCTGAACTGATCTTAAAGCTGAGCCTCTGAGTAGAAGCTTGGACTAGAGACCTCCTGAGGTCCCTTGCAGCTTTAATTATCCTCTAGTTCTATGATTAAGAGGGTCAGAAAAACAAGAGTTGGAAAGACAAAGGAGTGGATTCAGATCAGAAGAAATATGCCTTCGCTTCGTCTCTTAACCTCTGTATCCTAAAAGAAAAAGTGCAGACGGTTTTCTCCAGCTAGGTGAGCACACAAGACAATCTCCTTGCAAAACAGCTGCCAACCTGAAACTTCTCAGTATTGGTGAGGTCCCGGGGGCACAGGGAAGTTCTGTCAAAATCCCCACACTAACAGAAGGGGTAGAAGATTTCCACCCAAGGAAAGTGTGAACAGTGATTTTTTTTTCCTCAGAAATTTGTATATTAACACCTTGATGACACTAAACTCTCTTTCCTATAAAGGAAATTTGAAAGATTCCAAAATGCAATTTATTTTTAACACAATGTTTTATTTTGATCTTAAGGCTATCCCCGGGATGATACTAACAGTTTTCTCTTAATTTGTCTCTTTCAATTTTGCTGAATAACTTACATGAACCCAGAGGCATCTGGCATAATTCTTCCAAATATAGTCTTCTGATGGGGTGGGAGAAAGAGATGCAGCCTGTTATTATATTTCAGACATTCAGGAGACAAATTCTCGTGTTTATTTAGCCCTTGAAAATAAACAGTGAGAGGAATGAATAAGTGACATCTCAAATTTTTACAGAGGTAAATTTTACCTAAGATTAGCAGCTCTGTTGTTACCTCAGCCACATATCAGAGGATGAACTCCTCCTTGTTTAAAAATGTATTTTCTAGAGCCTTAGGTTCAAGGGCATAACATGAAATAGAAAAAGAATATCAGAAAGTAATACTTGTCCAGCCATTTGCTGTTATGAACAATATAGTTGCATGTAAGTCAGCTGGGTATTTATAGCAATTTCCCCAGTGAGAAGGGCTATTGATGAATGCTACTATTAAAACCTTACAATAACTGTAATAATATCTTTATTTTTAACAGTGTCTTTGATCCTAAAGGGGCAGCTCGTTTACTGCCTGTTTTCCAATTAAGAAGGGCATTCATGTTTTATGGCCTTCATCCTATTCATCCTGGTTACTGGAGAAGGAATTAACCTGTAGCTCTGGAAAACCTAAAACTATTTTCCATTTCTATATTCCCTCTTCATTGCAGGGTCTCTGCAGGCTCTCCACACAGAGTGCTGTAGGCTGACTCTGTTTATCTCCTGTCATTGATATGATATGACGTGGTATTATGTCTCCTAATGTTTGCATTATATTAGATCCTTTTATATTAAGATCTCCAGACAAGTAATCATATTCCATTGTACTCTATGCTGTGTGGAGATTTATCAGAAAAGGCAGTCCACAGCCCAGAGAGTCTGCAGCCTAAACCAGACAGGGCAAAGTGAAACAGACATTTGATCCAGTGAGGGCCTCAGACATGAAGCAGACTGTAAACAATTTACCAAATTTCTTTGGGAAGACTGTGGAAGACTAGGGAACAAACAATTTCTGGGCTTAATCCTGCTTTTACACAGAATTAATTTGAAAAACTTCAATTAATTTGAAAAAGTTCTGTACTTGGGTCATAAACAACAGAAAAAGCATTGAGCTAGACTCCTCAAATGTCAGGATCATCTGAAGTATATAAATGTTTAGCTTTAGGGAAGATTATTCTAGATTATAGCAATCAATTTAGTAAAATAACTCTGGTAATCCAAAGATTTTAGTCTGATTTGAATTTTCTCTCTAGATAGTATTTTCTTTCCAGGTCAAAGTCTGTCTAGAAAATATAAATTTTTGGGGGGGAATAGCTCTTCAAATTAAGTGGTATTTTTAACCTTTTTTAGATTGTTCAGTGAAAGCTTTTGAGAAGTATGAACAAGGACTTACATGACAAGCTTTATTGCATCCCTCACACAGAGGGATCCTTGTGGAGATCTCAGCTTCCCTCCTGCAGTACCAGGGAGTTGTCTTAGGTTACAGAGGAGTAGAAACAGGGACACCCCTTTAGACTTCACTGCACCCCAAGAAAGCCTCAAAGCTTTTTCTTGGAATCAGCCTTATGACCCTCAAAGCCTAAAAAAAGGCAAAAATTATTTCTACTGTAGGCTAGATCAGATCCCTATATATATTAAATGTCCAGCAGCTTGACTGCTTACCCAGATACAGCCCACAGGACATCAGCTTCTCCTTAGAAATCATTTAGACAAACTTGGACTTTCTGCAGCATTCTGGTGTTGGACTGGAAGAGGAATATGAAAAAGGAAGAGACTCAAACTGAAACAAACAGCTTTTAAAATAAATTCCAAATTTTAATGAGTTTCTGATACTGAATTTCAACACAGCTATCACTGTTAATTCAAAACTCTTCTCAGTGGTGCATGTCAAGGTGACCTCTCAGTTGTGTTCAGAAAAAAAAGTTTATGCTGGCCAGTGTTTTTTCTATTATCTTGGCCTTTCAGATACCAAGTTATACCTTCTCAAATATTCATGAGAAATATGTGCATGTCTATATGTATATATTGACACTGTAGTGGACTTTCTTTTAATACTTGCCCCATACAAATGAAAACAACCTTAAGCTTTAGGAATTCTTTAATTCTTTGAAAGTGGAGGAGTTTATAAATCCACAGTTGGAACAAGAATTGCAAACCTTAAAAGACAGATTATGTTTCCAAAACATGAGGACAAGTATGACCTTCATGTAAAATTATGTGTTTTAGCCTATGGGTAAAAGTGGTACATGAGGGGATTATTTATGTTTAGGTGTGTAAATAAATAGTAAGCCTTTGGACACCCCACTTATATTTCCAGCAGATCCTGCCAGCAGTCTTTTATTTCTGTTATGGTTTCAGGATGTTAAGAGCACAGGAACATAGCTAAATTAGATGCTGAAAATGCAGAAGTGTCTGTAGTACCTCTCACCTTCACATCCAAGAGGTCTGATTTGAAAATGTGCTTGACCTAAATATAATGATAGTTCCATGACACTCGGGTTTGTTCCTCCAGACAAATCCACTGCTCTATACAAAGGTAGCAGAACTGGGTCCTTGGTATTTTATCTATCTGATCATGAGACGACTTTAATCCTGTACTGATCATGACAAAAGATTTGAAATAATTCTAGGGAAATTGACTGCATTTGTACAAATACTTTTCTTTGTTTTATTTGGCTGTGGAAGAAGTAGAACTGTGTTGGTTGTACAATGATACACTTGGCAGATTTTGTAGAGGTAAAATATTTCTGAAATAATTGAAGGTGAGATGTAGAGAAAATAAATAATCAGAAAGCCATGTTCTTTAAACATTTTATTTGTCCAAAGCCCTCCACTTTCTGAAGTATTGTTCCATTACTTCAAAAGTGGAATAACAACAAAAAGTCTCAGGTTATTAAGTCCTCTGAAATAACCATAACCAATCATAGGCTATCATTATTTTAGTATCTTCTGTGATTAATATTCTTTTAAATATGGAATAAATAAAGCTAGTCTGATACATATATATACATATGTATTTTTTGTACTTTGCTTGGAAGCTGCCTGCATGGTTGAAAGAGCTGTTCTTTTGGCAGGAGCTTCAATCCTGTACTATATCCTGCACAGTACTCTCTCGTAGTTCAAGTTTAGGCAGAGTGCCATAAAAATTCCACCTATTTCTTCTGTGCAGTTGTATGTGATAACATACAAGCACTTCGATGCTTTGGTATCCATCCTTTTGCATAATACTCCACTAATTCATCCAGCAATTAGGAGTTTGGTGGATTCTTCAAACAAGAAGTGCTTGAACTCCTATCTGTCACATTAGTGAAGTTCTCAGGCCATGAGGTATTCTGGCTAACTTGCTCTCCACCCGTTCTCTTGAAGTGCATCCAAAAACTCTACCTTCACGGGCCAGAAGAAGTATAGCCAAGAGGAAACCTGACTCTACCTTCAGGTTCAGACATTTGGTTAGAAAAGGAAGAAAATCAGGGATGCCAGACACTCCTCCCTAATGTGTATGCATATTATATAACTGTTAAAAGAGCCTTGGGAGCAGAGTAAAGAAACATAATGTCTATTATTATTAAACAACCTCCTGAGAAGATGGCTAAATATTTATTGTCTTTTTCTGCTTGTAGTAACCCTGAGAAATAGAGATTCAACAAATCGCCATCTGTATTTTCTCAAGTCTATGGGTAAAATCAGTGCAGTGTTCATTGTTCTCCTTGTTCTTTTTGAATTAGCACTTGATTCCTGTTTAAGGGCTTTTGAACATGTTCCCATGCTCTTTCTTGTGAGCCAGATCATCACCTTGCAGCTCTTGCATGTTTCTACAGCAGTTATCTTGGGCTTTTTATTAAGGAAATGCGAGAACACTCATGTTTTATCCTGACAACACCAAATATGATGGAATGCCAGAGGTTAAAATAAGATGTAGGAGAAACAAGTGTGTAAGAATTTTGTAGTTATCAGAGTGCTGCCAGCATTCACTGGGATAGAAGTGCTGCATACTGTTCTTACAAGAAATTAAATATAATCCTTACACTGAAAGAAAAACATCCTAAATAAACAAGAAAGATTAAAAATTAATTATGAAATCAAGGTACAGAAGATCACCTACCTCAGATTAAAAAAAAAAAACCAAACAACCCAAACCAGAAATAGAATCAACAAGACACTCCCATACTTCTGGCACCCAGCTTATGCTCAGCATGACATGCATATCATATTTCTGCACCTGGATATATCTTCTGCTTGAGATACTAAAATTCCTGAAAGCTCTGCTTAGACAAATTCTATCCTTTCATGCAGTTAGGCAGGCTATTAATGTTGTGCCTTGAGGACAGTGCTTCATAGCCCTCCTGGTCCCATGGATGTGCCTTTTCCAATGAGACACACAAGCACCATTAAACCTAAAAAGAAGTTTGAGATTTTAAACATAAAAAATAATGAAAATTTCTGTTCATGGGAGAATTTTGAGTGGCTGGCAGTAAACAAAAGAACTGGTGGTTTCAATTTCTGACATCTTTAGATCTTTAGAATGGACTTTCATAGGGATTATATACATATATTTAGAATGTAGAATATATATATACATACATATATAGATGTGTGTATATGTTATATGGACGTGTATTTACACATTGACACACTCTGTTCTTCATAACTGAACAATATTCCCACTGAATAGCTTAGAATTTGGCTCTGTTTGAGAATAACATTCTGTATGGAAGAAGTTAAATCCTATCTGAAGTACATAATATCTTGGACCTCCTTCAGCTTTACTGTATAAGCAATTAATAATTCAAGATGCAGAAAATAGAAACAAAGAAGAGGAAGCTCACCAAACATGGCTTTTCTTGAGAAACACAGAGGAAAAATCTCCCTAATGTATTCCTAGCTTTGAAAGATGATGGAAATTATTGACCTTTCAGCGGTCAGGATTGTGGTTAGACTATATTGTATATGATCTCTTAGTGGGACATCTTTTTAAGGGTCAGCTGCTCAAAGGAAAGGTTAATGTTTGCTGTCATGTACAAAACAGCTCTGCAAAACTTCAGCCAACTGGAAACCCTCGTCAGTTGGAAGTTTAATTAGATTAATTTGGCTTAATTATGTATAGTTCTTAATAGCAGTTAAGGAGAGGCTAACTAATATACTTTAAATCCATATTCCCAAAATTATTCTTAGCCTGAAATATTCTATGCTATATGAATATTTGAGTATTGTCATAGAATATATTAATATTACTACAGTTTCTGTAGAATGTATTAATATTACTACATTATGCCAAAACTTGTCTCCTCTAGCATGTGAAATATGATGTGTCAACAGTATACTTCAGGTTTTGAACCAAAATGAATAGCTGCTATAGCAGTTGTTATATCACAGCTCATTTGACATACTCTGATTCAGAACAATTATGGATGAGGTTTTAAACAATTTTGTCACCTGTGTAGTAAGACCAGGGGAGGACATATTCCTGAAAACTTGAAAATTAGAGCCTTCCAGCTGACACATGGTTTGGAACTGAATTCTGGAATGACAAGATTTTTCTGTACTAGTTTCAAACTGAGCTGAGAAAAAAAAATCCGACATAAAGAAAGATTCAAAGGCATTTAAGGCATATAATTAACTTTTCTAAGCTGTTCATTACAGCTATGTGAAAATACAGCTCTTCTCAATTCCACAGTACATATATGAGCCCTTCCTAGATGATTGCTACATATAGATCACGACTTTGAAGCAGCTGAATGCGAACAAATGTACTGCAACCTTTTGACATGCTCTTTATTTTGCTCTGCACCTTTGACTGGTGTCAGTTTTCTCTCTGGATGAGGCTTAGGTAGAACTTACTGGAAAAACTTCTGCATTTTGCCAAAAGATAGTTTAGGACCAGAATCTTTACTAACACACGAATAAACTAACTAGCTGCTTTATCAAACTAGTGAGGGGATCTGGATGATAACATAAAATACAGTGCTGTACTCCTGTCAGAAGCTTTTGCACTTTTTGCCTTCCATTTCCCATAGTTCTTAAATATAAGTTTTATTGGTAGAAACCTGGCATTAACAACTTTAAATTTACACAGGCAACTATTCACAAAAGAAGCTCTGCTGCCTGTGTGGGGATAGACAACGCTTGACAGAACTTTCTGTCAAGCATTTCCAAGGATTTTGGCACAACTGGAGTCTAGTGAGGGAGATGAAGATTTAACTTGTACTTCTGAGCTGTACTTAAGGCCATCAAGGAGTTGAGGGACCCTGTAGAAAGAAACAAGACTTTGCAGTTTTCACACTGTTGAGGGGTATTCGTTCAATCCAAGCACTGTCAAAAACTCACATCTTCAACTATTTTTTATTTCTATAATACATTCGATTGCCTAAATGAAAGTGAGAAGGCTTCTTCCATTTTCTTTTATTTCCATTTAGAATTAAATTAAAATTTACTTGTTCTCTGGAAAAATGCATGATAATATAAATAAAATGCAGCAGAATAGAGTGCAAGAAGTGAAAGTATCAAGCTCTCATGAGTAGATAAAAATCTTGTTTTCTACCCTTTCAAGTTCTTTTTTGGTTGATTCATTCCTGTTTCTTGAAAAAACTTCTTACAACATGACTATGAAACAGATCAATGTATTCAGGTCACAGGAAATAACAGAAAGAAAAAGATTGAATGTGATTTGCTGACTGAAAGGGCTATTTCTCTACCACCCCTCCCTAGATATCTTGCCTTCAGCCCATCCTAATTAAATGAGGAATAATACTAGAAATGTCTCAAGTTACTGCAATTGCTGCAGCAAAAGCGGAGGAAGTGGATAGAAAAGTACATACCCCTGACCTGTGTGGGACTGCTCCAAAATAACTCAATTACATGTTATAAAAATAACTGTTACCTATACTACTCTGTAGAGGTGATAGCTACGTGGGAATAGATGCCATCATTTATAAAGTGCCTTTGACCTATTCACCTGGACCCAAATCAGTAATCCATCTGGCCTGGGACAGTTTCTAACACTCCCAATCTGTCAACAGTTCCAAACAGCTGCCATTTCCAAAATAAAGCCAGCCTTTCAGACAAATGTCATCTCCTTTCCCTCAAGATGGGGCATTATTCTTCTCTTTGCTCCTCCTCTCATAAATTTCACTGATGCGATGGGGGATCTGTAACTGGTCCTTGAAAAGGTGACTGAAGAAGTGGCAGATCCAGTAGCTGATAAACCATCTTAACCTGAAATGATAAAAGATTATTCACACTCATGCTCTGGGACTTGTGATTCTAAAGAAATATGGACTTCATTTCTGCCTGAAAAAAATAGAGTGAAACATTATACTAAAAGGGTACATAAAATCTACTTTTCACTTTTTTTTTACTGAATATTTTTGTTTTCATCTTTATGACTATTCTGTGGGATGACATTCTATCTTTATTATAACACTGCAGTCAGTGGAAATGAAATTAAATTTATATGCGAGGAGAAGTGATGACAGGGGACTGTTTGAATGAGGGACAAACACTCCATTGGTCCCATTTGCTCTATATTCCCACCCACAGCACAAAATTTCCATATTTTTTTAACACAGCCAGCAGTCTTCGGGACTCACCTGTTTGTAAACCAAGATCATCCATAGGTGTGGTGTAAAAGGAGGCTGTGTGAAGGTGGACTTCCTTCACAGAGCAGATTTGTATGTATGAAACACTGCTTCCAATTGGCTGAGTTCCTCCAGTACATTTGCCTTGAAGTGGGAGAGAGCTCTTGCAGCTTTTAAAATGCTATAATTAGCTTTAGTACAGCTCTCTGCTGTCACTGCCAAACTGTTTTTCCATGTGGAGCTAGCGAGTTCAAATCCTTCTGTGTCATGGTCCCCTGTGCAGCTCAGATGTGCTTCACAATGTTCACAACAATGATGGGCATCTCGTGTTTTTATATCTGCCTATAACATGCAGTAACAGAGGATAAATATATGTACATTCAGTAGAGGAGCTTAAACTCCTATAATGACTCAATAGCAAAAATTGAACTTAGATTTTTTTCACTAAGTAGATTGTCTGGAATTTTTAACTTGAGGTAAACTTGTTAACCAGTTGCAGAGAGACAAAGTAGCACTACTAAGAAAAGTGTTTAAGATATGATAAAAAGTATTAAAAATTATTTTCTCTGCATTTCTGAGAAACATTGTGCTAGAAACTAGGTGATGGTTGGAAGTGTGATTTTACTTGTATTTATTTTTCTGTTACTTGAATCATAATAAATTCCCAATGAGTGCCAGTGATATTTTTATATAACAAAAGAAACACAGCTACTTACAAAGGCAAATGCACCATGAACTTGATCAGGTGTGTTTAAATGGTGGATTTTGCTTCTGTGCCTCACAAGGCATCCTACATGGAACTCTTGTTGGAGCCAATTCTACCTATTTCTCCAATTAATTTAGAAGAATCTGCAAGTACTCAGCACTACTGGGCCTGTTTAATAAGAGCTCAAGCCTACAGCCTTTGGAAGTGAAAAAAATATTTAAAGAGGGAATTATATAGAACTGGCCTATCTATATAGAATCATATAGATTTATGATGCAAATCAATAACATTGATGATAAAGACTCTGTAGCACTCAATAGAAAATACAGAAGTTTTGAACAATCCTACAGAATTTAACAGATAAGGCTGTGTTTGGTGGACAGTATGCAGGAACCTTTGAAAATAAACTACGCAAAACATCTTTTATATCAAGTCCCCAAATATTTTATACTACTTTGACAGGGACTGTATTAGGTTTTAGTATAAATAGGACAGTTTAATTAATTTTATCAGGTGTTTTCATGCCCAGGAGATACTATCTAGTGTCTTTTTTTAAAAAATAAACTTTCCTCTGAAGCAAACAACAAAGACTTCAAGACTTCCTGGGAAACAATCTTTTCTCTTAAGGAGAAATTTGTGATATAATTTATTCTTGATCAAGTCCTTTTCTAACTTGCGAAGTTTTTTAATAGAGCTGTTTTAGAAAACCCACTCTATACAATGCAGTTATTTTGTAAGTATGCACTTTATCTCATTGTATTCATCTAACTTCCTGTGAATAAGAAAACATGGGGGTGTTTCATCATTTCTCTGAACACAAATGAATGGAGTTTTTCCATTACAAATCCTGTTTTACCATATTAAAGACAAGAATTCGTTATCAGTCAGATACTTTAGTCCTGAGATGTCCCAGTTTCAGAAAGGTTTTATTTAAACCTAAAGCTTTGGCAACTGGATAATCTGTCACTGAGTGGGAAATGCATTAATTTATATGGAAGATTGAAACCAGAAGTAGTGAAAACTTATTACTGATTCTTTATACAACTGCTATGACAAAATAAAACCTTTTGATAGAATCCTTTGATGTTAAATTTGATACTGTATCAGCCACAGGAGAAACAGGCAAATTCCTTCTGGCTAAAGTGTCCCAGGGCTTCAAAAATATGGAAGCTAATATTGTTGCTTGTATGATTAGATAAAGTGGGTAGGACTTGTTTTTTTCAAACAACTGCACTGAAATTTCAGGAGCAGTGATGGTTGTTCACAATTTCAAAAGAGATTTGTATCCAAGTGTTCAGTGAAACATACCAATATGTGACTGAATTTTGAGAATTCAGAGGCACCCAAGAGTACTCCTGATACTTTATTCAACTTTTAATTACAGAGGTGAGACTATGGGGGTTCCTAAGGAACTGGCCACTGGAATTTCTAATGTGCAATAAACTTACATTACCCCCGCCCCCAAAAAAGGAAGGGTGTAAAATGAGTTAACAGTAAGGTATGGCAGCAGTAGCCATAGAAGGATTAGGGTCAAAATGGAAATGACTTTACCTTGGAAGCTTCTTAGGTGACGAGAATAAAGAGCTGACACAATTTTTACACCTCTCTAAAAATATAAGCACAGTCACTGTGGATTCATGGTGAAAACTTCATAATACCACAAAACCAAGACCGCCTACCTGGCCACCCATTTTAACCTCTGGATAGAACTGATGTATGATTGATAGACACTAACTATGGAAATATTTCACAGGGGGCAGAAAAGTAAGGTTTTCCATGGGGCTTATTGTTTTCACAAAGTATATTGGCTCTGTAAATAGTTCTGGTTAAAGTAAACGCAGAGGATGCTCTGCAGCTATTTTTCCCTGTGCTTTAACCTGGGAGGCTGCTGGCTGGGCTCACAGGGCTCCCATGTATGCCACACACAAGAAAACCTCAAGGTGCACACAGCACCTCAGGAACACAGTCCCCATGTAAGGAAAGCCTTTCCGAGGGGAAAGACAACTTTTTGAACTCCCTACTTCAGCCTCCAGAGTTGAGATTGGAACACAGTTTGGAGAAAGGCAGTTTGGGTTTTGGTGATGCTGCTCATAGGTGAGTGAAGAGGATTGTAGCACCTTGGAAGTGAGCAAACCCAAATGTGCTGTCAGCCAGAGCCATTATCTGGAAGATTTTGACACGGGGCCCCTTTTACTTGAAGCACAGATAGGATTATGAAGAGGACATGTTAATGTTCGCTAACCACAACAGAACTGTCCTATTTGACACCACACAAAGTGATGATACTGCAAAAATCTTTGGGGTCTTTATAGAAAATAATGGAAAAGAGGTCATTCTTTTAATTCTGTTCTACAATTAGTTACTTCTTCATACCTTTTTTTTTTTTTTTTTTTTTTTTACAACCTCGGGAGACACCCAGACACCCACTCACAATTCTGTGCAGTTTGTAAACCACAGTTTATTTTCTGTTAGCACAGCAGTACCTCAATGCTGTGTGAGAACTCAAGGCTTTATGCATTAGTGGTGCAAACAGAAAGCCTATTTAGAATTTAGCACGGCTCACATTGTCTAATCTATTTTTCCCTAGCGTTAGATCTACTGAAGCATCTGTAAGTTTGCCCTGCTAAATAAAAGCGCCTGACTTTTAGAATGAAAGCAGCTCTTGTAGATTTTGAGTTTGTAACATGTCATATGGTACAGCTTGGTCAGGATATTTTTGAAGTTAAATAGTGTTTAGAGAAGTTCCAAAACAAAAATCAATCCAAGAAAAAAATTCCAAATAGAAGATTTCTGGTTTGCAAAATGTTGAAATGTTGTCAGCCCTGCTTCTTTTTGAATAAAGCTGATCTATAAAAAATGGCTTTGTCTGTATAGCTCTAACAAATGGGATTGATTTAATTTTCCTTCCCAGATGAAATAATTACTTTTGTACAGACAAGGAGGTATGGTGTTGCCTTATTTAAAGAACAATCATTCCAATTTGGGAAGGATAAGTGTTTGTGTGGTAACTTGTAAGTGCACAAGGGCTCACAACCCAAACCCCTTGTCCATGGAGGAAAACTCGCTGAGCACTGGATTAAACGCTGAAATACCTCTAGTTCCAAGCAGGCTACTTGAACATGTAACTACAACCTTGTTCCAGGTGTGCCACATGTCAGCACAGGCTTTAGAAAGCCAAAAATCTTCAGAGAGAGTACTTTGATCTTTCTACTCCTCAAGTACAACACCAAGCTAAACTAAAAGCAAACATCCTCGTTTAGCATGTTTAATCTGCTCGGGAATGTGGTATTCCCTGAAAGCAGATGTACAGCCGTCTGATTAACCTCTTGTATAAGTATAGGACAAACTATTTGTGTCCAAATTCCCCAGTCAGACCACAACTCACACAGACTTCTCATCTCTCCTCTGGTGGGGACCTTGGGAGTTTCCATTTGTCCGAGGAAGGGTTGTTTGTTGTGCATGTGACCCTGCTTCTGCTTCACCTGAGCCTCATGACTGTTTTTAGGCTGTAATCATCAAGATCTCATTTTTCCTTAAAATGGGAAAACAAATTTCTAGATTCCGTGATTGTAGAAAAAATCTGAAAGTGTGGAATATTCCCCTAAAATGCAGAATCCAGAGGTCAAATAAAATATTTTCCTCCCCTTTTTGTTTCAGGTTCTTACCTTTTTTAGTCAGTTTCTTCCTTTGGTATTGTTTTGCTCTGCAGAGAAGGTGGAGGCATGGGAATTAACTCACGCTTTTAGTAATCTGTTTTTTGGTTCTTTGAGGCTGACATTGAGCTTCTGCTCGCTTTCTGACCATAAGGATTATGCTGATCTCATCATAACTGAATTGGCAACTAGTCTCCAAACAGCACAAGCTACCAGCTCCTTCACAAAAGCAATTTAAGGTCTGTATGCCATGATCTATCTGAATCAAAGAGAGATCCATGGGAACTCTTTCCTTGTAGTGCTTATGGTAGTCCTAAAAAAAGGTTGGGATAAGACCCTAAGAGGAGACACAGCCTGGCTGACAGTATGGGTAGCATTCAGGGGATGAGAGGAATTTACTGTGCAGGTGTCAAACCAACCATTTGCCTCTCAGTATTCTGAGAGGGGTCCAGAAGGCTTCCTTTTTCCCCCCTTATAAAGTGTCCTGCAGCCTGAAGGTAAGGGTTCAATGCTGGACAACTGAGACATTTCTTGTTTAATTGTTAGTTCCTTGCTGGTATAATTTTAGATGTGAGTAATTGTTTTTTCCCCCTTCTTTTATTTTTTTTCTCTTTCTTGCATCAGTGGAAACAAAATATCAGAAGTATGGGAATATTGGAGCAAGTGGAAAGAGTGAAAACAACTGTTTTCCTGGAATATAATATTATGCCATGGGGGTCAGAAACAGATGAAGCTAAACAATGACAGAAGAGTGCACCTTTAAACATTTTTTCTTGTTCCATTTTGAGCCATAAGATATTCAAAGCTACTAATTTTACCAAAAAAGTAATTATTTTTCTTCTGGACAACTAGATTAAGATTTAAGCTACTGGTGCGTGTCTGGTTTCTTTTTGTACTTTCCACTTCTTTTTTAATTTTTGTGCTGTCAGTATATTCAGTGCCCATTTTAGTATGGCTCCTGTTGCTTAAGAGTGGTTGCAAAAGACTTTGTGTTTTGTAGAAACACAAAGAAATGACTGCTTGTAGCTATCAGGAACAACGTGAAGAACTGAGGAGGGAACTTGCTGATCTGTATTCAACCATACTATTTTGAAAAGTACGTTTCAAGAAAGAGTCATTTACACAGTTTACTAAGAACAAGAAATTCTACAATTAAAAAGCCTTCAAATAAAAGAAATCCTTCTCAGAGAACCCACTGGAAATTTTCATTTGAGTTCACCCAAGAAAAATCACTTTAAAATTATTGAAAAAACCAGATTCTTGAATTTCAAGTTCAAGATATTTCTTTAGCAAAAGGCTTTCATATTTTTTAAACAAGGTTCCATTTTTTTTAAGTCACAGATTTGTTTACTGAAGAGACTAATTCCTTATAAGTATCACAAAGAATTTACATTATTTGAATGGAGGAAAAAGGCATGAATATGTCTGAAACACAGATCCACTAGTTTAGTTTTGCATGAAATGTTAGCTTTAAGAATTACTTCTGGTTAATTGCAAGGACTAATAAAATAAGTAGGCCCCCTCACATGTTTCAAGTTAAATATCAAGTGTTCTGCTAAATCTGACAGGCTGTATTCCTCAGCAGATACAGAAAAGCATTTTAAACTTTTTTTCCCCCTTAGAATAAATGTAAAACATAGTAAACTGAAGTATTGCACAAATCCATTTATTTTTTATCTTATTGTTAATGCAAAACTCTTGAATATTGACCAGATAAAAGGTTTGATGGGTTGTGTTTGGGGTTTTTTTGTTTGGTTGGTTTTTTGTTTTGGTTTTTTTTTTTTTTTTTTTTTTGAGTGAGGAGGATGGAAGAAACATTTTTTCATTCAGAAATCTTCATTTGTAATTCTCACATACAAAAATGCAGTACTTGAAGATTTAGCACTTTGGACGACAGGAACTTTTTGTCTAACTTTGTCAGACATGAAATGAAATTTTCCAGACTATTTGATTCCTACAATTGTTTAGGAAACCCAAAATGGCTTTCATGCTTCAATTTTACAGAGCAGTCAGGAAATTTGTTGTTTTCCTTTGTCCAACATTCCTCTGTATCTGGAAAGTCTGCTTTTGAATATTAGGAACTTGATGCTATTTAATGGTGTTAATAATTTAACATTCTTAGATCTTTTTCAGGTAGTTCAAACCTTGAGAATACACAGTTTTTCACTCTTACAAATAAACTTCAGTTGACTCACCTTCTCCTACTTCAGTATCTCATTGAAATAAACATTACACAACAGCATTACATTTTATGTGTGCTATCACTCTGCCAATACAGTGAAGACAATTGGTGCTGCTCTGAACTGCAGAGTAGTAACCAAATTTAACATTAACAACTTTTTTCCCTCAAAACATGAGCCCATGAGCAACAGTAATGAATTTACATTATGCTTTTTGCAGACAATGTTTTTACTTTCACTTGCACCTGGCAAGTCACCCCAGTTGCCATGCCCTGAAAGTCAGAGTCATGCTATGACAGAGCAGGTGTTTTATTTTGGCTGAGAAGAGCAAATTTCCAGCTGGACAACAGCCTGTAGCCCTTTACATATACCGGAAGACGTCACATAATAATGTAAAAAAAAAAGAAGTTACCTAAGCTTTGTCTTGGTACCCACAAATTCCAGCAGCTCCTTTTGTTGGCTGTAGTACTCTATGGACTGAGACAAGAATACATGAGGTAATATTCTCCTCATATTTTTGAGATCTGAATAAGAAATTACACGTGATGAAAATGGTTCATGCAAAAATACTGTCACGTGCCGTCACACAGCAGCATCTTTGCTGGTCGTCCTGTGTGTAACAATAAAGGCACCACCAGACCACCTAAACTGAATCTTCATGTTCTCCTTTATACAAATCAGCCACTCTAGAAATGCCTTTCCTTTCAACTTCTGCATTAGATTAGTGTCTTTTATTTTATATAGGGCTTGGTACAACATGTACCAAGGCTGAAACCTACAAAACTGCTTTGTCTCTTTTCAGTCTCCTGTGGTTTGTGGAACCTCTTAAGCCCTTCCCATCTATTCCACACACTTTGTGTAAGCTACTTATCTTATATTTTTTACATTTACAAACCTGCCAATTCTCAGTCTCATTCCTCTTTCCATAAACCTGGTGCTGCTGATCCTTATTGGTCTTGGGAAGGCATCCTTTTTTCCCTAAAAAAAGGACTTAAAACCAACAAAGATTCTTTGAGAACTTCCCTTTCCTCTCTACCCAGTGGTGAGGCTGGGGCAAACTTCCCCTCTGCAATAAGGGGAACTGACTGTGCACTTCTCCTTCCAGCCTTCCCTTCCTCCTGGTGTGTTGGGTGCCTGCTGTAATGCCAGAAGATAAGTGGTGGTAAGGTTAACAAGTGGTTAACAATGTGACAAAATTATTGTGATGTTATAAGCCATATGGAGATTACAGCTAAGGCCATTTGTCTTCACAATGCTTCTTCAGTGCCCAATTTAAAAAACAAAAAAATAGAAAAAATGTCCTGTCTCCTACTGCCACATGGATGCCATTATTTTCATCCCTAATCGTTTTGCTGAGAATTCTTAAATAGCCTCCTCCTCAAAATACCTTTTTATTTGTGACACTCCCATCAAAACACAAGAGAACCACTGAAAAGGGCCAGAAAGAAGGAGCCTTCCCCAGCCCCTCCATGAGGCCCTGAGAAAAGCCAGAAACTGGAGAGAGAAATCAGAGGAATGAACGCACTAATTGCCAAACCCTCCAAACCCTCACTTCACCTGCTTGCCCCTTGTTGCTTGTATAAGTGATTTTTCCATCTGTAGGCCTATATGGAATCTAACTCAACAGCAGGTTCTTTGGTGCAGGAACCTCATTTACAGCTGGGATTTGAAAGCCAATAATTCTGTAAAACCACTTTCTTGCTGAGGGGGACCTAAAATAAAGCCTGTGATTTTTATAGAAGCCTGAATATGTATCTTCTGGAAATCAGACTCTAAGAATCATATTTTTCAGTCTCCCTGTCACTCAGGCAAGCTTATGGACAGGTTGTGGACTGTTTTTCAGGAGAAATTTTTAAAACACAATTGAAGCAGAGACTTGCTAGGAATGGTCTGGATATAAACAATTCCACTGGTAGTTTTCACATCAAGGCTTCTGTCTTTTTCTGTAAGAGGATTGCAAGAACTCGCTCAGAAATCCTTTCTTCAATTTTTTTACTATTTTTCACATTTCATAGAATGTCTCCAAGCCATAAAAATTTCATAAATAACAACTCAAAAACTAGACAACACTATTACAGGAGGCTAAAAGGAATTCTGGAAATTATGATGTCACTCACAAATCTGATGCTAATCGTGTGCAGTAACAAATGAAGATCTGAGATGAAAACAAAGTGATGGATGAGAATCTAATAACAGATACAAGCAAAAATGGTTTAACCGTAACAACAAACCAAAAACCCCCAAAACCCTCCTGCCCCACCTCAAAAAAGAGGAAGCAGAGCTAAAACAATCTCTATTCAAAATTCTGTTCCACAAGTCTCAGTGGAGCCTTTGGGACTGTGGTCCCCATATTTCAGTCAGCTATGTGTTTCATGAAAAATTTAGATCTGAAGATTCATGGAGTTCTTGAGTGTTTTTAGCACACTGGCTTTTGTTCTTGCATTTGTGCTTTTGCCCAGCACCTCAGCAGTTAGAACATCCCCCCTGAGACTTGAAAAACCTGGGTTTTTTTTCCTCCCTTTGTCCAACAGAATTCTGGCTTAAAAATCTCTCTAAAAGTTTCTGGAGGGTGCCTTGGGGAAATCTGGGATCAGAGGAGCCTCTGAATATGTCTGTGGAAACTGTTCCATTTTGAATGAAATAATTAAATACTTGCTAAGCTGTTGGCCTTGAGGTTAGAGAACTTGCCTGGAAGGGGAGAAATGAATATTTCAGACTGCTCTGATTCATAGTTCAGTATTTTATGTTAAACCAAGCAGGGAAAAGACCTCTAGCATTTTCTTTCCAAATGAGCCTTACTTTAAAGTCCTATTCACACGGTTTTTTTGCTTGTTTTTTTATGTGCCACCCAAACTTAGGTGAGGAGTATGAACACATTATAACTCTAGGGAAACCTACAATTTTGTGCTCAGTATTTTCTGTTGCCTGGCTTTGGTGCCTCTCTAGGCATTATGTCAGACTTTGCAAAGCTTATCCTTATGTGCCCAACTCTCCCCACACAGCCTTGGCACCTAATTAGGGTCCAGTGAGTTGGGATATTTGGAAGTTACTTCTGGGCATTTCATTTCTAATTATTTTTCTTATTCTTTATCAAATTACTATTCCATTAAAAATAAATCCTTCTGCTAATTGTAGCAAGATAGGGAAAGCATTCTGCTGTAACACTGTATCTCTATGGATTGGAATTGGTGTGATACCTTCTTCAGGACCCTTAGCTCCATATAAATCTTTCCCCTGGCAATATTTATCAGTCACACTGTTTGAGGCGATTCAAATTCAGGATGTAGAAAATCCATTTACTTTTTTTCCTGGGGTTTCCTGATTACTGAAATAACCTCCATACTATCATCTTCTACAAGAATTTTTCCAGAGGCAAAGAATTTGGGTGGACTTCTAGTAAATCTACAATTGAGTTTTTCTTCTTTTTTTCCCCCAAAGGCAGGGAACCATTTATACTCTGAAATGAGTTCACTGTAAAAAGCCACTGAAGATTGTTTTCATGCTTTTTTTTTTCATCCTCAAAGGCCTATAAGATGATGGGCTAATCTTTGATATTTAAAAAAAATAGATTATATTGCAGTGGATGGCACTCCTAATATTAACACTGTTGTTTTAGATGCAGGTGTCATGATATGCAAAATCACTGAGCACTAGATACCCTAAATATCCAAAAGATATGTTGGCTGCAAGAAGCCTCTACAAGTCTCCTCCTTTAAAAATTATTATTGTGGACAGGAAAAAGGACCATAGGTATTTGCAAAATGGTAAATTTGTACCCATCTGATTCTGAAATGTCCGTGTAGAGTTATTTTAAACTTACTGCAAAAAACAAAGAGGATATGAGGATGAGTTAACATGTTACTTCATTTAGCACCTCATGGGAATCTGATACTGAAGAACATTAGTTATCTAGGCTGAAAATAATAATTTAATCTTTTTCATCTAGTGCTACCTAGTTTATAGAGCTGCTTCCAGGTTGAGCTGTTGCATTTTTATTACAATACAATAAGAAATTACCTGTCATACAATAATTTTAATTGTCTTTCCCTTAAAGGTCTTCCTTGCAGCTGTGTAGAGCCAAAGAGCTTGGGCAATTTGACTTTTGCCCTTGGATATCTGGGAAGTTTCTGCTTACCAAGTTTTGGTTCCCCCTCAAGAAGGGTGATAAATTTCATAAGTGAAAACAACAATTATAATATCATCAGTGTGGTTCGCCTGGGGGGTACATCTAGAATGCCATGAAGCTGAAAAATAAAGAACTTTGACTGAGAATGAAAGTGATGACTCATAACATATTCCGTCCTGTTGCCTGTGTTACCCTGCTTACAAAATATTTTTCAAAATTTCCAGAAGTAAACTAAATGTTTGAATGGTGTTCATACTGTAAAAACCAGTAAGCCTAATTACTTCCCATCCTAAGAGCAGGGAAACAAAGGAAAATCCAAAGGAGCAGGTCTAAGGACTCTAATATTCAAACCCTCTTTCTGCTTCTTTCCTGTTTCTCCAGTGATTCTTCCAGTCACCACTAACTTGTGCTTTGCAGAGCTGTGGTCTTAGAACTGTGCATTGCTAGAACTTACAGGCTGATTTCCAGAGAAAGGACTGGACTTCATTTCACCTGGGAAAGAATGCAATAACAGCTAGGATTTTAAAAAAATTCTGGCTGAATAATAACTTTATGACTCTAATTAGCAGCTATGAGCTGCTAATTACATGGGAAATTTACAATAAAGAAGAAAGAGGTGGTCGATGAGGAGGATGGGTGCAAGACCCAAAAGAGGGTTATTCTGTATGTAGTTCCTAAGAAGCTAAAGCCAGCTATATCTTAACTTATATTCAATGGCATTATAAAATTATCCTTTCTGAAAAGTTCACTATAGACAAAAACCGAGAAAAACACAGTCTCTTATTAGGTTAAACTATCTTTAAATTTGTAGCTGCTGCAGAAGAAATGGCATGGCAGGTTTGGAAGTGCAAATGCATCAAACTAAACATGCACAGAACAAAGCACTGTCCAAAACCAGAAAAAAAGCTGAAGCATGTGACAAGAATATTCAGCCACATCACTTTTTTTCACATCATGTGTAAGTGAACACTGAATCTTGGCACAAACCCAGCCAGCTGAGAGGAAAGGCTTTCACAGCTCTGTTCTAACCACCAGTCTGTTTCTTTCTTTTTTTTTTTTTTTTTGGTGGGGGGACATTTCTATCTGCAAGCTGACCCATTCCTTAAGCATATATACATGTCACTTGAAGATTTAAGAGTCAGAGACATTGAGAGACTGTCCAGATCCCTCTTTTACAGTCCAAGAGACAACTCCAAGAGGCTGAAATACTACTGGGATTTGAAACTGTGTGTGCAAAAAGTTTCTATTTCTTCAGCTAGTTAGAGTGCTTTGTTTCTATAATTTCATATGCATTAAAAAGAAATGTGTAGCAACTAATATTTTAAACTAACTTTCTGTTATACTCTTGGCATCATCTCCAAACAGTCATATATCTTAATGACATTCCATTTATTTAACTGCTTTTCTCATTAAAAACACTGCCCTGGTGGTACTGATAGCTCAAAGTTTGACTCTAGATTATACAGATCTGCATGAAGAGATGAAAACCCGGGGCGGAGCAGCAGCCCCAGAGAAGGGAACTGCCCTGTTATGAGTTTAAAGGGTTGAGGGAAAACATACATTGCCTGATGCACTTATTATCCAGGAAATTGCTCATTGCTATTAGTGATTGTCACTGAAAGTACCAAAATAATCCAAGAAACTGGTCTTTCAACTAACAGTGGGTCCAGTGCTATTAAAATGATCATACATGATTCTGCAAATTGAAGCATTTTTAAAATTAAAATAAAGACAAAAAGTGATGAAGTATTTTTCAGGTCATTGATTTATCAGGAAAGTAGATTTTATCAGTGCCCTGAATGGGTTTGTTACAGCACATTACAGATCTTTACACTTTGAGAACCTAAGTCCTTGGGTGTTTTTCTCTTCACAAAGCCAGCTTGACCAAGGCTTTGTAGTCTGAGGGCAGGCCCTTGAGCTAAGAAAGGGTGGGAAAAAAAAGTGTTATAGGGATTTCTTATAGACCCAGTATGAGAAAGTCATTAATGTTTTAAGCTCTCCCCTGGTTAAAATTTGGAGTTTGCTCTTGCAATGAAGATCTTGGGAAACAATAAAAGTCAGTACCCTGGACTGTATAAAGCCTTACCAGGAACTCTTCCCCACTTGTGTCAAAGGGTAGTGAGAATGTGAAGGCCCTGTGGTACTCAGGAGTTCTCTGAAAGCCTGCAGTGACAGCACTGCTGAAGAGCTCCAAGCTGCACTGCTCTCAGAAGGAGGGCCCCCAGGAATGATTTTGGAGCACAATATAGACCCATCCAAAATGGTCCAAGGATGGCTGCCAGTTGGAAGGGCCCCTCCAGGATGTGAGTGCAAGGTTTATATCATGAAAAGTCAGTCACATGTAATCCTAATTTCCAATCAGTGGCACTGAGGCTCAGTGGGAGAAGAGGTTCTGCCAGGCTCCCAGAGCACTCTGAGAATGTCAAAATGGCACCTCCAATCTGTGGCTCTCTGCCACATTTTGCAGGATGCACATTCCAAAGATGGTATGGTACTCTCAGCAGAGCATTTCTATCACACATTGTGTGTCCTGTTTCTTGTTTTTGTGCCTCAGGAGGCTCTGCTGTTTTGCATAAGATGAGCTGTTAGGTGACACAAAGTCGTGACTTCCTTCATGTATGCCCTGTGAAATCAATTGATACTAATACAAGGAAATGCAAGGGGTTGCTCAAGAAATGAAGATTACATGTTATTGCCTCATTTTCTGACTTTTCAGTTGATGGACCGCTCTTTACAAAGATCAGAGTAAAAATATGGTTCAACAGGTTGTCATTTGGTCTCAGTGACTGCAGACCAGGAAGACATGAATAACACACTGAGATTGGAACTGTTTAATAATACAAACACTCCAGTGATGTACCAGGTGCTGCCTGAAGGCATCAGCTTTCAGATGAGACCCTCAGCTCTTTATCTGAGCTCTAGCATTTTGTAGATAAATGATCACTCTGCACTTTTGGGAAGAGCACAGGGACAACCCCAGGTTTCTAGCTAACATTCACTTTCTTAGCACATCATATAACATGCAGGGCTGTTACTGACTGAAGCTTGGCTGTTAATGTTTGCCTACACGGTCACCGTACTCACCAGCACCTAATTCATCTGAAAGTGGTCTTTAGGATTTTGAGAGAGATAGTAAATAAAACTAAATTACATTTTTCCATTTTGTCTCACATACAAATCTCTATAAACATGAACCAATCCCGTGTGTGCAGTTTGAGCACAAGCTTTGCTTCTCATTTGCTTTAAATGAGAGTTTTTCACATCCTTAGAAGCAGTATCATTTCTGCTTTGAATGTTAATGACATATACAAGGGGACTGAAAGTTTTGCAAAAAATCAGCGGCTCAAGTCACAGGTGCACTTCTCTTGCAGCACTTTCCTGAATGAGTGTGTCTGTGTGTAAAGCAAAGGCCATATTAGCAGCAGAGCTTCCCATGCCAGCATTTCCACCTCTATTTGTTATCACCAGATGCAAAAGTTATTTGTGCAAGCAGCAGTTAACTAGCAGTGGTTTAATTTTCCTGAGGCCTGTAGGCTGTTCTCTGCAGAATGCAATCCCACATTAGAACTTAATTATTTTAAGAGTTTGGAGAAATAAAAGACCTTAACAGCAAGTTAAGTATGAGCTCAGGGAACCACGGGTCCCTGTCCAAGTCACTTTCCTCTGCTGATTGATTATGGATTTGTCAAAAATCAGATTTAGTTTTTAAATATTATGTGCACTATTCTTCTAATAGCTGACAGAATATTTGAATACAAAGGCAAATGAGGAAGTTCCTCTACTAAGTTCATAATTTGCTGGGAAAAATTAATATACATTATTAAGGCCACCAAATGTCTGTGCAAAATGGCAGTGATGTACAGAAAGGAATAAGAGATTTGAGAATTTGAAAAAATATGTGTTTTCCATATACCTAACTGTTTATCACAGGGAGGGATTCATTTTGTTATGCTGTGTTTCCTAACCCAGCCTTCCATTGTCCTGAACAAAAGTGCAAGTCATGTAAATCACATGTATTATGTACAGAATAGACATTAACTGCAAATCTAACTTGTACAAAATTTTGTGTAAAGATGGAATTTATTGTTGCATACATTTTTTTTCCTAATAGAAATAACATCCCCCAAAACCCCAATGAAGTTAGGTACACTCAGTATTCAGGTAGAACATCAGACTATCTCCGTTTTCAGCGTGAAAATCTATTGGTATGAGTGTCACTACTCACTCATTACTTGCTTAAAAAGTTTGTGAGTGGCAGAACTGGTCAGAAAATAATGACAACCTATCCCTGTAGACCGTCTCAGGTTATTTTTGGGAGTCACATCAAATTTTGGAATCTAAAAAAAATATAAACAAGAACAAAAACTAGTTGCAAATTTATTGATATTCCTGGAAAACAGGATGTTATAAAATAAAAAAAATCAATATGTTATTGGATATAATATTTTAATTCTGTGTACAAATATGTAGAAAACCTGAGAAGTTACTTATAAGTGTTGCAAACTTTTCAACATAATGACTTGTTTTGTAAGAAATGTTCAAAGTAACCAAATTCTTTAAGAGATCAGAAAAGAACAAAGAGATTCTGTAGAAACAATGGACCAAATATATCTCAAGGATAACCCCACTGAGATCAGTGGAATTGCACTAGGGATATACTTGGGCCAGTGACTCCAGAAATGATGTTAATGAGAAACCTTAACACTACTGCTAGAGAAATCTCTATTTAAACCATGCTGTGGCAGTTCATGTGAAAAAGTAAATGGGACCTTCACACGAACTGCACAGCATGTGAGTGTGAATCAACAGGCTATAATAAATTGGTTTGGTTTCCTTCTCTCAGACTTAAGCAAATGTATTATATTGTAGAATTTGTGAAGTTTTAGTGAAGGTTATGTATTATTCCATTACATTCCAAAAAGCCTGATTGGATTCAAAAAGGGCCTCATGTTGAAAAATATAATTCCTTCAAAAAAGAGAAACTATCTCAGATTTAATGCGTGATAAATCCCTATTAAAAATTCCCTTTTTGTCTAAAACTTGATCTGGTAGATATCAGTAAGCTCTGGATGAAGAAATATTTTCTAAGATAAAAGCCTCAAATTTTTCAAAGGAAAGTAAACCTGAATGGGTTTCTAACAAAGTTTTAATTTCTCATAGAAAGAAGCAATGATTTAAATAGTGCAGAGGAATGTAGCATCTGACATCCTATGACATGATAAATCCTGGAAATACTTAAACCCACAGAACCTGACCCAGCAGAGAAAGGAGTGACCCTTTCAACTTAAACTGCTGATCGTAAAAAAGTAAGACAAGATCAAGATTATTTTTAATTTAGGGCAAAGTACTCACAAATAACAGAAGCTGAAAATGCCTGGATTGCTCTGGCCTGCCTCAGACTGAATGCAGCTCTTACATAAAACTGTTCACCAGCAGATTTGTAGGCATTCCACATTTGTTGTTCCTAGGGATAAGTGGGCAAAGTGAAATACAGAAAGATAAGGTGGGCAGCATACCTGAGATGAGGAGTAATAATGGAATCAGGATCTCACCACATCCACTGATGTGAGAGAGAATCCAGCAACAATATCCCCACACCAGATCACCTACATAAAATGTGACTGATCACTCAAGCTCCTTCCTGTTTGAGGATGCCAGCTTCAGTCTCCAGCAAAGAGCAATAACTTGTTTCCTAATCTAGTGTCTGCTTACAGCAAAGTGTTCAAACTTTTCAAAAATAAAACAAAACAAAACAACCCAAAAGACCCTCAGCAGTTCTGTGGGTATGTGAGAGAGATCATAAATGTGATGTCTATATGCTGGACTGAACTCTCTGCACTGGGTTTGGTGACCCTGGACGTCACTTCCAGTCCTCTAGTCCTACAAACTGATTTTATTCCAGAGGTCACTGTAAAAGAAATGCAGCATTTCACAGATTTTATCTAGCACATGCAAAATGATCGTGTTCTGACATTTCAGCCGTTGAAAAGAACCAGTATTTACTACCTCACATGAAAAAGAGCAGAAGGCTAAAATGCATAACAAAGTAAAGCCATGATATGAGACAGATGAACTCATTTAGATAAAATAAGTCAAGACTCAACCTTCATCTGAACTTCAAATCGAAGCCGTTAAAGCTGCCATGAAAGTTAGTCCATTTATTTGTCTTCCAGTTCTCCTTTTTCTTGAGACTGCTATTGAAGAGCTGGGTAAGATTTAGGAGGGAACAGCTCCTGCTGCTGCTACAGCCAGCCTTCTGTACCCTACCGAGCCAGGTACTCGGGCTCTCATGCCTCACTTTCCAGTCACATCCTGGTGTTCCTGCTCCCTCTCCTTGCTGTCTGATGTACATACTTTAAACACAAACTTTAGAACAAGAATTACTTTCTGTTATGTGATTACACAGTGCCCAAGGTCCCTCTTCCAGCCATTGCACCCTGTGTGTTTGCAGTACAAATGATGATGTTGATGAAAATATTTTTATCTCTGTGTCCCACAGTGTCACATAGATGAATAAATATTTTTGGCAGAGATATATTCTTCATGTTCTATCTCTTAGGTTTAGTATTCTGGATATAACTTGTGTGATTTTAAAAAGCAGCAAGAAAAGAGACAGAAATATTGGACATAGTTTTGCCTGCACCATATGAGCCCCATAGTATTACCATGCCTTCATTCAGAAATTAGAATCAAGCAAAGGCATTAACTACATTTTAATCCATACTTTATGGAAAGCAATTATCATTCTGCTATGTGCCATTTCCCTCTACATCATTGCAATAATGCTCTGGATTTTTGCATGAATCCTTTGGGTTAAAAATGTCCCACAAAATATAATGGAAAATATTTTATAGAAGAAAATGGTATACAATTCAGCATGGTCCCATTCATAATTTGTTCTAAAATTATTCAGCAATGTTAATTTTTCTCTCTGGACTTCATAAATAGCTCAAACACCCCCAACTGAGCATAAAAATAACTAATGTTTGATGGGAACTCTCTTTTAGGTCCTTTAACTGCTGTTTCTAAACTAGCCGTTTTCATCCTGTTTTGGGTTGCCAAGCATGGCACAGAAGGGAGTCAGCAAAACACCTCCTACAAGTCTTTGTTTGTGAAACAGTCTTTAACCAAAACCAATAATCCTTGCTACAGCTCAGGAAATTTGGAAAAGTGAGGTTTAGAACACTCATCAATGGATTTCTTCAAAGGAAGAAAATACTGGTTCAAGCTTCTCAGTATTGCTGTTGGGGCCTGGGGGATGTCTTTGTCTTTCCTTTCCACTGCCAGTGCCCCATTTTGTCTTCCACCTTCAAGGCACTTAAAGAAATCCTTGCTTTTATTCATTCTCATCTTACTCAACAGATAATAATCTGGTCAAAAGACATAACAATGTTTTGAGAGATTCCAGATTGGAAGAGGCCTCTAATATTGATTCCAGCCATTAACCATACATAACTTGTGTCTGGAAATCAGCCTGGATACCACTATAAAAAATTCATTGCTTGGGGCATTGTTGAAACTGGGCAGATAAGGCACAGAAGAACCATTCTACTTAGAATTTTGGAAGAGGAAAAAGATGATCTAATAACTTTCATTACATGCTCACATGATATAAATATACCAGACAGCTGTATTTTTCAGAGTACAAGAAAATAAAAAAAAAACAAAACAGCAAGAAATACCTGTGCAGGCCAGCTGGAACAAATAGTTTAAAAAACAAATGTTAAAGAGAAGAAAAAGGAGAAATTGTGAAAGAAAAAAAAATTATTCAAAGGTCTTCCATAACTAATATGTGCAATGTGACACAGTGTTGTCTCTGCTTGCTTGTGAAGTATTTATAGATTTTGATAGGGTTTTTTTGCAGCTGTGTTGAACAATCTTTAAATGTTACCACAATCCAAATACAGGTAACTATTACAATAACAAAACATTGTGAATCATTCTCTAATTTTCTTCTAGCCAGTGTAATAGTAACTGTGTTAATCATTTAAATGGCTTGCTGTATTTCCATCCTTTATGCAGCAGTATTTAGAAGTGTTCCCATCACTCTGATTTTATGTCATACCAGTCATTATATGGTGAAATACTAATTTGAAAACCTAGCAAAAATGAATATTAAGTGAATAGGTCAGTCACAATCATTCATGGAAGGCCAGGAAATATGTTAAGGCAACAGAATATAGTTTGTCCTAACATTTAGGGAGAGAAGCATATAAATCACTATCATGGAATCTAAGACATTACAAAACTGTCTCAGCTGTAACAGCAGGCTGCAGGGCAATATTTACTGATAGTTTTAATTATTGTTTTTATGGGTATTCAGCTTTGGTATTTCCATTTCCTTAAAACCACTCTCCCAAAAGATTTAAATTACAAATTTCTGTTATACAATAATTTCACCCTACCACTATTATTAGGATGTCAGCTCTCATTCTTGGTCAGTTCTTCAATTTATAGGTAGTTATGGACAAATTAGTCCTTACCTATTACAAGCGTTTTCCCTATTTAGTTGAAAAGTACATTGAAATAAATTCAGTTTCTGTAGTGACAATAGGGAAAAATATTTTCATTTCAGTTTCTGCTACAATCCATGCCTATTTTTTATTTGTTTTCAAATTGTCACTGGGGCACTCAGTAATGTTCTGAAACTTCACACACAAAAGAATAAAGGTTTTAACCTCAGCAGACCCGGCAGAACATGGCAATAACTTCTAAAATTAGAGAGCAGCATCCTCTAAATGAAAAAAAAAGTTTATAAAGGAGATAAAAAAGCAGAAACCCCAACCCAAAACAGAAGGCAACTTAATTTATTCTATCTATTCTGCAAAGGAAGTGAATAAAGAAACACAAAAAAATATTTCCTCACTTATTGCGAAGTGGATGAGTTTGGACAGCACCTCTGGAGATTATCTAGTCCAACCTCCTGCTAAAAGAAGAGTCAGTGGGAACAGGTTACTTAAGACCATGTCCAGTTGAATTTTGAATATCTCTGGGGTTATGTCCACAATCTCTTCAGACAACTTTGTCCAGTGTTGGATCACCCTTGTAGTAAAACTGTCTTTTACTTAAATTTTCTTAATGGAATTTCCTGTGTTTCAATTTGCGCCTTTTGCCTTTTTTCCTTTCAGTGGATAGCACCAAGAAGAGTTTGTCTCCTCTACACCCTTCCTTTGCACACATTGATGAGATTCCCACCATGATCCTCGTCTTCTCCAGGCTCAGCAGTCCCACCTCTCTCAGCCTCCCCTTGCATATCAGATGCATCAGTTCCTTGATCATCTTCCTTTCCCCTTACTGGTCTACCTATGAAGATTCTTTACTCAAATTCACGGTTTATGCATATATATTATACTTATATTGCACATATTTTAAAAAAGTACCACACACCTGCTTTAGGGGGAATTCTGTAGGTAATTAGGTAGGCCCATACAACATTAACGCAGCTCATGTGGTGTGCCTAATACTATTTTTAACCTCTTTTGGGAGGTAGGGGCATGATCTATTATCCATTCAGTCTACATATTTGTTTCTTCTTCACTCTTCAGTTTGAGGCTTGAGGCCTTTTTTTTAACATTTATAATCAAACCCTGATCTGAAAAAAGAAAGGTTCTTTTTAATAGGGCTTTTCAGTGTAACTTCTCACTAGTGTAAGTAGCTGTGCCACAAATGTTCACAGCACCCCTGTGAGGCAAGGCAACATCTCTACTCCCATTTCACAGACAGCCTCTGGCCTGAATTTTTAAAGAACTCTGCATTATTTGCACTTTAAATGTCCCCACTGACTTTGGTTGCAGCTGCCAGTGCTCAGCACATTTGAAAATCCAGGCTTCTAGGGCTACAGACTGGCTTGTCCAACACAATCAGCTTAATCATAAAGCACAATGTTTTTATCTTGTGAGATAACAGTTTGGAACAAGGGAAAATCCTATTCAATGGAATCTTTATGGTTACAGCTCTCCTGAATAACTGTCCTTTCCACACTCCTTCATTTCTTAAGCACTGTATGAGATACACACCATGTGGTAATGAAATATGAAATGCATGCATTTTACTGAGCAAATCTCTCACTTGAGGTGTGAGGTCTTTGGTTTGAAAATAAACATCATTCAAGGCTCAGCTGGGAAGTGTGGTGTGTGCTGCTCCGACAGCCAGGTCCCACTCTCCTTGCTCAGTCAGCCTTTTGCATAGCATTAGCCTGATCTTACACTTTCCCTGTGACAAGCTCCCAGAAGTAAGTGTGAAAAGGAAGATCACTTTCCACTACCCACAGGAAATGAAATGACCCTTCTGTTGTCAGCTGGATGATACCTGAGCTGTATGCCCTGCAGAAGCCAAGGCTGGAATGGACTTGTTCTCATTAAACAAAGCTAAATATTGGAAGGACATTCAAACTGCAATGTAGGAGCTCCACAGGCTCCACCTGAACTTCCAGAGTTACTTCTGTTAGCTTTAAGATATTCAGCCTTAAGACCCAGTTTCTGGATGATGCCACTGTAGGTTTTAGCTGACAAAAATGGGGGGAGTGTCTGTACATGTGTGTGAGGCTGTCGTGAACTACAGTGCTTCCTAACCTTGGGGCATCTCAGGGTTTCAGTGGCCCAGTTGAACAACTCTGGAGAGGAGTTTGCATTGTAGCAGCCTTTGTCCAGCTGTTTGCTACTCAGAGTCCCCACCCAACATACTCCTTCCACTATGCCAGCAAATTGCACAGCTCTGGCCACATTGAGTTGTAGCCTGCTTGTCCAGCCCCATCTCCCAGTCCACCCCATGAAGCACAGGAACTCTTGTTTGAGACTGCCTCTGTTCTCACAGTCACAGCTGAAATCCACACCAAAGTAATGCTTCCAACAAACCATCCTGGAGATGGGGCAAGAGGAAAGGGGCTTTCGTATCGCTGCATGGATGATCTGCCTCAGACAGCATTTTGAGAAATGCTTCCCAGGCACATGGCAAAAGCCATCTCTGTCCTCACCTATGCACTCCCTGTGCTGCTGTGCTCAGGTTATGCCTAGGGATGGCATATTAATAGGTTGTCCTTCTGTGTGTGTTTAATTTCTGAGGCTGATGACCTGAACATGATATGAGCACTGACAGCCATTGTAATTGTATAAACTTGGGGAGAGGGGGAAATTAAATAATCATAACAAAACCAATTGTCAAGAATAATAAGATTTTCCTTTTAGTGGAATAATAGTGTCATTAGTTATTAAAAGAGAAAAATTACAAGGAATCATCAAGGCAAAAAGTAAATGAGCCTGGAAACTGCAATTCCTTCTTATATAGGAGTGCCCTCTGCAGTCTAGTTTGTGGGGAGGGATGCTGTGCCCACTTTCATGATGCTGTACCAGAGGACATCAGAAATAAGTTGGTCAAATCCAGTTCAGAAAGTTGGGATGTGGAGCCATAAATGAATCCCTGAAGCATGGGGTCCACCGTACTAAAAGACCATTCTCTAGACAAAGTGCTAGGACACATCTGATGGACAAGCTGAAAGACCTGTGTACACTTAAGAGGCAGGTTTTCAGATATGAACATTGCAGCTAAAAAGGCACAACTTTAATCATTGCTGCTTAGACATAAAGCAGTTTACTCTTTGTTTTAAAGCTTAGCAGAAACTGTAAAGTGATCTCCAGGAATGCTCTTCAAAGGGGACATTGTCTCTGTCCTTTCAGGATTTTAAGCTCTAAATCTGGTCACATGCTGCCATAATATTTTAATGTCATTCCTAGCTGGCAGGTAGCAACTTGCTTTTCATCAGTGCCTTATGGAAGTAACCCAAGCGTTAAGATGTGACCTCATTCCTAAACACACATTTATCCATCAACTGCAAACAGGAGCATCATTTCTTCTTTTATGATGCTTTACAAAAAAAATATATTTTTAATTTTAAAAAATGTGTGGAAAAGAATATTTAATTCAAGAGGGAAAAAGTCCTAAGCCTCTAAAAGTTTATACTGCCTCCAATTACTTTTCATGCGTGACTATGTGGCAGGGAATACTTCATTATACCAGGTCACCAACTTTGACATCTCTAACCTCACAATAATGGTCCTTTTTGTAATGTACCAAAATTGAAAATCAGTTTAGTTTATGTTCTCACTAGGTTCATGGCTCTGGTGCCTAATATATTGCTGACTTACAGGTCAGCACTACTCCCTAGTGAGGAATATTAAATAGCCACAGCTTATATTAGAAGGGGTGAAAAGGTCCAGCTCCAGTCTGCTGTATAGTTCACATTCGTTAGTGCTTTAAAAACTCAGTAAGTTGCATAATGTTTCCACTTATCCATGAAATTGAGGCATGATTCATATCACAGGCATCTTTAAATGATTTGTAGTCCACTATTTAAGTATGTATTCCACATAAATAAATACTTCCTGAGTTTGTATACATGATTTGTGCTAGTCAGTATCATAAAAGAGGCACAATAGGGCCTGACCTATATTACTGTGGCAAGAAGTTCCTACAGCTAATGGAAAACCCCCAAAGAGCCAACAGGAATGGTGTAATACAATGCACCTCTGTTTGGAAAAGGCATTTTTGGAGCTTATCAAAGTGTGAATGCTATTTCCCTCCATCAAAAACTTCTGTTCTTTCCACTCCCAGCACTCTTTGTGCCTTCTAAAATTTTCATTTTAGGGCTGTGTTGTTAAAATTAACATTAGCATGTGGGATACAGTGTTGAACTGCTGATAGCTGGGGTGCTCCTTGAACCTGCTCATTCCTGAGCTCTATTTGTGAAACAAATTGGACTGGAGCTGCAGGCCTTGCTTTGCCAGTGAGCACACCTGCCTTCAGTAACAAAACTGCTTTGGGGGCTTTCATTTAACAGAATAACATTGGGAAAGAGAACATATTTATAGTTGTCTGGAAGATGAAGGATGATAGTTGTTCAGAAAAAATCCATGTTCTTTCTTTCACCATGATATCTTTTCAATGTCTGGTAAATTATTTGCAAGAAAACCAAAGATGCTAAGATTACAAGCTACACTTTCTACATTGCACAGTTCTCTGTGCAACAGCCTGTGAGGATCCCCTGAGGGCTGTCTATAGGCAGACTGAGGGCTGCAGAAGGGGGTGAAGCAAAGAACCATGCCTTCACCTCCAAGATCCTCCCTCCAGCACAAAAACCTTGTGGATTCCTTACTCAGAACATGTGACAGCAGTAGGTTCATCATGCTCTTGGTATCATTACACTTTAAGATTAATGTGGTATTTTAATCTCTAATGTGGGTGTGATTAGTTCTTTTAAAGTCGTTGGAACTCACATAAGTGAAAACACTATCAGATCACAACCTTTTAATTAGCAGTATGTTGTTATAAGCTTGGTAAAGGAATTACTGAGTGAAATGATACAAGCTGATTTATTTGAGTCAGATGAGGCAGTGATCACAACAGACTGCTGGCTGATGTGCATGAATCTGTAGGAGTCCCAACTAAAGAAGAGAATAAGATATTTTTTAGTTTTAATTTCACTGATGTCTTTTGAAAAGAAAAATACCTACAGACAAAGAAAAGGTACTTTCTGTGGAAAAAAAACCCAAACCAACAACCAAACAAACTCTTTGCATACTGTGTGTTTTTCTCTTTGAACATTAAAATTTCTTCATTGTCCCTTAATTGCTTTTCTCTTGTTTCCACAAGGTAAAAACAGAAACAAAAGACAACCCGCATAGACAAATACTTTGTTTTATCATAATGATGTTGGACATTTTCAGCTTCTCTCAAAACACTAGAGTATTTGTTGGAGCTTATAATTTTTTTAAAAAGTGTTGTTTCACTGAAACAAACAGCTGAATATGCTATATGGATATTTACATTGATATGAACTACATTATGTTCTTGAATTTTGATTCAATAAATATACTGTTTTGCTTTACTGTCAATTCCTCTTTCTCCCCCTTTTCTTTTTCTGCTTTAAATCTGTTCTCCTTTTCCTCTCTTGCCATGCAAAATTGCCTAAAGGATATCCAAGCCATTAATGTGCACACGGGTCTCAACGGAGCAAAACAAGCTGCCTGGTATGCAGACAGACTTTTCAGCTCAAACATCTCAACTAAATCTCCTCTGTGACATCGTGTAGGCCAATCCTGGAGTCTTGGAGCACGTTCCCCATGCAGTGTCCTGCACAATGACCTTGTTCACCACAGCTGGGCCCAACTGCACTTCCCTTACAGTCCAATTACCTCACAACTTCTGGGTTGATGACACGCAGCTCTGGGCTCACCTCTTTCATGGGAAAGTATTTTAACTTTCCCCATGGAAAAGATTGCCACTTGGCCCAAGTATCCTGATTTCCCTACACATCTGTAAGAATAATTTCCTTGAAAACTTATTTTCTTGGTCAGCAAGGTGAGAACACAGTCCTTTTTCTCTCATTTCTTTCCAAATACTTATATCTAATACATGTGAACAGTCAGAAACAAGACAGAACAATGAACTCTACATGGGCACAGCAGTTGCCTATAAATGACACTTATGCTGGTTCAGAATATATGACATGGCAGGCAGAAATGTTCAGATAAAACTATAAACAAACAATCAAAATCATTACTGCAATTTGAGAACCAGCTAGAGACTACTTGGACATAAATCACTTTGAGCAGAAACACAAAGAAAATATTTCTGAAATGTTGGCTAGCAGCCATCTTAAAAAAGGTCTTTTTTTTTTTTTTTTTTTGGTGGACCATATGGAAAGGCACGAAATTTCTGGCTAACATCTTTTTTTTCCCCGAAGATCACAATATTTTCATTCAATGCTGTGGTTTTTTCTGCACATCAGAATGTGTATTTATGAGAAAAATAACAGCTTAAATCCTCATTACTCTTCATGATTTCACAATTATAGCTGCCGTACATGACCTTCCCAGCCACAATGCTGCACTAATCTGCCAGTGCAGGAGTCTCCCACCATGACAGAGCCTGCTGAGTGTTCCTGTGAGGGTGTTTTGGGGAGGACATGGGCCTGGACAAGGGGCAGAACCAACTCCCAGAGGCTTTGGGAACTGTGGGAAGGAGAGTTAAATGAAAGGCAGCCTATTGAATTGGGGGCCAAATTCCATATCTGGCTCCAGTTTTGAGACCAAACTGTCCTGCACTGTGTGTACCAGGCCGCTCACAAGGCTGGGCTCAGATATGATCAGCTCCAAGGACTGCAGAAGTGCTGTCATCCAACCAAATGCTTTATGAAGCTCACAGTGGTGTTTTCTTCTGTCAGCCTCAGGCACAACATAGGCTTTTGTAAAGGAGAAGCCTGGGTCTGCCACCGTGGTGGTCACTGAGGGTCACCCCAGGAAGCTCCAGGGAAAGAGAAGGGCAAGCAGGGATTGGTGAGGAGCAGAAGAGGGCAGTGTCTGGGTCACCTATGGCACAAGGGCATTGGACCTAAACTGTTCACATCATAGAGCAATTAGAAATGCTATTCAGTAGCTGCAAGGAGACTTCTCTGCGATTGTCACGCTTTTCTCTGCTCCCTGATACTTCAGAAGGAGAGAGGGCAAAGCTGCCTCCTCTCATCCATCCACCCTTCTCCTGTGCAGACAGGGACCCCCAGATGGGGCCATGCCCACTGCGGGGATACGACGGGCCCCAGAACCCTTTGTCATGCAGGATGGCAAAGTTTCCTCTGACTTTCAGCCTAATATGGACAGCCCTGCTCTGTCACCGGCTTGCAGAAGGTGGAACTTCTGCCTCCACGTGTTCCTGTAAAACACTCAGTGCCCTGCAGCACAGTGACGCAAAGCCCAACAAAGGGCAGCATTCGTGCATTTGGTGAAATTAATGCTACAATACAAAAAAAGTCCCCATTCTAAGGTTGTGGGTATTCTTGACCTTTCTTTAAAGCGAACTGCAATGCATGCTGAGCAATGTTCAGAGTCCTGCTGAGGCTTCAGTAACTTAATTATGCTTTATTCTTTCTAACCCACCCACACACATGCTTTACCAATTTAAACTTTTTATAGATCCTCCTAAAGTATTTTCTGCTGTGCTTTGCTTTTAACATCACACTTGTTTTTCTCACCCCAGTCCTTTTTCAAGTATGGGGTGCCTTCTTATGTCTGTGTAATGTTGTGCAAGATGGTTTCCATACCTTTGTGTGGAGCAGAGCTAAAAGGAAGAAGGAAGGAGAAACAGAAGAACTTTACCTTGTGCCACACCTCTGTCTGGCTCTTCTGTACAAAATACACGACACTGATTTAGGAGCTTTGCTACTTGCATGCCAATAAATTACTGGAAGCAGACATAAAAAATGCAAATAGAACCCTACTTCAATGAACACTGAAGTGCTTATAACTTAAGGAAATTGTTACAAATAAAACCAATGCTAATTGTACGATCAGGTCCAGGCATACACTCCTGGGTCTTACAGGTCAAGTTCATATTGTCTGTGTTGGACACAGTGATTAAATACATATATTAATTTAATTCATCAATATACAAGCATATTTTAAATGAAGCATTAAAAAAGTCATACCAACTTACCTTTCAAATCAGGAATAATTTGAACCATTTTGAGACCTATTCTTTTCAGCTGTTAGACAATAGCTGATTCCAATGGGATCTGTATCACTGAAAACCTGTGCAGTGTTTTGCAAGACAAAGTTCAGATCCATGCTAAGCTAGTACATCCATTCATCTTGGAGAGCTTCTTCCCTAGCTAAAATTCTCTTTTGTATTTAGGTAGTATCACAAATCCCTCATCAACTCAAAATCATATTCCCTAGAATAGCACTGAATTTCAGGACTAACAGCAAAACCTGGAGACTTGAAAATAAGACTACTGACTTGCATAGTTGATAATTGCCACCATCTTCCATAAGATTCTTGTGCTGATTATAAAATAAAAGGAATGGGTGTCCTAGGAAAATGGAAAAGCTGTCTTAAAGAAAGATCCTTTTCAGATCTAAAATACAAGAGTTGAATTCTATTTTAAAATCGAAATCATAAACTAATCAGATACACATAACAAGAAACATGCAAAATGCATGAAGTTTTTCTATTAAGGAGAATTATTTCTGGCAGTTGCACCTCTTGAGATAAGGGGCGATGGAGACATGAGCAAATGTCTTGGCATCACTTGGTGTGAGCTTGGAGTTCTGCCTAGCCACATTTCTAAAAGAATCAGAGCTGGCACCCCGTTTAACCTTTAGCTAATGCATACATTGAAGCTCAGGCTTCCCCTTTGTGTTATGATGTTACCAACACTAATGACTGTTCCACTTCAGTGTGGCATAGAAAGTGGGGAATATTTGGGAAGTTATATCCACAGGCAGAGTAATGAGCATATCTTCACTGGAAGTCATTGCAAGATGGTCATTTAGGCTGTCATAATCATACAGTAGGAAATCAGAGTCTGTGAACAGCTTGGGCACAATAAATAAAGCACAATCCATGTTCTCTCCACCTGCAGGCCTAAACTCATTTTCAGGGTACAGCACCATTTTCAGCACTGTACAAACCCATTTTCATTAGAGTTTACTGTATGCTGTTAGCTGTAGAAAATGACAGTATATTCTGCTGGAGGTAGGCACTGTATGGAAGATGTGAATGTCCATTTCTGGTTATGTGCAGGCTTATGGAATTCTGAAGTCCACCCGGGACTGCACTGGGATTTGAGGAAGTCAAGCCTCAGAATTAGCTGTATGACACTGGATGGAATAGTTTTTTCATACAGAGGGAAGGAAGATTGTTTTAGAAATGACATTCATTTATTCTCTACAAAACAGGAAAGACTTGCCTCAGGCAACAGAATGAAGCAGCAATTGCCATTTTTATACTTTCTTTTCCCTCAGGGGATATAAGGCAATGAGTCAACTTTGATTCTTCCCTCAGTCCCACTGTCAGAGAGGCTGCCAAGTATATATTGGGTTCCCAAGGGCAAAAGGCCTTCAAGCAGATATTTGTGATACTTATCCCTGTGGCTAGTGCTGAAAATTAAAGACACATGATGTTCAAACCCAAAACAACAAGCAAAGCTTTCCAAAGACAACCAGCTGCTTCACTGGGAACTGCCAGAGCAAACAATTAGGAATACAGCAAGGATATTCACACGACCTGCTTTCTCCAGGACAGTTTGGAATTCTCTGCCATGAGGAGAGACAATTTTGATATTTCAGAAAAGTGATAAGAGTGATTATTCATCACTGGCTTTGTCCAGCTGGGGAGGTAAGGCTAAGTATCTTCTTGGAAGAAAAAATAGTTGAAGCTTCCTCAGTCAGCAGGACAGTTCATGAAACATACATTGCCTGAGTACCGAACATGAATTAGACTCTAAATGGGAAATTATCATTAAAGGCAAGCTGTTCAGGAGGTTAACCATCACTATCAAAACTGAGGAGACATGTCAGGACATGTTTTTATCAAATGGTTTTATAAACGAAAGTGAGAGGGATGGACACAAGTGCCAAAGTCAGCCTCATCCTGCTAAGCTTCATGTGGGTGCAGAGACTGCTGGTGTGGTCTAGCATGCATAACACTCCCATCACTGTCCTCAAGTTAAGGGAGGCAGGCTGGAGTCAGCTGTGCCCAGGGGTATCACTCCTGAGGTAAGACTGAGCACTGAACCTGTTACATAAAGCAAACCACCTCCTGTGCTAGCTTGTGAAAGGACTCCAAAATTAACATGACTAGAATTCCCAAGAGTGTAGTATTTCCGTATATCATCTTTTCATCTTCCAATGCGCTTGACTATACTGTTTTTCTTTCGGGGAATATCACTTTATCTCAGTGCTTGATGGTTATTGACTAAATCCTACAAAATTGAAATAACTATAGAGTTAAAAAAATTGCACAGTTCTTCACATATGTCAATGCCTTGGCAGAAATTGCAGAAAATGTTACAGGAACAAGAGCAAAACTATTTGTTGGTCACAGCTCTAATATCCCATAAAAATAGTTGCCAGGGAAACACCATTCAGGCTGAAAAAGATGAGATTTCTAAAATGCAGTACTTAAAAAGGCTAACAACAAATTAATTGGGTACCAGCTGGATAATCAGATGCTCAAAGTTATATCAAGTTTTTCACTATGAATGGCAAAGCATCAGGACATGATCCTTGTCTAAGCCTCATCTAACTCTTGACCTAGACAGTGACCGAATCTTGTGAGGGCATGACTTTCTACACAATTTCTAAACTCCCTGGTTCTATCTGGGTTGAACACTTTCATGGAAATAACAGCTTTCTGCAAAGCTGTTAAATGCTCCTTGCTATTTCATGAGTGCTACTCCATCACCCAAGTTTTACTGAGTCCCACTGTCAGTTTCAGAAACCTGCCTAGGCCTTGGAAATGAGAACTCTATCTCAGATCTTACCAGAATATTATCACAGGGATCTACATGCAAATAAGAAGAGTGTGACTCACCAGAGGTTCAGCGAAAACAGGTTTTTAATTTATAGTCATCAGATGTTGTTGGTTTGAAAAATTATCCAAGGAGTGAGTGCAGCAGTAGTTCCATTCCTTCAACAGAGCTAAAATACAAATCAAATAAGTTATGGGAGAGAAAGAGAGAAAAAATATAAAGGACAGGGGGGAAAAAAGAGAAATTATTGTGTCTGTATTCACCTATTACTAATTATTAATTTTATAGCTATAGCTGGATGAATAAAGATGAAAAGAAGGTGAGGAGAAAAATGCATTCTTGCACGAGATAAAAACAGACATCACTAAGGAGCTGATCTTCAGAGCTTTTCCCAGACCATTTTAAATGATCTCACATTAACTGCTCACAAGTGAAACTGCCAACTTCACCTCCATTCAGTGCATATTTGAGCCAGGCTTTTACTGAAGTGGTTCTGATTTCTGATCAGAATCTTTTTTTGCCTTGCCCTTCTGCTAATAACATTTGGCACACTGCTGAGCTGCTCTATGAAAAATAAAGATATTAAATTACTAATGGGAGGGAAATGAACAGTTCAACTGAAAAACATAGATGCTTGAAAACCAAAAATCTTCACAGAGGTTAGTGAGAAGGTATTATTTCTTTATTTAGTATTTTGAAGATAGCATTTCTTAAGATGAACTTGCTTAAATAGATTTTCAGCAATTTTTTAAAGCTCAGCATAATATTAAACCGGTTATCTTTTCTTTTCTAGAGTAGCACCTTCTGACAAAGGGTGGAAAAGCACATAACATTTTGTAAGGGATCTTTCCTGAGTTGTGCAGGTAGAGCTACAGGTTAGTGCCGTATTTGTGAGCAGACAGAGAATGATGGTTTCCAGTAAAGATTTCAAAAGCATTGAATCCACTTTAAGAAAGCTTCTGAAACTTGGACTTTTCCTGTGAATATATGGTACATGTCTCAAAAACATAAACCCAGAGAACTCAATCAAAAGCACAAAACCAGCAATAAAAAGCCATTCAACAGGAAGAAAACTGTTATTAGGATCTGTTTCTAGAAAATGAAAACCAGCTTTGCACTCTTTCTCTGCAAGCTGAAGCATGCACTTTGGGTGCCTCTGTCTGAATACACTGCATTCTGGCAAGAAGCCAATAAGATAAAACATGCTGTGAGATCATATTTTGTAAATCAGAACTTTCCCAAAGAGTACTGGTAATGCAACAGATATAGAAATTGGTAAAAAATATCAGCAGTTTCCATCTTTAAAAGTTCAGCTTATCTTTAAACCTATTTACCATCATCTAATGTTATATGAAATTCATAAAAGTTAGAAGTGAAACGGTTAAAACAGCACTGAAAAACTGGACTGGATAATTAACCTGTTTAGGGACCTGGATGACTAATGCATTAGCTCTAAATGCAAATATAAAGGGATAGAATTCTGCTGGTGTTATACAACCATAAATCCGGAACAACCCTTCTGAGGCCCCTGGAAATTCTGAAATGTTATAGGAATATAGCAGAGCTCAGAATCCATCCAAAATCACTGTAATGCCATAATTCCTTCCTAAACTACATGAGAATATATGTATTTACAGGTGCAGGAATGGCAAGATAACATAGAGAAATTCATAGAAAGAAGAAATTCTTTCAAAGGAAAAAAACCAAAAAACCCACAGATATTCCAGCTTGAGCACTTTGGAGTTTAAATAACAACAACCAACCAACTTTTCATTTTCTTTCAACTCAACAAGCAGGTTGTGCTCTTAAATTATCTCTGGATGCTTTACTCAAAAGTTGTAAACAATGAAACCTAATTAAATTGGTTTGAAAAATGCCTGGTGAAATACTTATGATTAAATTATTTCATCTGTAGATTGGGGCAGCAAATTTCCCAGGGTTGTAAAAGTACCTACATTATAACATGGATCAAAGTATTTGCCATGTAAAATGAGAAACAGGCCAGCACAAAACTGACAGAATTAATTCACAGTATACACTTTTCCATCATAATAAATGCTGCTTCTGTGCACTGAGCCATCAGTAATCTCAATTCTTTTTCCTGTAAGTACTGCACTGCTGGTTAGATCACTTTGTCCTTTAAGGGTTATTGTACTTTAATTTGCCTTGTGCTTTACACTTCCTCCACAAGCTGCAGTTTAACAGATTTTTATGAAGATGCAACTATATTGAAAGAAAAGTATTGTTATGTCTTCAGAGTAAAAGCTCTTGAGCCAAAGATCTTTAATCTCCTGTTGGCTATATATATTAAAATTCACATTTTCTGAACCACTTCAGAGCATTGCTATGATATTTCAGTGTCACCATAAATAAATGTTCCTTTGTGGAAAATACTTAGTCAAGTGAATGATTTCTTAGTTTTGTTTAATCATCACTGTCACTGCAGAGCCTGAAATACACGATAAAAATAACGACAGCAGAGTCTATCCATAGTGCACTGAAAACAGCCCTTCAGTTCCTGTGCAAAGAGCTTGTGGAGTGAAGCAAAAAAAAAAAACAACCAAACTTTGGGCCCCATCCCTGCAAGGGGCTTTGAGAAATCTGGACTAGTGGAGGGTGTCCCTGCACACAGCAGGGGCATTGGAACAAGATGATTTTTAAGGTCCCTTCTAACAGAAATCATTCTGTGATTCTGTGATTTATTGAAATGTAGTCTACCTTGACATACACTACCTGCACAAGCCTGCACACAGTCTCACAAACCTCACTTTAAAGACAAAAACAGGCTGTGAGATACCACACCTGAATTACCTGTTGCTTTCATAGCTTAGCAACCATTTGGAATGACCGCTTGTACAAGCTCCTGCTGATTCTTAGACTTGGCAAAAGGATCCCCTCTTCTGGATGCGAGAGACTGTCCTCTTTAACACTTTTAAAAGGCTGTGATTTACACCAGTTTTTGCCACTGTAGAAGCATTAAATATGCTTAATTCCATATGTGCTTGCACCCAGCCTGGGGACCCAGAGATAACAGGGTAACATTAATTCACCTGCATGGTTCCGAACTTGGCATATGGGAGGGGCTGTCTGTAAAGCAGGGACTACAACCTAGATTTCACCATATCTTTCACTATTAGTCAGACACCTCTTTCCCTATTTGTATGAACTGTACACAGCAAGCTTGTTTTCTGCAAAGAGAAATCAAGGACCTCACTTCTCTGTGATTGCTCTACAGCAAACTACCCAACTAGTCTTGAGCCTCCTCCACATTTTTGTTATTGTCTTTGTAGTTAGATCCTTATTGGGGTCTAAATGCTCACTAAAGATGCCAAACTTTGTCCTGAAATTGGCAGAGCTGTTCCAATTTCTCCACTGGTTGTGCAGAAAAAAAATACTCTGAGTGTTGCACAGAAGCTCAGTTGCTCTTTTAGTTGAGCTTCCTCTCTTTTCTTGGTCATTTGCTTTAACTATATGGAGCAGTACTCAATGAGTGAATGAAAGAGATGCAGTTTGAAAAGGAAAACAGTTTGAAATTAGCTAAGGCTTAAAGCCTAAAATCACATTAGAGATGATTTTCTGGATATGGATTCTGTTCTGTCCCTCTCCAGACAGGATCCTTTCTCCTGATAGCAGTCCAGCAGCCACTGACATGGACTATCTGCTCCAGTGATATTCCCCAAGCTGATGTGCCCAGTGATATTCCCCCAGCTATCCCCACCAGCCAGCTGCAGAGAAGAGTTAAACTCTCAGAGAATCTGAGCATTTTTGCCAAGGTCCAAGGATCCTCACAGACTGAGTGAAGCCAGAGTCTCCTCTCCTGCAATGGCAATGGATTCTGAGGTTGCTCAGAGAAGGAAAGGATCAAAGTATTAATCTAGGCTACCCAGGGAAGAAAGAGACTAGATTGAGAAGATGCCAGTCCCTCTCAAATTTTTAGATCAGATGACTTTTGCAAACAATATATATTGAAAGTTCTCTCCCTTGCTGAAGCTTGAAAAACGTGAGGGTAGGTACGTAGAAACACGATATGCAAATGTCAAAGCAAGTAGATCAAACCTAAAATAAGAAAGAAAAGAACAAGCAATGTGAATTTCTTTGAATCTGGTCAAAGCTGTAGGCTGCTTTACTGTTATCTGAATGGGATCAGATATTGTTGGTATAGCAATATGCAAAAATCAGGTTGTTATACATGCACACAGTCTCTTTTACCAGTTACAATACTACAAATCACCATTTCCCCTCTCTGACTTCTCTTAAACAGTCAGCAATCTAAAAGAGGAACACAAGGAATTTTACACTAGATGAAGAAATAAAGAGGATTCATGCAAATGTTCATTCCCATGTTAAATAGAAGGGCACACCAGAAGTGACACAGCTGCAACTCTCCTTTGGTACTATGACCTTTCTTGAGGAATAAAATTATTTATTTTACAAAAATAGATCAAACTGTAAGTGTCCTGAGATATCCAGAACTGAAGCAAACTAGACCTTCTGACTTGAAAAGGTTAGAAATGAAAATCTGTCATTCAGTGCTATAATCTAACAATATTAATTTTTTTCTCTCTAATAAACTACTGGAGGACCAGAAAAAAGAGCTATGAAGAAGGCACTTGGAAAAGTCACTTGTAAACAACAGTGAAACCCCAAGTTAGGTGTAATCCTGTGGACAAGGGCTCCCTCTGTGCAAGGACATTCCCTGTCATAGGACAGCAACCGTGTGCCACAGTGAAAGGTGCCAGCAGTGGGAGGAAACACATAAAACAAATTAGCCCTCTCCCCTTTCCACCAGTAAATCCATCTGGTAACAGCTGTTACCTATCCAGTTTATACAATCTCTACTCCAAAATCTTTGATCTCCAGAAGACTGGAAAAATCTAATCGTGTCTTGGGAGAGAGGATAACAAAAATATTGAGAAAGTAATAAAAACACAAACAATTCTCTTACTGCAATACTTGCTGAGAAAGTTCTTCAGATCTGGTTAGCTAGCAAACTCTTTTTAAACCAGTCATGAATGGAGGAAATTTACTATTCATGGCTGCAGAAATAAAATTTTAAAAAAGGACTTGCCTCTTTCAGCAATCTTGAGAACAATGATATATTTTCATTTGCTTTCCTAGGGACAAATACAAAATGAGAGCATTGAGGGTTCCTCTGGCAGCCTGCAGTTTGCAGCCAAGGCACAAGGCACAAGGCACAGTTCATTAGCCCAAGGACTTGATTCGCCGTTACATCAGCCATAGTGGAATGACAGTTGTGCAATGGAGGTGGTAATGAGCTAAAAAAGTAAATGATGACATCTCTGGTTCTGCTATATGGCCAAACAGGCCAGGAACACCACAGGCTGGGAGGTCTGTGGTTAGGCACCAAAAGTGGAGCAGCTTGGCTTCTACCTGCCATGCCAGGACTTCTCAGCTGGAGAGGTGACATCCCGAGGGAGGCACACCAAGCCCAACCCCCACTGGCAATGACATAACTGCTCTCTTTGGCTGCTGAAAGCATCTCTTTGGGATGTGCTACCCATGACATATGCCCCACAGTAGTTAAACGAGGAATGAGGGTCCTCCTGTGTCCCTTTTGCCCCAGACAAGAAGTTGCAGTGTTGCACAAACCCACCCCTCTGGGAGCACGCCAGCAGGATGTGGAGCGCTGCCGCTGCTCCCCCTGGGTCCTGGGGGTTGCCCAGGGCTGTGCTCAGCCAGGGCTTGGCCAGTGGAACAGGGAAACAAATGGCAGCACTTTCTGGGAAACAGGAAGGGGGCCAGTCTCCAGGCACCTGTTGAAACAAGATTATAACATTTAGGTTGGGAATGCCAACGTGCTTTTCCTGCACAGATCCTGCCGGCACAGCTGCAGTACCTAGCAGAGATTGCAAAACTTCACATAGAGTGGATCACTCTGGCTGGGGTAAAATCAGAATAGTGCTCATACCAGATCCGATATACAAAGTGAGATAATATGAATTTTGAATACGTATTTTAAAGCTCTCGCTATAGCACAATCTCATTCACCTACAGCTCCTGCGCACAAAAATCTCCCCAAAAGGCACCTTGGTTACACATCAGATAATACCCTCAGAGCCTATTTTTTTTTTTCTCTTTGGAGATGGCTCAGTGCAAACTCTCATTAGCTTATTTTTGTTTTAAATAACTGCAAAATGTCTCTCTGTTTTTCAGGGAGATAGAAGGTGGTGGTGGTGGGGAGGCCAATATATTTTAGATTTTAAGGGAAAGAGCCCCTCCAAAGTGCAAAATCTTTCAAAGACAGACTTGCACAGTTTGTGAAACTTGGTTGTGATTGCTCTCTATAACTTGTACCACACTCTACCTCCTTCACCCTCTGACACATAACAAGAAAACTGGATTCAAAATGAGATTGCACCACGGTGAATTCATTCCTTGAATTGCATCGTAAGTTTCAGCAATACGCAGCGTGGGAACACGTCGATTAGCTCTGGCTTTGAAGAAATTGGATTTGCAAAGGTCAGCAGTGGCTCGGCCCATTTCTCAGCAGATCTTTGGCTTGCTTTTCATCCTGGGACTAGCGGGGAGGAGGTCAGAGAGGAATGACAAAAACAGCGAGCTTTTTGAAGAGACCCCAAAGAATCTGACTGTGCTCCCAGCAGTGTAGAGGTTTCTTTTGCTCAAAGTTAATAAAAAGGAAGACTTAAAATCAAATTTATGGGAATAACTTTCTGGTTTTACTTTACATATTTAACAATTAATTGTTTTGGTATAAACTAAGAAATGCTTTCTAATGTAACTTTTGGTCTGGCAAGAGCTGCCTGAAGCTAATCTGCAGAAAAGCCTGCTCCCCCTCCCCCATCCCTCCCACTTTTTGTGCAAAAGGGTTCAGCCAGCCTGGAAAAGAGCTAGAAAGAGGCAAATCTCAGCCTCCAGTGGAAGTGTGAAATCCAGAGAGTTTGTGCTCTGTATTTCTCCTCTGAAACATGTTTCCCAGTTGTTTAGTTTGCTCCTGTGCCAGTGCACTGAGACAGAGGTAGCTTCACTGCGCTTTTGAGCCAGAAAATTCACAAAATATTTTGGCCACTCTCTGCACCTTATTAACATAAACTAGACTTTCCTCCTGCTGCTGGCAGGGAGGGGGCTGGGAGTGTGTGATCAAGGTGACTCGGCGGCTGTCACCAAGGTTCTCCTTAGGCTGGCGGGGAAGGACTCCTCCTGGATCCTCAACAGGGGTCTGCTGTGGCCACTTACAGCAGAAAGCCACAAAAAAGGAAAGAAGGTGGGGAGAAAAAGAAAGAGAGCAGGTTAGAAAGGAATCCAAATATAACAGCAAGCCTGAGTTCCTTCACCTCTAAATATTAAACATTTCTTGCAGAAATACAGAACACACAGACTGAAACATATCTCCTAGAAAACTGGGAATTATGGACTCATCTGCTTTGTTAGTGTGGGTTTTTTGGCAGCTGAATTTCTCTGGCTTTAAAGCTTTGTGAAGGCTTGCAACGTGGGGAAAGAGTAGGCAGAATAGCTCCAGCTGCTGTTGCAACTCTCCTGAAATGGTAAAATTGCTTTTCCGCAGTCTTCCAAAAAGCAACATGGCAGCATTCTGACATAAAAAATATAATTTAGAAAATATCCAAATCACAGAAGGCCAAATCTTGATGCTCTGTTAATTCCTGTTAAGTAGCCAGTATTAATCCAGGTGATTTTTTCTTGTCATTAACTGAGCAACACTGGCCTTTGCCCTTACTGATTTGACTCAGAAAATTCCCTTCTGAGTCTGTCCCTGGGATACCCAGAGGTCTGGCTGCTACAGAAGGTGCCAGCAGGAATACAGCAGAAATACTGCTGGAAGAGGGGCATTTACAGCATGTGCAAAAGAGATGTAGGACAGAGTGGTTTAGGCAGATGAAGATGAAAAGGGAATGTTTTCCCTTTTCAAAGGGACAAGTGATGTTTCTGAGACCTAAGAGGAAGTAATAAATGCTGGGTTTAGGCTTTTAGTGAAGAAATGGTTTGTTCACCTGCTGCTTCATAGCTGCATCAGACTTCCACCAAAATCTGATCACCACCATTAAGGAGTGAGTCTATGCAAGGAGATTGTGCCAGCTCCTTTCACAAGAGTTGTCACCACAGATCCTGCCAGATTCTGGAATTTCTCATTACCTTACATACCAGCAACTCTTTAGAAGTGCCTTCACTTTCCAATTACAGAGATAGAAGCAAGCAGGGGATCTGAGTAAAGTTCTGCAGCTAAGGGGATCTCTTTTCAGAAATAGCACTTTGTACTAAATGTGACATCCTATCTAGAGGTTTTGTTAAAGCATCCTTTCTAGGAATATAATTTTTAATTTGACAGATTTCAACAACATTTGACCTGAAGAAGATTGTGATTTATGGACACATACCTCATTTGCAAATTTTTATCTGAGTAGTGCAGGTAAATATACACCTAACCTGGAGAGCTTAGGCATTAGGAAATGTGTCTGGATTACCTGTGCACAGCTGTTCATAGTCTGCCATCAAATCCCAGATCCAGCTTCTTTTCTCTGTTTAGCATCCTCTTGTCTCTGTTTTCATTTTAACACTCTTTTATGTGTGATGTTTTTATCAACACTTACTTCAGCATCCTTCAGTGGAGAAAGGCATCCTTGTTGCACGTTTCTTATATGAATAAGCTTTGTAAGTGAAACCACAAGTACTAGGTTTAGCTTTCTTTTTTTTCAGAAACAAACCAAAGAAAATCAGGAGGTTAAAAAACTACAGTTGAGGGTACCTTGCTGAGCTGCAATAAAAAAATAAAAGATTGGTCTGAAAACGTATTTTTTTTATTAAAAGAGAATGAACATAAATTACAGCTGCTGACCATGTAGTCATTCTTTTTATGAGGTGTTTCCCTATACCCATATATGATTTCCACATATAAATTCCCTGTTGGACTGAAAACTCCCCACATGAAACTGGTGCTTTTCTTAATAAATTGTCCACAGAATCAGTATTTCATCTCAGATGTAAAAAGTTCATTAGAGAAAAAAAGCATCCCCATGTCCTGGTGGAAAGCAATACCAGACACTATTCAAGCTAAAAAAGATCGGCCTGCAGATTGTGTAGCATTTTTCCTCTGCTTTTCCACTTAATTATTTTCCATAATTTAATAAAATCCAATATAACATAGCATACTGTAACGGTGCCTGCAGTAACAACCACTTAGTCCAGAGAAGAAAAAAGCAAATCTGTTCCATTGAGGATTTCAGCATTTTGAGTTTTCTTTCCTTTAAAACTTTCTTGAAGAAGAGCACCCAGCTCTGAAACAGTGTGAGTACAGAAACCCTGAAGTCCTCTGGTCTGAAAGAGCTTGTTTTGTGGAATACCCTCAAACCATGCAGCATGGAACCTGGAAATTGCTCCAGGTCTGCCTACTGAGGTCTACTCACCAGAGAAAATCACTTCAACCACAATCAGATGTTCTATATGGGGTGCTCAGTTGTAAATCTGAGAAAGCACTAAAAATGTGAAATTGTAAAAAAAGTGTCCCCAGAGCACATGTGAAAATCCACACTGACGATTACCTTTGTTACTTCAGGCAGAAAAGAGGCAATGCTGAACTAAACCGGACAGCCATATTTTCAGGGTCATCTGCTGCTGCTCTTACTCTGGAAGCGCAGCTGTCTCCTCATGAAACCAGTGAGTTCAGCAGAGACCGAGTGAAGAATGTGCTCCTGAGAGATTCCCCCTTCCCAAGAAAAAATCCGCTTGGTTTGACAAACTGCTGGATGTGCGTCAGAACCTGACAGAAGGGGGACATTTTAAACACTTTGCTGACCCAGTGTGGCAGAGTGTAGTCCCCAAAAGCACAGTTGCTTTCATCCCCATAATTTACTTTCAGCTGTCTTTTTCAAAACCTTCCCTAATTAAGCTTAATTGCCATGCAGTCACACATTAGTGCAACATTCTGTCCACTTATGGACCACCCATTAAATCCTTCACAGCATTAATCCCAGAAAATGGTAGACTGCTTGTTTAGTTTTGTTTTGTTTTCTATTCTTCGTAAGTTCCTATAATGCACAGCAATGGCTTTTTGGAACTGATACTTGACTCTGATTATCATGAAAAGATTCCAAGTTTATGTCAGAAAATCAGAGAGGTCAGAAGGGTGTTTGTGTTTTGGGAAAAACAAGCATTTATGATGATTTGAATCTAAGAACTCAGGCATGGAAATTCCCACCTCTTTGTTATACTTAACTCCTTCTTAGGACATAATCCTTATGGGCTACACCATAACAATTTGGGTACCTTTAGCCTTTGTGAATTAGTCAGGTTCTCTGCCTCACTTAAGTCTTTGGTGAGTCTTCACCCCAAAAAGCAGCGATCCCATGACCTCATGAAGCCAATGCACACTATCTTTTTTAAAGATGGATAAAGGTCTAGTCTGGAGGATGCTTCTAAATACTTTGTAGGAGCTGAAACCTAACAGAATATTTTGAAATAGTAAAACAAAATAACAACACAGAATCAAAAGGACGTCAGCTGAAATATTCTTGCAAGCTGATTATTCCTTAGAATTGCAGTTTATCTGAGTGCAATAACTCCTGTAATGTAGAAGTCAAGAAGATCCTTCAATTTCTAGGATGCTCAAGCAAAAGCAGCCAGTACCAGGTACCTCAGAAGAGTGTTGGGTGGGCTGAAAATTCACATGACTAGAAGGACAACAAACCTAAAAAACAAGAAGGAAATAGTGTTAGAGAATAAAATCAAAACTTCTGTAGCAGAGATAACACCATAACTTATAGCAGAGAGATATGAGGAATTTTCAGCCTCACTCTGGTGAGTGACTCAGGGAGTTGGAGATCACACCATATGGCTAAACTCCATTTACCATTTACCACTGCCCATTTACCATTTACATGGCTTCTGGGCAGTGGGGGACAAGGCCAATATTTTTGCCACTGCTAGAAATACTTTTCTTCATCCAGAAATGACAAACAGAAAAAGAAATGGAAGAACAAAATTTAGGTTCAAGTAAACATTTCTAAATTATTAGTAAATGATTAAGTTACAGGTAGTCCTTTCCAAAACTTTAATGCTTTATAGGATGTATATATTGGAAAGGGAAAAATTAAAGGAGAAATACCAAGAACTCTCTAACCAGCAAGGACTTGTTGCCCATGTAACTTATTAGCTAAATTTATCCAACATACACACTACTAGAGATGCACATTTTGTGAGAAAAGTAGGGCTCTTACATTATGCCTGTGAGACAAAAGTAAAATAGAGAACAGGAGATACATAAATTATTGTCTGTGAGTCCAGAGGCAAGTTCTGATGATGATTTATTACTTTAATGTCAGAGAAAATCATTCCTTTCTGTCATACCTTTATGAATTTCAAAACTGAGCAAAAAATCTCCCTTACTTATAGCTTAATTGATCACTATAAAAATGAAAATATATATATTTTTATTGTTTAATAAAAGCTAGAAAATTTCAAGTGACTCAAAATTTCTTCAAAGTTTTTTTTTCTTAAAAGCCACACACACAAACCGTCATTGTTATCTAAATTGATACTATCTTTGTCCCTTATTTACTGCCCAGCCCCAGCATTCTTTCTGAGTGGCAACAGGACAAGGCAAACACTCACAGGCAAACTGAAGTGACAAGCAAGCAATCAAAACAGAGGAAAGAAAATGAAAAGTGTGTACTTGCTCTGACAATTCTGCTGTAGGGTATCATAGCTGCACTGAGTTAGTCCTACAATTAATTGGTCATCACAGGAAAAATCTGACAATTATTAAAGAGAACTACCCAACTCAGAAATGCTGGGATAAATTAACATGTTGCAATCCTACTGACACCACCAGCATCACTCTCAAGGAGAATTTGGTGTTGTTCTTTTGTTCTGTTAAATAGGAGTAATTTGTTAAATTTCTAATTCTCTTCCAAACATTAACATGTCTAGATGACAATAATGTAGCAATCCTGGAGACTACCAAACAAGGGGAGCAGGCTGACTTGATACAGGGCTTCTGCACTTCGGGTTCTCAGTGTCTGGGGTGCAGCTTAATCCAAGGGGTATAAGCAGCAGGGTTAAGATATGTGTGTTGTGGAATATGGTAACCTGGAACGTCTTTGTGGGTATTTACTCAGAGAAAACATGATGCCGCCTCAGTAATTGTTTCTATGCATCTTTCTACTTGCTTTCCAAAATAAACAAAATATCCAATCTCTGAAAATACTGACTACTAAAAAGTACAGAGCTCCTTAGGGAAACGAGGTTTCAACATAATAGTGTCATATGAATGTTTGCCTGTCATTTGTTTGCTCTTTCCCCCCAGTTTTAACTCCATTTTTCAGAAGGGCAGAGGTCTCAGTGAGTCAAGTTCTGACAAGTCCCGTGCAAATTGGGGCCAGCTGACGGCTGCACACCCAGCAGTGCTACCCTGGCCACCGACACAGTGCTCCCTGCCAGGCGCTGCAGGCACGAAGGACGGGCAGGGCTGATGATGGACGAGAGCTGGGAAGCAGACGGTGAGGCAGGAGAGACAGAAATCCATAGGAAATGAGTCCTCTTTAGCTTGGCTGCCTGTGGGCCAACTTGTTACTGATTTATACAGTTTTTCCTCTCAGTTCCTGAGTTCTACTGAAAATTATTTTTCTCGCCAGTGATGCTTTCCAGGAACAGGCTGAAGTGCTTGTTTCAAAATTCCTGACAGTATCATTTGCTGAACAAGGGGGCACAGCAAAGTAGCTTTTTCTTATGTTTTGCTTTAACCTTGCTGATGCTTTTTCAGTGAACTATGAGCCAAATTCCTCATTTCACTGCTTTAACAAGTGTGTAGATACTGACATCTCCAATCCCACTTTCCCAGGTCAAGGTCATGTTTCATTAGAGACCAGCTGAGCCTGCAGAACTCTATTTTCTCATAAATGCTGGTCTCACTGATCTTAGTAGGAGAGCATGTGTGGGTTGGGGGCTTGGTACCCACCTGTGTATGTACATATTCATATTTAATTCAGAGATGCAGCTACCCTGATGGTTATAATTCTGTCCAATAGAATACCATAGTAAATAAGAGCCTGTTCTTATAGACTCAGTTTGAATGTGGCTAATCAAATGAAGTCAGTACTCCTGAGAGTAACAAAAATCCAGAGACACCAACAAATCATGATTAAAAGTGCAGGAAGCCTCATTAGGGAATGATTTCAGCTTTCCTATTTTGTTTTGCCTAATAAATATTTAATTTCTGCTACAGGCAGAAACAAGAATAAGTTGAGGCTTAAAGAAAGCATTTGTTCTAATGAAAGTATTTTGCTTGCTAATAGTATTACCACTCAGTGAATAACAAAAGAACTGTGAACTCCATTGATTTAAAGAAACTCCAGAACTATTCAGAAAACCAAATATATATTTAGAGCCCTAGGCAACAAACATCAGATACACCCTAGGATAGTAACACACATTCATGATTATATACAGTGATACTATTTCATGGCTTGTCTGGATGAAATGAATTAATTAAGTTTGTATTGTCCTCATCCTGTAATCTAAATACAGGCAAACCTGAGAAATCTAGTCCAGACAAAAAGCAGCACCTTTTCACCTGGGAGAAGATAATAAATTCACTCAGCCAGTGAGTGCATGGGGTAGTTTGGATGTCCCTGGTGCAGACATCAGCCAGGAGAAGGCTTCTCACCTTGCACCCTCCCCAACAGTGATGGAAGCCCAGAGCTCACCTCTGCACTCTGCCACTGATGGCTTCTAGGTAAGTGAAAAATTACTGGCATGAATTGATTAACTGTCAATGCTTCTCACAACATCTTTAGATTTATGCTGTGGCTGTGATCTAAATCTTTGATTTAGAGTAATGGTGCCTCATGTTCGGTAACTGACATCCTGCATCGTCTTTCCGAAATTAAAATTTTGGAAATATGACCTCAAAACTAAAGTTTGAGTTAGCTGCAACATCAGAGAGTGGGGATTTCTGCCATTGTTTGTGCTCAAGCAGCCAGGAAGAGTTACACTCACTGAAGGCAAACCCCAGCTGATGCAGTTTCTAACACAACTGGAAGTATATTTGCTTCCTCTGTGTTTACTAAAATCCTGAGATCAATAAATAATTCCTATCTTCTAATAATAAGAAAAAAAATTGATGTGCTGCTGTAGTTTGGGAAAATATAAACTTTGATGACCTATTTCTGATTCTGTTTCAGAATCTGCTCTAACGGTTTGTCTGCCATCCTCATTGTAATGGTTTGTACCACTGCCCAGGAAAAATCGACTGCAGCAGTATACTTTTTCATGACGAAAATTCCATATGAGTAACACTCAGGAATATTAGAACCAGCCTGTATGCATATGCACTTAGATTACAAATTTTAAAAACAAAAATAATAAAAAAATACCCCAGTAATTGTCTTGACTGTAATAAGCAGAGGAGTGTCACCAGTCTAGAAATGTATAACTTTCATATCTAAATTTATATGTATCTCTGTATAAATATTCATCTGAAGAATTTCATCTGCCTTGAGAATGTAAAAAAAATTATTCAAACAGCAGTTCTTTGGCCTTTAGGTAGACTTCAACAGTTAAAAATAGCCCAGAATCCAGAACACCACCAGAAAAACAACAGTTATTCTTTGTGCTGAAGCCATTGCCCAACTTGCCAGCACTAATCCTGAGCTGTGCTCCTTGCTGTGCTGTAAGTGCGGCAAAGGGCAGACGGAGCCCCAGACAAGCTCAGCTCCGAGGCTCACTGGAGCAGAACCGGAGTACCGAGCTGTGCCAGGCACTGTCCCGACGGACCTGGCGCTGCCTCCCCGGGCAGCTCCTGGGAGAGAGCTCAGCTGTGCTCCCTGTGCCCTGGGCAGAGCCGTGGACAGCGCTGCGCCCTGCCAGCCCTGCAGTGGCTGTGCTGTGCTGTGTGAGTGCACTTAGGGGAAACGCAGACTCACAGAAACAGCAGGCTCTGTTTTGGGAAGGGACAGACCCTCTGGACCTACAGAGCACTGTGGGAACAGTTCTGTCGCTTTTATTCCCACTGAGCATGCCTGTTCCCCCAAGCAGACCCAAACACTTACATGAACTCTGTATAAATAAGGTTATAAAGCTACTAATGTTCTTTAACTCTGAAGAGATAATACCAACCATGAAACCTGAGCGGCTTTTTCTTGTCTCCTGCACATATGAAAGATGGCATTAAAAGAGATTAGTTTAAACCACTTGCAATTTCCTTTATGCAATAAAAGATTTTCTTTGCTTGGAATTTTCCTATTTATGGTGTGTATTTGGACTCAGTATAGCATAATACTTTCTTCAGTATCCCTGCTTTTAATGATGCTCAAAGCATTTGAGCCATTCATCAAATTTGACAACTGAAACAGCTAGGAGTTAATGGGAGCATGAGCAGTTTGACAAACACAGTCTATTTGACAAGGCTGAGGTCAGGACTAAAAGAACTGCTCTTGGTTAAATAAATAGAAAAGCAACAAAGTAAAGCAAAATCTCTGCAGCCATTTATCAACTTTAAAAGCCTTTTGTTATAAGAAACACTAAGTGAAGCTGCACACAGACATGGGAATTAAAAGGGGTTGGAAGAATTCAGCTGGCTTCTTTCTTAGGTGAAATTAAAAAGCTCAGTGAAAACTGAGGGATTATGTCCGTAAAACTGACACGCAGCTACATAATACCTAAACCTTCACTTTAGAGCTGCCTGCATCTGAACTGACTTACTAGTTTAAAGAACCCAGGCTTTTCCTCGATAACAGATTGATTCAGGTAGCACTGAAAGTAGAGCAGTATCACAAGAAACGACTTTGCTGACATCTGCAAAGCTGGAGAGCTCTGTATAGGCATGCTCAAGAGCACAGCTGAGACTCCATCCATCCATTGCTGCTTCGATAACAAATTTACCTGATAGCAACCTGTGCAAGGGGCCTTCCAGAGAGTCTGCAAAGTAACAGAGCTTTGCTTTTAGAGACAATATCGCCTGTAGGAAATTCCTGGATGTCAAATGACTCCTGGAAGCTAATAATTAGTGCAGCCACCAACTTCCTGGCTTTGCTTAGTTCATGGACTTTTTTTTTTTTTTTTTTTTTTTGGCTTGGGGAGATTGGTTTGGGCTCATCTGGTTTTTCCTCTCTCCAAGACCCCAGAGGTTCTAGGAAAGATAGAAGCACTGAATCTATTCTTGTACTGTCTGAGTAAAGAGGCTTTCAGAGCATTGCAGCACACTTGGAAAATCAAGGATAATTTCTCTAACTCTTTTTTTTTTTTTTTTAATGAAGTGCACATTGGCAAGCAAAATCAAATCCTTACTGTTCTGGGTTTGGTCTTCCATTCTATATAGCAAGGATGGTCTCTAGGCATTATAGTGTTGACTTCAATGAGAACAAGACTGACTTTCTTGTGATTCAACTTTCCTGCTCTTTAAATTTGGGAGTGATATTATTCTCATGATGATGTAAGACAATACAAATTTAAGAACTGAGAAATTCTTGGATATTATAGTTGTGCACAATATTTTCTGATCATTTGCCTACCATCACTTTATGTAATCATTTCTATCATTGTCCAGAAACCAACAGAAGTATTAGGGAATTTCCATCAGAAGTAAGTAATCTGGCAAAATTCAGTATACTTTTACAGACCTAAAATTTTCAGGAAAGGTCTTTATGGCTTTGGGGCTGGACCTGTTACCAGATGAAAAAATTCCTTTTCTTCAGAGACTTCTCCACCTTTTCTATTGCTTTCATGCTCTTATGACTATTGGCACTTTGGAGATAATGAAGAAAAAAGGAATGTATCGAGGCACAAAGACAGCAGAATAACTATGACCAGTTATAAAATTTACAGATTAATTTTGTGTATCTTGTTTCTCTAATAACTTTCCACTTTTTCTTTCATAAAACAATTTGCACATCGAAATAATATACTTAACAGCTCCTATTGCTGCTGGAAAATAATGAAAGACTTCTTTTCCTGGAAGTGATTGATTATAGTCTGGATAAATAAAATAATTTTCCCTCTTCTCTTCTCATTATGCTTTGAGCAAAACACCCATTACAGGAGTACTGTGCAGCCATTTGGAGCTAGGAAATGTATTTTATTTAGCCTGTCAAACACAGTTTAATTCCTGTTTTAACTCTGCCTCTTTTCCAAACCTCCTTTTCAAGACTACAGTAATGTAACCTAATTTTGACAGAGCATTCTGGACTCTGGGCAGCTCTGACTCTTGAGCTCTTTTCCATCTGGAATGGGTTTTTCATTTGCTTAATACCAGAGCTTTCTGGTTTGTTTGGTTTAGTTGTTTTGCAATATACAACCTACAGTCGTCTTATAAAATAATTTATAGCACTCATTTGGCCTCCTTTTTGGAACTTTATATTTGGGAAAGAAAATCAAAAATAATCAAAGAAGCTCAACCCTAGTTTTCCTTTTAAAAAAATGTTTTTACCCAAAATACTGGAATGGATGTATGAAGATTGCACTTTCCTTTCCAATGTCAACAACACAAATGTCTTTTCTAATGGACATAATCGTTACTTTGTGTCCTGGCTACAGGGGGTTTTGGGGTATTTTGGGGGTTCTTTTTCTGTGTTGAAAGCCATAAAAATATGATAAAACGTTCAGTGTGACAAAAATTAAGTGATAAGATTGTATCTAATCTTCAGTGAAGTGGGATACTGGAACAGAGCACAAGAATAGTAACCCTAATTTTAAGATGAAACTTCATGGGTTCATGTAGAATATAAAGAAATTGTATAATTAACAGATTTTTTTACTCATGGAATAACATTATATTGAGGTCTAGATTCAAAGATTCAACAGATCTTTTACAGTTTCACATCTCTTGTAAATGCTTTATGGATGGAATTATTTCTCATTGCTATACAAAGAAAATACCATTTCACAAAGGCTGGTTTGTTATCTAATTAAATATTGGTGAGCTTTTTTGTTTTTGTGATCTGTCATCAGCATTGTGGTAAACTGCTTAAGGAAATCAACCCCATTCATGTTTTTGCCCTCTTTTCTTAACCAAATGGAGTTGGTACTGAGAGATTTTTACTGCAACAATAAAAGCCTTCTCTTTAGACTAGTCCCAGGGAAGTGGATCAAGAATTTGCTTTCACTTTACAATATTATTATAAGCAAATAATAATAATAATAAAAATAATATTAGCAAAGCCATCATTAGAGATGATGGTGGTTCTCCATAGCTGGTGTATGAGAAAGACCCCTGAAAAAAATGCAGCCTGCATGAGGCATGAAGAGTAAGAGACAGAAGGACAGAGCAGTTTGGGAGTCTTGCTCTGCCTAACCCTGGGGTAAGACTGTCAGACCCTTCATTTGTCCCCAAATCAAGAACTAAGAAAATATACAAGAAAATATATGAGATACAAAATATGAGGTGCATCTTTCTGGTTCTCAGGAAGCACTATTCCAATTTTTGTTGTATTTTACTTTAAGAATACTAATTCAGGACACATAAACACACTGGTTGCTACCTCTATAATTTAGTGCATTAGCAGAAAATACTACTTTTGTGCCAGATCAGGTTATGCTGACTAATAAATCTTTTTTTTAAGCAGATCAGGTTATGCTGACTAATAAATCTTTTTTTTAAGCTATGTGTCTGTAAGTGCACTTTTTCAGTGAGAGAAACCATAAAGTAAATTTTTTGGACTGTTACTGATCTCCTAACAACTTCTCAAACTGCTACATTAGAAGCTTTTACAGTCCATGCTGCACAGGCCCCTGAGCTGTGCTCAAGTCAGGCATCTCTCTTGTCAATCTTGCTACTATTTATTGTTATTAAAGTCCCAGCAATGTGCTAGGTCTTGTCATACTGTCCACAGTGGCAGCCCTTTCCCACATATAACAAGCCTTCTGAGTTTCAATTTTACTAAAACTTCTAAGTCACACAGAGTAGGTAATGACAGACACACTACCAGACACACCATTTTTACATTTTAGGCAAAAATTTTTAAACTTGGGTTGTGGAAGCCAAGTGAGGATAGAAAAAACCACCATTCAATAGAGGAAAAAAGGGCAAACCCTTTCTTTCTGGATTTTATTTGCTTTTTTTTTTTCCTTTGGGTTTGTTTGGGTGCTATTTCCTGCAGGACACACCACAGGGTATGATTTTACTCAATAGCAACAGAATAATATCCACTGCTTGTTATTGCTCCTCACTGTCTCTAGGCAGCTTGGATGGACTGAGTCTTCAAATGGGATGTAAACATGTCACATATAAATGAGAGGGACTGCACACACATGGTTTCTCTGAAATTGTCACAAAGATGAAATTATTCTGAGTAGGTAAGGCTATATGATTACAGATACCTTGAAAGCTGCAAGAAAATGAATGGAAAGTTTTCTTGACCAAACTTTCAGCCCAGTTTACCTGGTTTCTATGGCAAGTCATACTATGATCACTTCTTTCTCATCAAAACATGATTGAGTGGGGATATCATTATTTGACTCATCTAAGTATTGACAATATTTCAGTATTGTCCACAGAAAATGAAACTATTATTAAAGATTTAAATGATGGGATGACATTTAAGGTGCAGTGACTCTGCTGTTTTTATGACAGCAGTCAGAGAGAGCTTTTTATCAGAATTGCTACATAGTCACAAGAAATTATTTGCATTAACCTCAAAATATTTTGTAGCTAGATATTTTCAGCCAGACTTCTGTAATTTTATAACTTAATTATGGTTGCCTTCTTAGAATAAGAAACATTTATTAAATGAGTTAGACATTGATCTACATTCATTTAATGTAAAAATTTACATAGAAATTAATGATTTGAGATGGTAATCACTTCCCCCTCCTTAATCTATTCCATTGGGTCAATTAATGTGGTCATTAGAGACTATTTGCCCTTTAAGCCAGCTCTGAGAAAGACCAGAGCAAAACCAGGCTGCAGTAAAAGATATTCTGCAAGGATGCTGGCACTTGGGTCATGTGTTAGAGCTCTGAAACCTTTCTTAATGTACTGCAGATGTTACTAAGCTTTGAGCCTTTTTAGCTATGTTTTCATTTACTGTTTAGGTGGTCACTGTGTTACAGTGTTGCCAAGAGAGCTTTTGAATCAGTTTAATAAAAGAATTAATTATATTAATTCCTTCAGAAGTAACTGAAAAGACTTAAAGAGTCAAAATATCAACTGAAAGCATTCTATCCTGAATTCAGTAGCTAAACCAACAGACAGGACATAGTTCATCCACCTTAGAAAACAGTTTTTATTTGTGTGCCAAAATTGTCACTGCTGGTTAACCCACTGAGGTGTTTGGCTGGGAGAGAAGAACTGTTACAACTGGAGTCTCCAGAGTCAGTCACAAAACATGTTCCAGAGAGACTTAAAAATAGTATCTTTAAATAAAGACCCATAAAATCTTCCTTTTCCTTGTACTCAAGCCTTTCCAGTCAGAGAAAGGTGTGCTTACTGTATTTCTACTGATATTTGCATTTTTTAAATTCAGTTCTCAGCCTTCATAGCTGTTGTCTTTAGGAGGAGTAGGGAACTGAATCCTTTTGTGCATTAAAGGCAAAAACCACTGGGACAAAGATTTTACCAAACATTACTACTTCGAGTGTTAGATGGAAGTGTGACGGCATTTTGCCTGTAGCTGCAAACATAGCTAAGATATCTTATATTGACTTTATTGGAACCTTTTCCTTGTTTTACACACTGGGGCACTGCTGATATTCAAACTACTGTCACTGTTCTTTTGTGTTGCCAAGCAGTCCCCAGAAGTTTTGGCTACTATTGCCTAAATCAGGTTCATTTGAGAGGAATTAATTCAAACACTGGTAACCTGAGCAAACACTGAAGGAAGCTGAAGGAGCGTTAGAAAACATCTAGGAAAAAAAAGAAAAAAGCTGATGAAAAATTATTGTCCCTGGTCCTGTTAATAAAATAGCCTTCTGATTATTACAAGGGAGACGAGTGGATGGAAGGAGAAAGTGACTCAAATCCAGAGGAATATCCTAGCGAACACCTCCAAAGCATCTGACTATTAGTATTTATAGGGATATCCTTCAGAGAATGACACAGATGTAAGACTTGGGGCCTACTGCACCACAAACTGCCTTTAGCTTCATCCAATTAAAACAGTAACATTTTACCTACAACCCAACTCTGGTCTTGTGTAAAGGACTTTACAAGCTGCAAAGAAAGGAGGAAATCAAGTATACTGATACTGTAAATAGAAGCACAGTACACTCCAAACCAACAACAAATGCAAAATTAACCTTATATATTTGCCCATGCAATAAGAAATTCAGAGATAAATCTGTATTTATAAAGAAATTAGCTACAATCCAAATATATATGTGTATTCATATGAGCGAGACTATATGTATCAGGCACACAGGCTATAAAAATATTCTACAAATCATTTTCATTTGAGCCCTCAATCTCTTGCCACGTATGAAAGTTAGATCAGTGTTAACTCAATGGTCAAACCTGTATTGGGAGAGCAAATATCAGGTTTTCTTATAACATTTATCTGCCTTGGTCATGTAAGATCACCCCAATACTAGACCTGAAAGAAATACTAGTACAAGAATGTTTTATGCCAAACCTCAAACCTCAAACTAGTACAAAAGAGTGTAATTTATCAGATCCAAAGGAAAACACTATCTGACAGTGCTACAAAAGTACTACTATTCATTACATATCTAAAGGCTACTGATCAATAGAGAGCACTATGCTCTTTCATTCAATAGGTTCAAGCTTAACTGATTTTCATGGATTCTGGAGTGCTTTTATGACTAACAAGGCATGATCCACATAGTGCTTTGTCACTGATTTGCAAATAATCTAATAAAGTGACAGCAATAAATCACAAGTATCATTAATAAACCACCATCAAACAAAGCAGAACACTGAAAACAATGTGGAAAATGCACAGATAATTCTCCAACTACTTTGGGGAGTAAACAGGCTAAACACACAATACTACTTAAGAGCTGTGAGTTCAATTCATAGTAAACATATATATCTGAGCTGTTAGAGATTTCCTATTGCAGTTGGCAAATAGTGCTTCGATGTTTCTTCAGGACAGTTTCATAGAGGAAAAAAAAAGAAGAGAAAAGGAAAAAGAAGAGATGAGAGAAAACAGAAAATCAAATTGAGTAAACCAGTGCTTGGAACACAAGAATATAATCAGCTTGGTGATGCTTGTATGCTGTTAAAATAACATTTTATGCCTGTTTACTTTATAATTTTGTACCTCATAAATACCTACAGTAGCTAAAACTGTCAGTGGTGCCACTTCAAAGGGCAGTGGCCCTTGGAACAAGATCTTTGAGGTTTGGCCTAGCCACAGTGTGGTTAAAGTTATGACAATGTTTCTTTAAATCTAAAATCTAGCTGGCATAAATCCATGAAAAGCACACATACCTTCAAATGCAAAATTCAGGATTCATTTACTTACCCTTCAGGTATGGATTTAATGAAAGCTGGGCATTTAACTTGGCAACAAGCTCCACAGACTTCATAAAAAAATCCAGCTCCAAGATACATACAGCAGAAGCAAATCAGTTATTTTGACTCCATCATCTCTACAAAAAAATTCATACAAATAGTAAGTGTTTACTTGAGGTGGAATCCTAGAAACACAAACTTGCAGCTGTCACACAAATTGTGGTTGGGGTCAACTCCAGACCTTGATAGCACTTTCCTCAATAGTGAATAGAAAGTCAAATTACTTAATTTTGGACCATTTTGAATTAAAAACTAAAAAAAAAAATTCTTTTGCTTTTAGTTCCCAAATTTTGTAGAGAAGTGGTACGATTACAAGGGGAAGTCAGCTTGCCTGGAGTTTTTGCCCTAACCAAAATTTTTTGTAAATACCATAAGAAAGCTTTTGCCTACATTATTTTCAATTCAGTATTTTAAGGCTTTCCTTCTTCTGATAAAAGGATCATCTGAATTCTTGAACATCAATGTGAATCAAATTCCAATTAAAATCTTTAGGTGCTTTTCAACCACTTCTCTGGTGATCCTTGAGCAAATAAATGTTTGTGTCAGTGGCTTGAGGTAAAATATATGATTAGAGCCCATACTAAAACCATCTTTCCTCTCAGCCTCAGAAGCAAACTTTGATTCAACACTAATAGCCATGGAAAAGAAATAAATTAGGTGGTGGCTAATAGCAGCGTGAATAAGGGTTTTCTCTCGGAAGACCTGAGGGCCAGACCTTGGTTTATTACAGCAAAAGGGGGCAGGAATTACAGATGGTTATTGACAGGCCAAACTCCCAGATTCCAAGGTAAACCATTCCCTTTTCATCTATTTTGGAAAAATACACATCCTAAAAAAATTCTTAGTTCTTCTCATTTAAAGTGGTAAGGAAAACTGGAGAGGCAGAACCAAGGAGGAGCTGAGAGTGGTAAGGAAAGCTCTGAGCTGGAGGCAGGAGAGAGGGAGGGAGGTGAGCTCCCAGCAAGACCTTTTGGCATCTTGCAAAGCCCAGCTCCTCTCTGTAGCAGCCTGAAACAGCAACTGATGTCCCCAGCAGCTACCACATCCCACTGTGCACATCTGGGAGCTTTAAATGGGTGTCTGTGAAGTTCTCTTTAGAGTACCAACACACTGAGACAGCAGTGGGAGAGGGGCTTACCCTCCCAGGAAAATGCTGTGGTGTGTGGGGCCACAGCAGCAGTTCCCACAGCCATGAACTGGACCTCAGTATCGCTGCATGCATTTAAGGAAAGCAAAACACTTTTGCCAAATTTATTATTGCTTCTAGATACTTTGAATTTTACAAAAAGGAATTATTGGTCAAAATTCTTGAGAGAGAATTTATTGATATGAAAAGAAAAAAGAAACCTCATTAAAAAGAAATAAATTAAAAAAGGAAAAGGAAAAAAGGAGGCCCTAAGGAACTTAGTGTTAAAACAAACTTGAAGTCAGTGTCACCATCCCACCTCTTATCAGCATACGACTTTATTTTTTATTCAGAGGTCACTGCTTACTTTAAATGTGACTTTAGCTTTTTGGCAGCTGAACAACAGACAGATGCACATGGAAATGGATATTTATAAAACTGCTAGAATGTCTAAAAACATTTAGGGTAGAGTTAGGTTGCCTGTTGACATTTGACCTGCACGTACTTCCTATACAATCATTTGTTTTAAGACAGTGTTCTTCATTAGTTTAGCTATTCACTTAAACCATGGAAATTCTGCTTTTTTAATGCTTATTCCTGTGTCTGCAAATGATTTAGGAGCCCCCAAAACCTTGGGTTTTTTCTTCTCAGGATGAAGCCTTTTGCAAATGCTTTTGATTGCAGTTACAGTCATCTCTCCTTTTTTACAATTGCCCCTCTCCCCTCAACAGAAGTTTAAAGGAGATGATGCCTTTGTGCTTCCCACTCCAAGTCAGCCCTTCCCAACATATACCCACCAGGCCTAAACTACAGAAAGAAACCAGCTTGTTCCTCCCGTGCAGAAGACAGTATGGGAACGAGAGCTACTCTAAGCAATCCCATGTCCTTTCCCTGCCTGAGTCTCAACTCGGGGCTTTGCTGTTTCCCAGGGTGCTCGCTCACACCATCCATCCCTCGATGTCCCTGAGCAGCGAGCGCCGGTGCCGCGGCCGGCGGGGACCCGGGAGATGCGCTGCAGCAGCGCGGCCTTGCCCTCTTTGATCTCCCGCCCCGGGGGCCGGCGTGCTGCCAGGTTTGCTCCGCGGGGGACACTCGGCCCTTCTGGGGGCCCACACAAGGCTCAGGGTGCTGCTGAAGCCCGCGGTTGTGGCGGGAATGCCGGGGCTCCTCGGAGAGCAGCGGCGCAGCGGAGCCCCTGACCCCCCCGCCCCGGGACGCTGCCGGCTGCTCTGGCTCCAATTAAGGCAGCGTGGAGGGGGATCTGAGAGGAGGTGCGGGGAGGGTCTGCTGGACCCACACTCCTGTGGCTATGCTGGAAATTAATTCCCACATATGTGCTGCAGATGGGCCACAGCCCCTCTTCCAGGCTGCAGCCTGCAAATAAACTTAGTAGCAGCTGGGGAGGGGAACCAACAGAGCCTCACGTGCTTTAATGGGTTCTGTGTTTCTGTATATGGGAGTATTCCCTCCGCTCGCTAACCCATACAAAGCCTTCTGTAAAGTCCCATAAACAAAGCTGTGGATATAATTTTGAATGAGAAACTTGCCACCAGGGAAAACGGTGGTCAGGAAAACACAACATACCTTTTTTCTCCACGAGGGTGTTTTGGTGTGTTTTCATAGATTAAAACCAGATTTGGCTGGTTTGAGAGAGCAGACAAACTTCTGACCTTTTTTCACATAATAAACCATCCCCCTCTGCCCAGCTCTGGTACCTAACCTATCCTAAAATAGCCAAGTGGGGCATGGAGCCTGGGAGGGAAGCCAGCCTCATCACCAGGTGCAGATGTTTGTCACCACAGCACGGACCTGTCCATCTCTGAGCTCTTGTGCCCTGGTCTCCATCCAATAAAGCAGTCAAATATGTGATTAGCTTATGTTCTCAGGAAATGGTCCTCAACAAAACCTGAAATCAAACACTTACAGGAATGCTTCTCTGGATCAGCCCCACAGTGTTCAGTACTCGCTGGTTTGAGATGCCAGTGTGCACCAGAAAGGGTTGTGGCTGAGAGACCAAGGAACTTTTAAAGCAAGGCATGATTTTTACAGCTCCACATGGAGTTCAAAGTTAGGGAAATCTGCATGATTCCATTAAGTTTAGCCAAGCAAAATCAAGTTGAAGAAAACTTCATATTTCCAAACCTGAACCAAAATTCAAGCTGGGTGCCCTTTTTGTTAGTTAAATAAATGCAATGAGATAAATATGATGACTTATTTTCAGAGGCTTCTGTGCGCAGCAACCTTTGAACCTGGAATTAAACAGATGATGCAAAAAATGTTTTCCCTCTAATTTTCCTTCGAAAAGTCATTTTTAGACAAAGTGGCTGCCCAGTAGCAGGGGCTCTAACAAAATGTGAGCAGCCAGGTATGTCCATGCACAGGTCTGCAGATGTGGGCAGGTAGGGAGAGAAGACAGAGGTCTGGGGTATTTGCACTGCCAGCCCTTCTGTGCGAGACCACTTTTCTCTCCTTAATGCATTCAATTCTTGGCAACAAAGAATACATGGGTAGATTTTAGGTGATGTATACCTGGTTGCCAAGCAGACCACACTTCAGTTTCTTATTCAAGAGAGCAGACAAATTCAAAAGCATCATCTCTCTACAGTTCTAGAATAATGTAACAAGCTTTACTTCAACTTCTTTTTTTTTTCAAGATGTAAATGTAGCAAAGAGGTTACTGATAGAAATGTTGAAAGAGTAGTAAAGACAGGATCCATTTGTTGTCTAGATTTTCTCAGAAAAATCATAGTAAATCTGAGCTATTTAATCAAGCATCAGTAATAGTCTCCCTGATGATTATGAGACTGCTGGAAAAATCACATCATTGCTCACATTAATTCTGGGTATTTTCTCTTTAAGCATTAAATTAAGAAGACAAAAAAAATTATTTAATTTTACAGCTTCTCTCAGTGGTTTATAAAATAAGAGTAGAACAAAATCGATTATCTGACTTCTTGTTTGGTACTCTGGAGACAAAAGAACAGGAAAGGTCAAAAAAAAAACCCCCAAACCCCTTACCCCTCCCAAATCAAACAAACATAGAGGAAAGCAACAAGAAAAACAAAACATGTTAAGGTAGTAGAGAATGTAGGACCAGGAAGTCATCTCTGACTCACAGATTTATTTTTTTTTCTTTTCCTAATTTTAAAACCCATTTGGGGTTTTCTAAGTATGTGGGCCAGTGTCTGTGAGGATGCCAGTGAAACACAAAAAAGACTGAGGAACAGGCTATTTTGAAGCCATAACTACTTAGCTGTTTTCTGTTTGCTTTGGCTGTCAGAGCTGTGGTAGGTGTTTCCCATTTTTAGTCTTCACACCTTTATTATGTTTGGGTTGCATGTCAGAAATATTTCAGATGTGGATGGAGACTTCCTCTTACCCCAAGGAAGAAGAAGTTCCGATGTCTTATGGATTTCCCCTGTGCTGATCAGGAGACTTCAACTACCATTACAAGGGCTTGCCTCTGTGATGACTTTGGTTGGTGCTTCCACTGGCTGCTGTAGTCTGGAGCAGGGACCTGTGAGCCTAAGCCTTGTGAGCCTCTAAAATTAAAAAAATTAAAAAAAAAAAAAAAAAAAAAGGGTGTAAGACTCTCAAATTTGATGGATGATAAAAACAGATGTTTTCATTTAAATCCATAAAAATTAACCTTCTTCTGGCTACTGCCCCTTGGAAGTCAAAGGTAACTAATGCTCAACAAAACCTGCCCAGGATTTGTTCCCGGTGGCCCCACTCCAGGGCAAGAGTGTTACTGTTACACATTTCAGCACAAAATTTCCTCACCAGCTCACGCTCATTAAAGAGCTTGCAACTCACATTTTAAAATATTACTTATTAAAACAGCCTACAGAAAACACTTTGAAGCAGTGACCACACCAATGCTTGACTTCTGTCATGAAAATATGAGCTTTAAAATGGAGGGAAGAGACTCCATTTTCCAGGGGCTTTCCACACTGGATAGCTTGCTGTCTTGGTTTACATTGACACACCTTGTCACCACAGAGATGGGTCTCCCCAGCAAAGCCAGAGTATCGAGAATTAGGATTGTTTGTAACCCTCTGCAGCCCTACAAAGCAGCCCAGCAACCCCAGCTGGCCTTTTTATTTTCTGTAAAATATACCACTTCGTGTAAGTGTAAGGGTAAACACTGCAAGTGCTGGAAGAAGAGGTTAGAATTCAGAACAATTTAGGGATGTCAGTGCCCACACTGTGCCTGCCATGCTTGATGGGTGCCTCCTCAGGAGGGCTGCTGCATTTCACTTTCAAACACACATTACATGTTTTAAACATTCTCTTCTGGCTCTCATTATGCTTGTCCTTAGCTAAAAAGCTTGAAGAGTGTTCCAAAAATTAGAGGGAAAACACCATTGCCCCTCCAAATCTCCATGCTGTAGCCCTAACTGGCCTGACTGCCCTGCATCCACTTCCCTCAAAAGGTAGCAACACATGTTAATTAAATACAACTCTCTTTTTTCCCATTTTCTCTCTACCTCTCCTTCCATCTCCTGTTATTACTTTATTTTACATTCTTTTATTTTCTCTTTAATTTCTGCCTGTGATTATTTTTCCATCCCTTTCTCTTTGTTACTACCCTTTCTCACAATCTTCTCTTTATTGCTGCTACCTTTTACGTGCACATCAACTCTTTCACCATGCCCTCCTTTCATTTTTACTTTTCTAACACTCCTTTTTTTCCCTCTCTGACTTTTTAAATGGCCCTATCTCTTTCCCACTTTCCTATTTTCCATTTGTTTTCAGTAATGTATTTTAGAAAATGATATTTTGCTCAACTTCTTCATTTTTTTTCTCTGTAGCAAACTAGGTTAAATTCCTGCTCTTTTCCTGGAGGAATAAAAAAAAAAAGACAGTGAAAAGTTTGTAAAAAGATGAAGAATGTGGAGATGACGTCACTGAAAAATACTAGGTTACCTCACGAGTCATGTAGGTATTGTCTAACACAAGCTTTTTGCAAAAGCCACCTTTCCAATATAACAATAATTCTTGCATTTATTTTTGAGCCTGTCAGCAGCTATTTCTTAAAGCATCCTGAAAACAACTTATAATTCATACAGATAGAACAGTGTTTTTTTCTCTGGGGTGTTTCCTGCCAATTCAGTTATCACTGAAGACTGAATTTGGAGGCACCATTTGTGGCATACAGTGTCTACAGTGGAAGTTTAGGACACTGATAACTCTTAAGTACACTTATAGGAATTAGGAACTACCTTAGCTATGATTTATAGCTATTTCCTTCCTAAGTAGAACAGTAAATTGTTTCTGTGACTGCTACAAACTCCAGAATACAACAGGAGGCATAGAATCACTACTGCACCCTTGATAGGCTCTCTTCATCTTTCACAGTGCCAAGAGCTGTTTTGGCTCTGTGTCATTCTCCTCAATGAAATTTCACAGACACTAGTGTTTTGAGCAGGGATGGATAATCATCAAATGTTTTAACTCAGGGTAGCATTAGCACTGCAAAATCAAGAAGACATTTCCCTGCAGTCTGCTTTCTTGAAAGATGTCCACTTCACCTCAGGCATCAGAGAAGATAATTGAAGAAGCAGTAGTTCATATGGACTCCTGCCCCTCTGGGATACTTCTAAGCTGGTCTCCTTGTGCAACCTGTCCTTTTTTTCCCAGCTGATAACCTCTGGCAGCAACATTTCACCTGGGTTTCACTACGGGAGCATACTAAATGTAACCATGGAAATTCAATAGCTTTAAACTGCAACTCAAAGCAGAGACCACTAAGGGAAGTTTTGTCCGGTTTAGTGGAGCTGGCTTGTAAAATCACAGCCATTTCCCAAACCAGCTGTCAAACCCAGAGACAGCAAATTCTGATCTGCATTACAGTGCCTTCCTTAGTGAGTGCTGTGCCTGCCCTGAAAAATGGCACCACTGCCTCCTCCACTTGTTTAAAGACAGTAAGGATCAAACCCCATGTGAACACGCACTTGGGGGAAAAGAGGAACTGCCTTGCTTGGGTCCCTGTTCCTGACCTGCATCCATGTCTTCTGGCCCCACATTTGAAAACAGTGGATAGTTCTTGGGCAGCAACGCTCTCAACCAAAGCAGTTCAAAGCTGTTGTGAAATTTTTGAAGTTGCCTGTTTGCTTGTTAGGCACAAGCAATAACAATACATTCTTAGGGTTTAATCAGCTTCCACTGAACTCCCATCTTTGACATTAACTTGACTGAGATCAGAATTTAATGTCACTTTATAAATAAGTAATAATTCAATTTCCTCCTCCTTCTCCTCTTCACCACAAATTTATCTAATCACAGTACTGATAAACTGCAATTAAAAATGCAGTTGCAGTACAAATTCATAGGCACTTTGGGAAATACAAAACTTTTACTGCAATAGTTTCAGATATATGGAGCAGAATAAAACTACTATCAGTTCTTCCATATGCTCTTGTTCAGGCAGGTTAGGAATGTCATTGGGAAGTTTTCCACAGGAACTCATAGCACTAGATTTGAGAGCAGACTTGATTTTTTAAGTTGATAGACATTTGTCTTCTAATTTTTACCCTCTGATGTGTGTTAGCAGCCAATAAATGAAATAGAAATATTTCCAATTAACTTTTCTTTTAATCTACTTATCTCCTCTTATCTCCTTACTACTATGAAGTAAGTTCAGATCAAATATGGTTCAGAGGCACAGCAACATAATAAAGCATTGCCAAACATAACAAGCTCCCTTTCAAGGTACATTTTTCTTTACATTTCTTCTGCAGCCAAGAATAAAATTAAAAGAATGGGAGAAAGACAGAAAGGGGGAATTAACACATTTGACTCAAGTATAAGCAACCCACAAAAGATGTTACTAATCAGGCAGATTCCCATCATCCTACTTATCATCTAGGGCCACACTGCATGTGGTTTCTCCCCAGATGTGCAGGATATTGAGGAAGACATTCTAGGACTATACACAACAGTCTTTGAGGACATACAAGTGGGACCCACGAACCTCCCTGGCAGAGGCTGTAATTCTCAGCATGCTGCATTTCACACAGCACACAATTAAATTGTAGTACTCACTGATACTGGAGACCAAACTGAATTCAGAGGATTAGACAACATGGAGATGATAGATCTGTTACTGGGTATTACCCAAAGGGGCCAAGATACATCTATTTCAGAAAATCCCTCAAATGTTGACACAATCTGGAAAGAAGCTCCAGGGAGGGAACATTGGTTATATGATCTGGTCTTAAATTTTTCCCAAAGTACCATGCAACAGCAGCAAGAGAACATGGAGCCAGATGTGCTGTTGGTCAGACATAGTTCTGTGTATAAGTAGAAGAAATCAATTAGTCTTTGTTTGTTTATTGTCTCACTTACTGCCATTTCAGATTGCACTCCCTTCTTGCTCTGGTGTGGAAAAGATTTTGCTATCAGTAAGGGGTTATCAGTTCTTTGTCAGTTAGCTATCAAAGGTTATCATGCTTGGGCCAGAACCTTTGATGAAGGCAAGAGAGCTTTACCAGAAGAGCATCTGAAACAATAGTGGGTTGGATATATTTGGGTTGGACTCTATTTATTTATTTCTTTATTTTATATTTTTAGATGCAGATGCCAGTGACTTTCTTTTAAAACTTCCTATATACCTTTCTTCCCAAATTTAAAGAAATAAAGTGACTGGACAGCACTCATTTTGAATTCCCAACATTGAAAGGACTGAAAGCTCTTGCAGAAGCTCTTAAAAGTTTATGTTGTTCCCCATTATAAATGCTAATACTACATGATTGGCTTGTTAGTATAGCTAACTCACCAGCAGCATTCACATTAATTTTCACCTTTTACTGTGTAACGGTAGTGCTATTTATTAGCCAGACAGACCATTTTTAGTAATGTTATAGGAACAGAGTGTGCATTACACAACAGAACTAGGTTACACCTGCAGCTGACCATTTCTATATTTATGGCTGTCTGACAGCTGTAATGAATGGCAAATGGAAAATATTTGTTTTTTACTTTGGCTCAGTATTTTTTTTTTCAGGTTTTAAAAATAAAAGTGAAGTGAAATACCTGGCTTTAATTAGGGATTTTAAATATCTTTAAGTCTCTTGCCAAGATGCCCTGGAGAAACAGAACAGATCCTTAAGGCAGTGGACAGGAAAGAAATCGTTAGCCAACCTCAACCATCACTGGAAAACTTGACTTACAAAGCACAGATTGCATTACAGTTCAATTTGTAATCACATCCAGCCCCTTTCACTTCAAGTCTCAAGTACTAAGTCCCCTCATTGTATGGGTATAAGTTTAAGATGAGGAATTTACCATGTATTTCTAACAGAAGATCAAATGTTTTGCAACCTTTATGACAAACCAGTGGGTTTGAATGAAGTTAGGTAGTTCCTGATTTAATGTTTCATCTCACACTTATCATCTAATTACTATTGTTAACATGCAGAATCTATTTTTTTTCTCCTCTCTCCCTCAATCACACAACCATTTCAGTTACAATAAAAAGAAATGCCTTACAAACCAAATAAAATTCAGGCTGAAACTGTCCATAATACCAAATTTTTATAAATTGGAGATTTGAGAATTTCTGTTTAATTTCTATTTAATTTAATTTCTGTTTAATTATAGCAGTATTTATGTAGCTGGTCACTGAAAGGCCCGACTGGAGAGATAAAGGAATTTCAATAATATTATTAAAAATAGGATGTTAAAGAATAGGATTTTAAAATAATTTTAAAAAATAAAGGAATGTAAAAAGAATTTTTAAAGAATAGGATTTAAAAGAAAAAAACCCAGCAGATGCAATTGCCTGCAGCACACTCAAAGAAAAAGGAAATACACATTGAGGTATACTTTTTTGGAGAATGCAACTATCAGAGCCAAAATAGCCAGTTGTCAAAAAGCTGCAAAGATGGACAGTAGGTGGTCTGAGAATAATTAACAACGACCGTGATCTCCTTCTGTCTTGAAATCAGGTCTTTTTATCTTAAGGAATGATGGAGATCAGGTACAAACAAAATGATTCTGAGATTTAAGGAATAATCATATTCACTCAATTTGCATGAAATTATTTTCTTATTTGTAGACAGGGACTTTGCATCAAAAGTTGGCTTGTAGGCTCTCCTCTGGTCCATAGAAGGGTAAAATCTCCCTGTAAAAACAGCCACAGTGAACATTGACTTCATGAGTAGATGTACAAAAGCTTTCTCATAAAGAGCTTTGTTCCTCCTGTTGCACTAGCCTTGGTCAACTGCAGGTAAAGCATTTCAGGGAGGCCAGGAGGAGATTTCTCCACTGTGCTGGAGACAACCCAAAACACTTGAATTAAATGGAATTCACATCAGGTCTCCAGCATCAGCTTTTAAAACAAATCTTTCAAATGCCCATGTTCAGTTTCACTATTTGAACTGACCAAGATTTATTCTTCCTAGAGGCAAAACTAGGGGGATTTTCCATTCTCACATTCTTCTGCTGTTCAGTAAGGAGCTTTGTACCCTACTGACAGGGTATACGTCACTCTCTGTATAGATGCTGATACAACAGAGTTGGTAGGTAAATGCAACCATCAGAGACTTAATCACACAGATATTTGGAAATATGTGAAATTAAATAGAACAGAATGAAATCTACCAAAAAATCGAGATTAATTGCTCCTCAAAGTTAGGAAATTTTGCTCTTTGGATTAATGAAAGACATCAACTGACAATGTCTCGATTTTAACTTCAGCTGTTAATAACCTGCATTTTTAATGACTGTTTTAGTGTGCACCATCATCTGAAGGATTTTATTGTCATTCTAATGCGTGGGAGAAACATCACTTTCCATCAACTTCCTTTTCAAAACAGCACATACATGTTTCCCTTTCATGTGTCTGCAGCATGGAATGGGGATTTGATAGACAAGGTATTAGCAAGGCTAATCATAATTTAATGAATGGAAACTCTGCCTTCATTTCATCCTGACGGGGTTGGTAGTAGGCGTGGTTCTTTTGTTACTTCTTTTTGTTCTTGTTGTTGTTGTGGGTGCAAATAAATCAGTGCCAAATTACCTGAAATAATTTGTGGTTATTAAATAAACCAGTCTCTGATGTGGAAAGTGCATTGTTCCCTGGCATTCCAGAGGCTTCCCTTTTTTTTTTTTTTTTTTTTTTTTTTCCCTACAAGAGATTGCAGCAACTGATCTCTGAAAATACTGCTTTGTGTATGTTGCCTCGTGGATAGTGGAAGAAAAGACTAATCCATGTCACAAAACTGCACATATGATCTACAGCTGGCATGTCACATTGTAGCCAAAGAAAAACCATCTCATGACTTACAAAAACTCTTAAGGAGGCATCACTTGCAAAGTTAACTACGGTGGTTAGCAAAAGAGACAAGGTGCAAATGATTATCATATTTCCCTGACACTGAATGAAGTAAAAGAACTGTGTTGGCTCAGCCTGATTCTCTGTTGGTTTTTATTTATATTTACCTGATTTCTAGGACTGGACTTCTGAATTTTCTAATAATAGCTGTTTCTTGTTTTAGTGTAATATGAACCCTTTGTAACTTCAGTATCTTTACATTCAGATGTTTGACCAACTGGTTTTTGTAGCATAGGGAGAGCTCATTTGTCCATAAATATGTGTTTTTATAAATGCAGGGTTGAACTGATGTTTTTCTCACAAACCTGCTTTTCTTGGTCTTTCAGTGCACAAGGATTCTGTAACAGTAATTCTTCATCATTTGTGTGTGACAGTTGCCTCTGGTTCCTACTGCTTGGCCCTTTGAGGTTATTTAGATATCAGATTTCTTATTCCTGGGTGTTTCACCACCTCCAATGGATGCAACTGCAGGACTTCTATACTCACCACTTTAGTGAGGGCAAACTGAGGTGTGTCTACATTGGCCAGTCATCCTACATATCAGTACTCACTTCTTCTCCCATTTGTATTGGTCTGAGCCATGAGTAACTCAACAAATATCAAATGCCAACACAAAATTGATATAAATGAGAAAAGAAACAAAAGCTCATATTTACACTGTGGTGTTTCTAGGGCACCTCCGTTAGCATCAATTATTTGAATTGGATTTTGCAGTAGTGCAAAAGAGAATTTAGAAAAAAATGCTTCGCTCTAAATCATTTGACTGCTTGACAAAATGAACTGGAAAATCCCAACTAGTCTGTCAAGTTTTTTTTACATTTCCCCTAGAAAGTATCCATTTTAGCACAATCAATACCTTTTCTAGACACTTGTCAATCTGTTTGGCCAAACAACATTTACACAGTCAGCAAATTAAGAGGTAAAAGAAGCAAATCAGGACCTCTCCAGGTACTTTCTTTCCACAAACAATGTACAATGCTTAATTTCCTACCAGGAAATTATAGCGTCTATTGAGATTTCAAGATCTGATTAGTTTCAGAGGCTCAGGTTTTTCCAAAACCTGTAATTTAAAGTAAAGGTATAAACATTACAGCCACCCTATGCCTGAAATCTGGAGAAACCTGGTTACTGCAGCCCCTTGGGGAAGAATGGGACCCTCTAGATTTTTGCAGATAAGGTATGAATAACATTCTCATAAAGCTCAAAGATTGCCAGATATACACATTTAAAATAATTATGGTAATTAAATAGAGTTGCAAGCAGCTATAACTCCAGGCAACACCAGTTAAACGTAAAGAGAAAACATCTTCTGCATATGTTTGTGATTTATGTAATTACATGCTTCTACAAGCTACACACCATTCACTGGCAAACAGCCATCTCTTCTTTCATTACAGTTTAGCCACAGTAAGTAACATACTTCATCTGTTTGAGAAGCTCCACTTAATAATGCCAACGAGGATGTATACAACAACACTGGGGAGTGAATGTGAAAAAATTAAATGTCATTTGGCTCTCTGTGTGTGTGAGTGTTAAAAATAGCTTTTCTGGGCCTGTTTCTGACGTACATCATGAATGACTGCATTCCAGACAACTAAATTACACCTTATGTCAGTGAGAAATGAGTAAAATCCAAGGTGTGTTTCGTTTATGAGATTATGTGTTTGCTCTTGAGAATGACTGCTTTTCTCAATGTAGTAATTTTTGAAAATTAAACTATCCTGGGCCATTCCGAGGCAAGTCCTTACCAAATCCAGTGACTGGAGAGCAAATGAAAATGTTACCTGAACAAAAATGGATTCAAAACTCAAGAAGCCTCCACAGCACACAGGCTTCCCTCTGCCAATAGAAGCACACACAAAGGATTTCCCTCATGTTTCAGAGATCCAGTCTCTGGACTACCCTCGCACACTCACTGGAAACTTTTAGCCAAGCTTCAATTAACATTTTCAAGGTATTAAAAAGGAAAATGAGAAAGACAAAGTAAATATTTTTTTCACATTTCATCAGACTTTCATCATCTTTTACTACTCAGTATCAAACTAGAGTCCATTGGGTTGCCTGCCACCAAGCGTGTATTTATTCAGAATAAAAGGCATCTGATTCTTGTTCTTTTTAAGACATGACTGATTTTGCAGTTCTCTATAAAGCCTAGTTTATTTGTTCACAAGAAAGAGATACACTAAAACTACAGGACACTGTCCTAATACAACAATGTGTGTGTAAATGGGAGGGAATACCTTTGGTTACTAGAAATGAAATGGTATGCCTGTAAAATTGCATGCAATTTATTATAAATATTATATTATGCTTCTGCACTTGCTTTTCCATTTAGGTGTGCAATTGTGGCTTGAACTATTTCACGTATTAAGTCACATATAATCACAAAGTTGCCATTATGGAAAATATTTCTAAGTGTGCTCTGCAGCCAATGAAATAGTGCCTAAGTACATGAAATAGTGCCTAAGTACATAGCTAAGAGAGACATTATACTCTGATAATATACATGATATTTACAGTATACATAATCTAGACTATAGTATGATATCTGAAACCAAGCTGAAAATTCATTTCTGCTGACCTCGAAAATACATCTCATAAATATTTGTCCTTTCCTTAACATTTCATTTCAATGCCAATAAGACTGTTACTCATAGCATACTTTCTGGCTCTTCACTGCATCTCTAAAGGATTTCAGATTAAGATTTAAGATTTTTTGGTTTTTTTCATTCTCTGCCCCCACCTAACTGCTGGAAATAAGGAATCTTAGCATTTAAGGAACTGAAAGGCAGGGGTTCTTGCCCCTGATTTCCTCTGAAAACTATTCTGTTCTCACCACTAAACTGCAAAGTATATCTGTTGGAGTCAGTCTGCATCTTCGGCTCATGCAGAAAATCATAATTTTTTTCCTAAAATCTCTGTGTATTTTCTTTAGAAAGCTGACACACCTTTTTCATTTTTTTTAAACTCTCTTCAAAAGAGAATAACATGAAAAATTCTCCACATAGTTGTCAGTAGTCTCCAGATTAGGATAGTTGAGTTGCCTGTGATAGGAAGAACCAAACCTCAGTTCTTGCCCCAGCTCACCCTGTCCTGACACTTGCATCTGAATCTTGCACATTCAGGGACTGACTAGAATTATGTATTACCACAAGAAGAAAAAAGCCAAGCAAAAAAAAAAAAAAAAAAAAAAAGCAAGGAAATCCCCCAACACAAAAAGCAAACCCACCATTAGTTAAGGTAATTTCTTTATAGATATTCCTGTGACTTCTAAATAATTCCCAAATCTGGACTGAGTTGGGAAAAAAAAATCCAATCTGAAGGTGATGCTGCCTTCCTTTTTTTAGCCAACAGGTGCACAGCAGCTCAGAGGGCAAAGCAAAAAGAGATGCAGCAACCTGGCCTCAAAGGGGGCTCGTTTTAGGTAGATTCAGGAAGCAGTGTGAAGGCAGAACTGAGGGTTGTTTTGTGGCTCGTGGGCCACAGGCCATCTACCAAGGCCAAAACTGAACAACACTGCTTGAAGAGCTCAGGAGCAGCTGTAGGCATAGGAGTTACTGTTACAGGCATGTCCCTGTCCTGTGCTGTCCTTAGAACATTAAACTAGAAACAAATTAGACCACACCATTCTGCACATATTAGACCAAGACAATAAACTAGAAGCAGGATGACCCAAGGGTATAAACCATTTGGTAGCAAGAAATACCTTTTCCTTTGTGTGTTTGTACAGTACAGTACAGCGAGTGACTGAGCTCTTCATGTGCTGTTACAACGACAAAATAATTGAGGTCACAACAGCTTAAGTTGTAGTCAAATCCACTGCATGTATGCTTGGAGTGTTTGTGCTCTTTAGTCTATAGAACGTGATCTGTTACTTCCAATTTCTGGCACAACGTAACAAATACTTACAATTTCTGGCACTATGTAACAAATTTCTGGCACCATCAACAAAACCAGCTCTTCCCTGTGGCACTGCAAGACACCGCTCAAGATAGATAGAGAGAAGGATACGGCACACCCAGAAATTGTGACAATGCTATTCAGAACAGTCATGTTTTCTCTGCTAATTGCCACCTTAAAACCTGTGGGAAAAAAAGAATTGAGGGTGTGATACCCCCCCAAAATAATATGAGAATTAGGAATTTAGTAAGATTTAGGTGTTTAGTACTCTTAGCTAAGAATAAGAATAAGGCTTTGTGCCATCTTTCTTTTGATTTGCCGGAGAAGAGAAAGTGGTGCAGAAGCATGAAATCATGACAGGTCAAAGCCTCCATGAATATCCTGGGCACTTTCTAACAAGCACAGTCATCTCTGTGTTTAACTTGAAAGGAAAGTGTTAGGATGAGGTGACTGGAACCTGCAAGGAGAGGTAACGTTCAGTGTGTCTCAAATGGTTCCCAACTTGCAAGTATTGGCCAGCAACGACTCCCGAGTAATCTGTTGTTTCCTTAGTGAAGACCACTTGCTTCTGGATTTTGATTCCATGAAAGAATAAAGGTCTGGTAACCTTGAGGGCACATTGCCATGGTTTTGTCCTTGTGGCAAGAGAGAGGCGGCACTTTGTTTTTCCTTTTCTTTTTTACTTTGGTCCACTATACTTTTTGACTAAACCTCTCGGGATCTGAGTAATAAGAGACTTTTTGTAAATTAAGAAAGTAGCTAAATAGGGGCTTTTCAAAAGGCATTTCCCCATCATTCTTTCTAAAGAAAAGCAGGTGTTTAGCTCAAAGGGACTTGTTCTCTTGATAGCGCAGTAAGAGAGTAAAAGTGCATTGTCCCCTAAAGCAAAAATAAATAACTTCAGAAAACATGAGAACTGAGCCCTTGGTGAGGAGGTGAAATAGGTGTCCACCCTCTTGAACTAATTTATAACACCAAACATGTCAAGTGACATGCTGAATGAAGAAATGATTTGTGGCTGAGAAAAGCTTTGTTAGAGATCCCAGAGGCTTGGCCAAAGGCAACTTCGTCTTGATAGAAATGATCGAATGCCAAACTAAAGAGATCTGTTGAGACTCTCATCTGGGAAAAGGGGGAGAGTTGCATTTTCAGACTGTGGACCCAGTTATCCATATCCTTTGCCAGAGCCAGGATGAAAGCATGCAAGCCTTTCCTAAGCCTATTCACTGGATGCCCTTTGCAAAGACATATAAATCTTAAGGAAAGGTTTCGGTACTTTAAATACATCAATTTTAGGAAGCATGCAACAAATGGGTATCTAACTCTCCAGGCACTTGGCACGAAGTGGAATTCTACACAGAGGTTGTTTAAAACTTGTGCCCAAGTGTGTACTTATCTGCAAAGCTTCCTTACCATTTGATTCTTCTAAGAACCCTGATTTGCACGATCAGAGCTTGTAAATCTCATGACAAAGTCAAGGCCGTAACCAGTTTATACAATTTAAATCAAGCATGCCAGCTCATGCATTCCAGTTTAGACCAGTGGTTACCACTTGCCATGAGATTGCCACATTTGGGGCCAGATTCAGAGAGCACACAATTAGGCAGCTACACTGCTTTATGTCAGCAGTGGATCAGGCTGTTGGGCCAAGGCTGTGGGATGCTTTGTGTCATCCACATACACTCCTGCAATTAGGAAAGCAAAGAGATATTACAACAGAGCACAGGAACAGGTCCTGTGATTCAGGCGTAGGCAAAAGATATCAGTAGTGATATAAAACTGACAGTTGTGTGATGTGGTGATCCCTTATCTATTAAAATAAAAAATTAACAAGTTAATTAAGGATCTAACCATTCTGGTTTACAGGGCTATAATTCAGCCTAGGGTAACATGTTGCACACGAGAGGAATTTAGCCTTTGACCTGATTAGAAGCCAGAATCATCCAGTTCCATTCTGTGTGTGAAACTTCACACAGCTCTAATTACTGAAGCCCCAAAGAAAAAAGCCAGAGGTGCTACAGAGCTGGCAGGTATTAAGAAAAGTCAGAGGTAGCTGCTCCTTATGTTATTCTCTGCCTCCTGAGAAACAATAGTTTCAAAATCATATGGATTTTCATGGGAAGACTTTCTAAAGGTGAAAGGGTGAGATTTGATGTCTAAATCCTATCTGTGACTATGAAAATCCCCTCCTTTGTCTAGAGTTAACAGAACACTTGAGAACCTAATGAAACATAGATTTTAATTATGATATTTGGGAAATTACTCACAAAGATCTTGTTATTGCTGTTGAGAGCAGCTCATTGTCTAATGATGTTGAACAATTGCACACAAGAAAAGGTAATTAATATGAACAGAAATGAAAGAAAAGCTCAGAGTTAAATGTCCTGAAGTCAAGAAACACCAAGGAATCTCCATACAAAAAAGCTGAACTAATAGCACTGTATTCTTACTACACAACTAGAGAATTATATTCCAGAGTGGGAAATAAGTGGACTGAGCAATCACGGGTGCTGTCATGGGCTGTTACTCCATACTAGAACCTAGAAAAAAATAGTAAGGTTAAATTAAAGACCCCTCAAGAAAAAAGGAAAGCAGAATAAAACACACCTGAGGTTGGTCAAAGGTATGCCAAAAGTACGCTACACACTGCTATATGAAAAAGGAAATTATCTGGCTTTCAGAAAATCATCAGATATGTTTCCTAGGGAAAAAAAAATAGTACTGAGAAGGTGAATGTTAGTTCCAGTATTTCAATAAAGATAACAAACCGAATAAGAACTGATGATAGTAAAAAAAAAGAAAGAAACCAAACCCAAAACACAACAAAGCACAAACCTGAAGGACTGGAAGGTTAGAAGTTGCACACCTAAAAACAATTAGTCTGGAGCAGGATGTATTTAATACTTTCATTGCTGACTTTGGAAACAATCAATAGAAATGCTCAATTCAAAGTTACTCATCACATGAAGCCAAGGAGCTCTGCCCCTGCTGAGGAAGGCATGAGTATTGCCCAGGAGTGATCTTAACAGCATTCAGCTGCATGGACAGCAATGTATCAGCAAAGGAAAAACAGAATTTCCCTTGCAAGCTCACGGACTGTGATTTACGCAACAAAGGAGGAAAATGAGGATGCTATTTTATTTTCACAGTCAGCACTTTAAAAAAAGCAAATGTAACCTCTCAAGGCTTCAGGCAAAGTAGAAAAGGGAATTACTAAATTATTGCACCATGCCCTAGTATTAATGCACCTGAGGCCATGCATATAAATTCTCATCACTGATATTCAAGAAAGATAAAAGACTGGAAAACATACAGAGAAGGTCTATTCAGATGATAAGAGAAATAGGTAGCCTCTCTTATGAGAGAAAATTAAGACAGCTTGGCTTATTAATTTCCCAAAATGTAGGCCAAGTGTTCATGTGTTCAATTATTTTATCTGTGCTTGCTAGCATAGGCAGCAAAGAGTTCAGCACAGCCACAAGTGCAACTGAAAAGTAGGAGAAGGTTTGAAACTATCACAGCAGTGGGATCCAGGCCCGACCTTCCAGCAGGGCCATTAGATTTATGAAAAGAATTACAGTGAAGCAGTTGTCTGCCACAGCAAGGGAGCCGAGTCAGTGAGCCCAGACTCTTACTTTTGTCAGAGTTTTCTGATAAGCAGCGCTCAAACCCCAGGCAGGGCTGTGGCCTGCAGCGGGCGGCTCTGGCAGCGAGCACCGCGCGGTGCCCGGCGTGCCGCGACCCCGCTGCACGAGGCCGCCAGCGCGGCACAGCTCTGCAGCTCAACACACATCGCCCCACTGGACATCCTGCCAGGCCCCAAACACCATCTGTTGATGTAAACGGAATACATAAGTTGTCACAGATTTTGGATGCATTGAGAGGACTTGTGCAAGACTGTTTCCTTCAGTGATTTTGATCTTTTAATTCCACTTTTTAATCACAGTATCGGTTGCAATGGCTTTCCTTTCTTTTGACTTCATGATGGAGTTCATAATTTTCCTCTGACGTAAGACATTATACATTAGAAATAATAAAGGAATACTAGGAATTATTTTACATATTGAGGACACAAATGTTGCAATGATACTATTTTAAAAGAATTTGTCTTACTAAACGGTTGTTTTATGGCCTATTTGGAGCAAATCCATGAATTCTAGCTCTATTTTACCCTGTATACACTAAAAGGGGATACAAACTTATTGAAGAAAATAACAGATACAAAATGCAGTGCCATGACCTTCATTAAAAACAGAATATTTTTGTTCAGCCTGAATATTTTTGTTCACTTTTTCCAGGACCTAAAAAGCTCTGGAGAAAAGAGCTGATGCATTGTGCTGCCTGTGCTTTCATGGAACTTCCTAGCAGGGATCAATGAGGGAAAAAAATATTCAGGGTTGGCTTGATTCAAAGTATAAACCAGAGGTCCTGCTAAACTAGAGGCACAAATCTTGATCCAGTTATTTTCTTTAGCCATTGGTTTCGTATGATCCCACAGAATTTCAGAATTAGCATGGTGCAAAGTTAAAGGGGTTTAAATTAGTTATATTTTCAAAACTCTCAGCCATTGAAATGTCACTGTTTTATTCAAAGAGAGGATTAAGAGAAAGTTACTATCCTTTATACTGTTTCAAATACACTGGAAAGCTTCTTCAAAGCATCAAAACCCTGCCTCAAGCCCCCTGGCTCTGTTTTATATCCCAAAGAACTGTCCTGAGGTCCTTTGTAAATACTTTGATTTTCTATGATAATGAATGAGCAATGGAATGAGACACTTGTTCTCAGTGATACTCTGGTATTTATAAATGTGGCATTATTACTTCCACAGGTTACACTGTGGAAGTAGAAGCCTTTGTAGAGAAGTGGGTTTCATTTAATTTCCTAAGAGTGACAAGTAAAGATAGAAAGCAATCGACAGAGATGGGAGATTATTTAGAGGATATTTTAAAATTAGCTTTCTGATAATTATCATATGACCCCAGGTTAAACAGGGGTTCCCCATAACACATCTGGGTCATTTAACTTCACTAGTTAACATAAACATTAACACTGCATCTGTCTTAGGATGATCTAGTAACTTGCTCCCTGTGTCTTTGGAACGAAATAAAACATATGGGGTAAAACAAAACCAAGCTGAGTTACAAGCAGTGAACAAGTCAAGGTACATTTTCAGCATTTATACTTCTTGTAAATGTGTAGAGTTTTTTACCATCTAGCCAACTAATAAGATTTTACTTTCTTTTTCCTGTGAACAACAAAGAAGAGGCAAGGTGACAAAAGTATTATATATACAATTACTAATCCTAAAAGCCAGAACGCTTCAGGAGATGTGTAGTATACCGCATATTCATTCACATAATCTGAATATAAATTTCAGATATGACTGATTTTTCTGAAAAATCCTTCTTTAACCAATTATATTTACTCCAAAGTGGAGAAAAAACCAACTGTGATATGGGACTTACATTAATTTCAGTATATCTTCCGTTGAAATTATCTCTATTGATAATATGTTCTAGAAACTGAAATATAAGTTATCAAACTATGATAAAAGTCAAACAGAATCAGTCTGCAGTGGTATTTGTAGTATTCATTGGATATTGTCTATTCTTCAGTTTACAGTAGTTCCTTAAAGGACTTTACCAGTGTCCATGTGAAAGGCTTTATTTCTATCTCTAAGCCCTTTTTAGTTTTTAGATAAATCAAAAAGGGATCATCACCTCAGCCTACTGAGATAGAGTGTACTTTTTTTTCTTCCTCTCTCATATCACTGAATTTATTTCTGCATCTAACTTAAACATGAAATTTTAGCGGGAAGGTCTTAAGACCTGTCAGGACAACTAAGTAAGTAGCATATTGCTTAGCAGCTTCATTTCCTACAGGCTTAAACAGAATTATACATCTGGGAGCTGATTATCTTTTTTTTTTTTTTTTGGGTGCCAAAACTGCCATGAGTAATTGGGTAAAAAAAAATTTTGAGAGCTATACAATTTTTTTTTTTCTGGCAGAACCATAAAGAAAGACTAATTTCCAGTTCAATATTGGAACACCTATATGTAATGATTTTTTAAAAGGTGGGAAATCCATTTCACCACAAAAGTTATTTCTTCTGACAATGACACTTGTTACTTATTTCTACTTCAGCAAGAAGTCTTATGAAAAGTGGCCAGAAACAGTTTTATGTGTAAGCAATATGTTGTCTTCTGAATATAAGAGAAAATACTCTTAAGAAAAACACAGTAATTTTTTGTGGGTGTGATAATTTTCCTTAGGTGTTCCATCACAAAAACACAATTCTAATGTAATGACCAGCCAGGATTTTCATAAGCTTCCACTATTCAATAACCCATTTGTAATTTAGGCAAGAGTAGTATTAGACAGGAATCTCCACTACATCCTGGTAATGGGTCGCATAGGCCAAATGATCTAGTTTCTATCAAATACTCAATCCTTGTCTATTTGCTGGTTATTAACATTTAGAAAATGGACGATATTTTTACTGGGGTTCTTTTGCTGGAAAAATTAAACAGCTGACAGCCTTTTTAAGTTTTAATTTTGATTTAATGCTGTCTTGTGTCTGACTTATGACAGAATGTCAAAGAAATGTGCTTGAGGAACACATTCTGACAATATCAAGACATTGCATCTAACTTTACAATACACTAATGGCTTGCAGACAACTTCTCCCTCTTTGTTTATTATGCAAGGAAGTGGCTGTCTTCTCATGGGACTCTGGCCCATCTGTTAAACAGCCAGCAAGATCAGCAACAGAGCTGTTTTCTTAGATTAAAAATGGCAAGACATTATTTTCTAGTATTCTTTCCTACATCTTGCAACAGTGATTGACAACACATCACCAAATTGGGCCAAAATTATGCCAGCAAGTTAAAAATATACAGGGCATAAATATCAAATATAAAATCACAAGAGAACAAGTTTAGAAAACTATTAAGTCTACTGCAAAACTGTACATTTGCAAACTCTGCTCAGCAATATGGAGAGCTTAACTGAGGGAAATAATTCATTTATCAGTTAAGAGATATTTATAAAGCACAGCTGGACAAGACTTTAAACAGAGGATAAGCCACAGCTAAAAGTCTTGAAAGAGAAGTCTTTTGGCAGCAAGTGGGTTTTCAAAAGCTTAAATTTCTTAACATGAGAGCAGAGCTGCATTCACTCTGTGAAACATCACTGTCTCAAAATAAATTACCTCCTCTATTACCAAAAAGAGCCTGTGATGTGGACAGTAAGGATGACTGTACTACACTGGCCTAGATTTTCTTTTGTGAAGTTGGAAAGTTGTTCTCTGTAACTCACCTCATAATTTGTACAATGGGAACACCAGTACTGTTTTCAGTGGAGAGATTTGGGGAACTCTATTAAAAAATCTAGAGATGGCAACACATCAGAAGGGATCAAACAAATATTTGCAAAGTATCTATAGCAAATATCTTTAAGATTACAGTAGAATAGGAAACAAAAAGATGACGTGAGATCAACTGTGTAAAGACCTATGTGGAAAAGTACCTAAATACATTCTTGTTGATTCTTATCAAGATTCATGTTTTATCTTGTGCTCAAATCCTTTCTTAATAGATATAGTTTTTCTGAATAAACTTCACATTTACCAAATGAGTCCTGAAGTTTTAGCAAGAACAACTTGAAATAATTTGAACATAGCATAACTCTTCATTCAACCTTTTTAGAGGAGCATGGGTGTGGGCAGGCTACTGCTGCTGAAAACTTTCATAACTCTTTCAGGTTTCAATAGTGTGAGCACTCAAATGTTTGTGGGAAAGTAGGGTGAATATCTTCTATTACCCAACAAAACCAGTCCAGGAAAGACCCAGATCTGCAATATTATCTGATTCCCTAAAACATTTAGTCTGAATGATGATAATTGCTCAGGAAGTTAGTACTGACTGGAAGAACCCAAATCTAACGTGTGTTGGCTGAGCTGGAAGCAATCGCTTATGGCACTCACATACAGAATATGGGAACTTCACAGTGAAGCTTAAGGAATCAGTTCATGAAGAAAGAACAAAGATAAAAGTATTTTCTACAGGGCTTTGAAAGGAAATCTGGAGAAAATTTCAAGAATATAAATGCAGGACCAGCAAGGCGGTGGCTGGATGCACTCATCAGCTGTGCAGGCATAATCGTCATATATAAGCTGTGATGTGATGGTCTACAAATTGCAGAATTCCATCTGAAAAGCTACAATCAAAACCACACATAGCCAGCACCTGGCAGGAACTGAATGAAGATGAAAAGAATAAGCAACTTTCCCTATCCCTCCTCTTTCACTACAGACCCAGTGTTCCTGCTTTCCTGTTTCCAGGTACAGTGCAACTCCCTGACTCTCACTTGAGGAAGTTCCCAAAACATCCCTTGAGCGCAATGAAGAAGACAAGCAAACAGAAGGCATGTGACAAAGGTACAGCTCCACAAAAAATGTAGATGAGCCAAAGTTTAACTGAGAACAAGCACAATGCTTCAATAGACAAGGTCACCACATTGGTGCTTGCCATAACCACGTTGCCAAGGTTGGTTCAAATCATTATGCAGAAATATTTGACAAGACAGACATGTTCTGCAATCACCACACCGAGCAGTAGGGGACATCAGAAACCTGGAACCATAGCAACAGGCACGGAAGACAGAGAGTGAAAAATGGGAACTGAAAGCACCCAGCTTGGCACTAGATACCCACTTGGATCAGGAAGATTTCTCCAGAATAAACAGCAAGGACTCTACTAAACCCAGGGCCTCAGGCACAGCCTTCCAGCCCTGGAAGTTCTCTGCACAGAGTTTATCTTGAAGGGGCTTGGGATACCAAGGGGCTTTTATGAAGACTCAATAAATTGTACTCAGTCTCTTTTTCCACATTTCCTTTCTCCATGCCATGCTCTGGTTTTGCAGGATAGATTAGGAGTGTATTTCTGTGAATCCCTTCCTGCTGGAGCAAGAGCACGTAAACATCTTCCTCAGTGCACAGGCTTCGGGCCATTGCCCTTTAGCTTCCCTGAGCAACTCTGAGGACACAGCTGCAGGAATCACACACTGCTCATGGCACAAAGACAGTGTTTGTGGAGAAAAGAAACCCATTTCCTAATTGGCATAGAGACTGCCTATCAGCTGGCCACATATGCATCTCATGACATCTTAAAAATTCCTGAAAATAAGATTGACACTTCATTCTTTCCTTTTACTCTGCAAAAGGTAAGTTGATTTGTGTAGCCCCAAAGCATCTTGTTAACCAACTCTGTGTTTTTGGTGTTATCCTGGGCTTGACATTGCTCCTGAAAGCATGAACCAGAACTAGGGCAGACAGTGGTTGTTTTAGCATATAAGTACTTTTGGAATCAAGGCTTTGGCATCTCTTTCATCAGGAAACCTATTCTAAGGAATGCTGCTCTTATCTAGCAGATGTTTTGCTAAAGAATTTGCTTTGTCCTTCACAAAATATGGCTCAGAGCCCATATACACTCCACAATGGAGATAAGAGTGTTGTTTTTAAGGTAATGAGTGGAAGTCTCTTTCCCTGTAGAAAGCCCTTTAGGAATCTTTGACTGAGAAGAAATAAGTATTTCCCAATGAGGATCTGGAATGTCATTTGTAAACAGCTCACATTTGGATGAAATTTTAAGTACACAAATTACTCTTTTCTTAACTGAAAGAGCAAAGTTGGACGTGTAAAAGGATAATTTAAAAATTAGCTGTGTAAAAAGTTTGCAAGAAACAGCTTTTTAAACTGATTTAATCCCTTTCTCTGCTCAGAAATTATCTACAGTCAAGTCTTTTGTTATTAATTCCTTTGGTACTCATCTTTGTTAGTCAGAAGTTTTGTGCAAACAAATTTTTCCCTACTCATTGCACACCAAATGCTGACTGTAAGTGTTCTCTTTAGCATTTTAATATGTTCACCACTTGATAGGTTCAAGCTGTGCAATTGGGTGTCTAAGTCACATGGTGTTGTTTATGTTCTCAGAATCCTTTTGCCCTTAATGATTTTCATATGGTCGAGACATAAATTTTGGTTTATGATTAAATGAAACTTGGCTGAGAGGAGCCAAAATTAATTTTTCAGGAGCATTTTGTACAAACAAAACTCTACTGACATAAACACATTAAAAAGGGGTTGTGAACACAGCCAGAGTGAAAAAAACCCCCTCTATTTAAAAGATGCCAAAGTGTGAGAATATTTTTTGTCCTAACTGGTCCAATAGCAATTTTTGTTCTCACCAGTGCCTAAATGCCATAGATTGCAAACTTTCTTGATTCAGTACAGGCTCATATGTAATCTGTGGGTTCTACATAATGTAAACCTTCACACAGAGCAATTTTACTAAAAATGTGAAGAAAAATATATAATTTCACACCACTGTTTATGCATAAATATTTCCAGAGCCAGCTGTACTTCTGCCAACCCTACACAATAAATAATTTTTTTATTTCCATTCCCCTAGGAAAGCAGCTTTCTTTAAAACAAACCTTCACAATACATGTTGTTTGCTACCATTTCAAGGCCTGCTACACTAATGGAAAAGAATGTGCTAAATGTAGCATTATCATGCAGGTCAGGCAGGGCAGCCCGGTACACATTTTCCCACAATCTCTGCTCATTAACATCTAGTTCCCCCATTGTGCAGATTTTTGGCTCTGTTCCATCAGAGCAGAGAAGAAAAATGTTTACAATATGCAAACTTGGAGGGACACAAAAAAAGGGGGGCTTTGAAATGTCAGTCCTCTGGGATGAAAAGTTTCAAAGGGGAAGGTAAGTCAAAGGTTACTAATGGGATGTCTGCAACACCTGCTTTCAGTGGAGGTTTCATAAACAATCTTTACTTCTCAAGAGCAGCTTGGCCTAGACAAAAATATCTGTGGCTGGCTTGAGCAGCCTGGTACCTATGAACAGAAAGGTCAGGTTTGTTATATCCTAACATGGCCTCTCACCCTGCTTTTATTGATAAAATGAGATTGCCTTGGTGGCCAACATTGCTTTTCATGTGTTAAAGCAGAAGGCACTGGATGTGGTGTGCTCAGCCTCTGCAGGCGAGGAGGAGGAGGACAAGGAGGAGGGGGAGGAGGAAGGTGATGCTCAGCATCACTGCTATAGTAAGCCCTGCTCTCTGGAGAAGAGCCAAACTGCTGCATGTGGGAGTGAGTTCTGCAAATTTCAGAAGTTTCCCAGCTCAGCTAAATGTTCCTCATGAGGCACTTTTGGTAACTGTGAGCAAGTTTCATAACCGTCATAACAACCCAGAGACCTTCAGTACTAATTTTCCCCTGAAACAACTAATGCATATTTCTAAGATTTTAACATGGAGTAGGCAAGAGAAGTGAAGTTTTGCTAAATATTCATCAGATCACTAAAGAACCTTAACACACATCCTTTACAAATGTCTTTTACTGAGAAAACATTCCTGAAACTGAAAAGCAATACCTTCCTCTCAAAGGCAGTGACCCAGGAACAGGGTTGTGTAAAATTCTTGTCCTGTACCAGAGAGATCCTGCAACAAAACTGGTATCCAAGTCCCCAGTACTAACTTCAGGGTACTCCCCAAGACATCATCCTTGTTTTCCTGCAAAAAAAGTGTGGCAGCTTCTACAAAAACTCAAAAATTTTCTATTTTAGTATAGAAGGAAGGAGAAAGCAACATGGTAGATAAAGGAATTGGCACAAATTGGCACTTGGATCTGATTATACATGTAAACTATAACCCATAAGACTTTCTCACTTTTTTTAATAACAGAGCTAATTACATTTACATGAAGTTGGTATTGCAACAACAAAAAGGATGACATTTCTTCCACTGAAAAATATTATCAAATATTATCTGCTCTCCTATTATCATATATAATTTCTGATCAATAGCAACCAATACAATCGCTTCAGCAAGAACTCTGTTATTAAGCATTACAAAATCAAATCCATTTTAACACTCTGTGTTTATCCCCAAAGTTGAAAAGAAATCAGCCCAAGCTGATGAAGATGATGGGCATTACAATACATACAGGCACAGACAGAACCCCAGGAAGTTTTAGGGAAAATAGCTTTTAGGCTTTACTGTACTTTACAGTTTGTGAAACATGCATGTTTGCCAGAGGTGACAGGAAATCAAATCTGATCTGACTACTTCAGGTGAATTTCATTTTTAAAATGATAATCAGTGCCTGTTTCTCCAGACAATCACCAGCACCTCATATGCCATACAGGACATACACACCTGTAGAGGATACAGATGCAGCAGAAGTTTTTAAGAGAAATATCAAACGTATTTCTACACATCCATTTATTCAGACAGAAATTTTTCTGTTCAATAACTTTTTGTGAGCTGTAACTGTCCTAAAAAAGAGATCAAGTACACTAATCTGGATACATCTTTGTGGTAATGATGACTCAGTCACATTATGTCTAAATTGAATTGTATCTGGCCAGCATAGGTAGAATACAGAATACTTCAGGACTAACAGTCATGAAGAATTTAGTGCCTTTAAAAAAAATCAGACATTGGATGCTTTTAATGTATTTAGGGATGGCAGAAACCATTTGTTTCATGTGAAAACTGAAAGCTGGACAGCAAAGTAAACATAGAGAGTGCACTTTGTATGTCTTACAAATATAATCCAAGTTTATTTATAAATACATAAGAAACTGAGAAATGCCTTCAATAAACTATTTGCATTTTTCATTTTTCTTGTTTGCAGATACACAACTTTAGAACTTCATCTGGAGAGCGTAAGATAGTTTATATATGTTTGTAAGGAGGACCCTGCTTATTTCAAAGAAAATTTCCCTCCCATGAATTCATTGAGCTTTCAATGTGTTCAGTGGAGCTGTTTCTTTTTACACTGGACTGAAATCAGATTAAGCTCTTTTGTAAATGGTATGTCAAGAAACATGTTTTAGTCAAATGTAAGCCTTTAAAGCAAATGTTCTGCTTTTGGTTTACATAATGATATGCTATGGAGAATAGCTTTCCTATTTTATACTCCTTCCCTTCTTCTCATACCGCCCATGACTCTTCTCTTTATGTACTGCTTTAGATCTTTCCTTCTTACTGTTCTTAGTAGAAACCACATTTCATTTGTGCCCTTGAAACAGCATATCAATGTATTCAAACTTCCTGCTTTTTGGCTGGAAAAGCGTTCAGAATTTCTGGTAGGACTTTCAGTTGGCCAGATGGCTGAACAGCTCACGTTAACTTCTGCCCGGTGGTGGGAGGAAGCACAGAAGAACCAGCACAGGCTCCATCACTGTCTGCTCAGCAGGGCCCTCAGCATAAGAAATCACTGTGTTTTGCCCCAGGTTGTTATGAGGAAGTCAGGTATAAATGTACAGGTGTTAAATGAGGTGATCCCACACCCAGTCAATGCCATTCCCTTCACTGTGTAATAAACAGACCAATTAAAAAACATTTGAACACCGGCTTAAATGCTCAGAAATGGAAGCACAAACACCTGGAGTATCAGTGTGATGGTGGATATCCACCACTTGGGCTCTCTTCAAACCTTCAGGTTTTAATATTCTCTGCATAACAGAGATGCTGACATATCACTAGGGCTTTTTTGCATGCATCTATCTGCTCAGAACTGAAAATTACTATTTGAACAGTCAAGGGCATTGCTTATTTTCTTATCAGAATCTGAGCAATATTCATCTGCATCAGTTCTTTCAGTAACCTGTTTCCCTCTTCAGGACTGGATTTTTGTAACAAAACACTTTGTAAGGGTAGGGCTCTGGAAAGGGGCCTAGCAGAGAAACATGAATATGTGGTATGGGAAGCCCACCTCCCTTAGGGCAAAAATCTAAGCTAAAGCACCTTGGCAGCACATTAATAGCTATAAAACACTCTTTCTTTGCTGCCCACAAATATGCTGTGGTCAACAAGAGGTCTACTCACTGTTTTGTTAAAAACACTGATGATTTATTTTGCTTCAGCCATGTGTGAAACTAGTCACCACATTGTGAATAATAATATCCTCTTAGTCTCAATGGAGCTCTTTGCATACAGAAATATCCGCAAAGCATTTAGCTAAATACTTGATATGGCAATTCACTGGCTGACCACTAAAATATAGCCATATCTGGGATGGAACAGTGCAGTTAAACAACAATGCATGGCAGCAGAGGAGACAAAGAGTAGAAAAAATAATCCATTCAGAACCAAAGCAAGAGCTGGAGTAAAATATAACTATGTCAATTAAGCATGAGCAGCAAGCAGAGCTAAAATTATAGATTTGAAGATCACCCTGGAATCTCTGTGCCTACAGGAAAGCAAGAATTTATACAGTTCCTTGAGAGGATGAACTCCAACTGCACAGTGCCCTCTACTGTGAGATGAAATCCAGAGAGGCTCAGAGGGGAGAAAATTATGTATTAAATCACTTGGCCTGCTTGGTTTCTGCAGCACTATGCTGAGGTTGTAAAATCTCAGAAGAACTGAACTGGGCATGCAGGATCAAGCTGGGATGGTCAGCTCCGTGCAGGATAGCTTGGCATCTGCTAAGCCTGCTCTCCATAACTCTTTCCAAAATGGCAAAGATGAGTACCAGAAAATACAGTGATTAAGTGCCTTTTAAGCATCTACAGTTTTAGTAGTTTTTGTATTGAGCATTATCCATCTCATTAACAGTTTGCAATACAAGCAAAATTACAGAACTGTATTTTTTTTACACCTTTGAGAGGCAAACAATGCCCAGTTGGCAAGGTCTTGCAATGTGGGGGGAAAAAACAGCATCACTTTGGGGTAAAAAACAAACCAAACCAAACAAAACAACCTAAAAAAAAAAACCAAAACCCAAAAACCATCACTCAACACATTTTGTACCTGATGGTGCCACACATTCATGCTAAAAGTATAGCAGTACACCTATATTTCTGATATGTAAAATAGCTCCTACTTCACTAGGACATGTTATTTTGCTCTTCTAAAGCATCCTAAATATCTTCTACTGAGTAGAATATATAGCAAGAGAAGCTCATAGGGTTTCCAGCAGGGCACACGAAGAGACCCAGGAAGGTTTATGCACAGGAAACATCTCAGGTGACCAAAAGAACAGTCAGTTGGGTAGCAAAGGGCAGATCCTGTGACAAATCACATCTCTGTTCAGGCAGCTCATTTGAGCCCTAGAGTGGTTTCTTCCCTCTCACTCCTGTGGTAGACCCTGGCAGGAGGTTTTATTTCCCCTACACCCCAAACACACACACACTCTGTCTCGAGAGTTGGGAGATCCCAAGAGGTTTGCAGCTGGTGTAATGTTTTTCTCTACCACCTTCTAGCAACCTGCAGGACACAAAGCTTCCTCAGGGAGTTTGCTTCATTAAAAAGCTGCCTTTAACTGCATCATAAGGAACAATTCTTCAACCCTTTTATTCTCCAAAATAAACATAAAACTAGTATGTGAACACCCATTCATTCCAGAACAGACATCCACCTGAGCATGGACAGGACAAAGCTCTGGTGAAGGGCACCAGTGCTGAATGTCCTACTTGAAAGTATTCAAACTGGACATTGGGGAGTATGGAATAAAAATCTGTACAAAACAAAAACAGTTTTCTGAATAAATCTTGTGGAAGAGAGGAGACACCCAGAAGTGCCCTCTGTTTCAGAATCCTCTGCCCACCAGATGGGGGACAAATTGCTTGCACAGAGCTCTGCACAGTCCTTTGGTTTTAAGTAGTGCCAGGCTGGGCAAGCCACTTGTTGGGCTTCAATTGCCAGAAGACTCCTGAGCCACGCTTTATATGCATCTAACTAAAGGAGATGCATAAGTTGCAGTTCAGTCCTAAAACATACCTTTGTACATATCCTTTTGTGTGCATCACAGGTTTCTAAGCAAATAACATTACTTTAAAGTTGCATCATAAGTAAAACTCAAGTTAAAAACATGAAAGGAATCAAAGCAAATAAATAAAAAAATCTGGAGAGCTGTAAGGAATAAGTTGGAAACATGATAGTTTCCCTAGTTGTGGAATTTTCCTATGAGAGTCCAAAGATGTATACATCCTGTACATTTCAAGGAGTGGTCTTAGCAATCTAGTCATATCTAGTGGCAGTGATTTTGCTGCAGATGGGGTATAGCCTGGGGAGATGGTAAACAGCCTCAGTCCTGAAAGTCACCTGGTGCACTCCCTCTCTAGCAGACATACAGACATTGCTGCTGCTGTCTGTATGCAAAAATGTTTAAAATCACTCTCCTCTCCTACTCCTTTTTGTTTGTTTTTTTTTTTTTTTTAACCTTTGGAAGGTCTTTGTGGTCTGGCAGGGAAATATAGAGCTGGGGTAATGCAGAGAAAGAGGGAAGTTTGTATATATGCTGTATATAAATAATCCCAAAAGGTTAGATTACAGTTTGCCTTACCTTGAAAGGAATAGTTTTGTACTTCCTGCTCTTTTGAGAAATCAGACCTCCTTTAACATGCTTAACCAAGATCCCTTTTAAAATTCTAGACTGTACATGAATTTTATATGTAAAATCATTGTCAGAAATATGAAATCCCTTCTTTACTATACTTGAAAAAAAAGACAACCTCTTATGTTACTATCTCCTGGCTAACTGATTTGCTTTAATTTTCTACTAGCAAGGAAAAGGCTGAAAAGAAACAGTTGATTTGTACTTTAGAAAGGCTTTGAAATAAACCAAACATTTGCTGCACTGAATAATGTTTTTTCACTGCTGCTATCATAGCCCAATAAGTACAATAGCAGTGGAGTTTTTGGATAAGTAAAGAGGCTTTTTTTAACACAGAAGAGAAAAACAACTTGTTTACACTTTAGCAGCTGCTTAAAGATAACAAATGAAGTTTAAAGAGACACATACTAATATCAACACATGATGTTCCCCAGGCTTGAAAATTAAAAAAAAAAAAATCAGAGCTCCATTAGGCTTAGACACTGATATTAGATTAAAAAGAAAAACAGTGTTTTCCTCTTGCATTTCTGGAGACAGACATTGTTTGCTGAAGAATGTAAAATTCAATCCCCCAGGGAATGCCAGAGGCTTTTTGGCAGACTCTCTGAAACTCAAGTCAACTCTTCTATAATAACTAACATCAGAAAGAAAAGGGGGGAAAAAAGGAAGAACAGGAGGAGAAAGAGACATAATTACTTTCAATGTTTACATGGTTCTGGCTTCTTGAATCCGAAAAAGTATCAGACTGCAAAGACTGGACTTAATCTAACTTTAAGCAATTGACAGCTGGACTTCAACTACTAATTATTCTAAGTGGGCAGTTAGTCTTAGCTCTTCTTAGAACAACAATGGGAAAGAACACTCAAGTTTATAAGAAACGAAAAAACTGGGATGTCTCATATTTGTACTTGCTCAAGCTCTGTGCCATCCAACAATATCAGCTTTGTGTTTAAAAAGACCAGTTAACCAGCCTAACATCAGAGTGGGCACACATTTCACTGTGAACATCCCTACAAACACGGTTTAGCAAATTTTCTCCGTTCAAGCTGAACAGATGGAAGAAAAATTACTCTAGGCATAAATTTTATGGATGCTTAGCAGTAAGAGTGCTCAGGCTCAGGAGGATAGAAGTTGCTATAAAACCAACTTGCTTACTCGGGCATGCAAACCAAGGCTTTCTCCACCCTAAGGAACTAGCAATGCAGCTCCCACATTTTTGGGGCATACAGAGCCCTATTGGTAATTTTTAAAATATCTCTTGCTAAAGGGAATTCTATATCATTGTCAAAGAAGATCAACAAATCACAAAGGCTCTGAATGTGCTACCCCCTGTATAGTTCTTTTTCATGTTTAATACTTTAAAAATGCAATTCTATCTCAGATTCAATCCTGTGAATGTGAATATTTCTAAACCGACCTTCTATAATCACATCAGTGAAAAGTTCTGTTCACTTGCAATAACTTCCCATAAGTAGATGTTCTTACCACATATTACTAACAATTTATAACATGCACCAATGCAAAGGCTTTAGAAGCAAGTTAGTTCAGTTAATTCTGTATATATGCTTTACAATACTGGCTTTATTTGATTTCTTCAGGCTGTGGTTAAGTGATTCTTTTGACTTGCCATGGTCACCTAAAGCAAAGCTTTTGGGATTACATGTGGGAAATTTCAAGCAATCCCAGCAAGGCTGCTGTTCAACAATATTGTCTAACTAGATCACTAGCTAGATTATGCAGTAAGAATACCCACAAGACATAATTAAAACAGCTCTCCATGCCCAAAAGGAGTATCTGAAGCACTTCTCACTGAATTTAAAAATTTAAACAATCTGAGTAATTTTTGTGCAGAAGACGTGGTACACTGGTCAAATAACTTGAGGCAGATAATTTGCTGAAGGGTAGCTTAGAGAAACATAAAGCTCAGCTGCAACTGATAGGCTTTTTTTTTTTTTAAACAGTGTGATTAGCCTTCCAGAATGACTAGTTCCTGAGACATTTTGCTAAAGAAAGATAAAAAGAGGGGGGAAAAAGCAAAACAAAACAGAAAAACAGTTGTTTCATTTGCATTTCTTAGACTACTCTGAAGCATCTGCTGCCCAGAAAAGATAACGCAGGGTATTGAGTTTTACCCATCTTTTACGCTAACATATGAAAAAAAGATAAATATATTTTCTGAAAATCCATACCAATCTTCCTTGTGGACTGTTGTAGAGGTCCTAGTTGTTTGTTAGCAGCATCTTTTAGCAAAGACAATACAACAGCGTGGATGTGCAACTCAGATAGCAAAAGCTCAGTAGTAATCTATAGGAAGAAAGGAAAAAAAGTTTTTCACAGATTCTGAGATTACATGCCTATCAGTAATTCTAAGTACACAGGAAAGGTTACTGCACTAGGGATTCATACATTTATCAGTTAATCTGTCCCAAAGCCATGGAAGGTAATTAATGAAAAAGATAGTCAGGCATGGCTTCAGGCAGTAATTCAATATTACTCTAAATCTCTGCATGAGCAAACCTGTGAACCAAAGAGGAAATGCATACTGTACAAGGACACTTGTGTTCTGAAATGTGATCCCCCGTGGAGTTTTCAGATGAAGCACTTTTCCAGTGATTAACTCAGTACATTTGAATTTCATTACTTAATGTTTTAGGTGACTGGTTATTTGTGGCGCACTGAGAGGAAAACAAGTTTTCCATGAATAAAATCAGAGCAAAAGGCAGATAACAACAAAGCCATCTCAGGTCATTCAAATTCCCATTGCTCCTTGCTGAGCTAGTAGGACATTCAGCATGTGCTCTTACGGTTGGGTTTTTTCAATAATTATGTCATTTTTTTTTTTACATTTTGGTGGCAAAATATCCATGCTTAGATACATAGGACTTATTTTCCATACTGGTCAACACTCTCCCATAGGGTTCATTAAGAATCAGCAGAGAGAATCATTTGGGCTTTTCAGAGTGCTCTGAAAATGCCCCAGTTACACCAGCTTTTACAGTGGCACTGCAATCTTCTGCTCCAGGGCCCTGCACACCAAGTGTAGCCAGGCCATTGCGCTCCCATCATTTTTATAAAAGATGGGAGCCCTAACAGCTGCCTCCCAAGTGAGGCAAGGAATATGGCTGGCACTCTCCACAACTTGGAGACAGAGTCCATTTATTCCTAAGCAAGAATCAGCTGAGATAACCTGAGGTGTTCTTCAAATTAAAAGATCTCTGCAGGGAAGGCCACTGGATGTGTACATTCTTTACCAACAAAATGATTTTTTCTGCCATACTTCTCATGAAATAAAATACCAGCTACTGGATAATGAGACTGGAAATCCAGCAAAGAAATTCAGATTAGGGTTAGATTAAAAATGAAATAAAATTTCAGAGCTTTGAAATTGTCCCTTTACTGCAGCATAAGTCTCCCTCCTAAACTCACTGGGTCCTAAATTTTGTGGGATACACTCCATCAGAAAGTGGTATTTTAAGCCTGCTTATGTTCTTTTAGTTCAAGAGTATTTTCATGGGCTGCCTTTCTCTTTTAGAGATCAAAGACAGAATTCAGACTGCACTGACAAACCCAATTCTGGATTACATATGGATATGAAATGGTGTTTCTGTACCATGAAATTTTTTCAGCTTTCAAGGAAAATCTTTTCCTGTTCCCTGTTGGGATAAAAAAGAAGGCCTTAAAAAGTTTTATGCGAAAAACCAAAAACTGAGGGGAGACTGATGTAGTCCCAGTTAAAAACCTGGTGGTCAGTGCTCTCATCTGTCTGATTTGGACTAAAGACTTGACTAAGTTTCCACAGATGAGGCAACACTGGTGAATAAAGGACTTCTGAAATCTCTATCAGTAGAAATTCTGACCTGGAACAGAAAAGCCCCGGTAAAAGTCTAATCAAAACCAAAATCATTGTGTTTGTACAAAAATATAAATGAAGGAAATAAAGGACAAATTCAGTCTCAAATGGTGCCAGTTTTCATCATTCCCCTCACCAGAAGCAAAACAGACTTTCACTACAGATGATGAGATACTTGAAAACAAAATAAAACAAATGAAAGCCCCCTCAAACACAGAAAGGCAACAGCCATTTCTACCTCTACTTCTGGTATTCTGATCTGCAATACCCTTGACTTCCTCAATTAATAAATTACCAGGCAGTAGTGGTTACATTTTCAAATGTTATATATATGAGATTTTCAGATTTTGGGTATGAATATTTCAAAGCATTATCAACTTAACTAAAGGTTTTCAAAGTTTGGTACTTAACATACTTTCTGAACAAACAAACAAAAAAATACTTGCCTTTCTGACCTTAACTCCCCAGAAGGTCAGGACTGGAGCAGCACGTCTGCCCTCCATCCAGAAACACCCAACAGAAAGCCCCTACCTGAGGCTGGTTTTGCCACCAGTGCATTAATGCAGCACCACAGAGACACCTCTGAAGGATACTGGTACCTAAGGAGGTGAAGGTGAGGCAGCTCTAGATAGTAAGGCCCTCACAAGAGCTGTGTCTGTGCTTAACAAGGTGGTGCAGAGCAATGTGTTTGTGTTCTGCACTGCCACGACTGTCCCAGGTGACGTGGGACACAGCCCGACCCAGGGGTGCACTTAGGTGATCCTGATGTCCACGTGGAGCCTCAGGGTATGGCACAGCTGTGCCCAAGCCAGGAGTGCAGGGGCCCTCGGCATGGAGGGCACTCATCATGGCAACAAGGATCGGGAAAGCTTGTTCCATCTACACTATACTGAGAGTTGGCATCTGTCACAAGGACTAGATGGTGACTTTTCATTGGCAAAAGATATATCTAGAGTGTTGAAACCTTTGAGATGCTCTGACAGTTACAATTAGTTCATTTTTAAAAATCTTTATTTAGATATATATACAACCAGAGTTCTGGTGGTTGGGGTTTTTTTTGTTTTGTTTTTTAATGAAAGCCATGATATGGCACCAGGGATCTAAGGCCCCCTGTGACTTATTCCAGAGCTGGAAACACTGAGCAGAACATTTTTTTAATGTACAAGTGATGACCAATATCACTCTGTATCATTCAAACTCTAAATAAGACTCATCATAATTTAAATAGAAAACTCATTAAAGTACTGCTACAATTTTAATAAAGTTATTGTTTTAATAAATAATCCTAAATGTCAGAGTGTAACTATTGTGATGACTGTACATTTTCCACATTATAAATAAAACACATGTGTTTTTGAACAAAGACTAGTGCATGCTTCACATATTTCTTCAGTTGTTGCCTAACATATCTGGAATATATTAAAAAATCCTATTCAGCTGTAACTCAAGCAATTCACACAAGCCATGAAATACACACTCTTTGTACAGAGGACTAGTGTGCACTCAGTATCACTTTTTCAAAGGGACACAATTGCTGTGTGAGTGACACAGAACCCAGCACAGACACACCAAATTGCATGTTCAACTCCTGCATTATGTGAGAATTCCCCTCCAAAATTTAATTTTCTTGGCTGAGTTCTCATTCCAAATATTCTCCTTAAAGAGAAAGGTTTGCTAGCAGCACAGTTTGCTTTTCCTATTCTGTTATGACAGCTTTACTCAACCTGAGGTTAATGACGCAAAACTGGAACGGCAGAATTTCTGTAAAATAATGACAGTAGGTTTCCCTTGTTCACAGGCTGTTCATTCATACCCTTCCAAGTCAATGACAAAGATTCCATTGATTTTTAGCAGTGACAAACCCCTACCCATATGAAAAACAGGTTTTGACCCCATCTTTAGAATTCATATATATTCTTGGAGTTACATATTTCTCAAGAAAACTTTGGAAAACAGACTGTATCAAATTACAGAAAAATATCTGTATTTATCTCTCTGGGGAAATCACTTAGATGCACAGAGAAACACAAAGACTGTAGGGGTTTGCTTATTTGCACACGGAGATGGTTGTCCTCAAATTCAATACACAAACAAATTGCAAATCTAAAAGGCAGTGAGATAGCAATGTGATTAATCATATCTTGTTTATCTTCAGCACATCCTGGGAACACAGATCAGCAACATATTCCCCTTCAGGCTTCATTCAGCCTCCTTTGAAAAACAGTGAAAGATGCCAAAGTCTTCAGTGGTGAGTTGAAATTGGACATACAGTTTCTGAGATGCAGCTAAGAAGTCAGGGCTTCAGATAGGGTTTGTTTCTTAAATAATTATTTGTACTAAAATAAAATCTCACTTCCACTATATTTAAGCTAAAGCACCATAAGTGTTCAATCCTCGGAGACTGTTAATACTTGATCAGAATAATCCACATACTCACAAATAAGATGTAGTAGAGAATAATTCTCAGATTTTTATCAAGAAGAAAGACTAAAACTGCTGCAGACTTTGGAAATCTGACATAAACATTTATTTGTTTCTTTCAACAGTTTTATTACTTCCTTGCTATTTAACTGCAGGGAGCAGTTACTAAAAGGAGCAAATACTAAAGTGCTTTTGTAATAACTGCAAACTTTTAACATTAAATTGGCAGAAACAATCCATTTTTAATAAGTCTGTCTTGGTAACCTTGTATTTTGACCCAAGGTGAAAGGTGAAGATTAAATCTCTTCCACCTTTCTGAATGCAGCTGCTGTGCACACAGACTTTAATTGATGTGAGACTCAGCTTTGTAACCCAAGCCCATCTCCCGCCTGCAGCACTGAAAACGTGCGATTCAAGGCTCAGTTACTGCTGATAGCAGGGCCCTCTCAGCTGACGGTGTGGACAGGAGAATAAAGTCTTTGTCACTATCTATTCTCCATCAGAGTGACTTTTTTCTTCTTCATAACTCCAGTATTCAGGTCAGACCTATAATGGTGGCCTCTCAGCAAGCAGAGATATAAAGTGAAGCAAACTGAAAAATGAGACAAGCAACTCCTGGGTGAGCACAGTGGTGATGCTGAGCAGAGACCCACCTGACACACCCTAGGCAACATGTACATAAGTTTTTGTGGGAAGAGGGGTTTGGACAAATATAACTCTTTTTTCTTTCAATTCTCTTTTGCACCTGACTGAGTGCAAAGATATTCCAAACCTGAATTTCTTCTTTTTCTCCCAAAGTACAAATTACCTATACGTTAGGGATGATGCTGGTAGCCTTGGAATCATGGCAGATCTAGCAAAGTAATTCTTTAGGTTTTTTAACCATAGCCTTGACTGTTTGAACAACATTAGTACTCTGTGTGCTGGCCTAGAAATGTCTCTCTGAAACCAGGGACCAAATCAAGACACAGTAATAGAAACTGACAAAACACATAAGGTTACTTGAGCCTTTTCTAAACTTAAATCACATCTACTGATGTGCAAGATTATCTAAAAGCGTCAGGAGCTAATCAAAACCATTTTAGAAGTCTAGCTTGAATTTGAATAAACTATACATACATGAGGGCAAAAAAGTCCAAAAAGCAGCATCTCTAACACATGGCAACCAAACACACTCACTAAGCTTAGATGGAGGGCCAGTATGCTGCACACACATTAGACTTATTACCTCAAAATCAGAAGAAATCAATTTTTTGATATGTACTGACAAACATGAAAATTGTGCAAAAATATTTCCACAATACCACATTCACCTTTTAGGGAGGAGACTTTAAACGTAAGATGTAATATATATGCATGATATAAACAATCTGCATTGTTTGCACTTGAAAAAGAAAAAATAAAATATAAAAACTCAAAACCCAAAGAAAAAGGAAAACTGCGGAGTAGAACCAAAGAACAGCATGTGCTTCCAGTCTACTTTTCCAAGTCATATCTTTATGGCAGGTCAACTTATTTTAGAGAAACTTGGCTTCTATCACTCTGTGATTTTAATTCCAGCATTTGGCAAAATTTAGTTTTCTAATCACTGGCTGAGTTCACAGGTCCAAATTACAAAAGCAAAGACTTTTCCCTACCTCCTGCCAGGGCCAGGTGACAGCAGTGGGTCTGCTCTGGGGTTTGCAGAACACCCAACCCTATCTGTAACTAGACAGCATCGTGTTTAAAGGCCTGTGTAGTATAAACTATGCTTGAACTAGGGGACATTTCTGAGGAGTCTCAAACCACTCCAGTAATCCCCTGAGACTCCAGATGCTTTCACAGAGCAGCATTTCCAGAGGATCACCAAATGCTCTGAGGCTTAGTGTAGGCTGTTCAGAGACTGACTGCTTTCTTTCCCTCCACTGTGAACAGAACCATTTTAATGTGAGAATTACAAGCATTTAAAAATAAATCACCCTTCAATTATGCCTTTTTATTCATTATACATCTCAAAAAAGAAAAAATTTAAACTTCACACCTCCGAGAGTTAAAATCATGAAACAAGAAAATGAAGATGGCGAGCTTTTGCTAAATACTGCTGGATTCAGCAATGTTTTTAAGGGCCCTAGGCAATCAGTTTGGTCATTGACTTTGTTAATACTTGCCCTTTTTTTGGACAGTGGCAGGAGCCGTGTCACTTAGGAACCTGAAAGACCTCGGAGAAAGGTCTGTGAAACACTGATGGAATGTTTGTAAAACTTCATTCCCATGCAGCTGGCAGGTACGTACCAGCACCAGCTTGCAGACACAGCTGGAGCCTGGCCTCTCCCTGCTGTCCGCTGCTAGTTAGATGATCATAATTACGACATCAAAGTTATCACTCCATGAGAAAATATTTTTTTTTCCAAAGGCTGCAGCATTTTTTGCACTATAATTATTCCCACAGCCTCCTCAGAGCAAATACGTGATTTTAGATGGCACAGATTGGAGTTTTTTTAAAGGCAGAAAAATATCTTTCTAAGGGGCTCTCTAAGAAGAGTTATATGAAATATAACTTACTGTATAAGCTGATTCCAAATGACTTGCTAATTAAGCACCAAGTCATCTGTTAATAGAAGTAATTACAGAGGGTTCAAAAGACCTTGAATCATATTATTATTCACAGCCTGAAATCTGCTATCCTGTTGCGTTATGAAATTGATGATGTACTGTCTACAGGGGCCAGACATGGACGTGAAGAGACAAAATTAGCACCACTAACCTAGTCCTAAATTACCTCCTGAGTCATTACCAGCATCAGCTACTATCTGAATAAAAGACAGGAGGAAAAGATAAAAATAAAATCACTAGGAGTAACTCCTATTTTAATACAAAAACCTAATTCAGGAGATAGGCTGAGGTTGTGGGGCATTAATATGTTATTATACTGACCTCAAGGTTAAAAGGCAGCCAGTTACAGAAAAAGAACTACGTACCTATAGGGTATAAAATAGTCCATTTGTCAGAGAAGTTTTGCATTTAAAGCCATACTCACTACAGTGCTGTTACGGGGCATAATCTAGCTTTATTCAGACCAAAAACTCCTTATCCCTTTTCTTTTCCTAGAGATGTAATATGTTACAGGACAGGATTTAATTCACAAGGGTCCTAAGTAAATGAAGTGTGTAAAATCAGAAAAAATCAACTCACTCCTTTCTCTCCATTCCTTACTCTAAAAGGGCACTTTTTTGTTTACTCCACAGGGTATTATCTTTAGGGAGGAAAAAATTCTTGAGAAAAAAACCGTAAATTGACCCATCATCCTTTTACTACAGAAATATTGAATTAAATGAGGAGGTGGGAGTATTTTTACAATTCTACTTGTACTAACTGCGGAAAATTGAGCCTTGCCTTAGTTTCCAAGGACTTAATTCCATTTCTCTTGATAATGGGTTCCAGCAAGGTTCACCATCAGATTGTATATGGTCATTATATGTTACTGAAGAGAAAAATCCCACATGACTTAAATCTAATTTTCTTATTATACCTGCTCATCTGTTGGTTTATTTGGCTGAGAAAAAAATGAATTGTTCTTTTACTGCAGATGGTTTTGAGCAGTCCACATCACCTCCGAACATCAAGGGCTAAGGCTTTATAATGAGACAACAGTTGAAAGAACATTAGTCTTGTTCTCTCCAAACTTCTGAGCCCTTTCTCTGTTGTAAGTTTGCTCCACTGCCTGTACACCAGAAAGAAAAGACATTGCTGGCCAGGGTACTCTCAACCAGCTTATTATGACCCTTGCATTTCCCAGAGCAGCAGCACATGCCACCTCCCAATCACTTATGTTGTGCACAGCTTACAGTCAGGAGTATTTGGACCTGGCTGTTCACACGTGGTACCTTTGCAGCAGCAAGGGCAGGGGATACTGAGAAAAGAGGGAGAGTGCCAAGTGCCATCCTCTCAGTTGCTTCACCACACCAGCTGGTTGGGTCAGGCTGATAGAAGAGACTTCCTCAAGGCTTGAGCAATAAACAGGGTGATAAAGACATTTCAGACAGAGACTTCCACCGAGGTGACAGGAAGGCAGGAGTAGCAGAAATTGCCAAGGGGGAAGGTTAATTATGCATCTTAGGGAGCTGTTACTGGGTTTGATCGACTAGAAGCAGAGTTTGAGGTCCTTCCAACCCATTGAACAATGTCTTCCCAAGAAGGCCTAATTGCATAAGATTTGAGATTAGTATTGAAGAATCTTCTACTGGACCTTACTGCCTCACACATCCTACAAGGGGTCAAAAGGACTCAAAAGAAGACAACTGCAATCAAGGGCACTTACTAATGATTGGAATAGTACAAGTAGATCATGAGGCTTGAGTGGGATTATCAGGTAATAAGAAATAAAAATGTAAGTTTTACTCTGTTTTGCAGTTCAAAGTTACTTTTGAGGCTGATAGAAACAATTACATACCCTCTTTTCCCAGGAACAAACTGAATAATAAAAGGAAGTAAATGTAAAGACCAGATGTTATCCATAAATGTGGTTCTGTATGATTGCAAATCTCTCAGTTTAACCTAATAAAAAGCACTTCTTAGAATTTCTTAACCCTGAGATAAAACATGTGTGATACAGACTGTGGAAACTTCAAACCAATAAACATTAATAAATTTCTGGTATCAAATTCATTTGGCTACATAATTATTTGCCATGCAATGCAGAGTGAAAGACACTCTCTTTATTCATCCCATGGACCCAGTCTGCAGATTAATTTAAATGCTTGTCTCTCAGTGGGAGTTGTCTGTTTAAAGTAGTTTTGAGGGTCTGGGCTACAGCTCTCAGCTCTTCATTGGCTTAAAAAATGTGGTGTGGCTGCTTTATGCAGAAAGGGACTTTAACCCAAAACAGCATCTCTGTAAGAGGATTAGAAAAATTCCATTCTTTTAATGACTGGCTAGATGTTTGCTCTGCTTTACTTAATACTCTTTGTCTATTATTCTTAATTATCAATATAAATGCTTTCAACCAATGTTGTAAGTAATGTGTCATTTTATGTAAGTTTTTGTGGAATGTTTCCTTTGAAATGATCTGATTATTGATTTCTATAGGAGACCATTCAGCTAAATCCCCATGCCTGCCCATGTAACAGCCCCTCTGCTGCTTTTGGGAGGCTGCTCTAAGACTCATGGTGGTGAGTTTAGCTTAGCGCTAGCCCAGGCAAATCAGGAACTTCACTGGATGGGAATGAGGACTGCCAGTAAATACTGGCACAAAATCTTTTTCTTAATGTCATTAATAATAGCTAGCAATTTGCGCCACTTTTTTTTTTTTTTTTCCTAAACATTAATGTTTTCACAGTGCCTTGATAAAGATGGAAACTTTTCCCCCAAAATCTTGTATACCAACCAACTCCCTTGGATCCTAAGTAACTTAAAACTAATATTGGACATCAGCAACTAATATACCTCCTTAAAAAAATCCTGGCTGAAGACTAAATTTCACACCACTAATATAGTCCTATGTTACGGGATACTGTGTGATAACAGGACTTTTAAAACAGCCAATATATATTTTGTAATTTAGAAAATTACTCTGTCAGTTTAATGAAAATCTGAAACTACAGGTTTGCATAATAGAATTAATTGTAATGGCTCTGCTGGAATGATTTCTTTCAGATGGGTTATTTGAAGGATTGAAAGAGGGATTTCACAGCTGAAAGAAAGAAAGGATTTATCCTAAGACCCATGTAAGCAAAACACGTTTAAATTTCATAATACAGTGCCTTTGACTCTGTGGGACTATTGTTTTCACATGTCTTGAGATGCAGGAGATACTTCTATTCACAAGTCTGTTCAAGAATATCTTGAAGGAATTCCATGCCCTCCTAATGCAGGTGTTCATCACCCACAGATGGAAAAGGAGTCAGTGCATTTACTTATTACATGGTGACCTTATAGAGTTACAAAGAGTTACAAGGGGTTGTGTCACATCCCTGCCAAAACAGAGCTATAGAGTAAAGAGAAAACCTGTTTCTAAGACAGATGAAAAGTTCAGGTCTCAAAAAGGTGAGACAGATGCAAATATATATTAAAAAAATACACAGCTCAGAGTGACAACATAGTCACCCAGAAAGCTGCCAGGAATCAACCGTCTCTAAATTTAAAACATCATTTCACAACAGGGGTGGTGACCTTATGGGAGAAAATAAATCTTGATAATCCCCATGTGTAAGTTTGCTGCTTAAGTCCTCAAATTAGCATCATTATTAGCAGCACCTTACACCATTCAGTGCTCAATATTAACTTCAGAGCACAATGTGTATGTATGGTGGTGGGGGAATTTAAAAAGTTTGGGTTGGGCTCCCTCTACCCATATGATCATTCCCTTTCAGTCCTTCGAAGAGTAAGTAATTTCCATTCCTCATTTTATTTCTTTCACTGCAGCTGGAATGGTTTTATCAACCATTAGATGGGGAACAAAACCGTATTCTATTCTGACAATCCAAGAACATCCCAGTCCCAGGTCCACGTTAACAGGCTGCGAAAAGTGTTATGAAGCAAACATTACTATGAAGCAGTAAAACAGAGGAGTTCAATGCCACACAGCTTCTGCTCTCATCAGCAACTTCTTGACCAGTGAGCTGTGCCAATGACTGGAGAGTGGCACTTAACAGACAGGAACAAATTATATGGACACAGATGCAACAGCACATCTGATGCATGGAGAAAAGGAGCAGGTGGGATGATGGTCCCAAAGCTCTGACCAAAATTGCAGCAAATAAACAGCAACAGTGGGTAGAGTGACATGTGTAAAGGGCGAGAGGCAGAGCAGTTTGACATCCTTGCCATAAGGGCTAGCTGGGCCAAGTGACAGCTCATATCCTGGCCTCTCACAGCTGCAGTTACCATATTGAACCCATTCTTCCCCTAAAATACTGCTGAGTAGTCAATATGCAAGCACTGCTGTTTGGATTCATGGCAAGAAGTAGTTTTTAGTGCGTGGACTACCAAAGGATATTGAAATACAAGTTCTGTTATTGTTATGGGACTATTTCTCTACCCCTTGGATTGAAACCTTCTCCATGTTACATAGACTTTGACTGTACTATACAAATATATTTTCAGGATGTGCAGTGTTACTCTCTGGCCTGTTGTAATGAAAGCACCAATGTGTAAAGTAAGGTGTTTACTTGCCTTCTGCTACTTGGGCTATAATTTTCTCTGGGGGAAAAAAAAGATTAAACCACATTTCTGAACTAGAAATCTAAAGTGTTATTATGGTCACAGCCATAGCAACACTAGAACTATAAGAAATGTAGCAACCTCCAGTATATGATTTAAAATAAAAACATAATGATCATTGTCATCTGGTAGCTAGGTAGAAAATTACGCATTGCATTTGTGCCACTTGTAATTCTACACAATTTGTTCCAAATCTGTTATTTGACAAGAGTAGGAAAGCACAACCAGTGGCTGGTATGCAAGGGAGTGTCTTGGGAACTGCCATAAGGTAAATAGATGTTAGTGAGTCCCTGGCCCCAAAGGCCACTCTGCAGAAGCTGAGCAGTGTTAAGCACAGAGCACTTGCCAACCAGTGAGCCACCTGCAACTTCCTCCCTCTGAAACAAACAGCAGTGCTCAGCAGACCTCAGCTGCATGGAAAATACATTTATGCCCAACCTGTTTTCCCAGAAGGGTACAAAATACTGATTTGAAGCAGCTTAACAATAAGGCAATAATAGGACATTATCCTCCTTAGCACAGTTCTGCAGCTAGAGAGTGAATTTTTGGTTCAGCTGCCTTCTATAGGAAAAAAAAGGTTGCCTCTTAGATTACAATTTACCCTGTATTACTTTGTTTATATCATTTCTCCACCCTCCATGCCACCCAGAGTGAATGAGAGTTCATGACACTTTTGATGTGTATTTTACAAAGAGTGCATTTTAAACAAGCCCAGGAGGTTAACTCAAGATCCTTTAATCCCAGCATATATCTTTGTTAAGGAAACACAGACCAACCCATTCAAAACCCCAGCCAGAAAACAGGTTTGAGAAAATCCCTTACCCTGAAAAAAACCAAAAAAACCAAAAAATCCCATCTCAGACCAAATTTAGTGATGTACATTCAGATTTTTTTCTGCAAAAAAGCCTTGGTGGTGGCCAAGGGGATAGTGGGACAGTGCCCCAGCCAACAGGGGCTGTGGCTTTCCTGCCCCAGAAGCAGCCTGGCACATCAGACAAGGATGCTGTGGCCTCACAAGTTTGCAGAGCTTTGTGGGTGCCTTGGGTGACCCCCCAGCTTCCTCCTGTCCCCAACAGGCTCCCAGCATGCTGCCTTGCAGAGGAGGCCGTGGGATCTTGGGAGCAGCACTAGGTCTGACAGCAGAGCATCCCACACCCCTCAGGCAGCTCTCTGACAGGAAAACTTGCAAAGATGAACAGGTATCTTTGATCGGGACTGACTGAAATTAATTAGCCTGTCCCTCTTCCCTGTGGTTTATTTTTTTAATTTTTTTTTTTTTCACAATAATGTTTTTTCATTTAAAGGACACCAATATTTATGCATATAAGTAAGTGCTGCCCTAGGTTGATGTTGACCCCAAGCTCTGGAAAAACAACCCATTTTGATACAAATGACCTCCCTTACCTTCACTGACAGTTAAATGTATGTCTTCTATTCATGAAGTGAAAATGACTTGGCTAATGGGCTGGCACTGTTGTGTCTCTGAAGAAGGATTTTTAGAGCCACCGCACAGCCTAGTCCAGTTAAAATACTCCCCAAGACCTTTTGAAACCTCAGCATCTCTTCCTTCTGTATTTGCCTATATTTTGGAACCATCAGTCCCAGGGAAGAGTAGGGCATAACTGCACAGCAAGCTTTGAGTCTCCAGCTTAGTTTTTCTGCAATCTTTCTTTTTTACTTAAGTACTATAAAGACTGAAACTAGTAGTGGATAATGCATGGGAATAAACACCTTCCTATACAAAGAACAACATAAAATTATGTTTAGCCTTGGGAAAAGAGGCTGAAAATGAAAACAAATTGATTTGGGGGGAATGAAGAAGAGGAGAATTTCTGGCTATTTTTAACCAAACCCTAGAACATTTCAACAGAAATATCGCTTCCCTCATAGAAATATTTGTTTTCCGTAAAATGATCCAAACCCAGTTTTACTGTTTACCTAGTTTCATTGATTTGTGATTTTTCCCCCTTGCATGGCCTTGCTCATTTTTGTCTGAACTATAGTGAAAAGACTCATCAGTTAAAGTAAATATCTCACAAGCCAGAATTGGATCTAGTGATCCAGCACAACCAAACTAACATTTCATAGAAGGTTTTCAAGCCTTTTTAATAAAGACCATTTCTAAGCAATAACATTTCTTTTTTGTTCTTTTATGTCAGCCTGAAAAGAAAACTAACATGGAGAAAGCAGTAAATAACACAAACAGTATATAAAATATGATAAAATAGATGATAGAGGAATTTATCCTCTTTTGGAAAATTAGCTTGGCTAAAGTAAACTGCAGTCTCTACAGGCTAAAATACTTGAATTCCTAGAAATATTTGCATGCCTAGAGGTAAGCCCTTACCCTCTGCTCTGGGTTTGGTAATTTTTCCCACCACAAATGATATGCTGTCAAGATGAGATGATAAATTTTCAGTATAGCTTTTGTGAATTGCTGATTCAATCTTTGATTAATTAAAATGTTTTAGCAATTTAATTTATATTTCCCTGGAAATGCAGCTTTCTCTTTTGCACTTTGTATCTCTTAAGAAGTGTCACTGGTTTGCTGTCTTATCTTTTTCGTATCAGGCTGCAACTTCTAATGGGTTTTTCTTTCCAGTAACTTTGCATTATTGCTATTTTGTGGTTTTCCAGAACTGATGGGAAGTGTTTACAGTAAAGTAGCTTTCTCTGTCTGGAAGTTGTGCACTGCACCATGTTACACTCAACCCTGAAGGTTAGCAAGGGCCAGACTCCTTGCAAGAGCCAGGAAACCCAGGAGCAGCTCAGGGTGATGATTTCTGTCACGTTGTCCTCCTGCCAGGTGTGCAGCAGAGAAAAAAGCCATAATAGCTTTCTCAGGGTTGCAGATTACTTGCTGCCGTTTGCCAGAAGCATTTACTAATGGCATCACAGTTTCTCCCATAAACTGAATTAACCTGCCTGCAAAGCAGCTTACAGGAAGGGCTCAGAAATACCAAACACCAGAAATATACAGTGGGGCAGAGGACCTCAGTTTCAAAATGCAGTAACAGCAACAAACACAGACTTCAAAAGTCCCACCTAGAGCAAGACCTTTCCTTCCCCTCCCTTCTCAGCCCTGGCTCAGCCATTGGCAGAACACATACTTGGGGAAAAGCAAGTAAAATCAAAATACCAAAAGCCCAAGAAAGGCTTATTTAGAGATCTGCTCTTCCCTGCTGCCAAATAGCCAGTTTTAGGAATGAAGCACAGTGGTGACACTAAGTTGAGGATGTTTGGACCCACATCTGAAACAACTGAAGGAGCCACAGGACAGGATAACTCCACAAAGGGGAAGCAGCAGAAGCAGGGAATGGACCGTGTAATTTTGATATTAGTGTGATTTTTTACAGCCATTTGTACTAAATTGGAATGAATTTCCTCTGATACAGTATCACTGGAGGGATGGCTCTCTGATAAGTTTGGATTGCTTAAAAAGACTGATAACAAAAATGAAATTGTCTGGAATTCTTGTCACCCGAATGTTTCCTACATTTGTAGGCACGCCATGGTCTAGGTTCCAATGCCCCTGGTCTGTTGGCATGTTCTAGGTCACACAGGTCCTATGTGTGTTGGACAGCACTGTGCATACACCACTCTGTAGCTGAGAAAATCCTCCTGGAAACGGGCCTTTGCAATATTTGACTAGAACCCCTCAACACCTGAATCACTGGATCAAATGTACATCCTGTATCCAGTGATGAAGAAACCCCTCCCCACCCTCAATTTCATTTATATAGTACTTGGGGTTCAATAAACTTCCTTTTGTAGGAAAAAATGTTCTCAAAAGTCCAATATGCAAGACTAAACCCAGAGCTTTCAAAACAGCACTTGCCAGGAGCATTTGCTTTCCTTCATTACTACTGTGCCTCTACTTTCAACTGGAGGTCTGTGTGTGGCCTTCATCTAAATTCTGCCTTTAAGGATGAAAAATAGAATTTTAAATATTTGCTAGTTAAGGGCCCCAACTGCCTTTTAAAAACATAAATACGCATATCCTCTGCAGAAAAATGACAAATTCATGTTTGCATAGATGATTTTCCTTCCCGCTGTGTCCCCTCTCCCCCAGTCCTTCAAGGAATATTGTCTAAACACTCTCCAAGGGTTTTCCCTGCTCCTGGCATGCATATGAATCTCCTATTAGTGTCAGTGAGAGTTATGTCTGCATATCGTAAGAAGAATATATAGCTAAATAATTCATTAGATCCTACACATAAGTATGTTTGCCTTGATGAACAGTTACTATCAACATTTGTTGAAAGGTCCATTTCTAAATATTTTTAAGAACTGACCAAGTGTTTCATTTATTGAGACTCTGCTTACAATGTGAGTGATTTAAAGCAGAGAAGTGTGGGCAGCACAGATTCCTGAAGATTTTCTACAGCAGCATCAGTTACTGATGCTGCTGCTGCTGATCAGTTACTGACACAGGGAAAATATGGGGGAAAAAGCAATCAATGGGGCTACATTTTTGACTTGACTTAATTCATTAATATTTGAAAACAAGTAAGTCTGGTTTGCCCCAGGGATTGGTAATAGGATACAAGCCTTTCACCTCTAGGTCAGCAGTTCAAAGCCAACTTTGGGCAGTACTGACTGAAAGTCATTACTATCTATCCGAACACTCTTCAAGAGTGTATGTAAAATAAGTTGGTGGTCTCTGTTTATTTCCTAATGGCTAAGGCCCTGATTCAGCAGAGCTCTTAAGCATGTACTTAATGAGAAGCAGATGTTCAAATCCTTTTGAATTTAAACATCTGAATACAGTTAAGCACGTTCTGAGCAGCCTCACCAGCATGGGCAGGCTGGAGCATACACAGAGGAAGGTTTGCTAAATGAGACCCTCAGTGTCAGTTGTTTGTGCACACACAAATAGAGGGAACAAGAAAAGCCAGCCCATTTCCCCTTCCCCCAAATAATATTGCCCACATGCTGCACTGTATGCTAATAATGGAACAGCACAAGAATGAGACTATCAGCCACAGAAAAGTTCCCCCTTTCATTCACCCGTACTAATGAGACCAGGTGGGGAAAAAATGTTTGCATTGCCATTATAAAGCAGAATATAAGGCCACAGAATGGTATTGCCTTTCTTGCTCCCCAGCCCATCAGCTTTCACGAGCATGGAATGTGCTTTAAAAAGGAGTGGAATAGGAACGTGGTATTTACATAACCTTCCTGCTGCTTATTCATGCATGTGCTGTGCTAAAAAATGTGTGTATATATGAATCCAGTCTGGAAGAATGCGAGCCTCATAGCCCAACCACATGCAGTATTTATCTGCAGGTAAAGGCCATTTCTTAAATGTTAAGGCTTTTCAAGAAGGAGGTGGGGGAAACGTACTTGGGAATTTAATGATTTGAGTGCTTATTTGTACTTGAAAATCATTAGGGCTGGCATATGAGTAGAAGTTTTTAAGCACTTCTGTTAAAGCCGTCATCTCACTGCTAGATTAAATACCTTCTAAGATTACCAGTGGATCAGATTTGTTTGGCTTCTTTTAAAGAGAATTGTATTCTGGGACTTTTCCATGGTGTTGCTGCTTATTGTCTTGCACGATCAAGGTCAACTGTTGTGAAATTAAAGCTAGTGTTTCAAACCACGGCAGGCTGAGAAAACCACCATTTCAATACCATGACTGCGTGTTAGTAAGGCAAGTAGAATTTCATCAGCTACAAGTGCTGCTCCCTGTCCCTAAAGACCTCTGAAATGGTGTTAGCTGTACAGCCCAGCAAGTCCTCTCACAAAGAAGAGATGGTCCCAGTACTGTTGTCCTTCAGCTGGAATCAGTGGAGTGAATTATGTCATGGGACTGAGATCAACATCCAGAGTAGCATTTGGTAAACCTTCTGGCAGGTTTTTGCTTGAGTTACAAGGAGATAGGCAGCAATCAAATTGGTTCATAATGAAATGATCACACCCAATTTCCTGCAGCTTAAGCAACAGTTTTCCAAATATCTAATCTCAGAAGATTTCTATCTCACAGTATTTTGAGTAAGGTTTTAATAAACATCCTTTACTAAAATGCATGAAACCGTTGGCCTCTATTAAATTTGCCCATTGCTAGTGGAAAATCAACGTAAAAAAACATAACAATCAAATATTTGGCATGACTAAGAATTCCTCAGCCTGCAGGAATTCTCAGAAAACACTTCCTATAGAATGAATGCTCACTCTTCTTCTGGAACAATCAAGAAAGGCTATTCCAAAAACTCCTTCTTCACTCTGTAACAGGATGCTTCATGCTGATTCCTGTTTTGGGACTCTCTAGTACTTTGTTAAGGCTCTCCAAGACAAGATCTGAGCTCTTGCGTTTCAAATGAACACACAGAATTCACCCACTTCTTTCTTTAATCATAAGGTACCTACAGTTTTGATTATATAGTAGTATTAATAGTAGTATTATATTTGATTATATAGTAGTATTAATAGTAACTCTATTACTATACAAACTTGGTAATTTCAAACTGAATGATTTTGAAACAATTTATATTGGCTGGTTTTTGATTGTCTCAAATTCATAAGTTTTTGTTCTTTGCAGCCTGTGATCAACCACTGGCCTTCACAAAAGTCCAACACAGCAATTAAACGGAACATAGAGTAAGTGCCTGCCACCCTGGCTGAACTGAGAAACAAATCACTATTCAGCCAAGTGATGCTATGGCTCTTTCATTTTGCACAGTTCTGTGCTAGGAGAGCTCCATAACTTTGGGAACAGAGTTCATTTTTGTCTGGGATGCTGTTGCTGTGCTCTCAGGCCAGAGTTCTGCTTCTGCTCCTTTATTCCAGGAACTTTTTTGTTTTATTAGTCATAGTAGCCACAGGAAATTACAAGTACCATCAAGACACACTGATGATAAATAAAGGTTTGGAGCTGCCTTTCCCTTTCCCGTTTATGGGAGAACTTTATCTACTATGACAGTAACCGCCAGGAGAATCAGCTTCAGTCCTCCAGTCCTAATATTGTACCCTCGACTTTCCCGAGAACAAAGAGGAGGTCCTGGTTCATTATTCAAAAATGCTGTGACTACAACTCAAAATAGAAAAGAAAGCATAACAATAGGTGCTCAATGAAAGAAACACCTGCTTTTCATTTTCCTGTAGTGTTTAAATGAAGCAAATTAGAGAACCTAATTGAGGACAAAACTTTAAATCCAGGTTAGAAATCAGAGCTGTGTTACGCTGCCTCAGACTGACAAGCAGGATGAATTCATGTTTGACTCAATTTAATTTTGGGGGGGTTCTTAATTAAATTTAAGAACTTGAATGGAAAATATGCTATTACCTGTCACATGATAGAACTTCTAATGTCTCTCTGCAAGTGTGTCACACCAAAAGATTTTCATTATTTATATAACAGAACCACCTCTTACACTAGGAGGGGGGCACTTGCAGGATAAGGTGTTCTCCTGGAAGGGTGTGTGGCACGGGGCAGACCTGCAAAAGACACCCAAGCAGACACTCTGGGAGAGGCACAGGCATGGTTCTGGCACACAGTTTGGCCTAACCAGCCTGATCAGCAATAGCCTGAGGCAAGCAGCTCCCCAGGAACAGGCTTAGCCATGGAGACAGCCTTCAGTAAGATAGGAGCAAGATCCTTGCCTTGGGGAATTCCAGTATCCTTAAACACTTACAATTGTCTAACAATGCCAAAATACCTCTGAGGTCTCAACTTTTAAAACATGAGCAAATAAGACAGATTAAGCCCCAGATGAAAATACATTCAAGCACACACACAGGAGTCAAGAGGCTGAAGAACAAAGGAGCCACATTTCCATGACTTACAAGCCAGTGCATGGACCACTGGGGCAATCGAGCTCTGATGGTATTTCCTCTGAATCTCATCCAGCCCCTACCCCCCCCCAAAAGCTGATCACTAGGCTGAAAGCAGGGAGAAGCCATATGCAGGAGCCTCCTCAGCTTGTGGAGCAACACTGGGGGCCCTGTGCAACTGGTCACAGCACTTCTGCAACCACAGCAGTGCCATCATAGTCACCAGTGAATTAACACAGCAGCTGGACCACTTTTCTCACCAGCAGTTGTTCCCCACAAGCCATAAGAGGTCCCACAGTCCCCATGGATCTGGGATTTGAAGTGTGGTAGAGGCAGGCAGGGAAGTGGCTGGAGCCCTGCAGAGCCAGAGGCTGATGCCACTTCCTCAGCAAGGTAGGAGAAAGGGGCACACTGAAGGACAGCACTGTGGACTGGTGCAAACCCCACAGAAACCTCAGGTCTTAGGGGTTGGATGCTGCACAGTGTAAGTTGCACATTTATGGGCTAATTCTTTACTGTTCAGTGATGTGGTTTAATGTTCTCTGTGTTTTCCTTTCTGCTAAGTGGGAATGGGGGGAAAAAATTAGTTTGATTTCAGAGATGTGTATTTTTGATGTTTTGGAGAGACACTCAAAACTGGAAAATTTCCAACTAAAAGAATATATGTGCATCAGTAGTTGTCCTTCCTCTTCCTCATAACTTGGACCATTTTCAAATTTTTAATGAAATGTGGAAAAGATTTAAATGTGAGCAATTTTGCCTTTCACTAGGAATATCCTGAATGACATTAGCTGGGAATAACACAGGTCTGTGTGTTTATCTTGGAAAGCCAAAATTCATTTACTACAGACCTTTGAAAACAACACCTATGCACTCTCCCCTCTCACTCCTTCAGTATCCTCCGAAAGTCCCCAGACCCCAAATTCTTCTTTTGGGTGTTTTCAGCAGGATTTCTGTGACCCACTTAGAGAGGGACCCCCTTTTGAGGATCTGTGGAGGGTTGGCTGGCATGCAGGAATTCCAGCCAAGGCGTTAAAAAAACTTCAAGCCAATCTTGCAAGGACAGACTTGTTCTCTGATAAGAACCATTTTGCTAAGCAGAAGGGCACTTATGAAAAAATACTTTCTATGCAAATTTTCCATTTAAGCACCTAAGCACTTTAACCAAATTTACAAAAAGGCACTTGCAACTTAAGCTGACAGCCAGGGTTTGGAAAGAAACTTCTCTTTTATCTGTTTTTGCCAGTCTTTCAAGTCATACCTGCAAACAGCATAGAGAAAAAAATGTTTCTAAAGGTTTTATTTTGAGGCTCTTGCCTTCCTCCTGCCTGTTGGATCATCTTCACTATTAAATCAGACTGAATGCTCAGTGACTGTCAGTACTGTGAGTCAGAGGTACCATACATGCCCATAAACCTGAATTTTGCAGTTCTTTGCATATAACAACAAAGAATGGTAACTCTGTTAAAGTAAAGAAATGAAACTCTAAAAAATCACCCTGTGAAAACACAGCATTAGATTCCATTCTCCAGGTTCTCAGAAATCAACAGCCTGCACACATTACCAAATTCAAAGAACCTTGCCAGGCACATTGAGTGTTTTACACTATCAGAAATCTCTACATAGACCAGCTGTAGGGCTGGAATCAGCTCAAGGGATACAAGAAGATATGATTTCACCAGATTTCTAATTCAACTTTGAAGATTCAGTAGGGATCTGATCCAAAGCCTACTGAAGTAAATGGAAAAAAATAGACTTATATCTTAGTTTAGACCTATTCAGTTTGGATATAGTTCAGAGAAGTACTCATACTTGGCAGCTGATGTAAACTAAACACATTAACCTATCATTAGAAAAAAAAGGTGCCAGAATAGATCTATATAAGGACAAATCTGTGAAGTATTGCTTTATGATCTGTCTAGGCATTCCAGGATTCCAACACCTTAGCAGAGAGGTAAAACAAACTTTTGGTCTATTTATAAACTTGAGGCTTAAAGATCTGATCCTGCCCTTTTGTCAATTATTGCCACAGATAAATGCAAGTCTACAAATAAGTAAGGATATTTTGTGAAATTAGTGCTGCTCCCAACACTACTTTCCATTAACTGCTATTCCTTGACACTTTCCTTCTGTGTGTAAAGGAATAAAGAATTTATCACGTTAATGAGATAAAACTCCATGAAATCATTCTTAGCTTACTTATATATTTGTATTTTAGCAGCAAAGTATAACAGAAATTGACTCTTAAACCATAGCAGAGTATTAATTGCTAATTAGTTTACCATTATGACTGGAATGCCTTCTAGCATTCTAAGTTTTAATCCATATAAACAGCTAAGGAATGCTCTATCTCAAAACATGTAATTATGGGGGATTATATTACACCTCCAGCATTTTGGCAAAAGCTTTCAATGGCAAAAGATATAAAGTAATACCAGCCTTCTTGTGATTTCATAGAAACAGGAAAAAAACCCCTCTCTTTATCACTATAGCACATTTGCTGTTTAGTGGCTCCCATTTTATTTTTAAATTCAGAGACAGAGGCTTTCTGTCCCTCACAAAGTTTTTCATTTACGTTCTCTTTTGTTCATGTCACTCCTAAAACAGAAAATCTAGCAGAACTGGAATTTATTCTCAAAATTTCTAACACAATTCCTCTACATCCCCACCATACGTGCTACATTCTTAGAAATAAGAGAAATGAAAATCCAAACAAATCAACAACACAGACCTCTGTTCTTTGCCAAGAATTAAGCGGCTGTTACGGGCATTGTCTGCTGGCTAAGGGACAGCAGATTTAAGTACCAATCACGTAAGTACCACTTACAAGTGCCATGGTTCTTTTAGACAGAGCTCAATTTAAATCAAAGTATCTAGCTCATGGGCATTTAACTTCTTTTTGAAAAGACACAACTGTCTGAAGCATTTATTGTAAGGGGTCTAAGCCACAGAGGTATAAAAGAGCAGGAGACAAACTTCCCTTTCCCCAGAATGATTTACTGGCTTGACACAAGAGAGATCTGCTCAAATATCTGACATATTTAGGTCCTGGGCAACTCTCTCCCTTCCATAAGAGTAGAACCCTCACAAGTGGGCACTCCACAAGAGTGAGATGGGACAGGGAGAGTGGCCACTGGGGAACACCACAAAGGAGAACTCCCCATCCCCTTTGTCCTCCAGCCATTCAACCCACTCCTTCAAGATTTGTAATTTCCCATCAATTTAAGGCCTGGATTTTCCTAAGCGGATGGTGAATGCAGGAGTTAATGACCCTGCTGACAGCCCATCCCATTTGCCTGTGTACACCTCTTCCCTGCACACCTGGGGCCAGGCTGCACTTCCCCAGCTCCCACCCTGCCCAGGGCTCACAGTATTCCTTGATTCTCTTTCTTGCCTGTAGCAACCAACCAGTGCAGCTTTTGCTTTTCCCAAAAAGCAGCAACTCTGTTTTCAAAGAGATGGAGGCTTTGCCCATGTTAGCAGCAAGAGACTCAGCTGTCCTTTGATGGTTGTCAGCTGTGCCTGTGGGTCCACAGAAGTGTCCCCTCACTCCCTGGCTGCCTTCAGACCTGCTTGAAATTAAGTGATAATCTTGATTGTCCTTCTCCCCAGCCAACTCTTAGGTTTCTCATTGAATCTGCTAATGAAAGCCCTGATTTTCAGCATCCACTGCTGGATTACAGCCTTCCAAGAGGCCTCTCTTTCTTTTCAACCCCTTTAGAAGGGATGCATTTGACAAGATACATCAATATTTTGCAATAAATTGATATAGTCAGCTTTTCCTATGACTTGAAGAGTGAATGAACAGAGCTTTTATGAATTTTAGGCCCTGTTTTCTCCTTTTCACTTTAACTGAAGCCATGGAAAAACTCCCAGACTGATGGCTTGAAATGGATTTCTGGTGGACATGTTTTTAAATCCAAGTCTTTTGCACTTTGGCAACACAGCATCATTTTCACTTAATTTTCCTGACAACCTGCCAATAAAGCCAAAAGTCTGTTTAGCAAAAGTGAATTAAAGTGCACCTTTCTCATCTGAAGAAATAACATCTGCTGTTCTAAAGATAACTTGTTATTTTTCATGGAAACAAGATATTTAATATCTGGATCTTGTTTGTTTTCATCAAAACCTGGAAAAATAACAGTAAACTGACTTACTTGGGAAAAAAAAGCTTGTTTTTGAAGCAAATGCTTTAAGAAATATAAGATCCTGCCCTTCCTGCTCTGCTTGTCATAGAAGTTTTAATTTTGAATCTTTCATTATTCCAGTATTAAACCTGATGAATTTGATTCCAAGTGTAAGAAAGTTCTTTCATCCCATGAGTCATTCAGCTTCTCTCTGGATGGGAGTTTTACTGATTCAAAGTTTTCTGTTTCGTAAACAAGCTCATCATTTTTCTGTGGAAAATCATCACCTTACAAATGGATCTTGCAAGGGCTCTCTGCCAGCTGACTAGTATCCTTCCCCCCCCCACAAATTACTATGGTTTAGGTTTTTTTTTTTTTTTTAATCCATTAATTTAACCTAGAAGAAAATCCTTACAATCTAAATCAGTGGAGATTTAATGGAAGTCTGTAAATTTAGCTGGAAAGTGTTTTTTTAAGTATTTGGCAGATTAAATTTCTCAATATCAACAAACCTCTAATGTCACTTAAGTCCTGGAAATAGGGTTTATTTGTTTTATGGATGAATAAAGCTCTCTCCCAAGCACTGGATTTCACTCTTTGTGAAACTGGTGTCTTATGCAGCACTGAGTGGATAACAAGGCATGCATTTAATACATAAAAATCAGAGTCATGAGACACTGAAAGTTAATTATAATGTAGCAGAGTTTAAGGGTCAGGATTAGCAGGCTAAGATTACTTGTCAGTCGGAGTAAAAAGACCAAGGAAGAAGAGGTCCATCACAGTAAGGTAATAACAGAGGGCATTAAAAGGACATTTGTGGAGACTATTTGTTTTGCTTCAGGTTTGTTTTGTTGCTGGGGGGCTTTGGGAGGCCTTTTTGGCTTGTGCTTTTTTTTAAAGGAAAAATCTCCATTTGCAAATTAGTCCCAGGTATCCAAAAATTGGAGGAAGTTATTTGATTTTTGAACTTTAAACTTTGTGTTCTTTAAATCAAAAGCTTTAACTTTGTATACTTTTCTTTTCCTGGCGTTGGTGAAGCACACTTTCCCTCTCATATTATTTCCATTCCAGGCTTGTACTGTGAAAGGAAAAACCTTATGGAAAGAACACAGTGCCTTGATTGTCCCAACATACTACATAAATAAAAAAACCCAAACCAGCTGAGCAGCACTTGGGACTAGATACATATTAAATATATGTTACAATGAGAAACAGACCGTACCAACTATAGGCTGAAGTAACATTTCATTTTCAGATACATTCCACTTCCAGGTCACTTTAGCAGCATTTATCACATCAATAGCTAAAAATTAGATTTGGCTGGCAAAGAAAAAGGTACAGAAGAAAGGTATTTGTCTTGGCTTATCCAGAAACCTTCAGCTGTTTGTATTTAGGGAGTAGAACTATTTAACATGGGCCTGGTCCTCAAGACTGTCCTCAGTTTTATATTCACTCCCTACTCTGGAAAACTTTCCAGTTGACTCCAGTGGATATTTTGCTGAGGTTTAAATTTAACTGAGAGCTAGTGCAGAAAACTCTTCTGCACATGATTATTGATGGTAATCAACCTCCTTAAAGTCAATGAGAATATTTACTTGAATTGTCTTAAATGTTCTTTGTAAGCTTGCACAAAAATCTTTACCATGAGGTCAAGAACCTTTGCTAATTCATCAAAGAAGAAAAAAAATGTATCCTTCAGAAACCTTCACAGACAATCAAAAATATTACAAAAAACCCCAAATATTTTTTTTTCTCCTTCACCCCCAAAACAAATAAAATGTAACTGGCTATGCACTGGCTACTTAAAATAGCTGACATGGTGTCCTTGAGATACGTGGGACCAATGACAGCCTTAAAAAAAACCCACAACCTTCCTTGCATACGTGAGACATGCAGAATTTCTGGGATTTGTTGCAATTTTGTCCAACTGTTCTCTAAAGTGCACACATTGCCACTATTCCTATTCCTAGCCTTTGTGGTTAGATTGCCACTAGCCAAGTTTCCAAAATAAAATCTGAAGTTCCTACAACAGACAAAAGTGCCCGGTAACAGGGTCCAGTATAGCTGGAGATTGGACTAGTCGGTAAATAAAATAATACATCACTTATTAGTTGCAGGCCGGGGGAAGCCGAGCCCAGGAGGTGGGGAGGATCAGCACACGGCTGCCAGACATCGCTAAGCCGGCACAGAGCGCTAAGTAGGGCAGCAGCAAGCGAAATCAAAGGTTCACAAATTGGCAGGACACATTCCTTTGTTGCACAGTCACTGGTATTTGAAGGGTGAAATCCAAGCTGCGCTGAAGTCACCAGGAAAAGTCTCTGTGAGCCAGGACATCACCTTAATGGAAAGTAATTAACCTCGCTATTCCTGCCAAGAGTTTGGGTCTGTGGGCACCAACCCATTAAGCCCTGAAACTTGCCTGTGCTACAAGAGCAGTTGTTGCAAAAATGTGCAGAGCATGGCAGGAAGAAAGGTTGCCCTGGCGAGGTTTGCACACTGTGGTGGTTGCACGATTATATAGGAGAGTGTCTCCTTCTCCAAGCCAATATCAATGATAATCAGCAGTGAGGTGAAAAGAGATGATGAAAAATTACAAGAGGGCATTTCAAATTCAGTTTTGGCAGTATGCAAAACTCGCAGCTTCCAACAGCTCTGTCTGCAGTATGGAAAGCAGCCCAACTCAGTGCCCTGGGATCTGAGAATGGGCTTAAACTTGTGCCCATATTTTAGGCACCCAATTTCTCCCCTGCTGAAAAAAAACCAGTAAAAGCTAGCTTACCATATTGAACATTGTGTTTACTTCAAGATAATGTCTCTCTTTGTTAGGACAGGAGACTTTTCAATGTTCATGCACATAACCCAGAGGTTTTCTGGAACTCTCCCACAGCGTTCAGTAACAAAGATAACACTGAGCACTCCTATGCATCATTACCTTATACTGAGTCAGGCTAGAATAACTAAAACTGGTAAGGAAATTCATTCAGGGAGGAAGAGGTCTTGACTCACTACCATGGGAAACACCAAAATCAAGCTGATTGAAAACAATAGCTGTTCTAGAGCATGAAACAAGATATTGTTTCCTCTGTCACTGAATAACACCTTCTAAAGGAATTATCTGAAGTCTTTGTCTGGATAGAGGAATAGCAGAGGCATTTTGAAAATATGGCAGCTTTTATTTCCAAGTTTACAGAAAATATTGTCCCTTCCTGTCAGATGAGCATCTGGCCACGGTGAGCCAAATAACCGTTGATTACAGTAATTCACCATCTCTGGAGCTGAATGTGAACATCACACATTTCCAGCTTCCAGAAAATACCCTTCCTCCCCCTCTCCCAGCAAAGACCACCATATTTCCACCAGGCCCACATTCCACTGGCATTCATCCAGCTTCCTCATGTCAGTGGGGCTATGCAGTGTTGCATTTCAGTGCAACCCTCAGGCTGCTGTTTGTCTTAAACACACTCTGCTCAAGGGCACTATGAAACCTGAACTCCTGTGATACACATTGGATCGCAAAACCTGGGAGAAAGTACATAGAAACAGTAGAGAAAGCTTTTCTGACTCATTGAAATCACTTCTCAAAGAAGGTCACAGACAGGCTCTGGCCACTCAGAGGAGACAACAAAATTTTCCCCTCTTCCCCCTCCCCTTTACCACTAGAAAAGTAAACACCAATCAAAGTAAACTTAAAAAAAAATAATTACCAACTTTAAAAGGCAATCACTACTGAAAAACTAAAAATCCATCCCAAACACCAACTCTCTGCTAAACAGAATTTTAACCCTGAGAACACTCGTGTAAGAACAGTTCAAAGACTGCAGCAGGGGTTTTGTCAGTAAGGCAGACAGGATGTAAGTGTGTATTAGCACAGAGAGCAGATACTCATTACAATGGAGGCTTGGGTATGGTTCTGGTTTTGCAATCACAGTTACTGTTGTGAAAGCACAGCCTTCTTTGGGCCCTGTATTAGGATGTCAAATAATGCTCTCCAAAGTCAGTAATGTCTAAGATCACACGAAACCCTAAACTCTTGTTATCAGCATTATTATGAATGTGTTTAACTCCTAAAGTTTCCCTTAGTTCAGACAAATACCCTACAGATTGTTTTCTCTGAAGGGAATTTGTGAAAGTGTTTTTTTTCCTGTTCAAAAAGGGTTCTGATGTTAGGATTCAATGATTAGAAGCGATAAACACTCATAACAGACTTTTTCTGGTACAATAACTACAGATTATAAAGGACATAGTCAAGTGAACGTTACTGAAATTGGCCTGACATTAGATACCCAGAGCATGTTTTCAGACTTGTTGGTTCTGATTGTAAATGAGCTTGTCTTCCACTTTAACTACAGTTCATTTCCAGGGAGCAATTTCTACTGTTTTAAAACCAGTCTGTACATGTTCTACCTAAAAGCAAATTAAGAACATTCAAAGGTGGGAAGCAGCATGTGTATATTTCCAGAGAAAACAGTCATTTCAGCAGAAAATCATGCCCTACAATAAATACTTGACCATAAGCAGCCTGGCAGCAGAGATGTTACATGGCATGGTGATGTATCTCCAAAAGATTAACCTGATTGATAAAAATTAACTGAGAATCTTATTTTCCTTTGGGTGTACAGGCAGTTTCAGAGAGTGTAAATCCTTCTTCAACTGAAAAAATCTAAAAAAATCAGTGAATTCAAGAAGGGCTTTTAATAATGTAGCAGTGTATAGTCCATGTATTTTCACACGTCTTCCAGATTAAAAAAATATTCTAAAATACCTTCTTTGTGTTTCTGCATGAGCAGAACTATTTACTGGGTTACTCACATCAGGCTTGCAATATCCCAATTCCACCTGTTTTATAACTTACTGTCACTTCTTCTATCCGTAACAAGGGTGCAACGCCTACCTGAGACCTGATCTGCTCCCTTCTGCCTTTGATGTTCCTCACTCTGTGCCAGGGGTCACAGTGCTGGCAGGCATGCCATGGGTATGAATGATTTAAAGCAACAGGTGAAAGTCTTTAAATGAGTGTATTTACCAGCACCTTTCAAGGACTCTGTATCAGCTATGCTTGATCATATTCCATGAGCGTTCTCAGATGCACTTTCCTTTGTGTTGCTGTTTAGTGGCATGGTCACATTTCATGTAAGTTTGCTATTCTGTGAATATCACATGTTCATCTTGTAAAGCTGGACTTGTGTTGATGGTTAATCTCCCGGGCTTTCATCACTCAATAAGGGACAGATGCACTTCAGTGTTAAGCAAACTATTAATATTTCCTACATTTCCCATGAAAATACTTCTGCCTACATTTCATCCACTTACATTTTCTGTCTTTTACATTCAGTTCTGCTGCCTCCTCTTACAGCAAGTCTGAAGTCTCTTATGCCCTAAACAATTTGCTAGGTTTACCTAGCTTCCTTCAAATCTTTTTCTTGAAAAACACTTCTAGAGCTACATTATCCCACAAAGCTTTGATGGCTCATCAGCCCCTGAGGCATGGCACGACCTTTAGCTAGAATTCCAGCACTGAGCTATGATCATATGCTCCTCTTTTGCACAACTGCAAATTAGAAGAATCCCTACTCTTATCTTCAAATGCTTCCCAAGATGTTACATTTGCATGACAGGTATAATCATTGCAGACATAATTATGAAAAAAAAATAATCAAACAAATCAAATGCAAAAGCTGCAAAGTCCCCTAACACAAGGAAAAAGATACTGAGGACTATGAAGTGGAAAGAATGTCATTAGAGGTCATCTGTAAATATTGCTCTGTCCATTAAAATAACAGACATAAAAGCAACTGTGAGAACATGCATCCCTGATCTCAGGGTTTCAGTACTGAAAATTTCTCTATTTAGCAAGGTAATAAAAAATTTTCCTTTTCTTTCTTGTTCTGCTTTCATTTATCTCATAGCAATATAAATGTACCTATCATGCAAAGCAAAGACCAAGCAAAAATTATTCCCAGATAAGAGAATTATTCCTAGTCAGTCAGGATTTCCCTGCTAGACAACAAGATACTTACTGTACATAGAACAGCAAGATTGGCTCCTAATGCTGATAATATAAGCAAATGCTGATAAAAGGCTGGAGAACAGATCAAGAACTAGGAACAATCTGTTTTAATCCATGCTACAGCACTGTTTAATCATAAAGCTGACTGGAATGTTACACAATTAAACACCTCTTCATACTACAATGTGCTTCTAGTTGTAGCTCTAATGCTGTAAATAATTCTTTAGTAGTTGCAGTAGCCTCAAAGAGAAAGATGAAGGGATCACTCAAATACATCCTTGAGTTCCTGGCAGCATCCTGTAGCACATTGAAAACTTAATGTTTCAGGTGTTTAAATATAGGTGAATTACATTTAAATTTAAGATTTCTAATAAAAAAGAAATAATTAAAAGCTGCAGAAATTACACATGCACTCTTGGCTTCAGATTCCATTTGCAGATTGATAATGATCAGCACCTATAAATCCCCATGGGCAGTGAAATGCTGGAAGGGAGAGGGAATGTTTTCAACAATAGCTGATGTCTACATCAGCAACAAAAACAGTCTCTGAGCACTGGCATCAAGGAGCATTTGATGTGAACAAAGTGACATCTTGTTTCATCAAAGGTTAATGAGTACAGCAGCTCTGTCAGCAATACATTAAGACAGCAGTGTCACTGTTCGTCATACTTGGTGAGTTCAAGGCAGACTGCAAGCATCACCATTCGCCCATTCGTCGGGGCTTCTGTTCTCTCCTGCCTCAGTAAGTTTAATGTGACAAGTTAGACTTTCCCCATAAACAACTCTTTACGCTGTTTCTCTGTAGAGCAAAAGTGGTTTTGTAAGCCTGGTACTTGTTCTAACTGGAAGGCTAGAGGCTTTTTTCAGTAAATTTAGTTAAACTAGAAAGTATTAGGGAAGATGTAATAAAACAATATTAACCTTCTCTTCTGTTTTAAAGTTTTCTGATAAAAACCTGTTGATGGATTTTTTTTTAAAACATAATATTGCTGAGTTCTTTCCAAGCAAATATATTTGTGTAAAATTTAAACCTTGGATATTTATCCATAACTGTCCATGAAAATGAATGGAAAAGCATATATCAGCATTAACGGTAAGACAAGAAAACCAAGCAGCAGTAAATTGCTGAAGAGCCAAATTTCAGGACTATGCACAAATTCTGCTGCTAGATCCAGTGTCACTGGGTACTGCTCAAAGATATTACAACTGACTTCTGGGCTGGTAGTCATTTATGTCAGTACCTCAGGAAATTATTATGGGGCTGAACAAGCAGCTGACTACAGGGAAGATTAAATAAGACTGCATACATGAGTAAAGGTTTGGGATCTGGACCTTTGATGCAATAGCACTTGTTGAATTCTGTCAGCCAAACTCACAACAAACAGCGACTTGTTTCTCTGATGGCTAACACCTTTCTCTAATACTAATATTTCTCTAGCTGTGGACATGACGTGGATGCTGCTTCTTCACCTCCAATGCCATCATTCTCCAGTATCCATGACTGAAGCCAAGGATGAGAAACTCCTTTCTGCTTGGGAGCTGCCCAGATGAGGTAAAAGGGTTTGTAGCCTTTAGCAAGGCAGTGGTGCTATGCAGTGTTTATTCTGCCACCATTCTATGAGTTGTGCTCACAATACTGCTGAAAGCGCTTCTGAGTCCCAATGCTTTTGACAAGCTGGGGCTATTTTTAAAGGCTGTGGTTCTCCTTTCTCTGAGGGCTGAATGACTCATTTAGGACAGTGTTTCTATTAGCAACTTTGCTTTGCATAAGACAAACTTTCAGCTCTGATAGTCTACAGCTAGACAAACCTCAACAGCTTAGTGCACAAAGGTCTTGCTTGCATCACTGCATATCTGTGTTTCACAAGACAACCTGTACTTTATGGAACAATCATAGAAAAGGTGGTTCAAATGGAGCTCAGGAGGCCCTGCAGTTATCAGGTATTCTTATGTAATTCCTGATAGACACTTGCATAATCCTGTTCTAAAAATCAGAGGCTTTTAAAAGAGGTTGTAGAGGTCTCACCTAATCCATTCAACCTTTGCACTAGAAAGGTTCCCTCTCTCCCATAAAATATCTACCTTACCTCTTTCTTGCTGCTAAGGCTTGATTTCATCACTGTGAACAAATAAGTCAGACTATTGTCTCCTTCCTGCTGTGCCTTGTAAAGCTAACCAGATATTCTTTCATCTTCTCTGGATAGCTCAGTGCTGCACAGAACCAGGAGCCCTATACATAATTTTCCCATTTCCTCTGTAGGAAGCTGTAGCAGCTTTACTGAATCAGATGATACAGTGATAAGGATTTTAATTTGTGCCTCTCCTGTTCTATTCATGCACAAAGCTGTCCCATTTATGTGGTAAATCTTATTTTTTCACTTTTTGGCCAGAATTCCATTGCATTTGCTAAGGATAAATATAGCTTCAAGTTTGGAGATATTTTTTTGGCAAGTCCATTCTACAGTTTTCAAAGCAAAAGAAATGAAGGCAGGCATGACTTTTGCCCTGGTTTCCTAAGGATAAGAGACCTACACAATCATGCTACACAGGACTTTCTGTCCACCCATCTCACCCCCATAACAAACTTCTGATCCTTTAGGTCATGTCAGACTGATTTGACAGGAATGAAGAGTTCAAAGACTGAGTTTCTGCAAGAATTGGAGGGAAGGGGAAGAAAAAAAAAAAGGGGCAACCTTTTTTTTTCCAACCAGGAACAAGAGTATGAAACAGAATAAGCAGATAACATACCAGAATTCTTTTAGGAGAGACACTTACAAAATATCTGGTTTTCAGGACAAGTTTCCCTTGAAGAGCTGGAGTTGCCTAGAGCACATTTTGGGCTTCCCAGCTCCAGTACTCCTGAATCCATTTGCGCTAACATGGAAAATAAGTTTGAAAATAAGACATTAAATTATCTGTGAATAGGGTTACTATTTCTGTGAAGCACCTTTCATCAACAGATTTGAAGGCATGTGACAAAAGGAGGCCTTGAGCATTATCTATGGTTCATGAAGAACTGAGAGGTGATGCAACTTGCCTGAGGTCACTTGATCAATGGACAACCCAGGTGCCCCTGGAGCAGTTTTCCATACTGTTTCAGGAACACGTCAAATAGAATCAGGTTACTTTTATTTTGCTATCCCATTTTTCTCTCTGTAGACTTTACATTCACATGGGAGAGTGAACTAAGTTACTTTTATTTTTACCTGGCAGACACAAACCAACAGAAAATAGCACATCTCAGATTTTGACAGCTGTATTCAAGTGAGAATCCAAATGCTGAAGCATTCCAACAAAGATAGTTTTAAAAATTAAGTTATCACTGCCTGAATTAAGCAAAGTAGTTCCAAAATCATCTCCAGCCCCAGATGATTGAGGGCAGAAACCCTTGCTGAATTCTGGGTTGGGTTTACTACACTTGTCCAGAGAAGAACTATTTGCTTCCACATAAAAATCATGTAATCCTTGTGTCCTCTTAATCTCAACATATGATTTGCTTACCTTTAGATATAGTCTAGGATATTATATAGCCTTACCTGTTGTATTCAGTTATCCTAAATAATTCTGTTCCATAATCAATATCCATCCACAAGCAGTTTCTAAAATTCATTCTGTCTGAAAGGATGTCACACTAAAAATGAAATTTCATGGGGCATCCATGCTCATTTTATCAGAACCTCTTTTATTACTCCAGACAAATCCATTCAGTATCAATGATTGAGGATAAAACACAAAACAGTGTCCCCCTGCTAAATATTGGCAACAAAGAATGATTCATTTGAAATAAGCCTTCCATTTGCAATTCCACCTAAATAACTAAATAAATGAATTGCTAAAAGCACTGAATCCCAATAATGTCTCTAAGATGTCAGGAAGGGGAAAAAAGCTAGCTCTAACCAGAGAATTGCATTTAAAGTTAAATTACCCAGCAGCCTTCCCTACCATCACAAGTGATCCTTCTCGTATCTTCAACTATGCAGATTTGAAGAACCTTAAAATGGTACAAGATGGCCATTGAGGAGAGTTGATAACAGTAAGTGGTACTTGAGTTTTAAATCTAGTAAGAGATATTTTATTCTGGCCACACCAAGTTCTTGGCATGCCTGTGCCTTCATCAACACAGGTACAACAATGTTAATGTTGGGATTACTGCCCTGAGCCCCAGTGAGGCAGGCAGCCCTTCTCTCCAAGACAGGCATTCACCTCTGTGGTGGTGGGCTGAGCTGGCCAAGCAGAATCCTGACTATATCTGAGATGCTGCATCACAGCTATTCCAAATATATTTTATGCTCATACACTTATATACTTCTGCTTGGATGTTTTTATTTGAATTTTCTTCTTTCCATTATAGTTTTGGGCATTATTCCACTAAGACAATTTAGAAAATGTTTAATTTTCATCAGGTAAGAAATGGAGCCATCTTGTACAAAGCAGGGCTTCTACAACACAGTCTTTTTCCACCTTACATGCAACAAGGACTTAAATGTGTTTATGCCTTGTGTTGTTAACCTGGAAACATTGTTCTAGTGACAGAAGCAGAGCTACTGGCAGCAGTCACCATCCTAATACTGCTGCATCACTGGAACTCACACCTCATCTTGGAAAGTCCTTTTTTAAAACTCCTGTGCCCTTTACTAAGGGCATCACCAGTACTTTTAAAAAGGGCACTTCTTTTTGAATTCTCTGCCTCAATTCCCTATCACACACAGCTTTTAAACCAGCATACACACACAGTGTTAAAACCAGGACAAATACAAGAGTAAGAAAAAAGGAGAAAAATAAGGTTTGTTTTCTGTTAGAAGAATCTCTAGTCTAATGTGATGCCTCCTGAAATTAAGGACAAGGACCAGTACAATATTCAGCAAATGACAGCACACAACAAGAATCTGCATTGATATGTAATATACAGAAATGTTCAGATGTCAATAAAGAACATACACTGTTAATTAGGTTTGAGTTGAAAATAATATCGAACACTCTGTGGGGATTACAACAAAGACTGTGAGCATGCACTTACACTGAGGGTGATTTTAGTCAGATTTTTGTGGGTTAAAATTAATGAAAGGAGAGAAAGAGCCAACAGAATATGAATAGAAACTAAATTATTTAATTAACCCAAGTGATTTTTAGATGTATAATCAGTTTCAGAGCCTAACACTTAGTGCTTTCAATAGCTGTTTTAAACACTGCTTGGTATGTTAAGGATTATGTACGAGCTTGGATGAAAGTAGGAATTTGGGATTTGGATTATTTCTTTGATCATTTAGGGTATGGCATTGCTGGCCCATGTGTGCATATCTAAATGGGATGACATGAATAAAGCTGGTCATGTGCATGAGTGGTGGCCACAGCCTGAACACACAGCAGGGAACTTCAGGGCTGAAGGCATCAATCTGCACGTTTGGTTTAAGTGAGGGACTCCCAGGCTGGGAACTGTTATGACTCAAATAATCTGTCTCAAATAATCAAGCACAGAGATGGCATTGCCAAACACTGGGTTTTACAAGTTTCCAAACCTGTGCTTCTAATGCACACAAGAGATATTCTTCACATTTTATTTGCAGGCTTGGGTGCCACTCTGGAAATCATCTGATGTCAGAGGATGAGCATAGTTGGTGTCTAAAAAGAGGTGCACAAAATACAGAAGTCCTTTTGTCAAATTCTGCCTGCTTTCACGGTGTGAAGATGTCAAAATCAGTTTGAAATTCAACTGATCCATGGATAATATAAAAGTTCCTCAAAACTATAAGGTGAAAGTATACTACATAAACTCACAGCATCAAATCATCCACTAATATAAATGCACACCATATCTACCTTCTTGTCTAGTTTCTGTACATTTTCCCCATATTTGTGTAATGGAGACTTTCTTTAAAAAATGGACACTGATTCAAATCATGTAATCCATGATTTTATTTTGAAAACCAATCAACATGTAGGCAGTTACATTGTTATCTTCTCTACAAGCTCCCTCCCAGACTTTCATATGTTGGAAGAGCACCATGTAATGGGCTACATGTACATTCATGCTACCTGACATCACTAGCTTATATACACACATCCCTAAAATAATGAGTAACTGTGTGTTCAGATATCTCAGTCTGTCTTCCTAGCAATAACTCAACCAATCTTTTCACTAGGAGGCCCCACCATCTTACCTCCTTCTCCTCAACTTGAACAGATACTCCCCATGTCCTCACAAACACTACAGAATTATGAAAGGTGAGATGGAGGATGGTTCCTCAAACCCAGCTCATATATTCCTAGATTTACTTCAGGATACCACAAATCAGAAAAAAACCCCAAATTAAACCCAAACCAACCAATCAAAGAAATAACAACCCCGCCCCCCACAACTCCATAAAAGTTTTTTTAATTGCCAGTTTCAAGTGCCATTACAAGGAAGACAGATTTTGTAGTTACCCCATCAAGATAACAAGAAAGTGTTTGGGTTCTCCTTTACCCTGGATTCATCTGCATTTCAAACTCCCAAATCAGATCAGAGTGCCTCAAACACACACAACATGAAATAGAAGCTGACTAGTACAATTTGTATATATCCACTGTGCATGTATAAGCTCAGTACATTCCTTTTAGATGAGTGAATCTCGAATATGAAACAAAGCGTCCATGATGAAAATACAAGAATGCACAAAACCACACAATAGCCTGCAGAAATGAAGTTGTTAGCAATCTGAGCTTGCTTCTAGGTCTGCTTGTGACTTTGAATGCTGAATTCTATACAGACACTTGAGATGTTCTACCAACATTACATTTCCATGTGAGTCCTTTCACAGTATAGGAGAAGGAATACTATATTTCTCATTCTCTTTGAAAGGCTGATGGGATACCGTGCTTGCAAATTATGAGCAAAAAGGCCAAGGACAGTCTGAGATGTTCATTTTGTTTGTAACAGTGCTTGAAGAGAAATTTCAACTGGTTAAACTCAGTAACTGCAGTTTCAACAGCATCAGTTTTCTCATGTTCCTCTTAAAAAGACTCAGCATCAGCAAGGACACATTGATCTCGCACACTAATAGAATGTTTGTTTAGGAACTGCTGAGAGGAGAATTTAGGGTCAAGTTCTTTTTTGTGTGTGCATCTCTTACAAACTATTGTTTTCCTCCAGGCTTTTCTATAATGTTCCTGTTTGTCTATAGACATTGCCTGCCTCTTGTCATATATTTTTCCCGTGACTTGATCTGGGATAGGATCATCTTGCTTGCACAAAGTTTAGCACAGCTGAGTCCTGACCCATGATGCGGGCTCTGAGTGCTGAATATCATAAGAAAGAGTCAAAAACTTCCAGGTGCTCTTCCTTTACCATTGACCAGTTTTGAAGTATCAGGCAAGGCCCTGCAAGCAATTCTTCTAAAACTAGGATAAACACCATCATTTTTAGAGCAATGACAACTACTTGTTTGATAGTCTGCATTTTAGACCTGCAAAATAGCTAGAGGAATCAACTCTTGCTAAAAGAATTATTTTTTTATCATTGTAGATCCCAAAGGAAATAAATGCTGACCAGGAGAGAGAAGATGGGTGAATTATTCAGACAAGACAGATATCTCCAAATGAAAAAGGTTTCATGAAATCTGCTCTTGACCAAGTCAAGAACTAATTAAAGTGGTGTTTAAACCTTTGAGAGTACACAGAAGACAGGAACAAGAAGAAAAGAGGAAGAAAGAATCATAGAGTGATTGTTGAAATCACAATCCACTCAAGTCCTGGAAAGGTTCTAGAGCAAATGATAAAGCAATAGACTTTCAACCACTGGAATATAACAATGATAAGAGGAGTTAGAAAAACAACATGATAAGCTCAGTTTCTGTCTTTGATGGATTACTAGGTTCAGTAGGTAACAGAAAAGCAGTAGATGTATTTCAGCTTGAATAAGAACTTTGGCATGTAGTACACAACTATATAAAAATTAATGAAAGAAATTGTTTAAATGAAAACATCACAAAGTATGTCCAAAACTGACTGAAGAACATCGATTGGTGATTCACTGCTGAAACAATTTCTACAGAGGAACAGGTATCTGGAGTATCCTTGAAGTGTTTGTACTGAAAAGAATTTTTTGTTTAATAAATAGTAATTCATTATATTTCCATTACAATGGGAAAAGACAGGCAAAATCTGTGCAGATAGGAATCAAGTAAGGAGATACTGCAAGTACATTCATGACCTGATGCTGTCCTCTAGGACTCGTGAGTAGTATGGAAATAGTGGGATATAAGAAGGTGATAAAGCACTCCAGAACAGTCAGTAAGTCCAAAACCAGAAGATAAATATTGGTAAAAATTCCCCCATATTACATTTGAGGGAAAACAAATCACAGGTTCCAAGATAACCAGCAAGAGAAACACAGGATCTTCCTTTTCCCTAATGGCAATTTTAAGCAACTGTGTTAATGGCAGTTGCAAATAGGGCACTGTGAGTTTGGAGATACTATATAGATATAGTAACAACAGCCTATTGGCCACCATAGCTTCAGAGATGTCTGCACAGAACACAAAAATCCTCCAGCCAGTCACATCTAAGAGTGTGTTATGTTGGCAAGTGAGAAAGTGAGTGCCTGAGAAAGCACTTCCCAATACCACCTGCCATGAAAGCACCAACTACAGAAATATAACCAAGAAAGCCAGCAGGGCATATAGGAAGGAAAATTTTTACAACAATTAAATTCATTCAATTAAAGACCCATTTGACACTGTAAGGGAAAAAATAATCACCTAAAAACCCCCACAAGGTAAACTTCCTACACAATTAGGTTTCGTTTTCTCTGTTTCGATGTTCAATCTGTCATCACAATGTCTTTGAAACCTTGTTTACAATGAAGACGGGTTATAATGGAGCAAAGAAGATAAAAGTTGGTGACAGACAAGGTCCAGAAAGGATTTTTATAAGCTGAAATCAATTTTATCAAGGAAATCAGTGAAGAATCCCACTGCAAACTAATTCAAACCATACATATATTTTTTTTTCCAAACATGTCTGAATATTTTGGAATAAAGAGAATAGTTCTGGGCAATACAACTAAATTGAAATTATAGCCAGAAGTTACAGGAGCACTAAAAATTATTTCTTTTGCTATCTTCCAAATAGTTTGCTGAATTTGCTTAGATATGCATTGCCATGTGGCAGGAGTAAAACCAAGGCTGACTGGAAATTTGAACACAGGGCTGTTTGTGAGGCCACATGTGAGAAATATAGGTTACACTATGCTTTACTTTTGGCATCCAGGAAACTTGCATGAATGAACATACCAGCCAAAAGTTACATTAGTAACAAGGTATCTTGTGTCTGTGCCAACACATTTCCCTTCAAACATGGAAATAACTTACCCCACGTGTCTGGCCTTCACTGATGCTTTGAAAGCTGAAACATATCTGCTGCAAATTAATTTGAGTTTTTGCTTTGGATGAAGGACCTGTCTGCTGACTTGGTGGTATTTGGGGCACAAGGTGAGAGACTGAGAGAACTGGATTTGTCATGACATGGGAAGGCAAAATGAGATCTTATGATTTTATTCATCTATATAACATGTGCTTCTAGGGAAGACAGAGCCAAACTTCTGGAAGTGCACAGGAAAGAAGCAATAAACACAGGCTGCAACCAAGGAAATTCCAATTAGATTTTAGGAATTTTTTTTTCATCATCAGAGTGGTCACAGACTCAACAGGTGTGCAGGGGGACAAGGTGTCTCCATTCTTGCAGGTGTTCAAAACCCAATTCGATGCAGCCAAAGTTATCTTTGTAGCTGGATCTAATTTCAAAGTTGGATCTGATCTAAACATGCCTGTTGGACCAGGCAGCTTCCAAGGATGAGTTATTCCCTGACAGAGAGAGCTGCTGCAAGCCTGCTCTGCTCTATTAGAAAAGTGCCTCATAAGAAGCAGGCCCTGATCTTAACAGTATCAACAACACAGCATCAACTTTTAGATGCTTCTTTCTGTCCCCACATGCCAGCAGGTTATTAAGAAGGGTTATTGGATTGCAGATATGCCCCAGAATGTGTTGTGCATTCTACCAATGCTCAAAAACTTTCTGTAGGTGTATTTTCTCAAATGGGAGTTGTTCCTTCATGAGCCCTGCTTCAAACACCTTACAAGAAAAGGGATGTGCAGGACTTGTTTTTTCACCTTGTACTGACAGAAGAGAGGCACCCTCCCATTATGCTTGCACTAGAATGCAACAACTCTGAGTTGGTTTTATTTTTCTGTGTGTATGTTTGCTTTTGTTTTTAACATCCCTAAAAGCTTCCTAGTGTTAGAACTAAAAACAAGCAAACAAACAAAAAACCCAAACAGGACCTGAGCTTCATGTTACGTTTGTATCCAGCATCTGCAATCTGATCTCAACAAAACAAGGGGTTTGTTTAGAATGAGTCTGGATTCTAAACAAACAAGTGAAGAGTTAGAAGATACCCCAAAGCACATACAAACCACACATTAAATAGACACTGCACAGGACTTGGAGATTTTGCTTTAATACCAAGTTCTGCACAAAAACCCTAAAGGAACTTGGCCAAGATATTTTGTTTTTCTCTGTCTCACTTGTCTCCCGTAAAAAGGAAACTGAGATCACCTTTTTGCCACTCTTTGCCTTTCTAAACACACAGGGCTGAAAACCCACAGGAAAGGAGCTCTGTCCTATTACACTATGAACTCGCCAGTGGTCAAATTATATTAAAAAAAAAAAAAGCTAACATATGGTGAAGAGAAAGAAAGAAAGAGAGAAAGAGAGAAAGAGAGAAAGAGAGAAAGAGAGAAAGGAAGGAAGGAAGGAAGGAAGGAAGGAAGGAAGGAAGGAAGGAAGGAAGGAAGGAAGGAAGGAAGGAAGGAAGGAAGGAAGGAAGGAAGGAAGGAAGGAAGGAAGGAAGGAAGGAAGGAAGGAAGGAAGGAAGGAAGGAAGGAAGGAAGGAAGGAAGGAAGGAAGGAAGGAAGGAAGGAAGGAGAAAGAAGAAAAGAAAGGAAAGAAAGGAAAGAAAGGAAGAAAGGAAGAAAGAAGGAAGGAAGGAAGGAAAGGAAGGAAAGGAAGGAAAGGAAGGAAGGAAAGGAAGGAAGGAAAGGAAGGAAAGGAAGGAAAGGAAGGAAAGGAAGGAAGGAAGGAAGGGAGGGAGGGAAGGAAGGAAGGAAGGAAGGAAGGAAGGAAGGAAGGAAGGAAGGAAGGAAGGAAGGAAGGAAGGAAAAGAAAGAAAGAGCGAGCAAGCACTCCCTTGCAAGTATACTACTGGTTTGGCATAACTGAAAAAATTATGGTTCTTGGAATGTGAAGGCTTTTCTCACATCCTTATGCAGCACTGTCTCTCTGTTGTGCCATCCAGATTGTGTCCGTAAGTCCACAAGAAAGGTCTCCCTTCCAGGATAGCTTCTTTTACAGGAAACACAATCCCTTAGGATCTGCGTGAGGAATCTGATGGAATCTAAGCCCGTGGCACAGAAAGCAGATACCTGACACAGGAGGACAACACACAGTGTCACATGGAGCCACATCGTCAATTTGTCTCATCAGTTTGCATAAATCCGCAGAGCCAGCTTTGGGTTCAAAGCCAAAATACCACATGCAGGTAATGCTTTGCAGAGTATAAATGTAAGCATTTAAATTTATGTGAAAGGCAGAGCAGGCGTCAGTGCTGTTTTGGTTCCCAGAGTTCTTGAGAACATTCACTCTCAAGGCCCTATGGTGAAGAGGTTCTCCAATTTCCCCTCAAAGCAAGCTTTGCCTTTGTCTGTACATTCCTAGACATCTTATAATCCAGCTCTCAAAGACACTATCTGGAAGCAATGGCCACAGAGAGGGCTCTCCTGCCAGTGTATCCTGACTAATAGAAGAGAACAAGTCCTTCATTGTTGCCCAAGCATCCTATGTCAATACAATAAAATCACTGTCTTCTGTTCTCAATGTTACATTTGTTTATGATCACAATGTTTATTTCTTGCTGTGAGACTCTAACTCTTTACACTTTCTTCTGTTAAGATACATTTTACCACCCCTACACTGTAATCCTTTTCCTGCCCCTCACCTGTTTCTCGACTTGTTGCTGGAGGAGGAAAATTCTCTTGCACATATGCAAAATAATATCCTGTTTCTTTTTTAGAAGTATTAATAATCGGGTTACAATGGCATGCCTGTGGTGACAACATGTTAAAAAAAAGAAAAAAGAATTTATGTACTTGCTTTACATAACTTTAAGCAACTTAGGCAAAAACAATGTGAACAATATTATTTTTATCACATTGGGATTCTACTGAAAGCACCACAAAGGTCAGGAGACTGAGGCTTCATCCCAGCTTCTCTCCCTTGCTCTATAATTCTGCAGCGAGTCTGTTTTCCTACTCATGCCTTCCAGCCCAAGACAGAAAACACGCTGTGATTTTATTTTTTTCCAAAGTGCTCTGAAACACAGGGACAGATCAATTCATCTATGTTGTCAGTGTAGATTAAGATAGCTGTGGTGCTCCAAAGTTTGCAGTGTGTGGGCCTTTCCACTTAAAGGACAAGGTCTGTATGAGAGAACAACTTTGCTTTCAGGTTTCCATCAGTGAGTCTTTTCACAATTCAGGGGCACCCACCAGAGCCCTGCAGAGAGGAACAGCAGAGGAAGCTGCAGAAACCTTCCTCCACGGGTTGCTCTGCCCAGCCCACAGACCTGCTCCTGTCCTTGAGCTTGTGCGCCACTGGGAGAGAGGATGTGGCTGCAACCTCACTGCTGACTAAGAATTATTTTCCTCTAAGTAACACAATTCCATAATACAAAAGTGGGGCAAAACAGACACCCTGGTGCCTGTAACAGAGTTAATGCAGTAAGAAGTGCTCTCTAGCACAATCAGCTGCTCCAGAAAGGATGCAGGATGCAGTGCTGTCAACACCTGTACCAGTAAAAATCTACCTTCCATTAGACTCCTGCCAGAGCAATAATAAAAAGTTTTCTGTCATTTCCCATGGGAGCGATAAGTCTTGCCTCCCTGGAGAGGTTTGTGATAAAAGTCTGACTGGGGCTGGGATGAAAGTAGCCGCCAGGTTCTAGCTGCTCTCACAGTATAGACTTTGTCTAATGTGCCATAGAGCAATACAACCTACAATATATCTAAAATAAATATTGGCTAGTTCAATAATTGTGCTGAAAGGCTCCCTATATTTATTATACCACAAACAAATGCATAAATCACCTGATGTCATATCTCTGAAGAAACTTCCTTTAGCTGGGGCACCAGGAAGTGATTCACAGTTGTGAGTTGGAGTAAAGGGGAGGAAGAAAAGGCTGTAAAGTAATTTTAAAAAATTTTAAAAAAGCCCCCCAAAACAACAAGAAACAAACCGAAAGAAGCCACAAAATTGTTTGCTGACACCACAAAACTACTTTCTAACAGGTAAAATGCAACTGCATATGAAAGGACAGGTGCACAGATGCACCACAGCTCCAAGGGATCTTCTAATAAAGATAACATCTCTACTAGAAAGAACAAAGTTCATCCTTTCCTGTTAAAGGTGTCCATTCAATACTAGTGCAACTTAAAAAATCATGGCTAAATATTGACTATTTGTGGAACAGCTTTCATTCCTGAACTCTGCAAGATATATTCATGTAACTGCACCACACCAGCTATCAGACACAAACCTTTATGAAGAAACAGGGTAAAATTGTGGATTCTTGTCTGCCTTGGCCCTTTCTGTCTCCATTGGCAAGGAAAAGTTTAATCACTGTTCAAAAGAAAGACTCCTCTGGAGAATTTGCTTGGATATGGGTAAGAAAATACCCAGCAGCTAAATTTCTGTATGTTCTCCCTAGCTCTTGATGTAAAACTTACTAATGAGTGCGTGTCAGAAAAAAAAAAAAAAAAGAGGCACAAAACCACATAAGACTGATCCAAACAACTTGAAGGTTTTGTGAGCAATAAAACATCCAATATTTGCATTTAGAAATGCCAAACTCCTACATGGCAAGGGAACTGTGCCATACAGACATTGATACTAATTTACAACCACCTTGTCTGGTGAATTTGTACTGATCATGCAGTTAGATTCACATTTAGAAAGACAAAAACCTAGAGACATAAGAAGACATATGAATCCAGACTTACAACAGGTTGGAATAAATAACCTTACTGCACGAGAAAACAAAACAAGGAGCACAACGTACTACGCACAACTTTTACTTGTCATAAACAACAAGATCTATATTTAATGTTGTCTCATTCCTACGTCCTAATTCTCCAGCCTGGGTTTCTTACTTTCAGGTATCATTGGCTGTCCTGTTGTTTGCTGTTCTGTTTTTTAAAACTATCTTTGAAATAATTTTTCTCCAAGATTAATTTTTATTACTCATTTATTATTTTGGCTGGCCTTTCTGATATTCTTAATTCTATGTTGTTACATATTTAATACCTCATGAACAGTCTTGAGCCATCCTATCTTTCACTTGCTCTTGCCTTGTCTTGTGCAGGATTGCAGTTTTTATATTGAAATGTTCTGCCTACTGTTTTTTTATCTTTTACATTGAGGCAAGCTAAGAGTTAAAAATTTTGGTAGCTTTGGGTCAGTGAAATTTCATCTTCTGTTTGCATTTTTTAAGGTTCAGTTTGTTGAGGTTTTTGGGGGTTGTTTTTTTAATCCAACATACTCTTGGACTCCAGTGTCAGACAAATATTTTCAATAACTATACAGTGCACATTTATTAATCCAATAACTGAGGAATCCCTCCTCAAGAGGAAACCGTGTCAGAGCAGCCTACAGGATTACTGACAGGATTTGTTCTGTTGCAGCAATCTGGAGATTACACATCTTAGCTGAGGAACTTCAGCACTGGCCTCTCTAATTTTCCAGGACAATACTGGACAAAGTTAACCATAAGGAAGTCATATTCTAACCCACTGCTTTGAACTGCCAGGTATTTGGCCCATAGCTCCTTTTGCTAGTGTTGTGACTGGTCAGAAGCACTAACGTTATATTGTAGCTGTTGGTGAAAGGCAGTGAAGAAAGCAAACTACGCCTTTTGTTTATATCTGATTTTAGAGAGCTTCCACGGAATCAGCCTGTGCAACAGTAGGGTAAGCAAAGTCACTAAATGCACACAAATTGAGACCAGAATCACAGCACATAAGCAGAGAAGTGGGTCGGAGGTGTTTGTGGGCCCCTTACTCACTAACTGTCCTGTCTTTAAATAATGGAAATATGGGCAAAAGATGGATGCAAATAACTGGACATGAGAAGCATGGCTTTGTTTCAAACAGAACAGAGATTCTCTTCCTCTGTTGAATTTCAGTTCATTCACACTACTGTATCTGAACTCTCTGTTTAGCTGCTAGGACCATGGTGGGATCTATTGGCCACTGTTCCCCTCACATAGCCTTTTTGTAAGTATGGGCACCACATCAAAGCTGGGGACAGGAAAAGAGTACCATTGAATGAAAAGGATTTCAACATATATATAAGGATTGTTCTCATGTAAAATCAGAGAATAATTAGTTTGAAAAGCTAGAGGGAAAAGGTCCCTTTAATTTTCCAGCATCATCTAAGAGGCACCCTCCAGCTCTCATTAGACCACAATCAGGGTCATGTAACTGCAGGCCATTTACAAAAGCACTGAGTCAGGAGTTCTATTACAAAAGAAACAACATTGGAATGGAAAATAATTAGTTTATGGACTTAATTCAAAATTTTTCAACCCTTTTTACTTTGGGGAAAAAAGTATGGAAATATATTAAATACAAATAAAATGCATTAACTATGAAATCAGATGCCACTTTTCTGTGCAGGAAAAATTCAACCTTTGGTTTACAATTTGGGAAAACTCATATATCATTTACATATAGCAAACATACTGTCAGGAGGAACTGAGGATGCTCTTAATAAGATGGAAATTTCTTGGCACTTATTAAAAGTTCTTGTCTTAGTTTATCCCAAACTAGCCAAGAACTGGAGCCATTTGAACCCTCATATTAAAAATCACATCACACAGTAGTCTCTTGCTCCTCTTATCTTTGTGTTGTAATTAATAAATGTAGAACTGTTGAGGTTTCAGAACATTCAACAAATTTCATTATTAACACAGCAAATAATTAGGAAACAATTACAAAGACAAACAAGAGGGAAAAAATAGAAAAAAAAAAAAAAAAAAAAAAAAAAGCAAGTGTAAGTCTATTCCTGACAGTTGCAGAGACACAATTTTAATGTTTGCACTCAGTCTGTTCCCCAAACACTCATGTATTTGACACATCTTTTCGGAATTTATCAAATTGATGGATTATGACTTTCTGATGTTGAAACAATTGATTATTTTCTACATTTTGATGAACTCTGTTTGTAAAGTTCTGGCCAACCTCTTACAAGGCATACTACATCCTAAAACAAATTAGCATGTACAATGTTGTTTGTTTATTATGAACAATGCTCTTAAATTTGGAAATCTGCAAAATGCTGATCTATGGTAATCATTTCCATAAAGTTACTCTGCACATAACAGAAAGGAGAAATAAGTGGAGACTAACTGAAAGAAGTTATACTATACAACTTGTATTCTAATAGACCTCAACGTAAATCAGTCTTCTGACTCAAGGTCAGTTATATCAGATCTTTACTCCACACAGCTGAGTGCCCACAAACTAGCAAGTCTTAACTAAAGGATTTTATTTTTATAATTTGAAAACATGTGCTGTTTAAAGCATACAGATATGACTAGGCTAGATTACTTCCTCTCAAATAGAATAAAATAAAATAAAATACACCTTTCACTAAAATGCTCATCTTAGTTTTTTCAGGTACCAAAAAGAGAAGAGTTGAGAGACCACCAGTCCAGCTGTTATGAATAATTATAGAATAGTTCAATACAGAAGTTTAAAAACCTTGGATTAAATTTCAAGGGTAGCCATTGTTAAGTACTCTCAGTGTACATTCATAACTGAGATATAGAAATTAATGTTTTCCTTTCACTTGTTAACATCTTTGTGTTTAACTTATGCAATGTGCAACACCAGTCTACACATTTGAGACAATGTTGGAGCTCCTACATGGCCACCAAGCAGAGGAAAAAAATTAATTACTTACTCAATTTCACTGATATTATCAGCAAATTGTGAAGGATAAACTGAGGCTCCATTTCAATTATCATCTATCCAGTTGGAAAATAAACCAAACTCTTGTGATTGTTTAAATGGCATTTTATATGGAATACATTACATGTAATTCCTGAGGCTGCGTGAGCCAAAACAGGTGTTTTTGGTGGAACACAGGAGAGCTCCTACCACCAGCCATTAAAGTACAGATGTAAGCTATCACATAAAAATTTGATCAATATATATTCTCAAGGCGTTAATACTTCTCACAAATAAGACTTTGTTTCTTCTATAATTGAACATCATACTTCAGCATAAGCAGGTCTAATGTCAGCTTTCCCATTTTAGTAGAAATTCTAACTAATCTTATGTATTTTAGGAGGTTGGATGAAGCAATTGAACATATTGGGTCTGTTACAGTGCAATACTTGCCTGGTAATTTTATTTCCCCGTATTGCAAAAACAGACTTGCTTTGCGAAAATTTAATTGCAGCAGAGTTGCCCACAAAAGTACACCCACCATGCTTTACTCTATATTCCCACGCTTTTTAATATTTGTCATATTTCATCTTTTAATGCAGTCCTAATGAGAGCATATTGGAACACCACAGAACCAGGCTCATAAGAATGTGGTCTTGAAATAAAACGTAGAACAGAAGGAGCATTGTATTACAGCCTCTGTTAATGTTTTAATGGTTGAGAGATTTCCAACATGTTGGCAGTGTCAGGACAAACCAATTTAATAAATTATTAACACTAATCAAACATTTTTATGATGGCAGTCAAAACTTCCTTGGCAGTTAAGGTTAATTCTGTTGAAGTTTGACAAAGATGTTACTGTTTGATGGAAACCGCGTTTGAAACTATAGCCTCCTTCAAATCAAAACCTTGCAGTGCACTGAGCAGAAATGGTTAAGCAACACGTCCTGAAGTGCATAAAGGAACCCTGAAGGCAGGGCTGCAGCCTCTACGGGCAGCACAGCCCAGAGCTGAGGAATGATAGTGAAATGTAAATTGATTACAGCGTATATAATTTGCCTGCCACTACTTGGGAAAGGATATAGAGAGACTGTTATCGGGAAGAGATAAAGCTTGGGCTGTTGAGGGGAGAGCGCTAAATCAATATACAAAGAAAATCTAGGAATTCCAGGCACTTGACAAGGGGGATAGAGAGGAAAATAAAGAATCCTGCCAGTTGTGATGTATTAAACTTCGGAGAAAAGGTATTTTAAAACATCCTTTCATTCAAAAGGCAACCAATAATAACAACGCCAGACAACGCCACATTCCCCCTCCAGCTCCTCTAGCCTTGCCAGAGAGTTGAAATCCAGCACAGCAGAGGCTAATGAGGGGTATGGATTAACAATACAATGTTTCTCAGGCCTTTCTTGGGTCTCCCTTGGGGCACCCACAGTCTATACATCATCAATCTACTGCAAATTGATGTAGTCAGCCTGTGACAAGGGTCAGGTTTCCAGGACCAGCTACCAGGCATGATCTAGTCATTTTGAGTTATCAAGACAAAGCTCTGTTTTGCTGAGCTCTGGCCATATAAAATCCACAGCTCTCCAGGTTTTCAGTGAGATGAAATCAAACCACAGAGCCCTCTCTGTTCTCCTCTATGCCTGTTGAGAAACCACCTCACCTTTCTGAAGTGACACTGTTGTCATTATTTTATGCTCTCTTACAGATCATGCTCACAAACAAGAAAAACATGTGCTAAGCCATCAGTTTCTTAATAATAATAATTACAGTTCTTTTTTACTATAGCTACTTATAAAAGTAATAACCAGAATACACACATGTATGTTCAGTGTATGTCAACAATGAAGAAAAATGTGTTTGCTGATGCAGGCTTCTAAGTAAGAAATAAGTTTTATTGGAATATCAAAACCTTTTGTTTGCCCACAATATTTTTTCCTGGATAATCACATGTGGGATCTTGCTTTTATCCAACAGCTCAGGTGCCACAGATTTTCCAAATACTCTATGGATTAGTTTTACCCATGAAAATTTGTGCTGGTGTTCCCTTAGCTTAGCTGAAGTCTGTGGATTTCCATGTAAGCTTGGTGGCAAGCGTGCCTTGGCTCACAGCACTGCAGCCTTGTCAGGTGCACCCAAAGGCATCTATTCTGGGGTGAGGAGACTCAAGAAACAGAGTATACAACACATGACAAAAACGGGATCTTCTGTCAACAACACAAGTGCAGACCAAATTAAAGTAGATTTAAATCATTAGAAGGACCCCTATTAATTTCAATGGCTTTGCTGGCACTCACAGTTCTATAGAAACTACAGCAGGTAGGATTTTCACAATAGCTATAGGTTTAGCACCACCTAAACTTACAATTAATAATTCTTCCTGAAGAAAGATTTCACGAATGTGCATAGAATCATAAAATATCCTGGAAGAGACCCACAGGGATCATCACAGTCCAACTCCAGGCCCTGCTCAGGACAGCTCCAAGAACCACACCTTGTGCCTGAGAGCATTTTACAACACTTCTTGAACTGTGAGGTACTGATCTGCCTCAGAAAAATTAGAAAACAAAACAAAACACTCCAGCCAGACATATAGGAAAAAAAAAATAGGATTATTGGATCCCAGCTACCTATAATATGGCAGATTTCTGAGGCATCCAATATGCTCAGGTTAGCTTTAAATATTCAGAGCTACTTGTGGTCCAACACAGGTGTGAACTACCAGTAGAAAACAGACTTGTTTATTCACGAAGGAACTTTAATGAAATTCAATATATTTGCTACTTATGTTTCTATGAATGTATCACCTTAATACCTTTTAGAGGGTGGAAAATGTCCAGAAAAGCATCCTTGCAAACATTACCACGGCATTTATTAACAAAACCCAAATCCTCAAATTAATTTCATTTTTTGTCTGCTAGAAATGGACAACAAGCTTTGAAAAGCAGGCAAAAGAACTGAGCAAGCCACTTGTAGCATGAACATCTGATGAACATTTGTTCATATTTAATCATGCAAGCATTTTGGAATTTCTCAGTCATGGATGGTCTTCCAAACACAACGCCGTGCATATGAATGTGCACGAAAAGAAAACAGAAAGACGTACTAATACCTTGTAAGTAACTCTGGGGCTTTAATCTGATAGATGCTTGAAAATACTTTGTTTTATTATTCAGTCAAGCCTTTTATGCTGCAGGCAAACTTCTAAAGGCAAGAAAAACCCAACCAAACCAAAATCTCTAAATTGCAGGCAACCCCCCTTATTATTTTCTACATTCCCTTTACATAGCTTGAGTAAGTTGCTAAAACATTACTATGTGTATGCATACAAAAATTTGGCTTGAACTCAAGAAGTTTTCATGATCTCTCACAATGAACTCCTGCCACATCCACTTTCTTGAAGAACCAACACTTAAGCCTTTTGAGATTTCCAAAAAGGAATGCTTTTTAACCTACATTTACCTACTTTTTTACACCTTTGCCTGCGTGGGTGCACACACATTCACCATTAAGGGCCTGTGTAGTACTTTAAGAATGTATCCCATCAGTTAAAAGCAAAGCCTCACTTTAAGTTGATATTAATGGAGGCTTAGACAGAGGATGATTGCAGCTCTTTCTTCTCATATACTACCACCCATAAATGATTTCACCTAAAAATTTTGCAGGTCTTTTGATATATTCTGTGCTAAAGACAAAAGCTGCATTCATATTACTATAGGTTATTACTCTTGGTGATAGTATTTGCAGCAGACTTTTTTTAAAACAGCTGATAATATAAAATGAATATACATTTTGAAAGCAAGCATCAGCACTTTATAGAAATATAGATTCACCCAAAGTGACCCATAAGTTTAATTTGCCCTCTATTTAATTTTTCTGGTTTTTTTTTTTTAAACTACAAAACAAATTCCCCTTTCAAAAAGAATTACAGGCAAGATGTGCTCAATAGTAAAAAGCTATGAAAATAAGCTATATCCTTTAGAAAAGGCTTAGAGAAATCATTAATTATGCATTTAAATACTGAGCTATGTGTACCATTAAGATATGCCAGAGGAGAGAATTTTTCAGGTTTCTCAGTTTGTGGGTGCAACTGGTGGCCTTTTCAAATTGTGCCTGTACATGGAAGCCCGTGGAATACATGTCCCCTGAGCGAGCTCTGCACTGCTGACCTGCATTTTAAATCTCTACTGCAGCTTCACCACTGCTGAAAGTGCTTGCTGGCTTTGATCAGGAGTGAAGGATTGAGGCTAAAATCCTGATTCCCAGCTGGAGGAAATTTAAATCATCATCCAGACATGGAATTTTACCTATCATATCTGGTAACAGAGCACATCAGCACCAATCATTTCCTCCATCTAGAACATTTGCCTTCCCTCCTCCTCCCAACTGTAGCAACACCTCCTACACAAGTGATCCCTACAGGAGTGGAAAATCTTGCAGCGGCTATTCCCTTGGAGGAAAGCTATTAAAAACCTAGCAAACCTAGCCTCCAGCCTCAGACAAGCTGCTCTAGTACAGACCAAAGGCTGCCTCTGGTCTGACTGCTTTTTATGTAGAGAATTGTTATTGCTGTCTTCCTGTGCTAAAGCTGAACCCGAATGCTGTTCAGTGCAAGTCAGCTTTTTGAGCAATAATAAACCAGAGTGGCTTGTCTGTGCAGCACACTGCAGAGAAGCTTCTAACACTGTTTACAGCAAAGTTCACTCTTCTCCTCCCAGAGCAATGCAGCTGCTCTTTCAATTCTAAAGGCTCCTGCCTTCTCTGCTCCTCTTCCCATCTATCTCTATTTGGCTGCTTTTCCAAGGGCAGACAAGAGCTCTGTGCCATTTTCTGAATGTCATATATTTGGGGAACAAAATACCTTCCCCCATCTAAGAGAACTGATGTACTCTGCTGGCTTCGAACTTGTAAAATATCTCTCTGTTGAAGCAGCTGCTGAATAATTTATATTTCTTAGAACCAAGCTGAGAATATGTACATTTTGCTTTGACACCTATGGTATAGTTGTTTTTTCTTCCTTTCCATTGCCATCCTGTTTTCCACTTTAAATTTCAGTGTAGGAAATTCTGAACACTTCAGAGCCTGGGAAAACTATTTGGGTTTGGGGAGTGAGAAAGAAGGGGGATGTAATTTATTTGTGATTTTTTTTTTTTAATGGAAGGAAAAATTCCTGAACAGCTTGCAATTAGCAGCTCTGAAAAGTTATAGTTTCTTCAATGGCACACAGCATGCCAAGAAAACCTACAGGAGATTCCTCAGCTTAACATGCCTGGAGCAGGACCCAGTTCCTCTAAATCAAAGCACAGCTCACACTAACAGTTGCAGTATGTTAGTGGCTGGATGACTGCTTTATGAAGAATTATAAAGTGACACAGCAGTCTGGCTGAAAAAAACACACACCAGGCTTTGATGTTTTCAACCACTAACTTCAAGAGGACCAACAGAAACCTTCCTGTTTTTATTGCAGCCTCTCTGTCATCCCTCCCCCTGCTCCCTCCCTCCTCTCCCACTGCTAGATGGGGGACTGTTATCTTTCAGTCACTTTGTAAGCTTGACTTGTTTACAGACTGAATGTCTCTGTTTATAGGCCTCTATCAGAGAACAAACAGGGCAAGTGTGACTTCCTAGGACCTGAAACGCGATGCCTTTTCCTCTTGGGCAAAAGCAGGAGTGGCAAAGGAGGGAGAAATGAAGGGGAAAAGAGAAATCCTGTAATTGTCCTTCTTGTCCATCTTCCCTCCAGGATTACCGTCCACACCTGTATGGTGCAAAGGTACCTTAAGAACTAGCTACTTAAATGTTAGCTTACCAAAACTCCATGAAAATGCACAGCAATTGTCTTGAAAAAACTAGGTCCACTTCAGAACCTCCAACAGTAAAATCAGTGTTAACTAATGGCTTCTCTTAAACTCCCTGTTTTTAAAGTTCTTTATTATAGATCCATTTAGATGTTTATTTAGCAAATCTTAAAAGCTTATACCTCATTTTACTGGGGACATTTAAAGGGTGTCAATGCAGTAATTACAAGCATACACACTATAATGATGAAATTTTAGAAACCAATAATAGCATGACTTTGTATATTCATTCTTATCTTGGAAAATATTTTATCTCAGGCATAACCCTAGTCCAGTCAACAAGGATAGCCCTCAATAAGATACTGAAATGACATGAGAGTCAGTCTGCTTATATTGCTAACGGCAGATTTCAGTTCTTGATAACACTCAGATTATAAACACCCCAGAGTAGATATGACTTTGTCCTTAGTGTCTTATTTCACACTGAACATTTTTATTTTAATTGTAGGATGCATTTTTATAGGTTTTTGGTTTCAAAAGGCTCACTTTTGCACAAACACACACAGGAGAGCATGAGGAAATTTTAAGAAGTGTACAAAGGGTCATATCACATTATAGTAGTTTATGGTGAGACACTGGGCCAGCCAGATTTGAAGCTAGCTCTTACTATGCTTTCCCTTGGAGGTTGCTTACCCAAAAAGACTGAAAAGCTTTTGAATCAAAAGAATAAAACAAAATAATGAAATCTAGAAAGTTAACTCTTTAAGCACAATCCCTTCCAAACAATTAGATCTGTCAGGACAGAAGAGCTGTCCTGGAGCTCTTCCTGCACAGCTGTGCCCACACAGGTGGGACCTCAGGGTGGTGGTGCTTGGTCACACACAGCCAGGTTACTGTTAGTAGCAGCATTGCCCAGTCCCCTCTGGGTCCTTCCATCTACTCCAAGACCTGTCTGCTCCCTGCTCCTTATAGCTGCCTCTGAGTCAGAGCTGGCTCTCCAATCCCTATGAGCCCCTCCAGTGCCCTCAGCAGCATCCCAGCAAGCTCCTCTCTCTCCAAGGATATCACTACACCTCCCTGCTTTTTATTGATGCTTTTTATACATGCCTTGGCAGACCACAGACAGGAGTATATCCTGCTGCTGCACACACCTCTGCTGTGCAAGGGAATAGACAGCCCAGTTATGACCTGGGTCTGCTCAAATGGATGAATTTTTGAAATAAAAGGGAAAATTTGGTCTTCTTTAGAGTTCAGGTACAAATTAACCAGTTTAAACACCCAATTAGACATTACTTAAATAGTCCTAGTGTCACTTTGCCTGCTGGCAAGAGCAGAGTTGCTTCTCCTTAGCTGGCCTAGTCTGAAGGCATCCAATGGTACTGGTCTGTCAGTTTTCCCCCACAGCAGCAGGTTTGTCCAGAAGACACCCTGTGTCCTCCTGCAGGCAGTCAGCCTCCCCAATTCTCCATGTGATCTCAGCTTTCAGGTCCTGCCTTACAGGAAGTGCAGGCTTGTAGCTTTGTCTGATGTTTAACACCTATGGGGCTTCCTCAGCACACACTGTGGAGAGCTTTCTGCAAGATGTGGGCTTTTCCCTCTGTGGTTTCCTTACTCTGGAAGCTGTGGAGACCTGTGAGCTCAGGACACACCAGTGCTGTCAAAATGCAAGCAATGAGTAAGGAGACAAACCAACCCTGCACAGAGCACCAAAGCCTTCCAGAGCAGCTCAGCATAAGGGGAAGACATGGGATTTGTGGCTGTTCTGTTTTGTTTTAAACTAAATTGTTTGAGCCATCCATACACTTTCCAGTTTTTGGTCTCATTTGAGAAAGACAGAGGAAATTATAAGAGTAGAAGGTGATTTTTTAATCACAACCACTTTTCCCCTGGAGACTAAGAACATATGTTTGAATTAATGGACTCTTTCCATTAATCATAAAGGGCACAGGAAAGATGCAAGAGAAGTTAGGTTTTCCTCATCATACATAAACTTCTTCCAGCTTTCTTCAGCAGTTTCTCATGGGGATGATGAAGTCACTTAACCTTACAAAAGACCTGGCTTGAATCCTGGACCAGAATTCACATACAAATTAACTTCTGGTTTTGGCATCCAGATATGATTAACTTTTCTTCTGTCCATTTTCACATGCTCCTCCTTTAAGATGGCTGAAAGAACACTTTAATGCTCAGCTATAAGTATAAAAGTGGGGCTAAATTTGAAACACATGCCTCTCTTTATCATGGCCTGCCAGGATCCATAGATTACTCTTTCCCCTGGACCTCAGTATTGTCAGATCCTATTCTGATACATATAATTCTGACTGTGCCAGAGGCACTGAACTTTATGTTACGGATTCTACTACATAGGAAACACCGAGACACAATGTGACAGGATGCTTAGCCCTTTCTGCAGCTCTGGTCTTTACCATGGAAATCTGGCAAAACAGCTGCTTCAATTCTTTTTCTGCCATGTCTGAAAGTAAAAGCTTCACAGCCCTGCATGGCTGAAGAAGAGACAGTCACATGCTATTCCTCATGGGTCTAAGGACAATCCAGACTGAACTCAAAGATAAAAAAACTATGTAAAATTTAGACACACAAATTTATGGGTGTGTCTAAAGGCATAATATACTTACCTAATTTTCAGGGAAAAAAGTGGATGAATATTTCAAAGTCCCCAGCCTCAAAACAGGTAGTATTCAATCAGTACCATTTCTGCAGCTAACAAAAGACATTTCACAGATGGACAAGAAAATTCACACCCAAACCTTCATTCTTTCCCATTTTTTCTGACAAATTCTGACAAACTGCCTTTCCAGATGAGTTATGCACTCAAACTCCCTTTTTTATGTTTTATTATGTTTTTTATGAATTACTCCCTCTCTGAAAGTACCAAGATACAGGTAATAAGCATCAGCACCCACTGAAAAACCAGATAAGTGTGAGGGCTGGTACATCTCACACAGTGTAAAGGCGGGTGACCAAGGGTTTGAGCTGGGTGGGGTGTGACTGAGCCTGGCTCTCCTGAACTTTGCTCCTCTCAATAGACACTGTAAACCAACAGGTTTTCCCTCTTCAGAGTTACCTCTGGGTGCTTGCGCAGTGTGCACCACAAAGTAGGGCTCGTGGGCAATTATGTTTCTAGAGTATATAATCATGTCACAAAAAGTATAATTTTCTTCATTGTAAGATTTCCTGAGCTACTCTGCCAGCACACAGACATCCAGCACAGAGGGAACCTAGGACTGGAGTTTTTCCTGAAAGATCAGGTCCCAGCCATTGTTTGTGTTCCTGTGCATGTATCTACCATTAAATTCAAGATCTCGAAGAAGATCGAAGTTTTCACTCCACCAGTGGGAAATAGCTGGCACTACTCTGGGCATCAGGGTCGCAGGTCCCTTTCCAAAGAATGCCTCCTACCTGTTCTGAGATCTCTGTGGATATACTGTGCCCTGCAAGACTGATTTGTTCCCATATCTCGTGGGGTGAAGCGGTGCAGGCTCTAGGGCAGGGCCGGCCCCAGCACCCGCACCCCCTGCCTACGTCTCTGTGCAGTGCCTGGGACTCCACGGCTTTATTACAATGCAAGCACTAATTAACAGCCCAAGCAGGCTTTGTGCAACAGTTGCCAAGCCAAGTTCTTTGCCTTGAACTGAATTGCTCACCCTGCTTAGTGTTTTAAGTTCCTCGTTTACTGCAACGTAGTAAGGTATATCACAGAAATTTTTAGAGCCACAACTCCACTCCACTAGTTACTTTTTGGACAGCAACAAGTCATCATATGCTCATCCCTGCACTCTGATGAGCTTTGAACTTTAATAAATGATTAATCCTATTTAGAAGTAACTTAGCACTGCCTTAACTGCATCTTTCCATGAAGCGTCACTTTGACATCCTCTGTTGTGTGCATTCACTGCAACTTTCACACGCTGTAAATTAAGAACATTTACACATGCAATTAGTGTTAAATAAGTGCCTGAAGAACTCCTTGGGGATTAAGCAATTAGATGGCATCATGGAATACCCTTTGTACTCAAAGCTTATGAAGAAAATCATCTACCCATTCTGCACAAATTGCATACTGGGATAACCATTGTGCTGGCAGGAAGTGCTGGGATGAATTGCCAAATGCAGCCTTGAGTTCATACACACCGCCTTCTCCAGCTCTCCTGGCCCTCCCTCTTCTCTTAGAAGGGAAATTAATAGAGAGAAATTTGTGACCAGGAAAATATTTTATTATTAAATTATTCCCTCCATTAAAAAAACCCCACAGGAATTAAGAACTTGAATTTTTAATATCATAGTTAAATTAATAATAAAAAAGTCTGTCTAGAAAAAAAAATACAGCTATGTACACACAGGCCATTTGCACAACCTGTGATAATAGAGACTTAATCCTTTCATATCCTAACCTTTATTTTATGGTGCATGAAAACTGCAGTCAACTAATATGGTGAAGTATGCAAATAGTCTTAGATGAAGAAATACTTGGCACACTAGAGCACCTTGCAAATGGGAGTGTGTATTTTATATATACATCCCGCACACACACCTAAACCTTGCTGAAAGTAACAGCAATCATTTGCCCTGCTATGTATATGGTTGCTACTCACCAAAATGATTGGTTAAACACCAAAATGTAGGTGCTGGGAGAGAAAAGGAGAGTGAGTTTTTATGTCTTGAAGATCAAGGTTAAGGTGAGTCCAGCTCTCACTAACACCCATCATTCACAGGCAGTCTGGAGAAGAGGGGACGCCCCACCTTGTAAAAGTCACACCTATCTCATGGAAGTAAACACAAGCAAGTTAGAGCTGGAATTAGACACAAGCTACTACAAAAGTGCAAATCAAACACATAAACAAAAACAAGGGCCAAAAAATCAGTTACACCCCAAGCATTAAGGGCAGCAAAGCTACATCCCCTCGATGCTGCCCTGGGATAGGGCCCCCCTGTTCAGGGCACCTTGTCCTCCACCCCAGCAAAAGGGTGGAGGATTCAAAAACTGCTGCCAGAGGTCATTCCCACAGCCGTGCACCCTCCTTACAAAGAAGCCCACTGTAGCCAAAGAGCTTCCCGAAGCTGGTCAGTGCTGGAATACAAAGAAGGTGGTGTGTGAAGAGAGCTAGTGGAGCTGCATTCCGCGGGAGCAGAGAGGACCCTGTTTGGAAAAGAGTGGGATTTCTAAGTGCCAAGCATTAATAAAGAAGAAAGAAAATCGGAACAAGAAAAAAATAAAAACACAGCAAACCACCAAACCCCAAACAACATAAAACAGCTGCAGGGAAGTTGTTTTTCCACTTGAAGCGGCCCGTAGGAGCAGTTTAAAGGTACCCCTGCGGATGCGAAGTCCCAATCCCGGGCTGCCAGCGCCACCTTCTTGCCAAGGAGTTCAGCGGCAGCGGTCGGGCCGCCCGGGATCGCGGGGCGTACTCAGAGAGCAGCTTAGAACTCATGGGAAACCATGGAAAATTAGACCTAACCCAGCGTCCTCAAAAAAAAAAAAAAAAAAAAAACCAACAAAAAAAAACCCACCAACCCAGGAAATTTGTTCAATCCGAAGCAAAACGTTTCTCTCATACAAGTAATTTTTCTATAGGTAAATATTCCTAATTCCCACAGCAGCACTTAAAACCCCCAAATTATTAGTGGCTGTTAAAAGTATTGTAATTGTATGTATGTCTGGTAGAACGTCATATTTGGGGATATAGTGCTTTATAATCTTTCCCACTAAGAATCAGGAATTCAATGCACTGTTAAATCAGTGAAGGGAAGACCAAAGAGCCATCAGCTCTCTGGAAGGGAGGCTGAGCTCCTCCTCATGAATCCTTCAAGCCCCCAAGGAGCACCACTGAGGGGAGCCCCTGGGGAAACCTTCTCTTCCTGTGTTCAAAGGCTCATGGCTGCAGTTGGTCGTTTTGTCTGTGTGAAATGAACTAGCAACATTCAAAACAAAAAAAACCAAAAAACAAAACAAACAAACACCCCCCCCCCCCAAAAAAAAAAAAACCAAAAAAAAAAAAAAAAATCTCTTGAAGAATTTTGGAGTGATGCATTGTGCCAAAACTGATGTCCTCAGGGCTCAAATGCTCTGGTGACTTAGAGCTACAGCACTGAGCCAGCACAGGGGAAGAAGATCATGAGGTAGATCAAATATGATGTGAAAAGTCAGTCCTCAGCATGTGAGAATGACTCCTGAACTTCTCCAGTTTACTTCTATGAAGCAACTATCACCAAAGAGTTCTAACGCTATCTGCAATTCAAAAAATCTCATTTTCGTATATAAATGTCGCTATATTTTGGATTCTCTGGTCATTTGTAGTCCATATTCACTTCAGTCACTAGATTGCACAAGTAATAATAGCCAACACATTTTCATACAACTCCTTTTCCAATTTCTACCTGCAATGGATGTGAAAACAAGGTCCCAGAGCAAAGTATTTCTGTTCCAAGTGCAGCTAGTGAGGAAACATACTGCAGAGAGATGTTCTTTTACAAAACAGTTTTGTGTCAGATGATTCAGATAAATATTTCTGGATAATCATCCAAATAATAAAGCCTTGAACATTTCATGACTTGCTATTCCACTTCTAACCTCAGGATTGCAAGGGAGAGCAACAACAGCAAAAGGATGTGACCTTTTAATTGCATCCAGAAATCTGGAGTTTCCCTGTCCCAACTGCATGGACTGCAGACATTTGACAAATGGGGAAGAGAGAAAGCAGAATCAACAGGAAGCACACATTGATCTGTGTGCATACAGGGGAAAATAAAGTTTTTTCAGGGTAAATAAAGAAGTTTGCATTGAACTTTTTGTCAGAGTTGGTGTTAAAATCTCTCACCTATATACTGAGTTCATCCTCCCAAGAACTGAAGCAAATTCAACAAAATTGAGTGAGCTGTCTTCTGTTCTCAGAACTCACTGAGACTGCAGCCAGATTGTCATGGTTAGATTTTTATATACATAAAACTTGCACATGCATTTACACACCCCTGAAACTCACTGTTAATAAAAAAGGGAGGAAATGAAAAGGCAAATCTAGAGGACCCTTGAAGAAATGAAAAAAACAACAGCTGAGAATTTGTCAAATAAAAAAGTAAAAATCAGTATTTTCAACTTTTGAAAACGTTGATTAGTGTGAAATATGACTGTATTTCACATCCCACACCTTGACCTCAGGAACATTCAGTCCTAATGTGTTTAGCTGATTAAGAAGCAGCAGCTAGGCTCTCCAGCGGTGTGCATGATGCATTCCCTGGGACTCCCCAGGAACCGGCCCTGGTGCATGCTTCCCTTGTGCAACGCGGGCTGGGAGCAGTCACAGTGCCACGGCCAAGGTAAAGTCACACGGCACAACCTAGGACAGCACAGCCAGACCTGGGCTTGATGCAAAAGCAGAGCACCACTGATGCTGCTGATGAGTGGTGGGGCTGGAGGAAGGCATCGACCTTGCCCCTGTCCCTCCTTGCTGACTGCAGATTGCCCCTTCCCATCTCTGCAGAGGTAGACATCCCTGGAAGGAATTGCACTCCTGGGGACCTTGCTCTCCCTCTCCAGAGGGCTGTTCCAATGGCTAAAGCTGAAGCCTGCCTCAATCCTGCCTGTTTCCTGTTAAAATCTTGTGTATGTACATATATATATATATATATATATATATATATATTTAATATCAGCTGCAGGGAAGACAGGGCAGTCTTTCAAACTTCCAGTATGTCAACATATTGTACAAACAGGAAGCAGCACTGCAGTAACAGGTCATTAAAAAGACTGCATACCAACCAAGAACCAGGAGAGTCATCAAAAAATAAAGAAAAAAAAAATCAGGCCTTTTTTGCCAGAGTTGGCATAGTTCTAGCCCAAATCTCACAGGTTTCATACCCCACAGAAGAGATATGTGTGTTTCAGGAAACTACCCAAGTCAGCAGTGTTATAAATGATCACATATTTTCTTCCTGCATTTTTCCATAACACTCTCCTTATCCCTTAACTGCCTCTGCTCTTTTGCTCTCTCCTCGATAGACACAAAAATGCTACAAAGGGTGGGGAGAGATGAATAGAAAGTGGTTCTCTCTCCTTTGGTAGGAGCCTTTCTGTGGCAGAGGCAATCTGAAAGCAGAAGTCTGTCTTTCCCTTTTTACAGGCTTTAGTCCCTTCGCTCTCCCTGTCTTCTACCTCAAAATGAAATTCTAAGGGAAGTCAAGACTGTTTAGTTTCTCAAGAAGCTGGCATGGAATAGCCAAGATTGCCTGCCAGATAGAGGGATTCCAATGGTGGGTAAAAAAACAAAAAAGCTCTAACCCACCAAGTTCTTGTTCATAACAAAAAGTACCCATTATAAGATGGATAAAGCCCAGCATTTGCAGTATTGCTGTGATCACTCTCATCTAGAAAGGGCCCATATTAGTATTTTCCTATCCCAAAACCAGCTGAAGCTGCTATGTGCTAGAAACATCTGAATGGCAGCTCCATTTCTTTTTCATTTTTTTAAAGTGAAATTAAACCCACCCTACTTCCCCCAAATATTCACTGTTTTATAATCCAAGCTGTCCCAATACAGCAGTATCCACACAACCAGCTATGTTTTTAAACATCTGTTTTTCATTTTCTTAACAGGAAACCAATACAATTTCCATGACAAAGGAGGATTCTGGTGTTATACTCTCATTTATCTGTCATGTCTACACTTGGCAGCATTTGATCTTTATTCTCTAGACACTTAAGAAATAATCTAGGAATTACTGCTTCTTGACAATACAAACAAATAAAGCTATCTATAAATAAACCACAGTGAGGATGGGGGAAGGGTGGCTTTGCACCCACAGAGGGGCTGCCCCAGGGCTTCTTCTCGTTTATTTTTTGGCCAGCACTGGGGATCAGGAGGTCACCCTCCTTTCTGAGCCCTTTTGTGCAAGCCTGTGAATAGGGAAGAGGGGCCCTCGCACAAAGCACCTCTGAGGAAATTGGTTGACTTTTTTTCCTCTTTCTTGCCAGTCTCCCTGGCAGGGACCTGAGTTTTGGTGGCACCAGGGAAGGTGATATCCCAGTTGGCAGCATGGGACCCGCAGCCACCTCCCTGTACCTGTGGCACTGGCAGGTAGGATTCACTTCCCAAGCGCTGCTCACAGAAGGCAGGAAAAGCATTTGTATGAGATATTTAGCCCTAACTTCACCCTACCAATTTCAGTTTAAAAACCCAGGAAGTCTGATATTCCTTAAATAAATTGCAGGCACAAAACCACTGTTTAGTTTATGCTATACTCATGCAGAGCTTTTTTTACTAGCACCCACCACATGCTGCCTAACCTTTTTTTTCTTTTTCGCCTTTTTTCCTTTCAAATTTCACCATTTGTAGCATCTCTCTCTGACTGTTCTTGTTTGCCTTGGGCCTGATCCAAACAGCTATGGGAGGAAACAGCCAGGATGCCTATTGACTTATATAAAAGTTGAATCAGGGCCATGGACAGTAATGGATACAATCCAGAGTCTTTTTTGAAGGCTCTGAAATTAATATCAGTCCCTTGATATACATATTCTTAATATGACAGGTATGGTTTAAAAAGGACAACCTTTATTTTTATCTCTCTCTTCTTTATACGTGAAAATATTGCTCATTATATAAATATACATAAAGAAACCTTCAGATTCCATCAAAGAGAACTTTTATTAGGAAAGAAGTTTGAGACAGAAAATTTGAGACTCTAGTTAAAATTGCTCCAGTTTAACATCTTCAATGTTAAATTATGAGTTCGACCATTCAAATGCTTCATTACAGGTGGGATTTTCTTGGAAGCAAAAGAGCACAAATCAAAGAATGCATGTTCTAAAGTCACTTGTAGGTAGATGCAATTAAAATAAAATGGCATATTGCCTACCTCCCTGTGGCATCCAGAGGCTGGAGGTATCTCAGATTTCTCTACAGTTAATGAGAGTTAGGAGCCTCAGCAGAGGAGCTAAAGCAGCCTTTGAACCAGGAGACACAACTGACATAAGTGTGTTCAGCATGCAGCTACTTGAAACCACTCAAGAGAAAACACAAAACACGAGGCATTGCCCCAGATCTTTTCCCCTCACGGGGTTTCTGCCCATCACTCCTTGATAGAGCAAGGTTATCCTTCCCTCTTTGAGATCAGCAGTCTGGGATGTCCCTCCACAAAAGTCTTTGCCTTGTTTTTCAAAGAATCAGCCTTTTTTCAAAGAATTAGCCTTTTTAGTGACATTTGGTACCACAAGCCAGGTTTAATGCAAGGACTCAGTGGTGGGCCCTGGGAAGTGGGAACCTGGAATCTAACTCTCTGTCAGCCCGGGATTGCCCAAATATGTGAGCCATCAAAAACTGGCCAGAGAGCTTATATGCCCAAAAGAGTACTATCCAGACACAGACTAACAATAGCTCTATTTTTACATACAAACTTATTTATACTCATCTTACTTCAGCTTATTTCCTAATTTAAAAACTGGCTATTTCTGTCCAAACAGACCTGCTTGAGCTTTGCCAAACCATAACAATTGAACCTTTTTAAAGCAGAGATTTGAAACCAGACGTGATCTTACAAAAATAAATATTAAAATTACCAGAAATCCCTAATTTTGTAAGCTCCCTAAAAATAGAGAAACAAAAGCCTTGATCAAATTGAGCCATTAAAAAAAAAAAGCTTTTGTTGGGTCAAGGAATTAACCTCACTCTTCAAGGATGAAAAAAGGAAACTCATCCAGATTTTCAGTAATATTTCAGTTAATAGAAAGAGGGAAAAAAAAAAGAAAAAACTCAGAAGGCCTAGCTAGAAGTGTTATTTTTTTCCCCCTATTTGTGTATGGTAATTACACGAGCAACTCACTACATTTTCTGAGTATTTCTCTTAATAACTGCTCAATATTGTAAATAAATGGTACATAGCTTGGCCTACAGGCCTACATAGAAGAGATATCTGGAGAAAAGAATAATCCTTGTAAGCACACATATTAGAATTTGTGCCTTTATTAATATGTCTAGCTTGTTAAAAATACACCCAAGCAAATAGCTGATACCTTGTGGGAAGAACAGCAGTGAAAATATAGAATAGGTTAGAACAGTATGGCCAACTATTGGTAATTTCTTTGCATTTTTACGTACCCTTTTTATTACTTAAAATAATATTAAGCAATATGAAATATGCCATGCAGGAAGAATTAGGTAGAATAGGTGGGAAGTAACAGTACTTGAGAGGCAGTTTTCCATTTAAACTCAATTACTTACAGGAAATACTATATCTTTAACTGTCCACGTGGAAAATTTTAACAACATATGCACTTTTAGGTGAATCTAAGTCAAGAAATTTCAGCTGTAGAGAAGCAACAATTTATTTGGGGTCAGTTCAGCAGTAATTTGCTCATGACTGAGATGCTATAATGATTCATGGCAAGGTATAGATTGAATGGCTCTTTCTGTTACCTCCATGGGCTGGCTCCATACAAGATTTCACCTCCAGTGTCTTCCCTTTAGCTAAACCATAAGTAGCTGACAATGCAAATCTTATGGACATAGTATGTATGGGAAATGCAGGCCAGCTGTGAAGAGCAAGTGACTCTAGTGAGTACGGAAAGTAACATCTAGTTAACACTCCTCAGCCTGCAAGCTTGGTTTTCCTTCTCTCAAGCCTCGCACATCTCAACCATTTTGCACGTGAGTAAATGAAATGAGTTTTCACCTATAAATAAAATTATTAAATAACCTCACTCATTTAAAAATTAGTCTGTGCATATTTGCTACTCTTCTAACCCAAGCTGCATCTACTTCCTGTGGCCACTTCTAGTAGTCTTGGTCTGGGAAACAACAGAGGCACCCTAGACCATTCTTTCTTACTAACACCAGCCTTATAACCTTTGTGTTTGTTGGCTCCATACGAGTGCTGCTATTAGCAGCAATCCTGCAGAGCACTTGTCCCTTAGGACCTCGTGAGTGGGAGGTTCTGTTAGGGTCACAACTGAAAATGAAGTAAAAGGAAGCTGTGCAATTGGTTCCTCCAGACCCCAATACTCGTGCTTTTATATTGTAGATAAGTTCTACTAGACCTACTCTAATAGCCAGAAACTTAGAATAAAAGCAGGCCTAGAGTATCCTTCCACTATCCTGTCTTACTCTGTCCACTGCCAAAGTAAGTATTGCATCTGTTGTTACAGGTGCATGGGCAAGCACTCTCCACATGCACCTACAAATGCACCTTTGTGTGGGGAATGCATGAACATATACATGTGAGTGTAGAAAAGTAACTCAACATGTGGCACTCAGACAGCCTTTCCTGCCATCTAACTACAGTTAGGAATGAATCAGAACTCCAGCAAAAATTTCTGCCTTCAGAATCATGGAAAATGTTATATTATTTTTGGCTTATGTCAAAGAAATGCAGTGTGATAGAAGAGTAGGTCCAGTAAGGTCCAAGTTTATCTGCATTTTCATCTGTACATGTCTTTTCAGGTCTCTCTAGTTTCTGTTGACTTTCATGAATTCAAGAAGCCTACTTCATATTTACATTTATTGTGTTTTATCACACTGCAGATGTAAAGAATGCTTTTAGGAGTGTGCAGCTTGTATATATTTGAGATACATCTAGTGAGTATAACAATCTAAAATTTGATTCTATGGCCTGTATAAATATTCATTTGTCAGACTACAAATGCAGAAACTTAATATTTTCTTTGGTTTTGTACCATTCTTCATCCATACTCGAAGGAGGGGACTTCATCCTAAAAGTAAAATTACACCTAGCTTTTCACTTTGTTGCCATAAGAACAAATTCCAACAATTAACAGAAATAGTTTTCCAATCTATCCCATCACCCATACTCCCAAGGGTATTGCAACAGTGCTGCTATCCAGGGGAGAAAAGATGTAAAGGGCAGACAGCCTTAAAAAATGGGAAATCTCACCCGCAAGATCTTTGTCCGTGATGATATTTCCTCTGAAACAAACTCACAAGAAACTCTAGTACAATCTTTTTGTTACTGGTATGGTGCTCCTTCTTATAGCAGCCTAGCCAGACTGCACATTCAGAGCTGGCTCTCTCTGCCATCACTTCACAAATTCAAGATATTAAGGACAAAAGCTTAGCAAGAGAGAAAATGTACATCCAAATCCTCCAGAATCTGGGGAAATAAAATTATGAGGTGTCTCAGAATACTTTGCTTTTACAAATGTGCTTTCTCCTATTCCTGACCAAAAAAATCCTAGGACAAGCACTTGCAGCCATCTTTTTTCTTTTTTCACTACTACATGCTAGCAGTGAAATGACTGGCTTAGGTCTCACCTGACCCAGCCCCAGATATCCAAAATAGATATACTCCATCCTACCCCATATCATATTACTGCCCTCACTCCCCTCCTTCCAAAAAAAGGCTAATAACGTTTACAACGGATCCAGCCATCCTGTGAGCACCTAGGAGGGGTGGCAATGCAGATTCAGACTAGGTGGATCCCTTCCTGATGTCCCTCATGAGGTTTCTGAACCTCTTTAGACCCAGCCTCAGGCAGGAAGACAGGGCACATACATCCGAGAAGAGTCCCCTGTGAGGACATCAAAGCCTGTTACCCTTGTTGCAATAGAAACTGCCTTGCATTTTCAACAGAATATGCTCTAGATGCATTATGGTGTCTAAAAACTGTCCAGAGGGGCAGTAGAATGTTTTCTTAATGCAAGAAAACCTTCCAGTTGTGAAGAGTTTGTTTAGTTTCACCTTATTTGTCTCTCTCTCTAGGGACTAGAGAACACAGGGCATTACTTGAGGGTAGGATGTCATGGCAGCTAAGAAATTATTTCACTGCAAGGTTGCTGCTTGAGACAGGACATGCACTAACTTAGAGGGAAGCATTTTTACTTCTGCTGTCAGCTGAAGACTGACTGATAGAAGCTGCTCTTCCCTGAGATCCAGTTTCTTCCCTAACCCTATTGAATGCTGATGAACTACAAATGCAATACTTCTACTGCGATGTATGATGCGTTTAAGCAGCTCATATGAGGATGCAAAAATTTCTTAGTTTCAGACACCTGTCTGGTCTGAAGGTCGTGTCAGGAATAAAAGTCACTGATGAGAATATAATAATTAACAGTTAGTAATCATGAGACTTCAGGAGTAGAGAAGGATAAATCAATTATGAATCATATCTTGCACCCTCTTCCATATCCATAGACCTATAGAAACCATACATCCTTCATCATCAAATCACATATACATTTCCATGCTTTGTACCCTCTGGGCATTGCTACAGCAGGGCCATTAATTTTTCTGCTTTAAATCCCAGTCTGAGCACCCACTTTTATGAGCAAAAATCCACAAGCTACTGTCTGGCTGCATGGAGTAGCTGCACAGAGTCCGATGGTGCAATAATCGCATCAGCACTAACCATCCTGCTACATCCTTTATGTCACAGGTAATGAGGAAGATTTGTTATGGCCTCTGGCAAAGAGTCCTCGATGAATCAGCTTCAACAGAGGAGACACTGACTTTCAGTCTGCATGAGATATCCCTGCATTCATGCCAAGGTTTGGGCATTTCTTCCTACGGTTAGAAAAAAATACTTCTACACATGGGCTCCATTCCTATAATAGTCAGTGGAATTTCAGTCTCCTTAATCCAGAGATGAATTTAGTTCCACAGAGTGCAAAAATAAATTTGCTCTGCCAGTTTTCAGCAGCATACCAGCCACCAAAAAAATGGTTCCTATTAATGATTAAATGGCAAACTTTACAGCTCACACTCCCAAATGTCTTTGTAGATATTTTTGGCGTGACATTGAAGAAATTTAAAAAAAAAAAAAAAAAAAAAAAAAGTGTGTAACTACAGCTGCTTTTCCTTTAGACTGAAAACTATATTTTCAGTTAGTAATGTTTACACATTTGGATTGGAAAAAAGTTGAAACAGAGTTTCACTCCAGCAACTGAGTCAATATACAACATGCTCTTGCTTGTATGGAAGAAAGAAGTATGCAAAAACCTACACAAGAGCTTGCAGGGGTAATGAATGCTTGCTTGTAAAATCTGCCAGGGGCAGAGGGGGGGTAACAGAGCTCACCTGCAAATTACCTTGTAGGCCAGTTGTACCACTTTAATCTTTGGATCATGCTCTAAGGCTGCATCCTGAGCTGTAGCGCCCTGCGAGCGTTGGGACACGGCAGTCTCGGGCACAGGAGGGGCACTGCTCATACAGGTGTTCAAGGGTTTGATAAAACTAAACCAGCTAGAGCATTAAAGAACAATTTTACAGGGCTACCGTATCCCCATGGGACAGTTCAGCTGAGACTGCTGTGCTGACCAGGATCCTGCCTATTTGTATGCAGACCTACAGAGCTGTGCTGGCAGATATCCCTGGTACAGAACTTGCCTCAAAGGAGACGAGGAAAACTGAGAGGGAAGTTTATGCTTCAAAACTGTCCAGCATTAAGTACAGTGCAAAATCTGAAGTGTTTTCTCTCTTCTACTTGAGGAATGTCAAGAGCCCCAAAGGCACAAAGAGCAAGTGGCAGGACACAGTTCACCTTCCATATTGTTAAACCTTCCCTGCTCTAAATGCGTTGCCATGCCTCACTGTCTGGGGGATATTGCCCCAGCCTTTGCTGTTCCTTGGAGATTGCCCAAGGACTTCCTAGGAGAATGCCAGTTGGCACAGATCAAACTCACACCAAGAAACATGCTAACAATTAAAACAGTATAGGGCAGCTGCAAAAGAGTGCTTGAGGCTATGAGCAGGACCTGTTGAGTCTCCTGGCACAGACTTTCCATGCACGACTGTAATAACTGAACACTACACAGCACATAGTTTATCTTGGAGATCTATAGGAAATGAGGCCCACGCTTGCTTCTTAGACACTTCTGTACATCAAGTAGCTCAAAACCTGTGAGCACTGCACTGGAATTCTAATTTCACGTGAAGAGTGAACTATTTTGGAGTTATCTTTCTGTTGCTGTATAGACACAGAAATAAAACACATGAAAATTATAGTGATTTACATTGTCTTTATAATAATTAATTTACTCTGCAAATAATATTTCAAACACTATATTAATTCAGGTGCTATGAGAAATGCGACACTATCAGCTGTTCTTTCTCCACCAGAAGTGTTTTGCAAACATGTCTGGTGCAAATTTCATGGAGTTAGTGAAATGTTATATAATCATATACCTTCCACAAAATGCTTTGGGATAAAGGATTTTCAGAGCTAGAAGATCTCTCCTACAATGGACACGGTCCTAGCAAGCAGTGAGAGCAACATGTGGGATGATGATTTTCACAGAATTCAGTGGGCTAGGGAAGTGACCACTCACATGAATGAAGAAGTCTAACTTCAGATTTACATACAGCTCTCCGTGTTCATCACATTCAATTCTTGGCCTCCAAAGTATACCAGCTCCATACTTTAGCACAGAAATGTCAGTATGCTGTCACCTGCTGAGGTCCTTTAACCTGTCATTGAAAAATCATCACTGCCTGGGTATCAAAGCTTATAAACCGTTCTCCACTGAGCCAAGATTAGCCTGTGACTTAAAGGCACAGGCTGCAGATGTAGAACACTTCTCAGAAAACACAGAAATGCAAAACGAGAGCGGGACAGATTTCTGTTCAACAATTTCTTGTTTCTTCAAGCCCTCAGTCAAAGAAGAGTCAGCTAAAGAGTTACATCAGAACTGTAAGAACTGTAACTTACTGTTACATCCCTTAAAATTGGAAAGCCGTATAGGACTAGTGCCTATTATTGAAAATTTCCTACAACATGGTCTGTTGATGCCATGTGAATCCAAATTTAACACCCCTATTTTAGCTATTAAGAAAGCTGATGGTAAACGCTACCGGTTAGTGCAAGACCTAAGGGCCATTAATGGAATCACTGAGGACATACACTCGGTGGTAGCTAATCCTTACACCCTTTTGACCACTCTAACAGATGAATTGGGGTGGTTTACTGTAGTAGATCTAAAGGATGCCTTTTTTTGCATTCCCGTACACAAAGATAGCCAAGAGCTTTTTGCTTTCGAGTGGGAAAACCCTACAACAGGGAGGAAAAGCCAACTCACTTGGACTGTTTTACCGCAAGGGTTCAAAAACAGCGCAACTCTCTTTGGGAATCAGCTGGCAAAGGAACTGGAGGACTGGAGAAGACTAGAGCCGGAAGCAGTTGTTCTTCAATATGACATCCTGATTGCAGCTGGATCCAGGGAGGATTGTGTACGATTTACTGTGAGTTTGCTAAACTTTTTGGGATCTAGCGGATATAAGGTTTCGAAAGACAAAATGCAGATTGCTAAAGAAGAAGTGATCTACTTGGGACTGGAGATCTTCCGTGCACACCGACGGCTTAGTAAGGAACGGAAGGAGGCCATCTGTCGGCTCCCTGAGCCCCACACTGTAAGAGAAATGCAAGCCTTCCTGGGAATGGTGGGCTGGTGTCGATTATGGATAGCTAATTATGGATTATTGGTAAAACCCCTGTATGGAGCCTTAAAAGCAGCTGAGAGAGGGATTATTGAGTGGACTGAAACGTCCAGAGCAGCTTTCAAACAGTTGAAGCGTTCTCTCATGTCAGCTCCTGCACTGGGATTGCCAAACTTAACTAAACCTTTTGAACTCTTTACACATGAAAGGCTGAATATGGCCCTGGGGGTACTGGCACAGCACCTCGGGGATCAACGGAGGGCTGTGGCTTACTTTTCCAAACAGCTGGACAATGTAGCCCAAGGCTGGCCAGGGTGCCTGAAGGCTGTGGCAGCTACAGTTATCCTGATCCAAGAAGCCCGAAAGCTTACCCTTGGGCAACACATGGTGGTGTACGTACCCCATGCTGTAGCCGCTGTGCTTGAGCAGAAGGGGGAACATTGGTTATCGGGTAATCGGATGCTTAAGTATCAAGCGCTATTGCTGGAGCAGGATGACGTTACCTTGAAAACAACTTCTGTCGTTAACCCAGCCATGTTCTTGTCATCCACCTTAATTGATGGAGTGCCTGAACACGACTGCTTGCAAACAATTGAGGAAGTCCATTCTAGTCGACCAGATCTAAAGGACAGGCCTCTGGAAGATCCAGATTGGGAACTTTTCACGGATGGCAGCAGCTTTATGAAGAGTGGTAAAAGGATGACTGGCTATGCCGTGACCACGCTGGACAAAGTGGTTGAGGCCAGGGCCCTGCCAGCAGATGTGTCATCGCAGAAGGCTGAATTGATCGCCTTGACGAGGGCCTTAGACCTGAGTAAAGGGATGAAGGTAAATATATGGACCGATTCTAAGTATGCATTTAGTGTCGTCCATGCCCACGGAGCCATTTGGAAGGAGAGAGGGCTTCTGAACACTCAAGGCCACCAAATTAAACACGCTGAACAAATACTCGCTCTCTTAGAAAGCATCCAGAAACCCAAAGAAGTGGCTATTATGCACTGCAAAGGCCACCAAAAAGGAAAAACCGTTCCAGAATTGGGAAATCGTTTTGCTGATAAAGCAGCTAAGGGAATCGCAGAAAAGGGCATCCTAGCAGTAATTCCATCAAAAGAGATTGATTTGTCTGAGTTCACCCCAAAATATGATCAAGCAGATCATAAGTTAATTAAGATCCTTAAGGCTGAAATCACAGAGAGCGGATGGGCTGTTACGCCTGCAAATCAGGTTGTGGTACCACCCCTGATCTTGCGAGAGTTAGCCCAGAGAGAGCATGAGAACACGCATTTTGGGCCTGAAAATCTCTTGAAACATTTAAAAAAGGTAGTGGTAGGTAAAGGAATGGCTGACATCGCACAATCGGTAGTAAGTAAATGTGAAGTGTGCTGTAAGAATAATCCTGATAATCAGAACTGTAAGAACTTACCAGTAAGTAACAGCAAAGTTTTAATAATCTGGCTTCCAAGAACAGGGATTCCTCTGAATTTCTGAGAAACTGATCCAGTGGTTAACTAGCCTCTCAAGTCCCAGTTATCCAAGATGCTGTTCCCTACTAAGCTACATAACTTCTGATTAATTAACAAATTTCAAAGACAATACTTACACACAAGATTTTTTCTACCTAGCTTCTGTAGATAATTTTTTATTGTCACAGAGTATAGGATTAGTTTATCCTTGTATTTTCACAAATATAATTTGAATTATAATAGAATACTTTGATCCTATCAAATTGGAAGAATAAAATAACTGATAACAGGAAACAGTTTACATTAGTAAAGGTCTCTGAACATGATACACATAAAATGTAAAACAGAGGTAATTTGGTAGGACAGAGGAAGCAGCAAGTTAAGTTAGGACACTATGTATCCCACAGAGACAAACCAACCATAGCAGTATATCATTGTAGTCCACTTATGCTCTAAAATGAACCAAAATATTCTGACCTAGTTGTGCCCCAGAAAGACACAGCAAAAGATCAAGTCATGCATTGATTATGTTGATACCTGCTTTCTCAACAAAGAGCAAAAAAATAGGAAAAGGATAAAAAAAAAGCAGTATTTCCTTCCTTATTCACTCCTAGGATCTGAAAGTCACAAACAATGAGATATGAGTTGTGTAGCCACCTTGAATTTTCCAGTGCCAGAGATAGCAAAGGGATGGGAGAAAAATCTATGTTTTAGCATTTATACTGTGCTCCTTTTCCCATTATACCACTTTGGACTTTTAATTAATAAAATAGTGTAACATGTAGCTACAGTGTGAAGGATCCTGATTTATATTGCCCTCTCCTGTACTGTAGTCTTTAAAACAATTCCTCAATATTTTAACAGTAAAGAAACCTTCATACAAGTCTATAGGGTACATCCTACCTCATCATTTTCTCCATCAACTCCAGCATCACTGCTGCCTTATTAGAAACACGAGGAAAAGAAGAATCACTTGAAGGAAGAACAGCTCACAGGACATCTTCTAAAAACTGTAATGACTTCTCCCCAGTCAACCACACTAAGGAGCCTGACTTTCACTCCAGTTTGCAGATTGAATAGTCACTTACACATCTGTAAATTATTACTAGTTGATGAGGTAGGATTTTGCAGCCACTTTGCACTCACTCTGGGCAAGTGTAAATGACTATGCAAGGTAAAAGACATTGGAAGAGGAGGAGGCAACCCAGGTGTTTCAAAAGCTTAATTACTACACAACTAAAAGCCATGTTCCTCCTAAAGGATCACATTCACTAAGTTTTGATATTTAAACCCAGAACTGAAATACCTGCAACACAGAGGATGTTGAAGTACAAAACATCAGAGAAATACTGACTTAAAAGTATATTAAGACCTATTAAAAATTTTACTTCTGTTAGTGCATTACTGTGCTAACTTCTGTTACTTAGGAACCCTAGGAACTGTACATTCATCCAGTCCTCTGAGAAAGGACACAAACCAAGGAAAAAACCCAACCAAGCAAACCCAAACAAAACAAAATAAACAACATAAAAAAACTCCACAACAAAACAAACAAACAAACAAACAAGCAAAAAACAACCCAAACCAAAAAAACCCCCCAAAAAACCTCCAAACAAACAAAACCCCCCATTCCCACCAAATCATATTCTGTGTTTGCAAACTGAACCAGTTCTTCAACAGATCAGAGAAAAATGAGATGGAGCTAAGGTGACCCAAGACTGACTCTCAGGCCAAAGAGTGGCCAAAAGGGTAAACAACAACAGTCACCAGGTCTACTCTCCCATCAGAGCACTCTGAAGTACAGTGGAAGCCTGATGGAGCTATCAAAACAGGCAATTATCTTGTTATAAGACAGGCATTTTCCCAGTTTCCGAGTGTTTTCCTCCTCACTTAATTTATTCATAACCCCAGTGCAGAGGCACAGGTCTTTCAGTGCTAGAGTTCATTGCCATTTCTATACATTTAAGTATCTCGGATCATGCACAGAAAAGCAACAGACTGGGGGATCTGAAGGTGTCAAGTGGGCATGAATTGACCTATATACACTTGCTATCAATCATGGGGGGATCTTATTTAATATAAAAAATAAACAATAGGGTGGGTCTTTTTATACAAAGGCATAAAAAATGTGCTTATTGCACATAGTCTAAATTGCGATTTAAGATTTTAATTTGTCCCAGTTGCACTTCTGTGTTCAAGCAGTGGTATGGCATTTTTACCCTCTGAGGCTGGTGTTTCATGTACAGTTTGTTTACAGCAGCTCTTCAGCGGAGGGGTGACCACTGTGTGCCCTGTCCCTGTCCTGGGATCCTTAGCCCCCCACTGTGTCTTGCTGTCAGAGTGGCTGTTGGTGTGGCTTTGCTGCAAACTTTGTGGCAGAAGATGAGGTGCCACCTTTGAGAGCCATGCTACCTCATCCCCACGAAAATAAGGGTATCTGAAATTGTACCTTAAATCTCATGGAGCAGTAATCCTCCAGAGATATTCCTGGCCTAGCCTAGGAGCCTGGTTAGCCATTGCTTTTGAACCTCAGGGCTCTTGGCTGAAATATGAGGTTAAACAGATGTCATCAGTTTACGCTCAGCTAGCATAGGCTAGCATAAATGCAAATACCAGCACTAGAAACAAGATAATGCTCAAGCCAATTCACTGAACTTGATGTATTTTTCTTTTAATTTTTACATGCTCCGGCCAGCAAATCTTCTTTAAGCAATGTCTCTGTTTTCCTATGAAGAGAGCAGGATCAGGCACTGCTTCTGTTCAGGATCATTACAGAGGATATGGTAAGGGGAAACGATGTTTTCTGCAGGGATGTGTAAAAATCATCCATGGCACTGTACCAGACAGGAAGCCCATGGAGCTTCTCGACCAGCAATTACAAAGCTGAACCTCTTTTTTCTGGAGACATTTACCTTGAACTACTGTTTCTGTTGTTTTACCACTTGTCCAAAACAATTCACTTAGCTTGAAACCTGGCACTCTGAGACATTATATAAGAGTGTGAAGAGTTTTGTTAAAACCCTTTAGAAGAAAAAAAGAAAGGAAAAAAAAGAGATAAATATATTACATTTAACATGCACAAAGAAAAACAAACAGGTTTCCCAGCTTGAACAGCTTTCCTCTCTCGTGCTCATGTAACTTAAACAAGCTTTTATTTAAAACATATTTTTCAGACCCTTAAGACTTTTGCTTGAATTAGGCATTTCTGGAATTTCTGATTTAAAATTGAAATGACTGAGTAGCAAATACAGCAGTATAAGAACACCAGCACAGTGCCTTTTATTTATAGCATGTTTTATTACACACATCAGTATTACAATCTCTCTATAAAGTTTAACTTAGGATTGAAAAAATACTACAGGTAAGATTATCTCCCCACTAAGGGTTCAGTTGGTTTTGGGTTATGGCAAGCAATGGTGCATCCCAAGAGCATTGCCCCATTTTATCATTAAACACCCAGAGTGTTTCTTTGGGCTACAAGTCACTGATGTATAAAATCATAACTTCAGTTATGCAAATAATGAACTTGATTTCACACACTTTATGTTAGCTACATGCTCAAATATTTTTCTGGGCTTGAGCTGAGCTCAACTTTATGCAGAACTCCTTCTTTAATTGACTACCACATCCACCATAATGGGAGAGGACTGGCCATACTGGGAAATACTCAAGGCATGAACAGCTCTTCTAAGAAATGATAAAGAGAAAATAAATACTAACAGATTTCCCCTTCAGGTGAGAAAAATTGGATCTAACCATGATCATACTCATTAAAATATCTTGAATTAATGTAAATATGCATTTCCTGGCTTTACTTAAACACAGTCAATTTTTTTTTCCCTTCTTAATTCATTTAACATGTACTCCCTTTAGTTTCATAATGGACCAAATTTTGAACGAGTACAAATCCTGTGAGTTTTACTACCTAATTAAAAACATGTTCCTGTTGCATATATTGATGGGAAACTCATGTCTCAAAGGGTTAATTAAGAGTCTTTACACATTCTGTATTTAGCTCAGGGTACAAAGCCAAAAACATAAATAATGTCTTAGACAGAAACAGGAGGTGCAGATGGTTTTAAAATTTGGTTCTCAGTGCATTTTACACTAGCCAGAAATATGTACTGCATAAAACCGAAACAATGACTCAGTAACCATACTTAATGTAGAGTTATATTTAAATTGTTCTTCCCCTTTTGCAACTTCACATCTTTTAGGCTTCTAAAACAGCAATTGTAAGCTTACTGCAGAGAAGAAAAAGAGGCCTTGAGACAGGAGTGCAGCAAGGGTCTTGTAACTGAGAGAGTGGAATGACTAGTATGAAACGACAGTGTTGTGTACATAACAGATAATCATCAGAAAAAAACAAAATTAAACACTGGGGTGACAACAGAAATTAGCACATTGATTTACCAGTTCTCCATTTACAAAGCAACACCCTATAAAATAGCACTAATTTGGCATTAACTTTAAATGAAGCAGAATTATTAACTGAGACTACCAACTTAAAAGAAGGAGAAGACCTGTCTGAGAAGAAAATACTTTAAAAAATTCCATTACAAAGGCACATGAACCCTGCTCAGCCCACACAAGTCCTGCTAGTCCCCCATCACTGACTCTCACTTACATAAATATTCTATTGAATCCAAATGGGAAAGGGACCTGGTAAAAGCCAACGTTAAATGAGACAGCTGAATGAGGCCATTGACTGAGAGGCTGCTAATTAGGTAAAAGTGTTTGCAGATTTGAACTCACGTACAATTGCTATGGGAGAGTGGCAGCGAGGGAGTCTGAGATGAATACAGAAGACAACCAGACCATCTCATTCTCTGTTGTTACTTGCTATTCTGTTTCAACAATTAAGTGACCTTGGACATGTCATGACATTTTTGTCCCACTCTAATATCTCTTAATGGGATTTTAACTAACCTCTAAAGGTGCCATAAAAGTGAGTTAATTTTTAACAGGCATTTTGTAAGAGATCCATTTAGTGTAAGTTTACAGATTTGTGAAATACCAATGACACATGCTCTTCAAGAAAAAAATTGTTATTTAGTATTGCAGTAGTCTTAGACATAAAATACAGGTATTCATACCAACTATATAAGTTGGTATGAATACCAACTACCTACAGCTAAATTAATATAGCATTCCAGAACTGCAGCTCCAGCTAAATTGCCTATCTTCCTTGTCAGAGCATCTGCCTCAGTATGGGGGTTCCAGTCTGTGGATTCTCTATATCCTTAACTTAAACTTAACAGCTCACTGTTTTTTATAAGCTACTAGACACTGTGGTCCTATTAAGGGTTCCTTGCTCATTATGCTGACACTTTTGGAAGAACAAGTCGAATCTCTCTTCACCTTTAAATCTTGTAGGAAAGAAGCAACCTTGATGCCTTGGTGTCAAGAATCTGAAAACCAGGCTATGTAGCTCACCAACTTCTCTCAGGAGTATGTTTTTGTGTTTAGAAGCAATCGGCTTCTAAATCACGTAGACATCATCAAATGTTTTGTCCAGCTAGAAAACAAGGCTAATCAGCTGGAATCTGACACTTAGGAGGAGGAGATTATATGGATAATATCTCAAATGAGAATGGGGAATGAAATAGTCACGTTTTCATTCATTTCCAATTTTGTGCCAAGTACTTTGTGTTCCAGCATTAGACACATCTGTCAGTGAGAAGCATTCCTCTCCCTTTATGCAGAATAGCAGTCTCTCCTTTCTGATTTATCCAGAAAATTATAAAAGAGTGGCAGCATGCCTTAGATGGAGTTTGTAGTATTCATTGAGAGAGCATTTTTCTGCTTCCAGGAGTAGGAAAGCACAGAGTGGGTAACATCAGTCTTGGATGTCACGGCTTAGGTCCAGGCTGCAGTTTTTCTATGAAAGGTGAAGCTAGTGTTTCAACAAATATTATTTTCATCCCCCATGTCTATGATGTGGAGCTTCACACTGTCTCTGCCTTGACTGCAGGACTACCTGCTCTTGTCCTCATTTTTCCTCTGTCCCAGGGGAAGCTCAACTCCCAGCCACCCCTAAGATAGCAGAGTTGCCCCACTTGCAGGAAATAATCCTGAGCTGCTGTAGCAATAATACAGCAAGTCATGAAAGAACTTGTAGGAGAAGAGAATTTTAAACCAAAGCTGATTTCAGACACACTCATACTCCCACTCCCATTCCTGAATGCCAAGGCTTGCTGCACATGAGTGGTCTGTCCAGCATCCATGCATCCATCCAGGTGCTCATATCCTGGTCTCCTGTCCTGGCTTCTCTGCAGTGACACACAGAGGACCTGTCAGCTATCAACTGCTCCTCATGTCTCCTTCCTCAGCTGGCAGCCTGGTGCTGGTTTTAGATGTGCCTCTTTGCACGCTTCAGGGGATGACAGTGATTAATGTCTGCATCCCGTTCCACCTCTGTGAGTCATAAGGATTCGCTCACTCTACTTTGTCTCCCACTCTGGGTGACTTGAAAAGCTACACACACATGTGATAGGATCCTGATGACCTGCTAATCCAGCTGTCATTTTCGTCACCCTTCTGCAGCTGTCTACTCAGTCTGGTATCTCTGCAACCAGACTTACCCATTTACTCTCTTTAGATGCTCATTTTAACATTTCTAGTACAATCTCCATGTTTTCCACCAGCTTTGGTGGGTCTTTCTCATAGTGTATGGAAATTTTTCTGTTGCAGTCTCTGTGTAACCAAATTTATTTTTTCAGCAGGATTCAGCCTTTTTGCTTATGTAGAAGGGAAGGCAACAGAGCCCTGCCTCATATTGTGGAAAATGAAGTACACCCGCAAAGGATACAGTCCTGGCAAATTCCATCAGCTGGTAATGCTGAACATGTGGGAAATTAAGAGTAAATTTAATTCACCATGGTAGAACAACACTCCATAGCCAGAACAGTGAGGTCAGAGGTAATGAGTATGGGAAGAAAAACAGCAAGAACAGTACAGAGCAGGAGTTCTTTCTATTTCAGATTAGCCCCTGAAGAAGATGAAAGAAAGAAGTAAAGTGATACCAGGTGAAGAACAAAGTCTGGGTGAAGGGAAATTGTTTTCAAGCAGGAATATCACACTGGAGGGAAGCTGAATTTCTCACTAATGAAACTGCAGGTTTAAAATAGAAAAAGACTAGGAAACAATGTTTGTGGCAAACAGAATTACAAATGACTGCATATCTTGCATATGACATTATCTCATACAGCTGTTCTTTGTCAGAATACCACAGTAACACAGACAAAACCACCAGCCCAGTGCTCAGCACAATGGTGTTTCCAGAATGAGGACTGCTGGAGGCATGTAGGTAGGCACTCACTATTCCACCTATAGTAACAAACTTCTTATTTACATCCTTGTCTGGCAGTAAATTCCATAGGGCTCTGTGTGGGACCTAAGTGCACACCTTAAATTTAAAACAAGTGCTTCTTTGAACAGCTGTGGCCTTCAGCATGAGTCAAAGTCCTCTGCTATAATGTATGGAGCAATGTCTAGGTTTTGTCTGGGTCTGGTAAGATGTATAAGAGAAGAATGCTTAGAGTGGGTCAAGTGTGATTGGTGCGCAAAGATAAAAAGGGTAAAAAGGAGGAAAAAAGGAAAAAGGGGAATGAAAAAAAGGAAAAGTAAATTATGTCAATAAAATATGAACACAGAAGAAAGGTAAGAAATGGAGAATATAAAGAGAGAGCAAATAAGCAGTTCTGTCTCTTAACCCTCTGATATTAACTCCGTATCCCACCTCTATTACTCTATCTCTCAAGTGTCTTGCTTGGTTTCACCTTATTGCTCTCTCCACTCTCCAGCCACCACTTGAGGCAAATAATTGCTTTCCATTCCCCTCACTTAGTTTTAGTTGATTTCAGGTTTTCCCAGCCTCTTTTGCCTTTGAACCCATCCAACAAAAATACAGGCATATTTATCCAGAGTAATATAGACATTTCAGTACTAAATGCTTAATTTTAGGGTTCATTGTTGCTACCCACCAAACCTTATGCATTTCATACCCTAATAACTGAACCATGAAAATTACAGCTAATTTTGAAGCACTGTTGGGGATGGATGGGAAAGAGAAGGAAAAGAACCCTGGAATTACAAAATTACTAGTACAGTCTGGCTAGAAAACTGATGATTTTCCACATCTTGCTTTGCAGAAAGAACACATGTGAATGCAATGGCTTTTCTTCTTTAGGTGTCCACTCAGGATTGCTGAGCTTGTTCAAAGCTGTTTCTTTTCTTTTAATCCCCTTCTTTACCAGTTTGCTTAACTGCTATTTCTAGGAACATTTGAAAGCCGGAGCAACACAGACAGACATTTCTGTTGCATCAAAAGAGTGAAACCAATCTGTTTTCTGCAACTCATTGACCATTTTTTTCCAGTCTAGGGCATGAATTCAAGAGATAGCATTCTGACCTTTGTCTGACTCCATCCCTATATGCACCAAAGACACTTGGTGCCTTTGGGAAGGCAGTTATGCAAATTGAATTTTAAAAAACTTATCTAGATGGAAGAAAAAAGAAGCTGTCCATTTTGTTATGTATGTGAGGATAAAACATAAAGAAGATATATGACCTTAAATATACAAATTGCTTGTCACTTGAATTCTTTAACTGTGCTGGGTTTTTTAAAAAAGAACTCAGCTCTTCCAAGAAGTGTGGTTTTTTTACCTAGAAATCCTAGACCGCATCCTTGTATCCATTTCTCAGCATTTCCATTTCAAGGCATAATAATAAGACAATATATTCCTAGAACAATGGGAAATGATCTCACAGTACAAGATGCTGTGCCACAACTTCTCTTTAGCCCAAGAATGTTTATAAATCCCTGAAAATTAGGTTTTGTTGTACCAGGACTGCTTCAATTTTCTTTTACTTGCTGTGAATGAAATTGCTGTCACTCTCTAAAAGAACAAATAATCTACTTAGTTGAGGAAAAACTAACTTAACCTGGGGGTTAAGTTATTGCTCTTCTGATTCAGAGGCTTCAGTTCGTGTATTGGAGCAGCATCCACAGTCTCTATCTCTGCTGAGTAAATGAGGTAGGGCCAGATAATCTCAGGCTGGTCCAAAGACCAATGAAATAAAAGGAAAGCCTCCTTTCCCTTTCTATTAGCCTCGAGCCCAGCCCTCAGGCTTTGAGTCAAATCCAAGCCCAAGTCCAGCTTACGCTCTCTGTTCTGTCTAACCACAGTGTCTCAGCTCCAGGTAAATTGCAATTGCAAATCTGAGGCAATGAAGACAGTTCTGAGCTATTCCTGATGCAAACATTGCAAAATAGTGTTTGTGCCCAGCTTTCTACTGGCCTCTGTCCCCTGCTGAATTTCAGCTCTATATTTGCATCAGGATAAAAAACTGAACTCAATACTCAATAAGGAAATACATTTCTTGTTTTCTCAAGTATCTGAACCTCTTAATATTTTTGAACTGGGTTGAAAAGTGAATAAGTAAGGTCAGTGAAATGATGGAAATATCACTTAAGTAAGTGTTTGGTCCAGAATCTTGGAACTGGGTGTAAAGGAAAATAAATTTTTGTATCTTAAAAAAATCCAAAACAAATGCAAACAAAAAACCCAACCAAAAAAATTAAGTTCAAAATGGATTGTGCTTTATTTCTGGGTTTGCCAGTGGAAAAACAAACAAAAAACAGCTCATCCATTCAAGTGCACGTTATGTACTCATTCTGAGTAGTGTGTGCATGCCAAGAACATTTTCTACTATACAATTCTCTTACTATGTATAACTGTATATTTTATTTTGCCTAGAAATAACCTCACAGCATCACACAGTAGAAAAACAATGGCCAAGAAAATTAACTACCCACAAATCAACATTGCTGCATGGGTTTGCAAGCCAACATTTCAGATGATTGGGAAATCCAAGTCTATTTTTAATGTCATATTTGTCCCCCAACCATTGCTTCATCAGCATGATAAACATTATAATTTGTGGCAAAAAAACCACCAAAACCTACCTGGGAAAAAACATATTTATGTAACTCCATAGGCACCCAGAGCAGAACATGTGTATCAATAAATTCAAATGAAACAGTAATAAACAAACAAATGGGTTGCCTTCAGTGTTTTCACTTATGCTATGCTCTGATATTATCTTCTGGTATTTAGTGCAACTAGAGGACACAGGAATCAAAGCCCTTTTAGTTAGTTTGTAAACTCCCACTCACTGCTGCAAGCAATTTTCTTGTCTGCCCAATGTATTTATTTTTTCCTATAACAAAACACACTGTGCGAGTTGTTGAGGAGGCAATCTGTACTGCATCTCACTACTGGTGTGCACAGTGCTTACCCCAGGCTTTCCTCAGCAAGAAAAACAGGCAAAGCTGAGTGAGAAACCTGAAACGTGTTGATCCAAGGTTATATGCTTCATCAGCTTAAACAGCCACCAAAAATAAACCTGGTACCCAAAGCAACCAGAGTGAGGAGACAGAGCTGGTGAACGGATGGAGCACGCAACAGAAATGGCTGCACAGAAACACGGCCCCAGTGTTACCAGGGTGATGAAATCACAGCAAATAAGCACAGACCTGCTCGCTGTCACCATCATCAGCCCATTGTCAGCTATAATCTGGTTTTGTAAAATATTTTGGCTTTTCACACAGACATTGGCATCCGTTATCTATGAGACTTACTTATTGGATCATGCTTATGCTGACCATGAGCATGCTTTATTTATTTTCCTAATTTAGCTTTCTAGTAGAGAAGAATTTGGCACCAGTAAGCTTTGATATTTTCTTACTTTGAACAGTCAAACAACCTCTACAGAGGTTCAAGGCCACGAATCCTGCACCTCTGCCATTTCATTTGTTCTATTTACCAAACACAGAGAAGAGTGGACTAAGTGAATATTTCTCCTCCTTATTCAACTCTCCTAGAAGAAACTACCATCCTAAAACCACAACAGAGGAGCATTTCTTCAAAGTTTGATTGGATATTTTATAAGCTAAAAAAAAAAATTTATGACCCACTGCTATTCCTAATTCAATATAATAATATGTATTTGTCACTTGCACAAAAGTATACTCAGTCAGAGATAAAACCTCTGGATAAGGAAACATCTTTCTTCACCTTTCTGATTCACTCCTGTAAATGTCTTCCTTAAAGCAGTGGAAAACACCCTAGTGCTAATATTCCTCATTCCTAAACTAGGATGCTAAAAATATGAATGAAAAAAGGAACAGAGGACGTCACAGAAAATCAACAAACTTCATCAAATGTCCATTGGACAATATAGAAAATTACTTTTTAGTCTCTCTCACCCTCTTCTTCACCCAGACTCTGGTATCTCCAGTTCTTTTGCCTGAAGTAAACAAGGCTGACTGCTCTGGAGTTTTGACTTTCCTTTGGGAAACCTGGAGCCCACTGCTCACCTAGTGTGCAGCATATCTGAAACAGTACTACACCTCCTCTTGGCTAGGGAAAACCATGCCAAGGCAACTGCTCACTGTCACCACTTCTCACCAAAGAGACCTATGCAGTAGGCTGTAGGGCTGCCTGATCCTGCCTTTTATTTTTGTGTGGAAACCACTTCCTAAGGGGAAAAAAAATTGCAAGGTGATAAATAAAATGCAGAGTCCCTGCAGTCAGCACTTTGAGTAGAGCCTAAATACTTCTGTAAGAATAGTCCTTTTCTTTAACCTCAACCTTTAAAATTGTTAAAAGTTGTTATCCCTTTCCTCTTAACAGATCTCTTTCTTTTTTTTTTTTTTTTTTTTTTTTTTTTGCTTTGCCTTGTTTTCTCCTTGCTCCCTTGGCTATGACAATGGTCAAGAATGAGGAATGAAGCACTGTCTTTTAACACAGAGCAAGAAACATTAGTGGTATGAGGAAAACAGCACTTCCCATAGAGGTGGTCTGTTTTTTGCCCATCTGCTCACCAAAGGAAGATTTTTTTCCTTGTTCTCTTCTGCTCCCATTCGTGACCGACTGGCTGGCCAACACTGTTTTAAAAATTGAAGAAACTGTACTGGTATCTTCATGGAAGGTCAGTGGTATTTACAAATGTATCTCATTTTTACTCAGCTTCTGATGAGAAAACCCAGTTATTTCTGCTGCTAGCAGGAAACTTTTCCTGAAAAGAATGTCAAATTTACATTCTTCTCTAAGAACAAAACCACATCTAAAATACTGCATTTCTCTTAAATGGAAGGTGAAACTGAGCTGCACTAAGTTACTTTATGACATTAAGAAGTAAGAATAATATAAAAAAAAGATCTGACCATGAATTTATAGCACTTTTCTCCTGGTACATATGTGACTCATAAAGAGCTGAAGTTGCCAAGTCAAACACTCAGAAAGTCAGAAATGACAATATACCTGACCTTTCTTTGGTCTCCCTGTGAATATATAATGCAATGATTACAGAGTCAGGTTTGGGGATTTTTTTTTTTTTTTTTTTGGAGTGGGTCTTTGTCTCATTTTCTGAATTGAAATGAAAAGTGCTCACAAAAATACAGTGCTCAGTTGGTTTTGACCTATTTTCAATGTGTAATCATGGCCCTTATGTGCTTCACTTTATTCAAAAGCTATTCTCAGGATAGGTCTATTAATTTCCTCAAGATTTTTTGTGTCATATTTAATATAGTAGTATCTTAGTGCTTCATATGTATTAATTATCTTCACAATATAGTTTCCATTTTGCAGCTGAAATAATGGAAGCAATTTAATTTTTTTAGTTGTGACCCCTGGGAATGAAGTTTTCACAGTACTTATGTGCCCACAGTACAGGTCCTACTGCCTTCTCCTGCACTTCTAAATACCAGAAACAAGAAACAAAACATTCTCAGTCAGCTTTGACAAGGACTGGTTTTAGGGCCTTGCTTAGTGTCATCTCATAGGAATTCTGGAAGAGATGGGCAGAGATCATCCTTTTTATTCTAGCAGTCCTCTTCCTCACTTAATGCATATGATGACAGAGATGTTGAATCCATATCCAAAGGCACTAGGCCTGCCTAATTTCACAGCTCTGCTGCATCTGAAGAACAGACATATCCTGAATGCTGACAAGTGCAAGGGACTAGTGACTTAAAAAAACAAACTACACGATCAAAATGCAAATGTGTGACCTGAGCTGAAAGTGTGCATGCAGTCTCAAGCTTCACTTTCATAATTATTTGGCTCAAAAATCTAAATAATATTCTTTTAATGTGGAATTTCACATGTAGTGAACATGGATAATACATTTAGTGGGAAGTCCTGCTGAATCTTGCAGCCTCACTATTGCACTTTTTAAACCACGCATGAGAAGTTCAAAACAGGAGTAAAATGTAACGTAATAAAAGTGAAAGGGGCAAATTATATCAGTCAAGCATCAAATTAATCTCTGTAAAGCCATGATAAATCACAGTACTAATTCCAATGTTTTCTATTTTCAGAGTATAAATAACATTTAATTGCTAAAAGTATTCTGTGATAGGATGTAAAATTGTACATTATTTTTATTAACTAGCTATTATTTTAAACCTTCTCTGTTAATACAAAACAAAGCCTATAATGTAATATTTATTTAACACAATGTGAAATCTAGTTTTACTCCAGAAATACACCCAATTAAATGAACACTGCATTTGTACACTCCCTTCAGCTTAAAGAGTTCTAAGTACTATACAAGTATGAATCTGCTTGACCTTCTTGTCAAGAGGTACCGTGGTACTTATTTAAAAATGGAGAAAGGTAGACTCTACAGAGGCACCATTACCTTGGTATAAACCTGACTATCTTGGACTCCAAACAGTTTTCTACAGTAAAGAAAACTCAAAAAAAATTCTTCCTGTGCTGAAAAGAAAGGTGCCAAGTGGTTTAAATTTGCAGATAGGGTTCAAAGAGATTTTTCCATTGTCTGTAATATTTAGGCAGCACTCAATCCCTTGGGAAAGTACAGGAAGATTTCTGTGCTGGTGAGAATAAATATCTCTCAGAACTCCTTCATAGGGAACCTACAACGTGGTGTCCCTGGAGGAGCCTGAGGCTACACACAGCTGCAGTCTGTTCCCACAGAAGCGTCCAGGTAGCCCCACATAATGTCTGTTCTCCACTGAAACCATAAGCACAATTGCTGGAAGTTTCTCACCATACACAGTAACATGAGTAAACTCATACCACAGTTGCAGATCCCAAATCTTCTGAATGGCTTAATGTGTGAGCCTGAATCCAAACTGACTGTTACAATTTCTCCTCTCTTTGTAACTGGTTTACCAGTTCTTTCCCTCCCCTTACTGCAACTATCCCTGCAATTCAGTTGTTTTTAAGTTTGAAGGGCAGAACTTGAATCTGTGTCTTTGGGGGGGTCTCTGAAAAAGACTGCTACCTCTGCACACCTGAAAACTCCTAGGATATGTCAGCTAGTTTTCTTTTACCGACAGTAGAAGCTAGTAGTATGCGAATACTAATCCCCACTTCCCAGGACTGCAAGAAAATTCTAGTCTTCCCATGCAGAAAAAAAATGAAAAAAATTAAAAGGCCATAGATTTGGGTAAGAATAGCTTAAGATACATTTATTTAGCCAAATGGTCAAATGGAAATAACAGGTCCAAACCTGACAAATTCTCTTCCAGCTGCAGCAATAGGGTTTAGGCTGCTGCCCTTACAGTGGTCATTGCTGGCACACGTGAAACATGTTGGTACTGACCCCCTTGTTGCAGTAGTCCAGAACTTTTGTAAATACACTGGTAAAATACCTAAAGCATTTTTCAAGCAAGAGGAAAAAGGATGTATATCTAGTCCCTCCATCATAATCTCAAAGTAATGTTGTAAAAGGGTTAACAGCAGGAGCTGAAATTGATTTCCTTCCCATGACTTGACTTGGCCATGTCTTGGCCATGTGACATTATAAACAGCCTTTTTGTATCTGAAACCCCAAAGCATTAGGAGCACGTTTTCTGCTATTCTGAAATATAAGACTCCCTGTTGACGTTGCAATATTGCAGCTGTCAAACCACTGGCTCTTCTTCACCAGAGTACAGTGCTAACTATCAAAGATTAAACAGAATCTGCTTTAATATCTATTGTGATATGTTTTTATGCTAATATCCATAAGAACCTGTAAGTAACTAGGAAAAGATGACAAGCTAGTTTGTTACGGAGCATACTGAGTGTGGCACCAAACTCCAGCTACAACAATACCACCCAGTCAAAAGGGAGCTGCAGGCACAATGGGACAGACTAGGTAGGTTAGATATTACCCCACCGGACAGCTTCCCAGATCTTACTCATTTTTAGAACCAGACTGGGACCAAATGTTCTTAAGCTCTTGGAATTTCTGAAGAAGTGTTTTTTCGATTCCACTGTCCAGCTAGGATGGGAAACAGAAGTGCTGAAAGCTACAGGAAAATTGCTGCTCCAGCCCAGTTTTACAGTCTCAGAAAATCTGGACAGCTTTTATAAACTTTGAATCAGTGACTGCAGCTCTTTCTGAACCAAACCTCTGAACTTTTGAAGACTGGCCAGGGTTCAGATAATTTGTTGACCTTCTCTGCCAGACAGTTCAAACGAGGAACATACATATGTGCACAGCTACGATCTAACATAATGTAAACACACAGAGACTGCTCCTTCCTCACCTGGAGAAGATAGTGATAATGTCACTGTGGTCATTTCCTATTCCTCAGGGAGCAGCCAGCACCACATTACCTTTGAACTCAGCAGTTATGGCTACATGTATCTGCCTCCCCTGTCATTCTCTGCCAAATGGGAGTGAGCACAATCCACCGTACAGGGCCTTTGAGTCATAGCCCTGCGATATCTACTGAAATAGAAGAGGTTGGTAAAGCCTTTCCTGCCAGTCTGCTTGCATCAACAGGTCTTCCAAGCCTGGAACAGTTTGTCCTGGACACCCTTTGTCCTGTCCTTCTGAACACATGGACAAGAACACTTGAGTTAGGCCAGGCTCAGGGCTGTCCTGCCAGTGAAGCACGATCAACAACACACCACCGTCAGATCACCACCACATGATCCCTGACTTCAGGCTTGAGAAACACATGGTGACTTTGAAAACTGAAGCAAACAAGCAGCCTAAAACTAAGAATCAAATTTGTATTAAATATTTGCACATCAATGTTTATAAAATGCTCTACCAAGAGCTTGACTTTTTTATTTACACATGAACAGATCGATGAAATAGAAATAGTAAAAATAGAGAACTTGAGTAGAAATAGTTATTTGCCAAAGTGACCAAAATGGATAAAAAGTCAGGGCTTATCTTTTTTTATTCTATTAAATCATGAAGAAATAGCTTGAATAACACTCAAACTGTTGTTCACTTATATTTCTACAATATTCCATTATTTTAATGAAGAGGTCATTGTGCACAGAGTGTAATTACTAGCTCAGGAGAAAATTAGCTATGTTGACTTAATTGATGCTATTTACTTTTGCAGCCTGTTGGCAGCCAGCCATTTTCTCTGAATACCAGTTCTCCAATTAATCATGATTTTCCTTCAGCTTGCCAGCGTTTTCTGCAATGACAGCTGCTATCTGGGAACAACTATCATGCATATAAGCAAAAGAGCAACCTTTAAATTTAAGAACTGATTGTTTTATCTAGCAAAGCAATGTCCTGAGGCACGATCTTCTAAAGGCTCTTTTACTCCCATTGAATTGATAAGATTTTAGTGAAGGTCAGCCATACATCACAAAAGAGCTATTAAATAAACCCTGTCAACCCTTGATAGTGGCTCAGGTAGTGTCTATTAAAAGATGGCATGCACTTCTAATTAATCCATTTTACAATTGTTCAGTGGTGTCCCAGGAAAAGATCAGCAGATCAAGGTGTAGGAGGTGATTGGGAAGAAGTGTAAGAAAAGTGACACTTTTCTAAATCCAAGAATTTCTGAGGCCCATGCTTGTTCCTCTCAGATACTGCTGCAGGAATGAATGCTGCTATAGTTTGCTACAGGAAATCCTCAAACCCTCTCATTCTGATGGCATGTTTTAATGATCCAAGAAGGCGGCTTTTGCAGAACTGGAAACCAGGAAAAAGTACATAGCATTTTGCCTTTGAAGAAATCAGCTGGATGTGGGCTGTCTTTTGACTCACCTTCAGCTTTCTATGTCTGACTTCTGTTCTTGCTGGCCTGGCTAAAATCATATTTTAGTATTGTTGTTGTTATTTCGCTGTTTAATGGCTAACAGATGTGAACTGGTTCATCCCACTTCCTGTCACTGCATATACAAAAGTAAACGTCTCTCTTTAGCCCACATACACAGAGCTGGAAGCACCACCTTCTGGAGAGCTGGAAAGGCAGACAAAATGGGCTTATTAATATATAAATATGCATACATTTACATGTATATACATGCAAACATATGCATACTTGTTTATTCATGAAGAAATGTAAGCTGAGCAATGAATTGATCTCGCAAAGAAATTAAAGAGAAAAAATATATTTTGCAAATGCATGTACTGATTCAGAAGCATTACTTAAGAGACCATATGTGTCCTGATCCTATTGGGAGTTATCCAACTCAGAGTTTGGGCCTGATGGAATGAGGGTGGAATAAAGATGAAGCCAAGACATTCTCTTTCCATTAGTTGGAAAAACTGACTAAGAGAGGAAAAAAAAAGACGATGCAAACTGCATAACCTCTTAAATTTGTTGCACAGAAACATGTTGTGTGTCGGGCCACAGGAAAATTACTTACTATAACACAGTTAGATCTGGAATTCTCTCTGCTAAAGATGCCCAGTCTAGTCCAGTGGATTTTGCTAACTCTTGGTGCTTTAGACACACTCAATTCAATTAGTACTGGAAAAGAACTTGAAACTTGTGCTCAAACTGAAAAAAAACATTATGAATGAACACATCTGTGGCTCTCCAATAACTTGTATATTATTCTCAAACTTTTCTGCTAGAAGCACACACATTTCTGTGTTGGCTATATGTTGGCACATATGCATAGTTCTCTGTAAATATATACATATTCTCAGATCTATTATAATTGGCAAAAGTTCATGATCTGTTTGAAGTTACACACAAGCTGTTTAATGCTGCCTCTATTCTAATACACCAATAAAACCAAATGAGAGAAAAACTATTAAAAAGATCTGTTTTCTGAATATAACCAAACTGCTCCTTGGAGTACTTACATCACCTCTCTGCTGGAAAGCCAGCTGAGATGGAAAGTATGATAGAATCTGTGCTGTGCACACTATTCCCCCGTGTAGTCTGAACTCTGAATTAAGCCTTACAATGAAAATAGTGAAATATTGAGGTACAGCCTACTGAGTGTGGGTGCAAAGAGAGGTGCCTCTCTTTGGGCACCTCTCTGTGTTATTAAACAACCCGTTGAGAAGGGATTTGCAACTCACTGAACTCTTCCTGCTTACCTGCAAGTGCTCACATTAATCACGGACCTTTTCCCGTGTTTGCTAAATTATAGTTTTTACTGTTTCTCTCCAGGTAATGCAAACTTACTGAGCACCTTTGGCAATGATATGTCCCAACAAAACTACTATGGGTTATCCTGTTTCCCTCTCATCAGGACAAGAGCTGGATCCAAACAAAGTCTGTGATTTTCTGATTAAATGAAGTTACTTTGGAAATGATCACTTGTGGAACCTATTATGTTTCATTTAAAGATGATGAGGTGTTTGCCAAATCCAGCATATGGTCTTAGGGTCAGAAGTGGAAGAAATCATGGAAGGTATAAAGAGAAAGTGATTCGGAATCGAGAAGGGAAAACCAGAAGAATATCTCTTGTGTCTCATGGGATCTCATGACATCTGATCCAGGACCACACCCGACTGCTGTTTTGACAGGAAGGCTGTTATTCCTTCTTCTAGTCCTGAACACCCAGGCCAGCATTTGGGATCCCTGGCTCTCAAGGCAGAGCTTCTGAGACCTCTGCAAGTGATGTTGAAGCCTGAGAGCCTGAGCTTCAACAAAATCTCATCTCTGCTCATCACTACTACATCTGTGTGCCTGGAAAGCTGAACTGGAGGAGAGTCAAGACTCCAGGTAGTCAAATGTAATGATGAATGTGGCACAAAACCATGGACAGGCTGAAATAGAGAGGAACTCAGCTAGTACTCTGAGAAGCAGTACAATACAGTCTTAAACATGTTAAAATTCATTCTTGCAAAACTTCGTTCATCACTTGAGCCTACCTATTATCTAAAAATACCATAGATCTTGCCCTATACCATAGCTGGACAATACCATAGCTTGTCCAGGTACTGTACAATAGGTTCTGTTGTTATGTATACTGTTACAAATTCAATGTAAAATGCATTTATGGATGTGGTGAGACTTTTCTAGTCCTGCCAAAATATTTGTATTACCAAAACGCCAACTCAGAGAAATTAAAACATTTCAGCTTAGAGAAAACAGGTGTGTTACACAAACATCATAAAAGGAAGGTAGAAAGCAAAGGACATTAAACTTCTATTTTCTTTTTACTGAGCCATTTTCACATTAAGGTAGCTGATCTGTGGGCACTCTTAGTCTCCACCCAAGCGATTTTCATGATCAAGGTCTTTCAGTGGATAATTTAGTTCTGGATTGATTCAGATGTGATCCTTCCCTCAAAACCTAAGCAGCATTTTTATATATTCCTTGTGACACTCTGCAAATAGGCTCCCATCAGCCTATAAGCCCCACTTTTATCTACAACAATGCATGTTTCAATGCAACTGTTTTATATATATATATATATATATATATATATATATATATATACACACACACACACATACACACACACACACATATATTAACCAATTTTAAACATTTAAACTAGCTACATCCATTACATTGGATAAGCCTATTTCAGCATCATTATCAGGTCTTCTTCCATGGCCTTGAGGCAGATAGGAATTTAGAGATCTGACAGATGTTTGGTATCTCAGCTGGAGATGCAGGGAGTTCTTCTCTCTGCTTAGGAGTGAAATAAGGAACAGTGGAATTTCAAGCATTTGGCAATGTGTTTTTTTCTGTATGACACAATACTAATTGAGATAAACAGATGCACTCCAGTAACATTTCTTGCCAGGTTAACTTTCAAAGACTAGTGAGAGAATATTCCATTCAGCAAAACTTTCCAAGTTAATGCTTACCTCTGAGCATATGTTTCATCTGCATTCATTTCAATGAGACTAAAGAAAAGGCTTTGCTAGTTGAGGGTTGACAGAGAAATGGTTACGAACCTGAGATATGATCAAAACTGAAATAAGCTAATAACAGTAAAAAAAACCCCATGTAATATGTAACACATTCCCATTTCACTCATCACTTTTTTAGACATACAGAAACATTGTCCAAACACTCATGCAGCACATTGGCTGCCTACTCTAACACAGGTCAAAATGTTCTCTTTAAAAAAAAACCATAAAGTTTTTGGATACCCTGCAAGTTTCCAAGGCTTAGGTTACTGTGGAGGAGGTACAACGCATGGGAAATTTTTGTTATATTTTCTTTTAATGAGTCCTGTAAGCAATTGTTTCACAATACAGTCTGAAAGGCTAGAACAATTAAATGACTACAGATGTGTCAAATGATGCAGGAAAACCATGAGACACTTCCAAATGAGTAGGCGGAGGGTGTGAGGAGACCATATCCTGTAATATATGAATCTCAGATTCTTTGGCATGCAGCTTATTTTTATGGAAATGTCCCGGTAAGCCTGGGACAATCTAATGGTTTTCAAAGCATTTAAAACCAACAACATAAAAGCCCTATTGAGAACAATTTTTTTAGGCTGTGGTATTTTTGAACTGGCTTAAGAACAGCATACTAAAGAATATGCAAGAGGTAAAAGGACCAAATTATAATTGCATTTTCAAGCTGTAGGTGAGAACCAATTTCATAAACATAATAGAGTTCATTAGTGCGAAAGGTTTAGAGGAAATGGTGCTTGTTGCTTTCATCTATTTTTGCTGACTCTCAACTTGGATCTCAGCCATGGACACAGCTTGCAGTAATAAAAGGTAGTTTTAAGTTATGCCATCTTCAAATGGGCCTCTGTGGAGGCTTGTCCTGCAACTCATTACACAGGAGCCAAATTTGTCACTGTCTTCTGAGTCAAGTGAGTGAAGACCACTTCCAGCTCATTTCTCTCCCATCTATACCTGAAGAAAAGCAGGTCTTGTAGTTGTGACTGGGTGGCCCAGTCAAAATCCTAATTTGCACTATGTCACCCTTGATATCAGTGGGAGGAGAAAAAGCAGAACTCTCTCAGTAGCGAAAATCAGAGAGGAGGCTCCTTTGCACAGTGAGGCCCCACATGAGACTGTGCCAGCAGAAGAGAGAAACGGGTGGGCAGGCAGGGAGATGACAAAACTCCTTGCAGGAAACATCAGATTTGAAATCATGGAGCCTTTCAAGGGACACATCTCTCTGCCAGATGCCATTCTTTTCATTCTTGTGCCTTGTGCATAGCAAAGATAAATCAAGGCTACAAAAATCCCAAACATGGCCTACTCTTCTCTACAGCTATATGGATTTTTCACAAAAGAAATAAATTAGTAGCCTTGGTTAAAAAACCAGCAAAACTACACCAGAAAAAACCCACACCAAACCCCAAAAACCCTAAAAACCAAAACCACACAAACCCCAAACACTGGAAACAAACTATGGTTAGTTTGAAATTAGCTCTTCTGTACTACTGAAGGTTTATGGAAAACTGTCAGGGAAAATCAGATATGAAAAGCTGATCTAAGGTGAGTGTTTCTCAGCAGCCTGGAGTCAGAATGTCCCTGAATCAATAAGGCTGCAGATAGATACAACTATATATACCACTGTGAAGGGAGAAGTTATGTGCTTGACCTTCTGACCTTTTCTGCTTTGGGACTGGTCCCTAAAAGAGGATGAATGTCTTGTCAAGGATACTTGGAGACCACTGGTGCCTGCCTCCACTTCTTCAAATATTTCCTTTCCAATACATCTCTCCTCACATTTTTCAAGAATGAAATTAGATATCCTAAACTTTAGATATGCTAAAAGTCTCTGTTATTCTGAAAGCTTTGATATAAAACTCTCTAACAAAATAGGCATATATATATAAAGAGAAGAAACCTGCAAGTCAGGTGACATACAGTAAATTTGTTTTAGTTTAAAGCTCTGTAAAAAAAGGTCTGTTTAGAAAAGTGTTCTATAAAATTATGTTGTACACAAGTGTCAGCAGAAACAAATTGCTGTAGTAGCTTGTGATTATATAATGGGAAAAAGTCTTCAGTTCATGGAGGAAAACCCATTTATTTAGCCTTGCAGATATTAAAGTTATATTACTATTCATTGAGATCAAGTAATAAAGGGAATTTCTTGTACTCTTTCCTTGGGCTTGTAAAGAAGACTCTGGAAAACTTATGAGATCCAGCTGAATTAAAATGAAGGGGCGCCTTCCCTCTCCTCCCCTGTCCAGCAGCAATGCCCTATTGGAAAAACTGAACTTGATAAAAAAGTTGCAGCAAATTCTGTAATGATATCATTGAAAGAATCATTCTCCTCACTGAATAAAGACCCCACACAAAATGCAGGATAAAGTATGGCACTGCAACAGTTAGAAGAATTGCATAGCCAATATCAAGAACAGCCTAGTTACCCTACAATTGCTTTATAAATATTACAAACACATGCAGTAGAAATAAAATTGTTCAAATTTTGCACCACCATTTCCAAGACATAGACAGCAGCTACTGAAGATGAGGTTGCTGGTAGAATGGCCCATTATACAGTGCATTTTTTGACTCACAAGCTTGTGATGTAAAAGGGACACAAACCTTGACTTCAGCTTTTTTCCACCTTTTGAGAACTGGGCTTTATCTGGATCTATTTTTTGGTTCACAGAAACAGATGCAGCAGACAGTAATCAAAAATAAACTAGGTTTTGAGTGTTTTATAATGGAATTGGAAACATGGTACTTGTTCTCAGTATATAATTTTGACTATTATAAAATATTAAACTAACTCTATAATTTTTTTCTTTATTATCAACCTATCTTTGGTGGAGGAGCATGGTGAATTAGTACAGGGTATTTTTCTTTAAAACATTAGTAGATTATTCCTTTCTGATTTGCTCAACCATAAATGTAATTGAGGGCATTATAATATAAACAGATAGGTTTGTATTATACGAAATACCAAACATAAACACTAGCAGAATCACCTTTAGGCTTGTGATATTTTATATGGATTTTTTTTTTCTTTTTTGAAAAACACATAATTTATATGTTTGTTACATTGCCATCTTAAACACAGACATAGTCCTTTTATCTAGCCTCACTCAAGTCAATGGAAAAGTTTTCAACTGTGAAGAACTGGGAAAAGCTTGAGATGAGTAAAATCTGTAACAGAATGGTTTCCAGGTACAACTCTCTGCTATAAGCTGCATTCAGATGACATTTTCTTGGCTTACTGGGTCACACAACAACCTACATATCACTGTTACAAGTTGTAACACATTTCATTCAAAAGAACTCAAAAGCACTTCACAGATTTAGAGCTAGTCTTGAAGTAATTTATACCACTTCCTCTCAACAGCAGCTGATGTTACAGCTAATTCCTACTGCTCACCTGAGCTATCAGCTCAAAAGAGGCTTTGCCAGGTTTCAGCTTTACTCTTTAGTGAACCCCTCAAACCACCATCAACTGGGTATCATATGGCTGAAATAAAAATTAAAAACTTTAGCACTGGCTGAATAATATTTACACCTAGAAATGAGACACTGTAAACATTTCATCCCTCAGAAAGCAAATTTTCACAGCTTTTTCCTACACAGAGTTATCAAGACTTACATTTTATAATGAAAAATTGGGAGGAAAATACTGAGTCAACAACAAGGAAAAATACAGCGCTTTCTCCATGAGAAGCAAACCCTACAATCTCATGAATGTGAGTGATGTTCCTTGTGTTCAGTGAATATACACATGCAGTTTCTCTGTTGGTTCAGACAATAACTGGCTCTAAGCTAAATTAAACAGAAATTACCACATTGAGGCAGGTCATAAAACAGTGAACATTTCAATGAGAGACTTGGAAAGAAGGGTCAAACATACTTTTTAAAAAATTATCATTAAATTTCCATAATTTTTGAATTTGTCAAAAAAGTTCTCTTTTCCAGAGAAATGCAGAGACTTTCTGGAGGAAAGAGCTGTTATCTAGTCAAGTCATTAATAAAGAAAAACTAAACTTCCTTCTAAAAATTTAGCATTTTACTAGAACAAAAAAATGACAAAGGATAGTCCTCTTCGTTTATTGAAAATGTATTGAAAAAAATTTGTTTTGTTTCCCTGTGAGGAGTTTACCACACTTGGATTAAGTCCATATAGCAGATGTAGGATAGAAAATGTTTTTGAAAGCATAACACAAACCTCATAAGATAGACATTTTGGGTTGTAGGAAAAATACCTAGACTTTGCACTGGAAAGCAAAATTCAGTATATGTCCATGTCTTTGCCAGATTTGCTCAGTCTTGCAAGTCAGGGACACCAGTCTCATAAAACTAACTTCAGTTTTGTATAGTATATAAAAATATACAAATATAAAAGTAAATATATATGTTTGTTAATTTCCTCTCTCACTTCACTTTATCAGACAGCCAGCTTGATTTCAGTACAAATTTTTCAATCTTTTTCCTTCTTAACCACAAGGGTTTCATGGATCTGTAATTAAAAATGTATCTTCCTGGCTATGCTATACAAATATTTTAAGTATTTGACCAGATGCTGAAGACCAGTCATTTTCATGGAAGAGATAAAGAATTTTTAGTGACAAAATTGGCAGAATTGGAATCTTTGGGAAGTCACCATATCCATGTTATAATTCATATCCAAGAGAAACATTGTATGTCCAGATCCTTAATGTATTTAACAAATTAGCAGACCTTTGAGAAGAAAAGAACTCTCTTGGGGGGAGTTGTTTTTTCAATATTTATATTGGGTTATTCTGTATCATTACTGAAAGAGCCACTGATTTATTGCATTCAGTCTGATCAAGTTCTATGTTTCAGGAAAGGATTGCTCACTTATCTTTTGAAGTTTGATGCCTGGATATATAACCCTTATGCCAATAAAGCAGAATCTCATTGTAAAATTTTATCCCCTATGCCAGGAATCCAGTAATGTATAGAAGTGAAAAACTCTCAAGAATACCTATTAACTGAGATTCACAAAATCTAATTATTCATATTTTGATAATATTAATTAAAATTTGCACCAAAGTCATATACATATTCCCTCATTTTCCCCAAAAAAAGAAAGTCCATGATTTTCTAAAGAATATAATATACCTAAATATTCTGGCATGAAAAGAGGGACAAATAAGTACAAAAGCTCATGTCTTGATAAATAATGCCAGTTCAAGAAAATTCATGAATACTGAACACAATAAAAATTTAGGTTTTGCCTTCCTTATTATTTTGATGATGAGATTAGAAAATTTCATGTGAGGAGTGGTAACTGAAATCAATACATAAATTTAAATACAAAACCCAACACTGTATTTTAAAATGTGCTTCCAAACAACTGGACCATTATGTGTTTTAAATCCATGTACCTGGTACACATTTGGGCTCAATTAGGGCTGCACAACCTAATCTTCCAGAATAGTTATTAAAAAAATGCTACATAAGCAAGCTCCAGCTAAATTTTCTGAAATTTGGAATGATTTTTTGTCTCTCTATCCTTTTTATGTGCTTCTGCAGCCAGAAACATCAAAATATTTGGGCTAGTCCTGTGGTAGATCGTCAGGCACAAGTCTTGTTGACTTGGGCTTTTGCTGGAGTAAGGAACTCAGGGCCATTGCCATGCTACAATGTGTGGTGTTTTCTCAAGGGTACTGAATATAGCTGTTAAAACTTTTTCTTTCCACAAACATGAAAATGTTTCCCGTAGCTGAAAAATACAGTTTTCTAATATGCTAATAATTGTTTATTAAGATTATTTCAGAGTGAAATGATGAAGACCAACTTAGTACTGAAGAAGATACAAAGCAGTTCAAGATAACAGAGAAAACATTATGGTCATAACATTGCCTGAAGAAGAAGTCTGAGGCTGAACAGAGGTTATTTTAGAACAAAACCCAGAAATTAAATCCTCCAGAGATCAAAAATGGCATTCAGAGTCTTCCACATTAAGGTCACCGGTTCAAACCCAGTGTAGGTCACTTACCAAGTGGTCATTACCAACTCATTGCTGGTCAATGAGCTGGTGATTTCATGGACAGGAATCCACACCACTAAAACCTCTGTCACAAATGGCACCTTTACTGAATATTTCACTAAAGAAACCAAGGACTGGGATGAGTGCAGAGACAGAACAATATTTGCACCATAAGAGGTAATGCCTCAAAAAACAGGTTCGTAGGATTTATGGTAAGCTTGTCTAAGTTACTGTTCACATTCATAACCAATAATCAAGAGAGAAAACATCTGTGTCAGATTTCTTCTGAGCTGTGCTAGTGTTGTGATGCCCAACACACAAATAAATTTCCAAATAAATTTTAGATAAACAAGTTATTTCTGTCTCTTTCATCAGGGTAGTGATTTCTGTATTGCTTCAAGAGAAGACCACGTAATTATGCCCATATGGAACCCATTTCTTCCCCTCTCCAAATGATAATTTTAGATGTTGATTTCATTGCTAGGAAGAATATTCAGTCTGAAATCAGATGAAGAAAGGTTTTCTAATAACACTTGACTTTTTCATATTTTCATATACAAAAGGATGCTCCAAACACTCCCAGAACCTTTCAGAATGTGTGAAAAGTGAAACATCACACAGTTATGGTTATGAGGCTAAGAAACACACTGCAGAATCCACTTCTCCTCCACAGCTCTCTATTTTAGGGCACCAGCCATAAATTTGTGAAGATACAGATGTGAAAATTGACATTCCTAACTGAACTCTTCAGACTCTGGAAAGCTAGCAATGAGTAGGATGTATAGCTCTGGCCATCTCATACACACTGCAGACCTCATCACTGTATAGATCAAGAAATAAAGCATTTTCCTCAGATTTTATTGAAAAAAAAATCTTACAGAAGCTATAACCTCATTATTTGTTGGTCACACAAACAGTCAGGGCTCTAGCTAATAAAATATTCTGGGGTCATATCCTACCAGCTTCATTTTTTGATTCTCGGCTTTGACTCTGAAGAAAATGGTGATCAGTTTTGATCACTATCAAATCTCATGCTCTTAAAGGTTTTGTAGAGCTCTTTCATATCACTACTGAGGCTGGAGTAGCCTTAGCCTTCTCTGTTCCATACCTCTGGTCATCCTGCATCTCTGTGCATTCTCAAGTTCTAACATAATCATTCCTCAGAGGAATGTAGGGAGACTACAACTGCACACATCATTCAGGTTGTGAAGGAACTGTGCATTTTTTCCCATCTTTAAAGAAGCATTTTGTTTGCTTGGAAAACTGCTGCTGAGCATTGAGCTGATGTCTTGGTGTCTATCACAGCATCAAGTTCTTGTTCCTGAGCAGTTGAATTCAGTTCAGAATCCACTCTTTTATCTGTTAAAAGACAAGTTTTATTGTAGACCATGCTCCTTCACTGGAATCAGTCAGACAAGAAGTAACAGCTTTAGTCCAGTTTGAGCATATGAAGAAATGAAACATAAAACTGCAGTTTAGAACCAGATTGCTAACAAAATAAAACCAGCAGCAAGAAAGCTGTTAAGATAAATTTTTGAGACTGACTGGGATCCTTTATTTGACTGTCAGTAGTGATTCTGGAGCAATGAGAACTCTGAACTTGGCCACAGAGAAGACATCATAAGTGCTGCACTGTGATTTTATTGTCTGTGGAAAAAATAATACCAGAGTTTTACATCCTAAAACATTTTCAGTTATGCATTACCATTCTGTTTGTCCCTTTGCATGACAGAAAATAGGAAATAAGGAGTTTTTATTATCTTACATAGTTGACAATAATGAAGATATTACTGCACTTCAATGTGCAGTACAGTCACTGGTAATGAGAAGTATTTCAAGGCTGAAAGATGAGGTACTTGTCTAAAGTTCCCAAGAAATTCAGTCTGAGTCTGGGACTTAGGAAAACCACACTGACATTTTGGTGAAGAAAGCTTTCCCAGCAGCTGGGGCTTTTGGCACATTAGTTGCAAATATTAAAGATCAGTTGAGATTTTATTGAAACTTGAAATAGAATATATGTCCTTTAAGAGTTGGAAATTTTGGCTATTATGACATTTCTATTAAATTCTATTTGAGTGGAAAGATAGTCTTCTTGATTCTAAGGCCCTTGATTGGCTTTTAGAGAAAAAGTTAACACTCAAGCTCATTTGGTGTGATCTGGGACCAGTAATTCATATTCATTACTCCTCAGCTTTCCGTGTGATTTAGGAGCAGTAAAAGACCCTTGTTCACACGTGGGTTTTTCTCACAATATATCACTGATTGCATCAGAGCTATGCTAGCAAAAAGTTTCTCATAGAGCTTCCATTTCATAATTATGTTCTTAGTTGTCATCTTTTCAGCCTCTTTTCTCTTTCTACTAATTCCTGCACTGCCAAGTACACAGAGTCTTGTGTTCTGTACACAAGTACCATATGTGGCTAGTTTAAAATGTTTTCTTCCTGTAATGTTGAAATGACTACAAAAACTGCTTTTTCCTTTCTTCTCTCTGCCATCAGTAGACTGCCATGGGATGCCTCCTTAAAGCCAAAATGGATGCCAGATTGAGATTCAGAGCTAATCCACAAAATAAACAAAATAAAGCTGCTTATAGACATTCATATGAAGTGAGCCATTCATAGAATGATGAAAATCTCTCTCAGTGTTTAAGGCATCTATTATTTTTTACATGTATTTGAACCAGAAGTAATAGGTCATGTCCAAGAGTGGGTCTAAGCCACATGGCAGAGTGTAAAGGCAGTTTCACAACAGGGCTTTACAATGGTATCTCCTCTCTACACTGGCAGTGACTTTCGTAGCAAGATCCTTCCTTGACTCTGTCTTGATACACAGCAGCTATTTTCATATTATAAATATACACAATACATTATTAAAAACTATAAAATCAAGTAAGACATTTGAAAGCCGCTTCTAGAAGACCCTCAGTAAGGTAGGAAACTTTATTCAACTGACCTTACAATATGTCATGTATCCAACTTCCCTTTCCAAGGGAAAGAAAACCTGCATGTTTCCTAGTTCTACTATGGGCTCTCATCAGCCGAAGTTCATGACTTGTCCTAATAGATTTCCTGTGAGTCCGGCTACAGATGAATTCTCTGCTTACACACAAGCCTCACTTCTTCCCTTTCCCTGTCATTTGCCAGGCATTCAGCAGAGAACATATTTATACCTTTGCTAATGGAACTCTCTGGGACTGAAGGATGGTACAGGCTGCAAACCTGGCAGACTGCCCATCCTACACTCCTTGCTGTGGAGCGCTGTAAAGGATCCAAGCAAGGAAAAGCCAAACCAAACCAAGAAAACAAAATATTTTCTTTCTAATGTCTCATGAAGCAGTGGGCTTAACAAAACTTCAGATGGCGCTTACTCCAGAATTCTTATTGAGCCCCTAATTTTTTCTAAGGATAAAAAATTAGTTTCTGAGCCTGCTCAGGGTAATCCTAATTTACAGGAGAGAGACAATCAATGCATCTTGAATGATTACTAACAATTCCTTTCTTCCTAATTTGGAGCTTTTATCTCCAGGCTGAGGCAGGGTTCTCTACCTATATGACACAGGCTAAGGACCAACTTGCAACTTCCTGTTCACGTTCACGCACTGGCTTGGTTATTCAACATTTTCACGGATCAGTTACTTAAAGAAATGAAACGTGCTCTAGAGTTCTTTTCTAGGAAAGCATTCTGAAACCAGGACACATTCCTAGATGCCTCCAAGTGTGGGTATCAAATGCTAGTAAAGGCATGCAAAACTGACACTGAGTAAAGATATTACAGATGATAACAATCCTAAAAAAGTGTAGTTTACCGGGCAGGTAGGTGGGACCTAAATACCCCCAGCATACAGCAAATGGCAAGAAATTATTTCTGTAATACAAAGTCTGGCATGAAGTACAGTCAGCTCACATGACTGTTGCTATTTATTAATAAAATCCATATGTGTTCCTCTGGATCTGAGTTTTGTACAAAACCAGATTGCGTTGGAAATAGGTCATCTCCATCAGACCTTCCATAGAGCTACGACTTCTTTTTGTTTGGGATACGTATTCTTGAGGCTTCAAAAATATTTCCAACTTTAGCAAAAACAGTATACTAAATAGTCACATTATTTATGTGAATATTATGTGTATATTTGTATCACATTGGCAAGCAATCGTTCATCATTAGTATTTGGCTCACACAAACCAACAGCCCTGTATGGTGTGGAGACTTCTTGGAAGTTTCTTACTTTGTTCAGGCTGTTATCATGACAGAATCTTGATCTGAGATATTTTGAGTCTCCAAGGGTCTGTTAGGTAAGACTCAGTTGGGCGTCAGCAGTGTTAGCTGTCTCCCATCATTGTTTTTGGCAGGGCCACCTAATCATAGGACTGAGCTTTCCCATTGTAAATCCTTTGGCTGTGAGATAGCCATCAGATGTTTCCACAGCTCCCACACTAGCCATAAGCAGTAGATACATACTTTGACACAGTGAGGAAGATGCACTGAAGCTACGCAGAGTTGTGACACTCACTAATGCTCTAGTGATGTTTTTGTTCAGACATACACTGAACAGATGGTCCATCCTGTTCAGGAATGGATAAGAAACTTTTAACTAGCTTCTGATTACCATCAATATTTGCAAAACACATCCATGCAGCTCCATGCAGTATCATTTACAAATCACTCCCCAGAACACCACAGACTATCCAGCCCATCCAGCTTCGCCTCTGAAATGCGTATTCCCCAGCTGGTTTTTGTAGTGACTCACTCAAAAGGGTTAGTATTACAGCTCATCATGGATAAAGGGAGGCTTGGGCAAATCCCAATGGCTGGTTCTCTCCCTCCCAGAATAATTAGGACTCAGGCCAGTCCTTCCCATGCACACCAGCTGTGCACTCCTTAGCCATTGCTAAACAGACAGATGCATAATCTGGAACTGCTAGTTGCTGTCAGTCAGCTGGCTGTGATTTCATCAGGCACAGGATAATCTCCAGGACACTTTATGAGGCAAGGGGCTCCCAAGAAAACGTCTTGGCTGTGCCACATGGGAATAAGTCAAGCAGAGAGAAGTCAAAATAACATAAAAAAGAACAAGTTCAGTTTTCCTCTAAATAGCAAGCCACTGAAGCCTGCATAACAAACTGAGCTCTCATATAGAGTTCCCTAGCAGGGAACGGTGTCCCTGAGCCTACCCAAGGGTTTCCTCTTCCTGCAGCCTGGAACACTGTAAGTCACCACTTGTGGAAACCAATGTAACTTCAGTGACCATCCTCCTTTTGCTGACATTAATCTCCTTATCTATTAGTCCAGACCTGAAGCAGATTCAGGCTCTCCAGGGTTGTGCCAGACAATTTGTGTTGCTGTATCTGCAAGGATATGACTCTCACAAAGAACACATTTGAAAGACTGCCCAAGTAAAAGGGCTCACAGCATGAACAGAGGGGGAGTAGCTGAAGCCACAGGTGTTAACACAGGCCCTGCTCTCTGTGCAGAAGCACACACCGCCTATAGACCGTGCCCTCCATGGGGATCCCTCACCTGGCCAGAGCTGTAATGCAAGAGCCAAGAGAATATATACACAAAAAAACAGATCAGCTCCTCTCTTGGAAATACAGTCAAAAGAATCGAGTCAAGCGAGTCAATTTCTATTTTGGATCTTGTCATCATCCTGTCAGTGTTACAGTGGACAAACTTCTCACAACCCTTCATTTACTATTATGTATCTAATTATGGTGATTTACAAACAGTCCAGCATCCACTAGTCTTGTCAAATGCAGACTGATTTTCTAAAGAAATCAGCATGCACTTTTAAGAATCTATCTCTGTATTTTGGGACTTTCCTTTGATATCCCAGTCCAAAGGAAGTTGGTTGCATGTGGAGTTGTAAGCACTGCTGGTTCTACAGCATCTTTTATATTCCCAAGATGAAGATCTCTATATTTCAGAAATGACATAACATACTACTAAATATCAGCAAAATAAATTACTCCTTTCAATTCACTTTGAGAGTTAACAGGCAGACTTTAAAATTCAGTGCATATGCATAATTCCTCATAGCTAAAATAATCTGTCAAAATGTCATTTATAAGGCATTTAATCTCCCAGAGAATATTAAGTTTATGAAATATTTAATAGTAGTTTTTTTAGACAGGCTGAACAGTACAATTTGCATGACTTTTTAAAAACTCTTCATTAGGAAACAATATCTCTTAGAAAAAGAAAAATCTTTGTAGAGAGAAATACTTCTTTTACTAAAAAAATACCTTCATCAGGAAAAAAATCATGAGGTGATAGAACTATAAACAGGCCAAAGACATTGCTTTTTTTCCCCTTTTTTCCCCCCAGCGGGAAGGAGTGACTTCCTGGATTCAAGAATACGTTGTGGACCTGCATACATATCCACATAGCATTTCAAACTGGAACACTGGAGACAGCTACAGTTCGGAACTTAAACAAACACAATGGTGGCTGTGGTGATTCAGTTTCCTTTTAATTAGAGCAGGTTGGAAAAATTCTTACTAAATAGTGTTTCACTGGAATTCAATGATTTGGCCACTTTAGAACTTTTCACAGACATAGTTTAGTTTCAAAGACAGTGGGAGACACCCTAAGCTGCCTCCAGAATATGCCTCACTGCCAAGCAGGTATTAAAACTTGGGTTCTTGCTGGCTGCTACGTTGTCCAGGTTGTTGACAGCCCATTTAGCAAGCTGCTGGGAACCTGAACTTGCAGGAGATGCCCAGCTGTCCTTCCCCAAACCAGGTCAAGAGCTCTGTCCCCATTAATAGAATATTCCAAGTATTTACCTTCAATTTTTTCAAATGGAACAAACACAAATGTCAAATCAAGAAAAAAAACTCTGAGAAAAAGAATTGCTACTTTTATCTCTGAGTGATTTCAATATTAAGCAACATAACTAAAATATTAAAATTCCACTTGGTAGGAACTACAAACAGGGACTACCATCATTAATAAATATAAACCGGACAATGTGTAAAAAATTTATGTCTTCAGCAGAGGCTACTTTTTGTTGATGTATACTACACCCCAGGGTGAAGGGAAATCATTGCCATACCATCCTTTATGGATATTAAAGGCAAAACCGAAGTCCTGTTAATTATCATTAATATTTATGCAGCACGACAAGTTCAAACTGACATGATAGTCTCATTCTATTATGCCTCATAATTTTCTATCCAGAGAGCACTAAATTGGCTCAGATGCAGCCAAAGAATGGAAAAAGAAACAGAACTACAGGCTGAGATCATAGAAGTACTGGAGTGAATTGTTGCCCAGTTTTCAATTTGAATTTATGAATATGAAAAAAATAAATCACCGACTGCAGAAGTTCCTTCTTTGTTTGCAACTTTTTTGGAACACTCCAGACACAGATTTTTTTTTTTCCTCTATTTCTATTTGCACTGAGCTCTTGCATTTTTTAAATTTTGAAAAGTTAAGGGATAGCAAAGAATTTGCACCTGTGCAAATAATCTGAGTTAGCTCTTTTAAATCCTGTTTGCCATTTGGCACTGATGAAAAGTTACAAAGAAGAAAATAGAAAAATCATCAACAAATTATAACCTTTTAGAGTTTTGTTTTTGAGGAATGATAAATACATTTTGCAGACTGATTTAGCATTTTGTGCTCTCTCTCTACCTTCCATGTCTAAAATGGTATATTAACAACTTGTTAGCATGGTCCTTCTTACAAGAGTTAAAGATGTAAGGAAAATTGAGCTACTGCCATCATCTTTATAGTGTTGCCCATCAAACACATCCAGTGGAACAGTGGAACAGGGCCTTAGATATTCCTTCTGCTCTGCCTATTTACCCTTTTCATCTTTTTTTTTCTCCAACTGAAACTGCTCCCAGTGAGAATAAAAATAGCTCCCAGCCAGAAAACAGCTGGTGTTGAAAGTTCGTCCTCACTTTCTGTTCCAGCCACCAACAGCAATGAATTTCATTTCAACCAATTTTTTTCTTTTTTTTTCTTTTTTTTTTCTTTTTTTCTTTTTTTCTTTTTTTTTCTTTTTTTCTTTTTTAACAAGCAGAACAATTTCAATGCTTACAGAAGCGACCGTAGCAGTGTTGGAAGTTTTTCAGATATTGGAGCCACTGGGGAAGCTTTGAAAAAAAAAAAACCTGCAAAGTACACAGGTGCCCATCAGTGGCAGCCCCAGTCAGCTGAGCTTGGAGCACTACATCTGGGCTTTCCCTGAACTTCTTCCACCCTGGGCAGCCTTCTCAAGTGCTTGCCAACAGGAATGCAGCACTGGATGCTGATCGGTCTCATTTCATACGAGACCTCAAACAATGCTTCAGTCATGATCCTGGAAGGGCATTTAGCCATAGTGGCTCTGGACTCAGTCTAGATCCTAAGTAGGCATTATAGGTCTCTCTGGGTAATGTTGCTCAAAATGGTTTATGCAGCAGATTTAATGGAAATTACATGAGTTAATCCATCAGGTCTCTCTGTGTTCCCCTGGTAGAGTCCCCCTGGAAGTATCTCAGTGTAAATGCTGGACATTTCATCCTGCCTGTGTCCTATCCCATCCTACAAATACTGTGTGACTTCACCTGTACTTCAGTGAGAAACCTTAATTTCTAAATTTAAAGCAACATTTCAGGAACTGCCAAATGCTCACACTGTCATAGTTAAGCTTTATCCCCAGAATTGCTTGTCTGCAAATATGTCAGTAACTTCTATTTATAACTCATAACTAATAATAATAATAATAATGGTTGTAGATTCAAGAACTCCAGGTTTAGTCACATGCCTGTCTTAGATACCCTGCCATAAAGTCTCATTATTTCTGTGTGCTGTAAGAAATCTTTTTCCTTTGTCACAGAATCTGACAAGAAAATTAAAAAGGCTATAAATAAAATTCTTAACAGAAAGAAATTTATTAGTCAAGATAGAATTTTGAACCAAACAGGTTATTTTTTTCTTCAATGCTCCTGTGTTTTTCAATGTGAATTTTTTATTCTCTCTTGCAAGTTAGCATGCATAATTAGAACACTGAAGTTCCCAGGAAGGAATACCATTCAGTCAACTCTCTAATTCCAGTATTCTTAATTTCTTTGAGTGAGAGGAAGACATTTGCTAAAACTGCTGGTTTTGCTCATCTGAATCATCATCTGCACATACAGGCTACATTCTTCCCTCTAACTCAAATGGATGCAGGTCTTTCTGATGAGTCACAATAAAGAAAGGGAATTATGTAAAAAGTATTCCTCCTTCAACATATCAGGATGAATCCAAAATAATAAGAAATGCTGTTTTTATGCTAACATGGAATTGCACTTTGGGGTGTGGAAAGGAAACCTGGCTATTCAAAAGCAACACACTCATGCTACAGGGAACTATATCATATATTTCCTTTCACCCTATTTCAGTATCATATGCAAAAATAAATGAGATTTTGTGGCAAACATGTTGATCTGGAAGTAGTCCTAGTGCTCTGAAGATGTGTAGAGGACCTCCACTACAAATGATCCACTACAAAGCTGTCATGTATGCAGAGTTATACACACTGCAATCCTGGCAGATTTTCCTTTTTGGAGACAGAAATGTACAGTATGGGAGAAAGATATGTGGTTTTTAAGTGGGGAATTGTATATAGCTGAATTGACAACTCTTGGTGTAAAGATTCAATTACATTTAAGGGGTCTGGTTTTGCCACCAGCATTTCCACGCGTCCTTATAATGCACATTAATGGCCCAAAAAAGTCCATTGCAATTACTCAGGTGCGTATGGTTGACCAAACTGGACTCTGTACAGGTAATAACAGTAATTTATAGTTTAAATTTCAACTCTATTTAGTGGCCAAGATACAATATTTCAGTATGATAGGATTGTTCTATGTCACTCTGGTTCTTTTCCATTTCTAAACTTTCCCAGGTTTGGTGGTCTTAGTTCTGCCCTGAGCTTCCCCTTTCCACTGCAGAAAAAAATGATCCTGTAATTGTGCTGCATTTAAGGGTTTTGGTTGGGTGGGGCTTTTGTCATTATTGGTGGGTTGGTTGGGTTTTTTTGCAGGGGAGGAAGGCATATGCAAACCAAAGTGTTGCAAGTCCTGTAACAATGTATTTAAGAAGGAGGGTCGTGCTGACATTAATCATATATTCATCAGAACTGCCAGGGAAAATGATGAAGTTATCATTAGCTCTTCTGATCTCTGCCTTTTCTTTCCATAACTGCACTTAGAAACACTCTTATAAGGGACTAGACAACTATTTACATTTTCTTTTTCTCCATTCACATGAAAGGGGGATCATATTTGTAGTAAAAGAGGCAAATTTTATATGTATTTTTTTGTACCTGCTTGTACCAGATTTTTAATCTGATCAGTTGCACTTTAACCTGATCATATGCTGTATTTAAGGTCCCAACTTCTTTTCCTGTATTCAGGGTTTCATTTGGAAACAACTGCATGAAGAAAGGGCTCTCTCAAGCTTCAGAGCTGATTAATACACATTATTGTTATTTTTGATTAAAATAATTCAAGTATCTAGGCTTGGCCCGTCTTTTTTTTTTTATTGATGGAAATGACAAAAGAGAATGGTGCCCTTGCTCTTTGATGTTCTTTTCTGGAAGAGAAAATGTACTTGAAATTCCTATTGTTGCCTGGTGTAATTTTCAAGTGAAAATTCTTTTTTTTTTTTTTTTTCTGATGTAATGTGTTTGAAGCTTTCCCTGGGTTTTTAGATTGCCACAGACACTGAAATAAGCTGTAGGAAGGCAGATTCACATGGATGTCATGCTCTTTGTAATACCTGGGTTGTCTGACATAGCTGACATAACAAGAACAATTATATTGGGGAAACTAGAGTTAAAATTATACTTTGCTCATTCCAAAACAACATGGAAGGAACATAAAAGCAGATTCAAAAGCAGATACTGAAAATTCACACCTACAGGAGTGGCCAGTCAGAATTTCATCTGGACATGAATTAGGGAAGGCAACATGAATTAGGGAAGAGAACATTTAGGTGACTCTGTGGGACTTACCCTAACAACCTTGAATTCCATACAGTCCCTCTCTATGCAGGGTGCACTGGGGTTAACGCTTCTTAAACCATCTTTTGTGCTTTCCTTGGTTATTTTGTTGTTTAAAGCTGTTTCATTTTTGGAGAAAGCACACAGAGTTATTCTTGTCCTCCCCCCTCTCTGTGTATATGCTATCCAATCAGCAACAGTGGAGATGGAGTAAAGAATAAAGTTGTGGTTTGACAGATACAAGCACAGTGATTTTTTTCAGAGTTCAGCAAATAACTGGTCAGTGAAACTCCTCACTCCACAGAATATAATGTCCTGAGTGATTAGACTACATAAGATCATTAATTCCATTACTGAACAATGGTCCTTTCAGGATGATTTTCTGCTTTTGAGGCAGAAGCAACTCTGGATACTACTTGTAACAATTCAGAGAAAAAAAATTCAAAGACTTAAGTATAACAGAATCAGAAAGAAACCAAACGATGTGGGAGAATTTGGACAAAATAACTGTATTTCTCAATGTCTGACTCGCTCCTGATTTTTTTTTTTTAACAGAGTTTATTCCTTAACCTCTGACATTGTGGTTACTTCTGTGGGCTATTTCATCAGAAATCAGTTGAAATAAAAGATGGATCCCTGTCCTGACAAATTCAAAGAATGTGTCTATTAGATATTATTCGGACTAGTGCAAACAAAAAATGTAAACTATAAAGTACTCCTGATGTTTCCCTTTTACAGAGAGCTCTGGGAAACAAAACAGCTGGTGTGATCTAGGCTGACTACAAATAAAACTGACATGCATTCTTAGGAATATGCATAATTTAAGTGAAGTGACAAAGAAAATGGAGACCTGGACTTGAACAAATGAAAGCAACTACTAATCTATAGAGGTGAAATTCTGAAAAACACAAATGTTATGTATAAGCTGACTTCCAATTTTCAAATGTGAAGGTGCTTAAAGCTCTTTCTATGCTACAGTTTATGCTGCAAAGGGTATATAAGTCACCTCAAAACGTCTGGAAACTGTAGTTAGGTACTTCTGGAGACCCTTTTTTGACTGAAACAGCATTATGCAAGCAACATGAGTAAGCTTTTTTCATTCCTTTTGAAAGCTGAACAGAAGAAGGTATACAGGTTTGTAGGGGAAAGGCTGCTGATGGGTAAAGGGTAAAGTCTCCTGTCCAGCTTGCTGTTCCTCTATCTTTGTAATAGATAAGTTATTTGACACCTCTATGTAAAAAACCCACAATGTTTTTACTCTGATTTAGCACTATCTCTGTCAGACGTTCTTTATTTAGGACTGACCAGTTTTTCTACTTTTGAAGATAATGTTTCATATCTAGATAGACTAGTGTAACCCTTAGTGATTGCAGCACCATTGATTCTTTTGTGGGTAGAAGAAACAGTTTGGATTGCAGGTGGTACTGAATTTCCAAGGAGCTACACAGGCCTGCATGCAACTGCTGGCAACTGTGTGAATTATAGCCAAACACATGGATATCTGACAGCAACAGCTCAGTTCAGCCTTAAGTGCCTATATTTTGAAATTTTTGAGTCTATTAAAAGGAGACAGAAGAACATATTTTACTAACTACATAACACTTCTTATCTTTTTCATATGTTTTCCCAACATTGGCCAGCTCTCCTAGCCTAGTTTACAGCAAAGCCATTGGAAAAGCTGTCTTTTTGTTTTTCACAGAAAGGATCATGTGGAACATAGATCAAAATGGGGAATGTATGTCAAAATGTGATTATACACTACAACAGAAATTGAAAAGGGAGGAGCAGAAGCAATCCTGTTAGATTAGCAATTTTTCTACTGCTAGACTTAATTTGAAGTTCACTTACAAGTGAACTCAGTTTCAGTCCAAGTTCAGTTTTAAAATGAAACTACTGGGTTTAGTGCCACAAGAAGAGAGGAAGTGGCTTTAAAATCTTGCAAAGGAATTAATACTACGCATATTTCATTGCATAAGAATATATGGTTTATCTCTCCTATGTGATTATTAGGGCTGGACTTGGCATAAAATCCATTCCCTGCATAGCTTCAAAATAGGCTTGGTTAAGTGCTGGGGTGTTTTTCAGCCAAGTGCAGGAACCTAATTGCAGACACATCACACTATAAGAAGTTGTTCTCATGATATCTCTTTGCAGGCAAAAGGAAATGAGCACTGGAAAACTCATAAGAAAGTCTGCTTGTGAAACATTTCCACCCTCACTTCCAGACCAAAGAGGTTTGGACAAGTTTTGGTTCAAGAGACTAGTTTCTGGATGCTTATCTGAACTGCACATTCTGAATTTCTTGAGGTTCAGTGTTGGTTGCTATTCATTTGAAGAGCTATTGGCTCTTCCATACATATAATCAACAAAAGCCTTTCATCCAAAATGCTTCCAGCTTGTTCTGTCGTGTTTCCAGTATATGCTCATAAACCTGCAGTGTTGAAACAAGCTGTTTTCTAGCATAAAACAAAACAAAACTAAAAATTGCATAAGGTTTCTACACTGGGCTCTTCTACAAATTTCTTCAGTTTATGTAGGAAAAAAGTATCTTTTGCAAAGTTCTGGGTTTTTTTGATGGGATCTCAGAATATAGCTAACTAAAGAACTAAATCTTTTTAACATATGTTGTTTTCCTGCACTGGGTGAGAATATAATAACACCTCTAGAACACACAGCTTGAAAAAGAAGGCCTAAGAAAGTAACAGTTGCATTAAATGGTATTTTTTTACTTACCTGATATCTAAGTTTTTGATCACATGAAAGCCTCGTGCAGCATTTTAGATCAGTTTCAAATGTGAAACTTCTAAACCTTCATCTCATCATGTTATAAATCAGCTACAATTTTACTGTTCACCATATTAAAATATTCTCCATAAGCCATCTCATTACAGTCTTCACTAGATCCCCTTTCAAAATTCCTCCTCTGAGGTCTATCAGTCCAAAGATTTGTATTACATCCTATTGGACTTTCTCTAGTTCTCCCAGATACTTTGGTAAGAATGCCACCAAACACAAACTAATCTTAGAAAAGCTCACCATAACCCAGAGAACACAGCCAGGGCTCTTCAAAGACAGAATTTGCTGCTTGATCCATGGTACACTGAGCAAAAATTCATTAATAAGGTGTTCATGATAACCAATATCATGGGTCTTGGTGGGGGTTTTTTGGTTGGTTGGTTGGTTTTTTTTTGGTTTTGGTTTGGTTGTTCTTTTGGTTTTTTTTTTTTTTTTTTTTTTTTTTTTTTTTTTTTTTTTTTTTTTTTTTTTTTTTCTGACTATCTAATGTTGATTTAAAAATACACAAGTCCCTGGAACACCGACAGTTCCTGGCAGTTTACCTGGCTGAACCTCACATTAATGTATATCTGTCAGATTAGTTTGTGTCTTTTTCTTTCAGTCCAGGCTGTATAAAAAGAAATCTTTCCCATTTTAGTCTTCTTCCCCATCTTTTTCTCTGCCCTAGTTCTTCCTCTTAGTTGCCACTTCACACTGAGGAAACTTGCAGTACTATGACTAACTGTGGAGAGAACAAGTCATAAATTAGTCACTAGCAAGATTTGCAGGCCCACAATGACTTAAAACATTACACTAGTTTCTGGCCAAAGATCAAGCTCCTAGAGATCATTGGGTACATAGATCTAAAAAAGCACTAATGAAAAATTTTGGCTCTTAACTGTCTACCTGTGTAGACTCTGGTTACACAGCATTCTAATGAGCCACCAGCAAAGGGAGCCAAGCAGCTTCTCACGGAGATGTTGCCTTTTCTGCTTCTTTTTGCTGTGCCAGGAGGTAAACACAGTATTATGAATTTTCTTTTCTAATCTTTGTGACCCAAGACATAAATTGCAGTGCATTAGTCCTGCTTTTACCTAGAGCAAACCAGATTTTTTTACTACAAATTTTCAAAACTCTTCAACCGAAAACACCTCATTGTATATCACTCCAGACAAGCATGAAAACAAGGCTAATAAAGCAAAAAACCAGTTCCTTGTTTAATGAACTGTTCATAAACAGGCTTGCATGTCTCTGACTAACTCATGGCACTGGGCACACAGACACACATCACATGCTAGAGCTATCAGCTAAAATCTGTGTGAGGCAGGAAGTCTAGGGTTGTTGAATCTCCAGCATCCTTCCAGTGAGAGCACAACTTTCAGCAGCTTCACTGGACATGAAAGAATTTCGTGTCCTTTCCAAGGAAAGCTGTCTGCAGGCAGGCTCTGCTCAGTGCAGTAAACTCATGCTGGTAGCAGAACTAAGCTTCCACCACCTCCACCCCTGCTCAACCTAAGGCTTGAAATTGTGTTATTTGGTGATGCATGTGCAGGCAAATGGGAAGGAAAGGTGGGGAGGAATCCCCAGCCTGGATGATCAGATTCTCTGTTCAAGGACTCAGCTGTCTTCTCCTCGACCAGTGCCTCACAGTCACAGCTGGTTCTTAGCTGGAGGGAAAATACCAGTTGTGTCAACTGATAATTTCTGTGGCAGCAGCAAGTACAAGAGGTCATTGAAAACTGAAAGTGAACACTTTTGTAGGTTATTATTAGTGGCTGAGAGATGGAAATGTGATTCTCTGACAAATAGCAATTTTCTGACTTGGACTTTCTTTGAGAAAGCTATTCCCGAGCACTGCCATCATGCCACTCTTCAAGACAGCACAGATGAAAGCAAGAAGGGGATTTCTCAGGGAATGTTTGTAGTTTTTCAACACTTAAAAAAACCCCAAATCAATTCCTGCAGTATTTTCTCTGAAATGCAAAGGCTCAGGCTGCCAACTCCACTTCCCTAGCAGGAAACAGACTCTTTTTCAGCTTAAGTACTCCCACTTCTTCTGTTCACTGATTGATTTTGTTTTGCTTGACTTGACAAAACCAGGTTGGACAAATCTGAATTATCTCTATGTTGCTGACTGGATCAGCTGCAGATCCTTTAGTATGCTTGTCATTTAGTCTTATAAATTACATTAATGAGGGCCGTAAATCTTAGCTCTGTGAGGACATAGCTGTACAATAAAAAACGATTCAAAGTTTTAAAAAAGCAAAGATGCCCCTAGAACACAGGCTGTTCTTTAGATGAAATATAACCTGTCTTGGAATTTGCCCTGGATTTCTGTTGTTTAGTTTTCTAAAAATAGGTTACCTTCTTTAAAGAAAAAAACCCAAGCTTGCTTAAAAGGCAGAAGAATAGAAGGAAAACCATTTCACATGGATCCATGCAGTTATACACGGGTAGAAACATGTGACAAAATGTTTTGCAAAAATATCTTAAGAGTGGTCTAAAGCTTTGTTCTGGTATATTTATCCATAGATTTAATGCCTGACAATAATGCTATCTACTAAGCAAAAAAAACCCCAAAACCAACAACAACAAAAAAACCCAACAACAACAACAAAACCATCCCCAAACCAAAACATATATATATATATATATATATATATATATTTTCTGTTTGTCCTCTGTTTATGTCTAAATAAAATCAATAAGAAAATGAAAGAAATAGGGACTGTCAAGAAATCAATGAATAGAATCACTAAGTTATCAGCAGAAAGAACCACGCTTAAAATGCAAATCCTCTGACATTCAGTACTGCAAGAAACACAAGAGGTATTGAAGAGCCAGTTTTTTCAGAGGTATAGAAGGGTTGTTAAAAAACGATATAATGCTTACACCTTTTACAAGTTCTCTTTAAAAAGCATTTAGAATTCAATAAAATGTATTAAATGAACAGTCTGAGTCATACACTAAAAAGTTTAGGTCCCTACACTTTATATTGAGGTGCCTAGCATAAGAACCAAAGTCAATAATATGATCTCAGATGGCAGAAATTTTGAAGATATTTGTTGATTGACTTAGTTTAGATAAGACAACTTTCTCTCTCTATAGATATTATTCCCACAAAGTAATATGTGTATTTTTTATTATAATAGATTATTGAGCCAACAAAAATATTTTAAGATAAACAGCTAAAAGAAATTTATTACTTGTCTGAAGTAAACATAAACAAGTACAAGTAATATGCTTATTTTTGAGAATCATACTAAAAGATGATTCATAGGGCATGCATATTAATTTTTAGCAATATTAAAATTCTCTCTCTTCCTCATATTTCTGACGTTCCTTGACATAAACATATAAAATTTCCATTTTCATGATCTTGGTTTTTGATACAGCTTTTTAGCTTGCCCACAAGGACTAGAGTCTATAACTAATGCACTTGCACTCACTGTTTGACAGGGCCACAAGCATTTCACAAAGTCCAAGATCCTTTTGAGCACACATGATTTATTCACACACTGAAAAATGCTCTGCCATTTATTGCCCAAGTGTAACTTGTTAGACTCAAATAGAGTTTTTCTTACTTTCTTAGCTATTCTGCATCTGATCTGCAGGTTCTAATATATTGGATGTCTTCTCACACCTCCAGTATTTCTTTTATGGACACCCCCCATGAAACATCAACAGTTACAAAAATTCTTCAACATTCTGCACCTCTGTGCAACACTAATAACCAGACACTTTCCACCACCTCTGCAAAGTTCTTGTTAACACTCTTCATTGTCTGGATCAGGCTCACTCCATTAATCACATGGACCTCTACTGAGGAGTGCTGATGACCAGAGAATAATGGATGTGTCAGTACTTCTCTAGTGTCCAGCAATTAGTAAGTTCCCAAGTAAACTCCTTCCTATTCTGAGAATTACCCATTTCCTAAGGACCTTCCAACTCCCTTAGAAAAAGGGATGTAAAATTTTTTTTTGTCATAACATTTCCATGCAGAAGTATTATTCTCAAAATGCTTCTACTTGAAACTGTGGTATGGCTTTTACTGTACTTTGTTGGTTTTCAGAATGTCCTCTTTGAAAATGAGCAGAAGGATGACTGAGCGGTTACAAGACTGACCAGACCACAACATAGTAGAATGTCTCTTTTTCCCAAGAATATTGCATATTAACCCAATTATATAGTTTCTGCTTGATATTCCAGCATCCCAGGCATTTTAAGTTTTGATAATTTCCTTGAAGCAATTCAGTTTTATCTCATCACTCCATTACATCATACAGATGTTTCAGGGCTCAGCACTGTGATGACACCAGTGAGCTGGAGGTATCTCCTGCAGTACCAGAACATGCCCCCTGTGTAGTTTACATTTAAACACATCACTTGCATCTCACAAGACAGTTAGTGTTTTAGTGACTATGTGCAGTTCAGTTAACTGGATGCACAGGCTCAGGACACAATGTCACAGAAGGAATTGACACACACAGGTCCAATACTTTTTCCCTATCAGCCCATGCTGACCTTAACATTGCATCTTGCTATCAGTGTAAGGCACCCAGAGTATTTCAGCTAGCACCATCTCTAAGGATCCACAAAATGCAGTTAGCAGCTCTAATAATAATTTTTTTATTATAAGAATGAGGTTCCACTCAATCTCCATCCTATATGTTTTCCTACAAGGTCTGTACAGACAATTAGCTAAAGCTAGTTGGATCCTGCTCTGAAATCCAGCTTCATAACACTGCTGAAAACTACTCAGTAAAGACAAGGGAAGGGTGGAAAAAATGACAGAAAGACAAGAAAGAGAAAAGTCCAGCTCATTTCAGTGTCAAGAAACTGATAGATTTTTCAGCTGCTCACAGCTCTGTAATCTCAGCTATGTTTCAGAAACACCTATGCCTTGTAAAAATTAGTAGCTATAAAGGATGGAATCAAAATGTGCTCAGCAGATGCTGCCACCAGTCTTGCTGACACATTTAAGTGCTTATTCCAAATAGGATACACTGGCTCTACAATTACCCTTCACAAGTTCTTTGTCTTTTAAGTATTAGTCTTCTATCTCCTTTGTAATCTGATTTAGTGACTTCCTAGAAATTTCTTTTTCCAAAGCTGTAACAGTTTGTTTTTCCTCAATAACACACAACAGGTGTGTTCATCATGAACATTTTGTGGCCTCTTCAATGACACTAGAGCTTGGGTATTTCAGCTTCATGCAACATTTTGGCAACATCCAGAATTGAAAAATCAATGGGAATTTGGTCAGCTCAGAAGGGTGTGTTACAAATCACGGCCCAAGATTACACTAAATTGTCATTTATAGGAGTATCACTGAAATTAAAAGAACGAAAACCGTTCTCTGTCCCATTCCTTCACTGCTTCTCACAAATGGATCTTTACCACAGATGTAAAGTTATATTTCAACCCTGTCATGTACCTTAGAAACGTTGTAGACTACAGAAAAAAATCATCAGAGCCATATTCATACAAGCAAATAATATCAAAGTATGACTAAAATTGTAGAAGTGCTATTTAGGAGGAAATTGTAGCTCAGAGAAAGCAGTGCTTCCAAGTTGCACTAGCAGCCTATTTACCTTAGCTTTTTACCACTATCAGTTATTATCCTGCTCATTTAAGCAGGATTTGTCTCTTTTTGGTTTTGTGGGGGGTTTTTTTGTTTGTTTGTTTTTGGGGTTTTTTTAATAAGTTTTTTTGTTTGGTTTGTTCAGTTGGTTGGTTTTTAAAATTATTATTATTACTATTTTTATTCCTTAACAAATACTGATAAAACAGTTGGAAGAAATATGCTTCTGGCCATGAGGGCAACTAATTTCCTGGAATTACAGTAAAACCACTTATCTCATCTACCACCTATCATTATCAATTACCGTGTTACAAATCCTGGAACAAACAAAAGGCCAGGAATGTGGAAAACCAGGTTATAGGGCTCCTCAGACATTTTGTTGTGGCCTTTTCATTAAGTCCAAGCATAATTACAGGTATTAGGAACAAAGACAGCAATAGTAAATCTGATCAATGAAATTACATAATTAAATGGCCCATTGTAATTTGTGATGGCACCGTCCAAGAAACAGAGATTAAAATATGTTAGAGCAAAGTGGCTACCTTGGGTGGCTGACTGGGACACTGATCATCACTTCTGTCATAAAAATCAAGTTGAATTTATCACCTACAGAGTATAGAAAAGGTCTATCCTTCACTGGATGCTATGGCAAAACTAATTTTTGCTGTAATTATAAATCCTCAAAGTTTAATCTTGTAGCCATCCAACCTGGAAAGAATCCAGACTTTGTCACTGTGATCATCTACCAGAAAGGTCAACAATTTTACTTTAATGACACACAGTTTAAGGCGCCAAACTCCCATTTTTTGTTCACTTCTGCAAGGGAAAAGCCTGACAAAGATCAATAGGAATAATGACTGAATGAGGACTCATTTAAAATTTTAGTCTTTGGCCCAACATCAATAATTTTAACACTGGGCTAATTTAATCTCTGATGCCATTCCACTTATCTCAGTTGACAATTGGTCCTGTCTTAAATTGTACCATTAATTTTAAAAGCACTTAAGTAGTTCTACTTTTGAAAAACATACAGAAATCACCTAAGAAATTGATCCTGAAAGCTAAGTTTCTATGACCTTTATGAACAAATGTTGCATAAAAATATCCATGTCTTTATACCAATACAGAGCTTCATGAGAAAAATCAGAAAGTTACATTAGATCCAAGGGAAAATATGCCTGATAAACCCTACACTGAGATTTTTATGTATTTCCAGAGAACACACTGAAAAAACCCCAGAGAGGTCTTTGCTTATTTTGACTTCTTGCCTGGTCTGAGGGTTTGTTATACATCTAAAAGTTGAACTGAAATACTAGAAACCTCAGTGAACTTAGACTGTTTTCAGCAAGGCAGGATTTGGGGCTTAGACTCATTAAGGAATGTCAATCTGATGCTACAGTCAATCTTAAGGAAATTGTCTGCTTTGAGGTTTAACGGGCCTCCCATAAAAGATGAACCCTGGATATACAAATTCACAAAAAAAAAAAAAAAGACGTATATAAATGAGATTATTTAAAATATCAAAACACACATTCTCCCCACTGTTTAAAATAAATAAATAAATTTACAGGGAAAAAAAAAAGACAAAAAATGGTGTAGGTGGACTCTGTATTACAAATTATTTTTTTAATCTCTTCATTATATACCCAACACGTATCTAGGAGGGTTTTTGCCAAGCCATGAAGCTTGGCAAAATACTTTAGGGGAGCAGTTCAGGTCCACAGGCATGCAAAAAATAATTCAATGACCCCAACTGATTTTTCTTTTGTTTGTTATGATTTATCCTGAATGTGGCTTTTCTTTCCAGAGCAGTCTTTTCCATTTTGTTCTATTTTGCTATTTCATTGATGAGGAATGCATCAAGGGACAGATGAATTAATCTCCAATTCCATGTGTACCTGTGAGTACTTCAATGTGTTCAAGAAAACAAAGCTTCCATAACCACTGTCCTGACAGATAAAGGCACTTTTTTTTCCACGGTTGTCCTAGAAGTACACAGTAAATGCTCTCTTTTGTAATTCCTGAAGGCCTCATGCAGGACACTGGAATTCCCATCTGTACAACACACTCTTTCATCTGTGTGATCACCAACACATGTCGAGTATGTTTCTGAAGGTCTGTTTTAAGCTACGGCCATGGGACATCATGTGATCACTGAATCATTTTCTTCCAGTTGAGGGTACATTTTATCTTGCCAAACATTTTCATAGTTTGTGCAAGCAGTTCCTGAAGTCTGATTCAGCTGCTCATGATGTGTCTGTCTGCTTGTCTGAGTGCAGGGGAAGGTTTAGGATTTCATATTCCTCTCCACGTTCTGACTTTTAATCCTGTAAAATGTTTCCTGAGTGTTGAACATATGCCTGTTTGATTATTCCTGGCAAATGGTGTTTAGGAACAGTTTGTTGATTAATTGTAAGCCATTCTGTGATGGTCTTCAAAGAACACCTTAATAATTTTAAATAAGCCTTGAGAAAGATAACTTTTTTCTTCATTCCAATGTACATTCTGCAGCAGCATTTTTCATTTTAATGAAAATAATATTTTCATGATGTATTAAGAGAGATTTTCGGGGATCTACATGTATGCTTATCTACAGCATATTTAGTAGGATTTATTGCATACACCCTCCATTTAATGAGGTCAAATACACACAGCAAAATCTGTTCACCAAATAAAATAAGTCAGGCAGCTGCAGACTTCAAGTAACTGAAGCAGCGGAACCAAAAATCTAGTAGCAAAATATAGTTCTCTCTGGAAGTATTCTGTTTGGGATCTTTTTGCGACCAGTTCAATGCACATACAAGATATTTAATCTACTAAAGCAATGATAACCAGGGAATTAGGTTAATAATCAGCACTATCAGCCAAATACTGCCCTCACTCAATCTCTGCTTTTCATACCCGCAGGCCACAGTGCTACCCTCCACTAGGACAGTCTAGTGATTACACCACAGTCAGACACACTGTTAAACATCAGAAGGTACAGGCACATTAGGAACTCTTTCAGAGCCACAAGGCTTTCTTTTTCACCTTATTTTGATTTCTTTTTCCTTGGAGATTCTCCTGGTTAGCGTTACATGTAGGTTGCTGAAAACTGTCTAGTATAACATCTGATGTAAACTGTTTAGTATGATCAATACCACAGCTAAGCCTAGGCATACACAAGGCTTTCCTAAAATTGTAAACTCTTAAAAAATCTAGCTATTGGAGACACAGAAGGCCTAACAAGCGAGCAGGCCCATTTCCCAATTTCATTTAAATGCTCGGATTTTCTGTGCTGCATTCAATTTAGTTTTAAACTCTCTCAAATGACATGGCTTCCTCTGCTTCCTGCAGGAGACAATTCCATTCTCTAACATATCTTTCTCTAAGAGATAAATGTTTCCCCTGGTATTCTGCATAATTGCTTCTTTTTAAATTAATCCCATTAATGTAAATTATACTCCCTTTCCTTTAATTTGTATCATTGTTTTTCAAAGGAAACATAACAAAACTTTTAATGAAAAGGAAGACTGCCCTCTGTAAACAGTAAGAATTCATGTTAGAAAGAAAATTTACCTTCTATGAAGCAGGGCATTAATATGATGAAAAGCAATACAGGACTGTAGCTCATGCTGTGGTATGGTCAAACAGAACTTCAACCATAAAGTTGCAAGACCTTCACTAATTCCACTACATATTATTCATGTAGGCTATGAATCTGGTAAACCTTTTTCCACTGGTGAACCTTACTCACTAATCACGTTTAATTAGCAATTTATGTAAGGGCTCAGCTCCAAGGTCTTTGAAGTCAGTGGGATTCTTTCCATTAGTTTCACAGGGATCTGGATGATCACTGTATTATACATGAAAACCACACTGCATTTGACAGTATGCTAACAGCATGAAAGTAAATAATGTGTGAATATAAAGAAATTAGGGTTTTAAAAAATATCTTTTACATATTTTACCTCTGCAAAAGTGTTTCTGATGAAATCATCTGCATCCTATATTTTTAGGGAAAGTTTTTCAAACCCTCTCAACACTCACTTTAAAATTATTCAAAACTGTAGCAGCATGCCAAGTGAAGTATCAATTTCTTTGACAAAAATTCATTTTCCATATGGTTTCAGCAAAAAAGAGCTTTAACCTGTTTACAGTAGTTATAAAAGCAGTAACTTGAGCACCTCTCCTCAATGTTACTAGACCAATTTAAGATAAAGTTTCACAGTGCATGTATTATCACTTTCTTTCTTCTCCCTTTCTAGTTATCTGGTCAGTTGAATTTCACGGAACAAGTTTTCCTGTGGGAGTATAGAGGAAAGCACCAATGGCAGCTGCGTTCTACCTCTCTTGCATAAAGTTCAGAGGGGTTAAAGGCATTCCAGCAAGAGCTCTCCACCAACTCTGCCCTCTGCCTCTCACAGGGAGAGAGACTTGGTGTTCTGAATGGTGGTCAGTTTTCACCCAAGCAAAACAGGCTGATGTGTTGGAGAGGAGATAGCATGTCACAGCTTTGCTCAGTGAGGTATCCTAAACCTCCTGAGCCAGGCATAAACACATATACACCCATATCTAATATGGGGACTTAATCTCTCTGCCTCTCCTAGGAACTCTCTCTCCCCTTACCTACCTGAAGGCTGAACTCCCATGTTTGTGCTAAACCATTGCTGGCCCGCTTAAAGTAAACAAAGTAGAGATAATGTTGCTTTACTTTCCAGCCAGAAATGCTGGTTTTCTGCTTAAATGCATACCTTTGATGGTGGCTCATTGGCAAAACTCCCCTTAGGTAAAAGAAACAGAATTATGCAATTTTCAGCTAAAATAATTTTGCCCTTAAAGAGAGAGGGAAACATATCTAATCCTTTTTCCCAAGGAGAGTTCACTTTTGAAATTATAATTACTTTATTGGTCTAAGCTCATGTCTATTTAAAAAAAAAAAAAAAGAAATTTAGACCAAGGCTTACATGAAGCTAGCAGGCAGCAATCTAATGGAGCTCTGTGGTCTGTATGGGCCAATGTTCCTGGAATAAAGCATATTACATTCACAAATTACATACATAGATGTGTGTATATACAAAGATACAGATCTTAATAAGACATGAAGTACAATCAGTCTGTATTATTTCTACATTTCCATATTTCAAGGTGAAAGAGGACAGTGCTGTCTCCTTATCACTCTGTCGATCTTAGAAGTCCATTTTGCAGACTTGAAAGGAGTGAAGCTGAAAGTCTTGGAACATCTCATATTTAATGGGACTGAATGAACTAACTGCTGTGAAAGTACACTGTTACAGCCTAATAAAACTGCATACCCAGCAAGGCTATTCTCTCTACAAAAATGTTCTCTTCACACATTGCAATTATGGTGCTGGGTCACAGACGTGCAGTTCAACCTACCGTAGGAGCACATGGCTAGTACTAGTTAATGGATAAAGTTCAAGACATTGCATTTCTCACAGTTAAGGGGTCTGTGATGTTTTACTGTCAGTGCAGATGAGGTATTCTCTCCCCATGCCATTACCCAGCATGCAGAACATCAGAATCTCACCCAACAAGCAGCTGGGAAGCAGCCGCTCACCTGAGACTCCTACAAAATTACCTGCACAATATGGAATAGACTAACAAAGATTTCCTTTACTTTCCCCAGTCATGTCTTTTTTCATCTCTTCAGTACTTGGGAAAGCTCTGATGCAGTTTTTTATGGCTCGGCACTTCCTCCACTGGGCAGCAATTATTTACAGTGGTTAGGAAATCCGGTTTTCTTCACTGCTGTGGAAAGAAACAGTTAATTTTTGTTTCTCATTAGACTTGAGCATGGAGTTCATTGTGTCTCAAAAGCAGAGGAGTCACTAGAAAATATCTGTGCTGTTCTCTGAGCACTCAAATGTGTTTGCCAGAGCAAAAGGCTCAGATGGAGTAGAGATTTCCCTCTACTGGAGGGCATTTTCCTGGCATTTGGGGTGATGCTGGTGCTGAGAGAAGAAATAGGTACTGGGCTGCAGCTGGTTTAAGAATTTGCTGATCCACCACAGGTGAGATACTATTCACTAAAATCTGACTCCTGTCTCCTCTGTTCTTGGAGACTTCTGCTGCCAGACATCAGTGAAGCTTCACCTCTTCCATTTAAAATTGAAGGCCAACCCAAATGCTACTTTCACTCCACATTGCCAGGGGTTCCCAGTTAATAACGTTCCAAAGCTCCAAAACTGGGATGTTTCTCTGTAGCATTTTTATAAGCCTCTTAAGTTCCTGCATGGACTGTAACAACCTCATTTAAGCCACAGGGTATCTTCATTGACATCAGCAAATTTGGCTCAATATCCTCCAATGGATGGGCAATTTGTTTTCATAATAAACAATACCACAAATCACAAGTAAAGCAGCATAGCTGCCAAAATGTCTTTAGCCTTTGTAAGAAAAAAACCAAACTCTGCTACAATCAAAGGATTTTATTTTCCTTTTGGTGAAGTGAAATATTGCATTCTCTGTAGGTTCCTGTCTCAGATTCTATCAAACAGTCTTTTGGCATTAGGGACAGTACAGATTGCCCTGCAGTGTGAGACTGCAGAAAGCCACCTTGGAACAGGAAAAAGGAAAATTATAAGAAAGATTTCAAGCAAAACTGAATGTGAAAACTATGAGAAAAATTTAATTCCCCTTATGAAGGAAGGACATTATTAAAACTACTTGTTTGCTTCCCCTTTCTCTGAGTTACTATTGCTATTTTAACTTCTTACCCTCTATGGAGGAAGGAAAAACATTTCTTTTTCTGAATAAGCATTAAATATACAGGAAACTTATGATGAATTCACCAGGCAAACGCTTGCTTAAATGTAAGTATAAGTATAACTTAGGTGGTGAAGTTCATGTACCATGGAAACACCTCAGAGAGATGTTATTTAATGGTGAGGCATTTCTCCACTCCATATTCAAAGTAAATAGCACCCATAAACAGTTGGTATTCACCAAACATAGGAGCACTGGATTTGGATGCATTTCCATGTACATTTCCTTAGTCTCTGATGTGCCCTCTTCCTAAGCAAGTAAAAGGGAACAGAGTACACACTGTCTTGAGAAGTACAATTTGCTTTTCTAAAAGCTGCCTGAATGCTAGCAGTGCCAAGCCCTCAGTACATCTCCTTAGTTAGGTTTTGTGGCAGAACTTAGCAGTATTAATTATTCATTTTCACTTTCTTCCTGAAAAATAGTAAATAGCACAGCATACAGCATACACGTGCATTTTAACTGCCAAGGATATACTATTTTACTTGTAGATTTTATTTCTGTAGGCTTGGTTTGTTTTGAGACTTAAAAACCCTCATGAACAACCAAGATAAAAGTGTCACTAAGACCATTCCCTTCTGAAATAAGCAGCATGTATTAGCCTACATATCATAACATTTTAAGTATGTTTCAAATAAAATAGAAAGCACAGATGAGTGTTTTGAACTCGGTTCAGGAATCAGTTCGAGTTTGGAGTATAGAAGAAAGGTCTGATAGTTTCTTGTTTAAGTACATCTTCTCTCTCCTCTTCTAATACTGCTCCTTCCTGGCTCTTAAAAACCCATAGATGATGATGATGATGATGAAGATGATGATGATGATTATTAGTACTATTGTTATTATTGTTATTATTTTTATTATTATTAAGCAGGATGTCCTGTGGTTTCAGAGGAATGTAGGAAGGACACATTATAAATTGTCTGTGATGCTCAGGACAACTTTCTTTGAACTGAGACCTGGGCTGTTACTGTAGACAGCTAATATGCTTCAGAAGTTGTTTTTTCCTGTAACATTTACTCAGCATGTCATGGGTTTTGGGTGTTTTTTTTTGGGTTTTATTTTGTTTTTTTTTTTCATTCATTAGAGAGGAGCCATGAAGCTGAAAGAAAGAAATATAATCTGAAAATATATTGTCTTTGTTTCTGTCCTAAAAAATCACATCCCTGGCAGTCAAGGTGAAACAATAATGTGAAATCTTTACACGTATTTAAAGAGAGCTGGGTTATGTTCCGACTTGACACTTGACTAGGATTTGAGCCACTGCATTAGTGAGGATGCAGAAGCAGGTTGCTCCTTTTGGAATGGAATGCAAAAGCAACAAATGCCTGTCCAAGGGAAAAATGGCAGAACTGTTATTTGAAAACTGTCGAACTTCATGTGCATATCAGAGGAAATTAAATGACATTTGCTTGTGCTCACACAAATTACTTCAGTGTCATGAGAAGGTACTCAAGTAAGATTTAAACTAGAAAACTTTGATCACTGTAGATCAAAGATCTACATTCAGAGGAGTACAGATATGCATTTTCTCTGTTTTTTGATTTCCCTGACATAGTTCTGCCCTGTACCATTCAGTCACCTGCACCAAGCTTGTCTAGGTTGGACTGCACTGGCTTTTGTGTAAACAGTGATATCTCAACACCAAAATCACTGCACGCTTTCAGTTCACTTTCAGAAATGAAGAGCCTTGCTTGAAACTTAAAACTGCCCAGTAAATTCCAGATGTCACCACAAACTGGAATCAATGAATCCAGTCATTCATTTATTATATATAAAAGGAAAAACGTGTTTTTAAGAAAAGCAGACATGCAAAGAAAGTGAGAACTGCAGGACTGCACATCACAGACTGCAAAAGGGTACTATTTATAGCCTACTTTGAGATCAAGAATATCAATTAGGAATGATAAGAAGCCAGTACTTTAATTTGAGCAAAATGTTCAACTGAGGAAGCAGGAGAGACATAAGAGGATTCCTTTTGAGCTATTAGCTGTTTGAATTGATTATTAAGAGTCTGGAGGGATGGTATCACTGCAAGCATGTTTTCAATTACTAAACTCTCCCTGACCTCAATAGTGGTAAGATAAGGCTCCGAGATATAAGAGAAAATACCTGTAAGACTTGACCATGATTCACACTGAGGCAAGGTCTTTATAGTGTTTTTGTGAAGATATGAAGAAATACATGAAACACTTGTCTCCCTTTGCCTGTCAGTGTGTTATAAATGAAATTATTTATAGTGCATTACTCTAAAATGTAGTGGATTACTTTGAATAATTGATAGATGCAGCCATTTCTTTCACTTTCTAAGCTGTTCGATATAATCATTCATTTTTCTCCTGCAGAACATCAGCTGAATTTTAAAACCAGTGTGGGGTGAAGTGAGGTTAAAGCAGTCCACTGGTTGTTCTTTCCATGTTCTTCCATTCAATAAAACAATAGCAGAGCTTTACACAATGGAACGCCTCTGGAAAAAGCAAGTGAGAAAAGCCTGGCTGGAGCTTACAGAACCACAGGGGGAATTTAGCTAATTATATAATGGAGCCATTTATGTTTTATGTTTGATGCCATTCAGTAAAATAAACACTTCAGGAAGTTACCATTCCGACCTTTAGTTTTTCCAAAAAGTGAACATTCTGTCAGTAATGGGTCTGGAAACATACACCGTATTTGCTGACTCTTTAAAGTACTCTAACTCCAAATGAAATTAAATGCAAATTTGATCAGGATAACTAGATTTGCATATGTTTTCTACATAAGACTAAATGACAATATGGAAGGTGGGGAATTTCAGGAAAAGGAAGATTTAGATTATAGGGAAAAAACCAGACTTCCTTGTTAAAACCTCTGTGGTAATAACTGCATAGATTACAAAGACAGTTTGTGTTTCATGGATCACATATTTTAATACCTAGATACACTCAAAAGATATATCTAGAACCTTATTGTTGTTGTATGTAAAAACAATCAATTTGTGCATAGAGCAACATGCACTGGAAAATGTGCAACACTAGTTCAAGATGTGGTTGTGAACATAATTTTGCATTTTTATTTTCTATGGCTAATGGACTTTGTCACCTTTCTTTCCTTTTGCTTCCCTCATAGACACCAATAACTCAAATATGGATGCTCCAAAGGAGACAAAAGAAATAAGTTTGGTTAAAGAGACAGGGAATGTTTACAACAGCAAACATTACATATACATATATATGCACACACACACACACATATATATACACACATATATATGCACATAACTAGGAACTCAAAAGAGCTTGGCTACACACATCCAAAATTGAATTTATCAAATTGACTATAGTAATGAGTTAGTAATGACTTTGTACCAGGCATAACACAATTTTCATTAGTTTCTATGCAACAAGTTCTGTTGTGTAGAGTTTTAATAAAAATATTTTGAAAATGTTAATCACAGTATTTCCTAAGACAATGTCATCAACATGCCAGTTTATTGATAATTTGATAAGGAAAATCATCCCAAGAACTTTTGCGAGCAGCAAACATTCCAACTTCTCCAGACTCCTGCTTCCCTAGGTGCTGGTAGTACATACACGTGCTGTTTCCCATAAACACATTAGCAAATACTATCTTATTTAAATTCCAACATAAAAATGACTATTTTCTCACTATGAACACTTGACATAACAAGAAATTGCTGCAATTTTTTTTTTTTCAGCAAAATCTTCTCTTTTTTAAGTGAATGACAGAACATGCAAATTAAGTAGCTCTACAAAACAATTTCATAACTATTTGTAACATCTAGTTTATTAGTTTCAAAAGCAAGAACTGGACAGAACATTCTCCTCCAAGCACTGTTGATTGCACCACAGAAAGCCAAGGTAAGATTTTTTGTGTAGAACTGAGTTTACAGTACTGAAGCATTTTTACTGGAAAAAAAACACTAACCATGATTTTAACATCTTGACAATCTAAACTCAGCTACGCATGCATCTGTTCTTAAAGCAGCCTCTAAAACTGGAGCAATTTAATGCAAAACAATCTAATGAGAAGGCATATACTTATATAATTTTACATCTATGTAAGAATCAGATTTCTCGTCCTTTATAAATTTCAGGATTTCAAATATTTTTGTACTCTGCAACAAAAACTAAGAAATTCTCTATGCCTCTCTTGAATTTATACTGGGAAAAGTTCTTTATGCTTGTGCAAACTTTTTTGAGTTGGTGACACATAAGCATAATCAGTTCCTAAGAAAAATCTTTCTGCAAAACATTTCTCTTTCAACAAAACTATATTCTTTTATGAATTTGAATTTACATGTGGTTCCAAGCTAGGGTGGTTTTTTTGTTAATTTTTATCATTTATGACTTTGACTAAATAAATTTAAGGCACATAAGGTGGCTTTCTTCATACATTTTATGAAAGTTATTGCATACCATTTAACCAACTTTTAAGTAGAATAGCATGGCCATGGCAAAAGAAATTAATATTTTAACATGACAAAATTTGGTTTCAGAGAAGTAATAATTTGTTTCATAGATAACTCTAAACCTCTGGTTTAAATAAAAGGAAAGTGTTTATTGATTCCCAGCCTTTTGAACCTGAGAGCTTTTATGATTTCACTGTGTAATTCTAATGAGAGCTGTCTTAAAGCTGGGTGTTTTAAGTTTAACACCCAAAAGTAAGCACCTGAATAGAGCAGTTTGGCTCGCTGGCATACTAATCCACCTCCTTCTACCTGTGCTCTGCTGGCAGAGCAAAGAAAGGCTCAAACTGCTGGCCGTGGGCAAGAGACACATTTTGAAAGACTTCTGTTGACTTCCAGTCTAGAGTCAAGGTACATTAAGCAGTTATTTAGAACTGAGCTCATCCTGACAAGACTGCTTTGAAAAGAAAAGGCAAAACAAATTATGGTTAGGAGAAGAAGCTGAGTTACTGTAAAATCCATGTCCATGTTTGTTTGATCTGTGGCTACAACCACCTCACAACCACCTTATTAGGAAACATATTTTCTAAAATATTATTTTAAATATTTCCCTATTACAATTACTATAAAATGAGATACCAGTAAGAACTCTGCTTTACAAATCAGAGATTATGTTCTTTCAGTTTCCCTGAGGAGCATTAATAATCACAAAGATGATGTACCCACAAGTAAAGGCTGTTCTGTGCCAAGAATTTTAATCAACAAGCAGTTATGTCAAGACAGCAAGAGACAACTGTGTAAGCTGAAAAAAGAATAATTTTAATGGAAAAATTGCATGGAATCATTCAGCAATTGCAGTACTATTTTGTAGGCTGACACACCAGTCAGTAATGGGATTTGGATAGGTGAGGTAGAGCTCACAGTTATTTGGGAGCTTTTTAGTTTATTTTCAGTTAAGCGTGCAACCCTTCAAATATGTGTTGCTGAAAGAAGTTAAATGATCAAGAACTGTTTGGAGCACTGGTCCCCATTTCTGAATTGGGCACTGAGACATAACCTTGAAAATGCCATTGCCCACCTCACTTGCAGGTAGTCTGGAAGTCTTAGACCTGCTAGCAGAAGACAGGGAAATCTAACCTCCAGGAAGAATTTTTTTCTATGATCCAGCTAGATAACTTACAAAGGACTAACACACAAATGTCCAGACACTTCCTTCAGCAAGACAGGCAAAATGTGCAATCAGGTGCCTGGAAAACAACTGCAATTCTAAACTGAATTACAGGACAACTAAGTTGAAGCTGTCAGTCGAAGATGCTCTTTCATGTAGTAATAACTGGGTTGCCCCCAGCGAGGCACTGGCTCTGTGTCTGTTACTGTTTTTAAGGTATCACTCTGTCAGGACAACACAAGACACTACACTTGTGGGTTTTGCTTTAAACACTGCCACATGGTCACAAGCACACAAAATAAACCAATGAACTTTAGAGTAAATTTCTGGCAACTCAGTAAAACAACACAACACTGAAATGCTTTTGTCTTTAAAATAAAACAATCCACAGGGCTTTGTTCTCTGCCATATGTTTTTATTCATATCTTCTGAAGCCAGTAAGTTCTCCTTGCTGTGGAGGGGAACAATTTCTCTGATGGAAAACCTGCACCTGGACACCTCCTAATACCCCACACAGCCATGCTGCTCTGGGAACAGCAGGTTCAGTCCAGCTGTTAGAAAGCAAGGCCTGAGAAAGGATGATCTGCAATAGGATGGAGACTTCTCTCAAATGTATGAAAATGCTGTCCATCCTCTCATGATTTTTTTCTCCTGGGCAATTAGGAAACATATACAATTGCAGGAGATAATTGAAAATCAATGGATACTTGCCCTATGTGTAGCCTAATTGCTGATCTGCAAGTGAAATCCACTTTCCTGAAGCAAGACACACTTGACTTAATGTCTCTGGGAAACTGAGTAATTGGTAAGTTTGTTCTGGCCTGCTACATCCTCTCTTCAGTGAGCAGCACAATCTCAGATACAAGCCCTTAACTTGTCCCTCTGTACACAGATTTCACTGATATAGAAGCAAAATACGCTTAAGGAACTTGTTGTCCATCTTGCAGTAGAAAACAGGCATTAATTTCAACATATTTGACTGTAATTCTCCATCTAACCATACATCTTATTTTCCTTGCGAGTGGTTATCAGCTGCCTGCCTCCTCTCTCTCCCTTTTCTAAGCATGGCATTTAAGCATCTGAATTCATTTTTCAAGCCTTGACATCTGTTTATGACTATCACTAGAGTGAAAAAAGTGGGAATTCTCTTAAATTTCAAAGACAGTATCTGCTGCATCCAAATATCTGACTAAAGACAGCTGTTTTATACCCAAGGACAGCACATGTGGACTGGTTCATGCAGCTCTGATTTAACGCAGAGTAACACTAACACTACCAAAACACAGCACTGAATGACCTCTGTGTTGCCAGTTTTAAAGCTTGGTGTTACGGCCTGTTGTGCAATTTAGCAGCCTAGAAATCGTCTGCAAATCAGGGAAGCAAAGCTTCTTTCTCAAAGCCAAATGCAAGCAAAAAACCAGAGACACAGGAATTTTTGGGGTATTTTTTTTGTTGTCCTCTACCCTCACACTGGATATCTTGTTAATGGCATTTATGTTTTAGCTTCTATATTGACTGAACTGAAACGCAGGGATCTTAAAGCAAAAATTAATTTTTTATGGTGGCTACAAGGCACAGCTTTTGCTTATGCAAGTTACTGGTACCCGTGCCAAGCAGCATGTTTTTCTCCTTCTGGTTTAGCTTTGTTTACCATGTGTGGGTGTGCAGAACACTCTGTTGCAGCAACTATACCTCTTTTTCTGCATCTAAAGGAAATTCAAAATCTGAGCTTATATATTTCTGCAACTCCAAAAAGTTCCTGGGCACAAATACTGGAGCAATGGCCAATACATGTTTAGGGCAACAGCATTCAAATTTATAAATGTATCTTCATTCAAATTTATAAATGTACCTTCAATGATCCTTGGCCCTTTTTTTAGGCCAGGAAAATTTTCAGATATGCTTTTAGGTATGTTGCACTACTACATTAGTTTAATGACTTAAGAAAAAGAGAAAAATATCAAAAAAATCAGAAACTTACCATGACTGCAAATATAGACTTCAAATAGACTTGAAAAGCTGATTCCTTAATTTACTATCGGGGTGTTACCAAGCTTACAAAACAGCATCTGGGTATCAAAACTTTAATGATGGGCACGAAGAGTCTATGTAAGTGCTGTCTTCAATCAAGAAGGAGCAGCGATTCATAAATCTGGTTTTGATTTGAAAGTAATTTTGAATCTCTACAACTTATTTCATATATAAATACTTAAATTTGATCCTTCTCCTATGTGGCTTCTTGTAAAGAATAACAGTATTTGGAAAAATTATGGAATACAGCCCATTTTCCAGCCAGTGGAAGATCACTGTACTTCAGCACGCTACACTGGGCTTTGCTCAAAATCACTTTAAAAGCACGAAACAACTTACATTTTCTCTAAGTAGACATTCCACAGCCAATATTATCACACTGTAAGAATTTCACGTGTGTGTATCTTCAATGTCCATTTACTCTGTATTTAACTCTACCTCATCTCTTTTGTCTGAGTTTACAGCAAAATAATTTGATGTTGGCCCTGGATAACTGCAACTAAAGCAAGTCAATGGAGCCATGACAATTGATGGAAAGACCTCCTCCAGGTGTTTAGGCACTAAATTTTTCACTAAAGTCATGCTAAATTGCATGCTTTTAGCTTTTTAGATTTCAGAAATAAAGCCATGCTTAGAGCTTAATGCCATAGTTCAACCCCTTCCACTGTGGCAGTGTCTTGATTGTAGGATATTGTCGGGAACCCCGTTTCTGTCCCCCCACAGTGATTTTTACTTTTGCAATGATATGAATTTTCATAAGCAGCCCAAAACTGAGTAAGTCTCTTCATATCTATACTGTTTGACAAATTCATGTCCATCTGGGCTACACTAACATATCATGATGTTTCTTAGTATTATGTTCTACCTCAAATAATTTTTCTGTGGAGAACTAAATGCTTCAGGATAGTTTTTCATGTTTTGTTTGCTCGCTCGTTTAATAAAATAATAAGCTAGTTCCTTCCAAGCTTTCCTTTTTACCATGACATTCTTTCTTACATCATTGTCTAGACTGAGCTTTGGATTTGTAGGACTTTTGGGCTGTTTATTTACTGAGTTGCTCAGTCCTATTTCCAAGTAAGTAACAAGATAAGTTCAACAAGTCCTAGCACTTGCATTTCCTAGTTTAACTTGCGATTCTCTAAACATATTTAACACAGTTTCAATACTCATTCTCATCATTTAGCCTTTTACCTAGGCTTCATCCTGCCTATATTTTTATTTGAATAAAGTGAAATTAACTTTTTGCATACACTGTCATGAAGTAGTTTCCAATGAAGTATCAAAGCTTTGTATTCCAGCACATCGCTCTCAGTCATTATGTAAAAAAGTGTTGTTTTACAATTTCTCCCCATCCCTGGCGCTCCCCCAGAAAAGTTTGTGCTCCAGTGATTTAGCTCAATGCAAGGAAGTACAAACAGTCATGGTGGAAAAACTGAGCAATGGCTGTGGTAAGGAGAGGATGAGACCATCCCTTTCAGCAGGAGCATGGATAAAAGGGATCATGCAGCTGGTAGGGGTACAGTTCCTATTGAAATAAATTTGAAAACTCAAAACCAAAAGATTGGTTTTTGTTTTTCTTGTTTTTACACTACATAAGAAGCTGTTTAGTGACTGAGGGGTTTAGCATGGTAAAAAAGTCCCACGAGTATTGTAGCACTGGAGCAGGCTGATGGCCCTTCTAGAACACCACGTCTATATGGCATGGATATAAAACCAGGTCTTAATTTGGAGCCTTACTTAGAGAAAATAAGGGTCATAAAATTTGGCTTCTTACATGTCTTCATTCAAATTGACTAAAGATAAGATTAACCCCTTAGCCAAGCTGCTCTTCCACTCCTGCACAACCTTCTCCCCAATATTTATGATGACATAAATACCTTAGTGGCAACTTTATGAAAAACATCTCTGGTTTTGATTAATATTGGCTTAACTGTAGCTTCTTCTAAGGAGTTAAAATTGAGAATTAAAGCCTTAAAAAAGGCAGAATCGAGGGATCATGTTTCCACAGAAAAAACATGTGAGAGTTCATATGCCAGAGAAATTTTTACATTTTCAAAGGTAATTGGAATTGAGCAAAGCAAAGTGCTATATTTGCAGGCCTATTTCTCCAAGGCCTTTATAAAGTTAAGTCCTTTGAGAAAGCGTAAAATATTTATAGAAACAAGAGATCCATGTTGTGCTTGGTCTAGTTTGTATTTGTCAGTCTATCACACTGCAGATTATCGCATGCTGCTATTGATTATTTCACGTAAATCACAACACCGGCTGAGAGAAATTCCTCTCTCTAAGAAAGCTGATGAAAGCAGGAAACAAGAGAGGTATTTTAAGTGGAAGCAGATGTCTGAAATTTCTTAGTAAGGCTAATTCTTGGTTCATCTGCTTAGTCAAAAAGGTTAGGAAATAGCAAGGGGGCCTGAAAAATGTAGGAATTAATTTTAGATGGATTGTCATTATTTCTTTGACTTCTCTGGAGCGGCTCTCAGACCTCTGAGTTTCATTCTCACTTAATTCCACCTTTGGACCAATACATCATATTCTTTGTTATTAATAACAACATTATTCTTACTCTGTTCAAGGCAACTTAAAAAGTGTTACAGAATTAATTTTTTCAATATCCATTTCAAGCTCAGTTTTGAAAAAGGGTTGTCATCCTTCCTTGTAAAAATCTCTACTAAACTGAACGGAGAAAAATATCTCTTTTGCAGAGAGGTTTCTTATCTCAAGCATGGGAGCACACACCAAATCAGTTTTCCACAGAAGACTATTTCTTGGAACAAAATTTTCTGCATGATGAACAGCATCTTCTCTCCTTTTGTATTTTGGTTACCTTCTTATACTTACATCATCAATGTACTTGTGAGGCTGAACTGGGAAGAATGAAATATTTCTGATATTTCTACATTATAGATGTTTCTATGTTTGTGTATCTCAGCTGTTATATCTTAGTTCAGAATAAAGCTAGCATCAAATGATATCATTCCATGGAGAAGTCTTTTGGTTTGTTTGACAAATTCTTCTGAAAATTAGTAATATCATCATCAAAACAAACAAATAGATTAACATGTATGAAAATGGCAACTCACTCCCCCTGTTTCCAGTTTAACCATTTCATGAGCACAATCAAAGGCACTTCACTACCAAATAATGTATATCTCCAAACCACAGAGGATACATAGCTACTCAAAAAACAAATGAAGAAAATAAACACTGCCAGAACCACCTACTCTCCATCATCCTTCTTGGAAATGAATGATCTATTTTTGTAGAAACTTTAAAAAAAACTAATGTGATGAAGGAACAATCTATGGAAAATTCATCTGAAATTACTAAGATCTGACTGGGAATGAGCAAAAGCAGTGCTAAGGGCAGAGAGCATGAGGCAGTGCTCACAGTCCCTCACATGCCTGCTCCCTTTTGCTGCTTCCCAGCATTCCAGCAGCTCAGGGAGGTCAGTGCCTTCCCACTCTCCTGCTGGGCCAATGTCACTGGCAGCTTTGTGGGGAAGGGGACATCAAGCCTGGCGCTGGCGTCGGGATCCCACTGCTGCCTGACATAACTCACCCAAGCATATGCTTCAGGAAGCCAGAGGAGTAGCACAAAGCAAAAAGTACTCCAACTTATTTTTCAGAGAAATCAAAGAACATTTTAGTAAGAGAAGTCTGGAGAGTATATTTTGGAGTTGGAGAATATTTGGAATACATTTGCAAATTTAAAGAGCCTTGACACTGGAAACAATGAAATAATTTTTTTTGCTTTCCTGATTCTTCCATTACTTACAGAAACCAGCCATTAGATGATCTTTGTAAATAAGCAGGGCTGCATTAAAGAAACTAAGCTTTATTGCTAATTTTTCCTCCTTTCAGGGAAAACAACAGGACCTGCTGGAAAAGCTTCCTGGGCAAAACTGGCAAGCAGCAAAGTGTTTTGATTAAAAGGCTTTTGGTTAATAAAACCCAAAGCCAAAACACTGGAAAAATGGAACTAAAGGCAATATTTTAGCATGTGCTGATTGAAATGCAAAAAGCAAGTCTTTGGAAAGTACTTATTGAGAGGCGAAAAAAAAGTGTATTTAAAATATTCTGTTATATTAAATAAGGAGTTAAGGGGAGATATACAGCCCTTACGCTTATGTAAAGAGTAAAACCAGACAACTACCAAAAAAGGTCTCTATAAGATGCTGCTGAGCCTGGCCCCAACTTGTGATATTCTAATTACAGTCATTATTCTGTCTTTCTACTCACAGGTTGTGCTAAATATTTCTAAAGCATTCATCAGAAGAGGAGCAGAGACACTGGCCCTGTGCCTGCTACAAGAGAGATCCATTTTACAGTTTCTGCTGAGATCACTCATACATTTTGCATGTTTCCAATGAACAATTATGTGAAATAACATTAAAAAAATGTGCTGTGAGTGCCCCATAGCAAAAAAATAAAGCAGTTCTCCTTCCCTAATCATACCATTGTCTTAAATACCCTTATTTAATTTGATGGTGACAACATGTAGATTTTTGGGGTGTGTGAGGGGGCCCCATCACTTGACCCTTTTCATTCTGAAACATTCCCAACTATCATTATAACCCTGTTTCCACTGGACAGGCCCAACATATCTTTAAGCATCTGCACAAATAAAAAAACCACTCCCCACATTTTGGAACTAATTTAGACATTACTGTACAATATACATTTTATTTTTTTACCAAGAGCTCACCACACAAATATAGTTATAATGTTCCAGTCAAGACTGGAACTTACCACAAAAAATTTGATCATTATATTTACATTTTCCATAGCCCAAAATGGTTTAAGTGTAGAAGTATATTATATTGATTGTGTATCCATTGCTGGGTATTAGTTTTGTTTAAATCCCCTAAACTATGAATATTTATTTAAACTGGATGTGTGTTTTTCATTTTGTATCTTCAATAATGTCTCATGTTGCAGTTAAAATAGCCACTCCAACTTATCTGACAATTATAATTAATCTTTATAAACAATTTTGCCCATTAGTTAACAAAATACTGCAGAGCTCTTTCTGAAAAGCCACCCATTCATGATTTATTCTTATCTTCATTTATTTTGCTAGAAAACATCAGCTGGGTGAAATTAAAGGAGGAAAAGACAGTTTTAATTAATGTCTTCTTCACAAAAAAAGTTCCTCAAGTTGCTGAAGTGATCTGTTTTGACAGTTTCAAAACAAAATAATCCCTTTTGTATGCTTGAAATGATTTTTTAATTTGAAATTTAAGACCCCAAAAATATTGTGTTCAATAAAAATGAAATGTTTGAAAGGTAAAACATGCTTTCAGCAAGACATTTTGCTGGCTTACTGAAATTGTACACTCTTATGCTGATTTGAAACCTAATACAGATTTAAAAACTATTTTAATACTTGTATATATACATATATATACATAAAGATATATCTCTCAGTATATATATGGAGAGACAGGAACACATACACAAATGCAAACTTAGATGGAGAAAGAAATATAAATATATAAATGATTACATATTAATGCCCACCAGAGTAATCTTTGAAATCTAGTGGGCTGTTTGAGACTAAGACTAGCCATCAAACAGAATCTTAAAAATTTACATGCCTCCTGCACTCAGGTGCAACAAAAATAAAGTGCCAAATCAGTAGGGTACTACCTTAAAAAAAAAAAATCTATCAATAAATGTCTTTCTTCAAAGGATGCAAAGAAAAAAAGGGAATTTAAAGCTTTGAAAGGAATTGAAAGTGGACTCCCAGTATTCATCTCTGAGTTTACATCAAAATCTCATTACGTGCTTAGGCCTCTGAAAGGGGTTGGCTATAAACACAGACTTCTAGAGCAGCAGCCTAAAATTTCAAGGATTGCTGCTGGTATAAGAGATAGATAGATAGATACTTTAAAGAGAAAATCTGAAGTGCTGGTAAGTTAGTTGATAAAGACTGTCTTTAGGAGAAAGCAGAGAAAGCTGATGAACAGAAGATTTAGGGCTTTTTGTCAAACATCTTCCAAATCTTGAAAAACTTCTTACTTTTTAAACATAATTAAATTTTTTTAAAACTGTGTTTTACTCCTGACTTTACTCAGCTCTCTTTAAATGCATAACTGATAGTATTATTCTCACTGTACAGCTTAGCAGTAGGCTTATAGTAGCCTAGTTTAAATATTTCACACAGCTGGAAGTTTTCAGCATGAGGAATAGGAACAAGGGTGCTGCAGTCTCCTGCAAGTACATGCATGCTGGCACCCTTTCAGGTTTATTTTTTTTAAGGTTGTTCTAAGGGTGTTAGTCTTTGATTCCATCATTTGTCCCAGTTTTGTCCCATTTACTGACAGTGGATGATTCAGATTTCAAATATATGGCCTTCAAAAGAAAAAATACTACATTTATCTTTCTCTTAAAATTGGTATGCAGTGAAACCCTCCACATGCACATGTCCTCCAGTGCCTAATGTGAGTTTTTTAAAACAGTAAAAATTGAATACATCTTGATCTTACAGATTGGTTATGGGTAGGAGGTGTAGGGAGAAGCAGAAAATAACTGCTAGGAAAATATTTCCTGAAAATCATTCCTTGCAATTTTCACTTCCTTGTTCTAACTTACAGACGTGACTGGCCTAGAACACCAAGATACTCCACCACCATCCAAAAACTTTGAGAAAGTTTGCATTCAAGTATTAATATTAAATTTAAAATTTGAAATGTGTATATGATAGTCCTTATTCAAACATAGCCCCAAACTGGGGAACATTTAAACCTAAAATCAAAGGAAAATTAAAATTCCTGCTTCTAAACATCTCTGCAATACAAAAGTCTGTAAGTAAAAAAAAAGTGGGAAAATTCTTCCACAAGCAAGAAGCCTCCCATATTTTATAGCAATCTTCCTAGTGATAGCTTTGTAAATTATAATGGATTGAGGGATTCATGTTTGTGCAATTTGCATTTGGTCACATGCAACAATAAAGCATTCATGGACTTTTTTCTCCTATAGATAGAGGTCCTTTCCTACTGTTTTGGTACAAAATAAGAATATTCAGGTAAATGACACACATTTAAAAATGGGTCTGCAGGAAGTTCTGACTTTTGACTTTCAACTGCCCATTGCAAACTATTCTTCCCACAGAAGCAAAGTTTGTAAAGACAGAGCTTTCCTTACAGCTACTCCACAGTCAGAAGAAGACAAGTTTTTCTCACATCTGACTAAGCAATCAACTAAAACAAAGTCCAAAATATTCTGGCTTCAATCTCGACTAATTGAGAAGTGTTCAATGAAGTTTAATGAAGTGCTCTATTCCTCATCTCTTATCAGCTTCTGCACTAAGAGAAGAACGGCACCCATTTTACCAACAGCTGCAAGCAATTCTTGGTCTCTGGCCCTGCAAGACACCAGAAGGATGTGCCCCAGACAAAAAGTATCCCAAGACATTCAGTGTCACTGACTTTAGAGAAAAATCAAATAAAAATCCAAGAAGCATTCCTTGAGCACCATGCCTTGCCAGGAATTCATCAAATCCAAGTGTTCCATATACAGTTATTGAGGTTTAATGAATAAGCATTCAGTTTTAATGGCACTGGAAAGCTTCTAGCTTAGTCTAATTTGCTAGCTTTTATTTTAATGCTCTTTTCTCCTAGTAGAACAGTTAAAACTTGTTGTTGTTTTTTTTTTTACCTAACAAACTCTGAGAAAGTAAAAATACTATTTAACTAGCATGTTATTGAAACAGTTTTATGCCAAACATTTAATAATACCTATGTCAGTGTGTGATATGGAGGCAGAAGACAACACTCTTCCATTTCCTTACACCACTAGAGAATTGGGTGTAAGGAAATGGAAGTTCATCTGCCAGCAAACCACAATCTATTTATGCTTTGTCCCATCATCCCTCTAATACCTGTCTTTTGCCCCCCCTTCCCTGCCTATCAGGCAGCAATGAAATTAATGCATGTATCATAATCATTCATGCCATCCTTGTTCAAATACTGACTTTGCCCCCCGCCATTTCCCTGAAAATGTCAAAATATGGGATTGTTCTATGGTTCTTTTACTGAATGAAAAATAACAACATTCTCCATTAGCTACAGCAACTAATATTTAGATCAGGAAGAAAGATTCCTGCCTAAAATTTACATGCAAACCTGCACAAGCCAGAACAGGATGTTTTAGGACATGATTTTGTTTGTTCTTCATTTTAATAGTAAGCCGCAATGTACTCATTAAAAATTGGCAACAACATATACAGATAAATTAAAAAAGAAAAAAAAGTTCTGGCTTAAATGAGATTTGTGTAGATTTGTGTTGGGGCCAAAAGGAAAAAGAAAAAAAACAAAAAGGGAGGGGGAAAATGGAAAAAAAAAAAGTAGATGCAGAGGAAAACTCCAGCCTATTTTCCTATTTTATACTGCAAAGACTAGAAATGTATAAACCAGGGGGAAAAGCTACAACATTAAAGAAGAGGAAAAAGTTAAATTTTAGAGTAGAAAAAGCAAACCTGATTGCAGTCAGAAAGCATAATTTTACCTTTTTTTGTAAAAAAATAAAAGTATACATTGTCAAAATTGTACATGGATGTAATTGTATTGATTTAATTAGATTTTTCTCCATTAAGCTACAGTGTTGAAGCTTCATTTCACCAAATTCAAGAGTGTACATCTGTTGGCTAACATCTTTTTCAAAGTTGTGGGCATAGAATTAAAAATATAGCTGTAACTGAAATGGAGGGAAGCTCTGTCCACGTTTGCATGGAAGTTGCTGTAGCAATCCTGTTCTAAGCCTACAAGAGATATCCAAAGGTTGTAGCAAAGACTTTTCCTGCCTCTGATGCAGTGGGAAAAATAGAAAAGCTTTTAGTATCAGTTCTTTCTTCCTGTCCGTGAATCCCAAAAGTTTGTCTTTCTATTCCCTGATGTTGGGCTAATACTTCAGCTTAGAAGTATAACTGCTTTCCTCTTGTGCAACAGTAAAATAAAATATGCTGTGTCTACCCACAAACCCCAACTTTCAAATTTTCCCCTTTTCCTTGTGTATGGAACATTCTTGAGAGCACTTCAAACAATACTATGAACTTATTTCACCTTCATAGAGGTATTTTACCTTTCAACTCCTTCTCTGAATGTGCCCAGGACCTTGTTTAATTAATTTCACCAGAGGCTCTATGATTCATAGAAGTAAAATTGTTTTCATACTAATGTTTCCTTGTTCACTGTTGCTCTCTTCCTGCTTCCTTTATGTCTGACCCCAGACAGTCTCATTTGGCAATCCCAAATCAGAATAGATTTGTTTTTCTAAAGCCATGGGCAGAGCTAATGACACTCAGATTCCCATGAAGAGGGTGTTACAGAAATTGAATAAATAGCACCTGATTTCCACTGACCAAAGACAGGAACATTAGGGTGAAAAGAGAAAAAAAACCCCACAAACCTCTAAAAACAAAGCTCTTTAGATACCTTTGTAACAGTGGGAACTAGACAAGAATGTGATAATATATCTCCCAACCAGGGGAAACTGAGCTGCAAATAATTCCAGTCAGGAAAGCATACTCAACTTTGAACTTTGCTTTCAAAGGTGAGAGCTTTCATGCAGTGAGTTCATGTGAATGGGTGTGAATTCATGGGAAATAGCTTCTGAAGTGAGAGCCAGATTAAATTTAAAATCACTCTGCCTGTGTCTGAGGTGTCAATGCTGATCCAAAAGAATTAAAGTGTTCTGATGGAGCAATCTTCTTCTTATCTGTCCTAAGATCTTAATATTGCTTTCTCTGTGATATGTGAAATTCTGTAAAACCTCTCATTGCAAAGCAATAGTTGTGAAAACATTGATAAAAGTCAAATTAGAAGAGATATTATGTATCTTCTGATTAATTTTTCAACATGGCTACATGAGAATACCAAATGTTTTTCCTCAGAACTCCTGATGGCTTTCTGTCTTCAGCTCCTCAGTATTTTTCAGTATTTAACTTCTTAGTCAGCTCAAGTTTGGTTTAGAGAAGACAGCACTGCATTATTAAGGAGAAAAATGAGTTTGTAAACTGAGTATCAAGAAAATAAAGAATCATTTAAAAAAAATCCCCAGTAACTACTCACATATGGGCATCATCCACAATAAAATAGCAAAAGCATTAAAACACCTCAAATTGAAAATTAAACCCCAGGTACCTTCATACTTGCTAACATTTTGCTTCCTGTGTTTAGAACAGTACAAGTGTCTCCAATGTCTATTAGCCACATTCAGCGAACAACACAAGTTTCTAGGAGATTGACTCAGATGTGAGGCCCAGATGTACAAACTGAAATCCAAAATACTTCTTAACAGTATTTTCATACTCCAGAAGGTGTTTAAACTTACTGCTCTCCTCTGATTTGACCTGAAATTTTCCTAGGTGTTTGCTTTGTACATGCTTAGAATTGTCCCATCTAAATAGCTCAAAGCCTATTTCTCACATCACTCCCAAGATAGGATCTAGAAACCTGGCAAAGGAATGCTTAGGTCCCCTAAGGCATCCCAAACATTAATCATTATGGAATAATACCCAGAGCACACTGACAAGATGAGATTCCTTAGAAAATGCAGACTTGCTCACTGTCTTTTAAAAGCCTGGGTGGGACTCTGCCCCTTTCACACAGCAGCTTAAGGCTTGCAGGACTTGGCAGGTGAGGGTTCTGGATTCAACAGGTTCCTAAGCACGCAGACATTGTGTGCAGATGGCAGAGGCACATGAGAAGCCTCATTTCCCAGGAGAGTGCCCTAACACCAACCTTTGCTCCTGAACGGCTGATGCCGAGCCGTTCTAGAGAAAGGAATGCACCGCCAAATGGGCCAGCCAGAGTAAGCAAGGGACAGCATTGTCCCTTGTTCCACCTTCCTGGTTCATGTGGGAGTCATGGGAATTTATCTATGTGCATCAAAGAGACAGAAATTAACCTCCAAGGAGAGCTAAGCAATTCAAGACTCCTCCTTCAGCTCTGTCTCAGAAGGAGGAAGAATGAGCGCTCTTTCCTCTGGCAGGAAGGTGTGAGGCAGACCTCTGCTGAGGCCCAGCATGGCTGCCCTGCAAACTGCGCTGCATTCAGAGATACTTAAGCCAGCTTTAATGTTAGCTCAGGAGCTTCAAGGAGCTATTTACAGCCACATCAACTCCTAAGGCAACATATTTACCCTGATAAAAGTTTGCCTGAAATAGACCCACTGCACCACAGAGTCTGAACTCTGTCTGGGTGTGGCTTTTCAGTTATACTATTGCTCCATGATCTTGATTGCTTTTTGTTGGTTAGTTTCATTGTTTTCTGGATTGGAAGTTTATTGGGGTATTTTTTGCTAGCAGTATTACACTCCCTAATTAGCCACCACCTTGTTTGGTTTCAGCTTTGAGGTCCTGCCCTGTGTGAGGAACATCAGTGGATAGAAAAGAATTCACTATTTCCACTCTAGAGACCAGAAGGCATACAAGTTTGGGGCACCAAGGTCATATGTTAAGCCCAACCTTCCAGTTTTGTCATTGCTAAAAATCAGAGAATAGCCTAGATAAGGGTTTGATTAGAGCTAAACCCTCAACAGCAAAAAACCATTGACCAAATTCACGATTAGGTGCATAATGGGGCCTATTTAGGAGGCAGTGAATGCACACAGATGCCAACAAGCACAGAGCATGATAGCAGTAGAACTGTATGGATATTAATAAAAGCACAAACAGCCTCCTGGATCCTTATTGTTCATGTGCAAAATGAAAAATATTATTATCTTTCATTCTTCAAGCTGAAATTTCAGAATCAGTAACTCAAAAATGAGCAAAAAACCCCATTTTGGCTTTATGCTTACATAGTAAGTATGGCTTAGCAGAAACCTGTGAGACACAGAACGCATAGAACATTATAAAAGCCATTTTGGCAAGTTGAAAATAAAAAGATATTTAAAAAATACACCTCTGGCTTATCTAGCTATACACAGTAATGAGATATGAGGAAAGAGATGTTTTCCTTACCCAGCAGGAGCACTCAGGTAAATTAAAATGATGTCAACACTAATTCTTCCCTTAGGACTGTATTTGCAAAAGTTGAATATAAATTAAATATATGACATTCATACTTAAAACTTGATTATAGGTTTCATTTTCAATTCAGAAGTAAGTATTTTTAATGAACTTACAGGAAAAAAAAAAAAGTAAAAGCAAACAAAACCCACCCCAACACCAAACAGGAGAATATTTTTATTAGGGTACATATGAAATGACTGGTACACCTTCAAAATATGGTGCTTTATTTAACTGCATTGATTTGTTACAGCAAAACATACTGATTTCTGGATGCAGACTAACTCTATCTCCTTTGGTCACCAGGAAAGACAACTGAAGTATTTGAGAAAGCAATTTTTAGAACAATACATGCAATTTCCTGCATTTCCTTCCAGGAAAAAACATATGTAATAGAAATTACAGAAATTAAATCTATAATCAGTATGATGGGTTCAGCTCAAAAGACTTGAAAACTTTTTGGTTTAGCTATGCAAATCTTTGCTCTCTGAGAATTAATTTCAGTGTGGGTTTTCCCTGACAAAATAAATACTCCTCCAGCCACCACATTTCATGAAATTCAGTGCAATAGACTGCTGCTGCATTCTGTAAAGATCACCTCTAAAACCTTAGCATTTCTTCTCTCAAGTAACAAGTGATAGGACAAGAGGAAATGGCCTCAAGTTGCACCAGGGGAGATTTAAGTTAGATATTAGAAAAAAGTTTCTTCCCCAAAAGGGTTGTCAAACACTGGGATAAGCTGCCCAGGGAAATGGTGGGATCACCATTCCTGGAGTGATTTAAAAGACATGGAGATGTGGCACTTAGAGACATGGTTTAGTGGTGATGTTGGCATGCTGGGTTAACGGTTGGGCTTCCCAATCTTAGAGGACTTTTCCAACAAAAATGATGTTTTTCTCAGCACCAAACAAATTGCCAACAGCCCCAGAATCTCTGAAGCTGCGCTCTTACACTTGTGGAGCTCAGTGCAGTCAAAGGCAGAGCTTGTCCAGCTATATCATGCAGAACAAGAAAGTCTGATGGAACTTTTTGTTTTTGAAGTAGTGAGCCTGATGTCATTCTGAGGGACAGCAGACCTACCTCACCTGTTTGTCTACTGTACAGGATGCTCTGCCACAAGAGCCTTGACCCCAGCCAAAATAAAGGGGGATGTTTAAAATCTCAGCACACTGGTGGCAGGGCAAAACAGCTTCTTGGAAGGTCTTGGCTTTTGTTCAGGTGGGGAATGCTCCAGGAGGACAGGAGCCCAGGAGACTTCACTGCTCATATTTGATGCAAAAAGTTTTGTGGAATTGAGAGGTCAGGAAGCAAGTCTGCTCTGCCCGGCTCTTCTTCCAAGCCCATGGATATGTGGGAGAGATTGTTTTTCATACCTTTGGAGTATTTCTAACTCAGGAGGTCTAAACTTCCATTCTGTAAAAAAAATTGCCTCAGTCTGGATAAGTTTTGCTCTAACAAAAATTAATTCCAGAGACTGACAGGCTTCTAATGTCTTTTAGATAATCTGTTTTAAAGAAAAGGAGAGTAGTTTTGCATAAAATTCAACTCATCTTCCAATCTATGAAGAGATTTGGAAACTTCTGGAGATCTTTAACATTTGAAAATGATCCATGATTTCATAAATCCAGTTTTGGAGCTGATTGTTGAGAAGATAGTGTAACTTCAGTGAGGCAAGAAAATCTTCTCATAATCAACAGTCAATGAAGCCAAATTCTTCATTTCACCTTCTAATTTCAATTTCTAATTATTCAGGTTTCTAACTGGTTAGTATAATAAAGAACCATACACACACACACATATATATATTTAGAATATGCTATCAAAGACTACTTATCCGTGAAAATGAAATGACTCCATAAGTATCTGAAGTCTTCCTCTAGTAATTTAATAAAATCCCTTGGGAAAATACCAAATTAAGGTCTGACTTCTTCCTTTGTTATTTATCTTCTGCCAACATGGCCTTGTTGTCCTTTCTGAGTTACACTCAATCCAGACAATAATGAATCAGGGAGCTGTAAAGTGATGGCATATAAGCATCTAGATAAGGTCATATCAGATAATCAATAACAAATAAAGAAAAAAAATCAAGTTATCCATTTTTTTGAAGTGCCATCAGTAAAACTGGCTTAGAAAAGAAGAATATATTTAAAAACATGTACTGAAATAAAGATCTGAAATGAAACATTAGGCTTTCAATTTTCATCTAAAGTGCCAGGTTCTTTGCAACAAGTTGGACAACAGAGAATTATCATACAGAGGCTCATTTATCGAGAGTGTCTCATCTTGATTCTCACAACTTGATTAGTAAAGTGATAAAACAGTAAAGAAAGAAAACCCTAAACACGTAAACTAAGAAAAATCATCTCTTCCTGCAGCTGAAGAAGCCCAGCTCCTTCAGCCTCTCCTCATAAGAGATCCTCCAGTCCCTTCATCATCTTTGTTGCCCTCCACTGGACCAGCTCCAGGAGCGCTCTTTTATTGAGGATCTCAGAACTGGACACAGCACTCCAGATGTGACTCACCAGGGCTGAGTAGAGGGTCAGGATCACCTCCACTGACCTGCTGGCAATGCTCTCCCTAATGCACCCCAGGACTCCACTGACCTCCTTGGCCATAAGGGCACTTCTGGCTCATGGAGAGCTTGTTGTACACCATGACTCCCAGGTCCTTCTCCACAGAGCTGCGTTCCAGCACCTGAGCCCTGTCCTAGGTTACAATGTAAGATGTGCCCAAAGTATGTATTCTATCCCCATCTTCTGAGCTGTTGAAACCAGGTGGGGCAGTGTTTCCCTCATCTTCTTTTAATGGGCCCATCAATGCCTTGCTGAATGACTCATAGATAACTCCCTCTGGGAGCTATCTCTGTTTAATGGGCCATCAAGGACCCACTGCATGACTCATAGAATGAGATCAGCCCATTGGGAGATGCTCTGCCCAGGGGGAGGAGCCAAGAATTCCCCCCTGGATATCATCTGGGATTTGGGACAGCACAGGAGCCTTTACTCACTGGACTCCCAGAAGAGACAAGAGCTACCAGACCTTTCTACAGGATCACTGCTTTGACAAGACCATTTCATCTGGACTGCTATTACCCCCCTAACTAACAGGGCATTGGGTTGTATTCTGACCCTGTGAGTGGTTTTTTGTACTATTGCATTTATTTTATATTACTTTATTTTACTTTATTTTATTTATTTTCTTTTCCTCTTATTAAATTGTGTTTCTGACTTGGAGTCTCTCACTCGTTTTGCTTTCAAACCAGCACAACCCCCAGTCTGTGCTGGTCCATGGGTTTATTCTTCCTCAGGTGCAAGACCCTGCACTTCCCTTTGCTGAATGTCAGAGTTCCTCCGTGCCCATCTCTCCAGCCTGTCGAGGTCCTTCTGAAGGGCTGCACAGCCCCCTGGGCTATCAGCCTCTCCTCCCAGCTTTGTGTTGTCAGTGAACTTGCTGAGGAGACACCTGCCCCTTCATCCAAGTCATTGATGGAGAAGTTAAACAATACTGGGGCCAGCATCAACCCTTGAGGACACCACCAGTGACAGACCAACCATACCCTGTGACACTGCTTACGACCCTCTGGGATGTGCCATTCAGCCAGTTCTCATCCCATCTCACTGCCCATTCATCTAATCCACACTTCCTGCATTTACCTATGAGGATGCAATGAGAGACAGGGTCAAAAGCCTTGCTGAAGCTGTGGTAGACAATATCCACTGCTCTCACCTCATCCATCCAACCTGCTCTATTTGCCCTAGCCTTGAGCAGAGGGGTTAGGCATTAGGGATCTCCAGAGGTGATTTCCAGCCTTGGGTACACACTGTGATTCTGTTGAAAAACATCAGCAAGAGTACTGATATGAAATAAGAAGATGCATAATTTAACTTTTGAATAAACAATGCCATAGCCCATGCTGCAGAATACATTACGAAGCTAGAAATGTTTGAGATGATCAGAGAAAGAAGAAAATGAATCTCATATAGACTTTCCCTTTGCAAATTACTGTGGAATTTACTATGTTCCCTTTCAGATACATAACTGCTCTGTGAAAAGAGGGCTAGGTTTAGCATTCATTTCTTAAAACTATCACTATTTCAACACTGCTGCTGTGCTCCCAACTAATGAGCCACACAGCAAGTCAACAGACTGTTTACTTTTGCATTAATATTTAACTTCTATGAATTAATTGGAAGATTTCTTGATAAATTTTTGGAGTGGCTCATATGTACACAAGCTACAGCCAGCTGTGAGTGTAACTAAGTTAAATGATTGCCCTTAGCAACTTCTGAGCAAACACAGCACAGTCTTCCTCAGTTCGGTCTGATTAATAAGCAAAGACCTGGCTTATTTTCCTCAAGACCATGAAAGCATAATATGAAGCACCACATTTTCCTCTTCAAACCTGAAAGGTTTCTTCTTTTCATATCCCAACATCCTTAGTTCAAGTTCAGTAAATTTTTATGTGTTATTACTTTTCTCTTTATCTATTCCTCTTACAGTCTGAGCCAAGATTTACTCTCAAGTAGATTGCCCCCATTTATTAAAGAGAAGCAAACAGGAAGGACTGGATGTACAAAGGGGGCTCTGTAAATGTTTTCAGTAGAGACTTATTTCATCGTTGTCCAGAACACTTCTATTGGCAACCAAAATAACAAAATATGTCAGTCCTCAAACCCTACTGATGGCATATCACACACAGGGGTCTGAGATCCAAATTTGTTCCCCATATTTCCATTGAAACCAATGCACATAGGCTGTGTGAACACAGCAGAAAATGTTGACAGCATTAAGCTATCCAACATTCTGTGAGAAAATGCGGAATTAATTTCTGTATCATGGTTCTATTGATGTACCTGAAAGCTGTGTCTGCAACTGCCCTGCAGTATCTAGGGGTTCTCCCTGGATACAGAGACAGGATAAATCTGAAGCACAGGCCCCTCTGCCTTCTGTGTATGAAACAGAGGTCTTCAACTCTGCTTCAAGTCAGTTCCAGGAAAGGCTAAAGAGAACTAATCCAAAGCATCTCAGGTTTGATACTGAATATGTAAACATTCAGCCTTTTGGAGTGACGAAGCTCACATAGTTATTTTAGACCTGTCACTATCTAAAGCTGTTTCACTGCAGCCTCCTGATTTTACTTCCGGAGGAAGAACTGAGCAAGCAAAGATGTAATTATTTGTAATTAAGATGCAATTTCTGTGAACTAATACAAATGTATTTCATCATTCACGTAGAATCACATGCACATACCACATAAAAGGTAGAGAAAACAATTCAGAGAGAGAAATTAATAGTCTTAAAATTCTTTATCCACCTTACGGAATATTCTTACTTTTGACCAATATTTAACAATGCTAGAAATTGAACCTACAATTCAAGAAAAGGAGTTAAGGAGTGAATGATGGACGAAAGGGTCCATTTGCTTTAAGAAATGATATCACAGCTAATAATTTTGACAAAAAGTTTGTTGTTTATGACTGCCTTCTCCTCCTTTGTACAAATGTGAATGAATTTTGTGTCTGCTTTAGAGAGCTGTTGGCTCCATAACAATGCCTACACTGATCATGATGATAGGTATTCTATATGAAATGTTCCAAACCTCAAATCTAATTAGGTATTTTTTCATGTCATTACTAAAACAAGGAAAATATCTTCTTGATTGATGCTGAACTAACAGAATAAGAAAGTAAACTTACTATGGGTTTAAAGAATGCATTCTTTTTTTTTTAATTCCTACATACATACATCTCAAGAGTTTTAAGAGGGACATGGCTTAAAAGCATAGAAGATTTCAGCTGTCAGTCCAAAGAAAATCAATAAAAATAATAAATTAATGATATCACAAAAAGCAAACCCCATTTTGGAAACAACACAGAAATAACATACCAAATAAATTTTATGGGAATTGTGAAATTCTTTTACCACAGACACCTTCCCTTCAGCTCAGATGTTCTTGGATGAACCCACTCTTATCTCCTTCCATAGCTGCAATGAGACCTTGTGATGCACATGCCTTTTTCTTAGTAGAATGTCTTTTTTTCTTGTAAGAAGACAGAGTATATTCATTATTTGAGAACAAGTAAAAGAAACAAATTTAAATCCCATAATTCAGAGAAAATGTGCCATTATGACTGATACTGCAAAATGCTACCTTGATTCTATGAAGTATCTGTGGCAAAATCCTTCCTTGAATCTTCAGAACTGCAATGCAACACAGGGTCTTGCGGTAAAGAGTAAAACAATTTTTCTTAACTTTCAGTATAATCCTTAGCAACTTTACCACTGTGTATGGAATTTGTAGGATTACAGGTGCTTCTCCAACTGGAAAATAGAAATAGGATGTACCTGACCAGTACCACATCAGAGACACTAAACTCTTTGTACTGTTTTTCTGTCTCTGGGGAGAATGGACTGAAAAGAAATCATGCTCTGCCCTACCCTTCTCCATGTTTTATATTTCTTTAGTGCCCCATTACAAAAAGTAATGTTGCATGAACAAAGGCAACCCTGGCCAATGAGCAGGAACTGTCCCTTGCACTCCTGTTGCTGAACCATAGCAGAGCGATGAGCAGTTTAATGTCTGATGGAAAACAGTTGTTCAGCCCTTTCTGCTCCACTGACCCACAGGATAGCATTACTTGGAAGAATTCATTCCTATGTGTTTGTACCACTCTAACAGGGTAACATTGGAAATTCACTGCCAGCTCGGTGTTGGTATGACCAAGACATTCTGGAATGCCAAGAATGGGGAGGTTTTATGTTAGAAAAAAACAACACACCCCCAAAAAGCAAACAAACAAGCAAACTAAAACTAATGGTTCAATAGTCAAAGTCTAAAAATATGCAAGATACACTTCCATTACTTTTAAGACAATTTCCCTTGCAACAGACAAAAAAATATCTCTGTTTTAAAGTATTATTTTTGGGAAATTAAAATTTTCTGACTCTCTACTAGCTCCACCTCCATACAATAACTCCTGCCTTGACATCCTTAATTGTCCATATCCTTCTCCAGTAGTATCAAGTTCCTTATGGGCATGTTTATGTTTCCCTCTCATCCCCTGCCTGATTTATGCTCTTGATCTCTTCTTTGTGGTGACCAGTGACAAGATTTGAGGGACTGGCCTGAAGTTTAGGGAGGTTAGGAAAATTTAGGTTGGATATCAGGAAAAGGTTGCCAATCCAGAGGGTGGCTGGGTACCAGAACACACTCCCCGTGGAAGTGGTCACAGCACCGGGCCTGGCAGAACCCAAGATGCATTTGGACAATGCTCTCAGACATGCAGCATGATTCTTGGGGTGTCCTGTGCAGGGTCAGGAGTTCAACTGGATGATCCTTGTAGTGTCACTTCCAACTCAACTCATGCTGTGATTCAGCTTCAGCTCCTTTTCTTTGAATATATCAGCTGTCCCTTATTTACCTCAAATTGTGAGAAAACCATCACTGAACTTCGAATTTGAAAAACATGTTTGGGTTTCCTACTAACCCTAAATATGTAATAAATTTATCTGCTTTATTTTCCGTAGGAAATATACTCAACTATATGATTCAAACAGTGCAAAAAATATCCATCAGTAAGACACTAGCAACCAAACAAGTAAAACATAGTTCTTAGTCTTAATACAACCCCCTTCTGTTCTTTGTTTCTTTTTCTCATTTCAGTCTTGTCATACCCCGGTTCCTAAGCTGTCAGCTATATTCAGCTGCAGAGTATATGATAGATTTGTTTGCAAACAGGAGCTGGTTAACGTTTCCAGAATCTGCATATTTCAGTCATTATACATTCTGTTTGCCTGTTCCTTTTCAGAAAACTACAAAGACATGGCAAACAGCCACACCATGAGTAAAGCTGCAAATTGTTAACTGGATCAAAGGAATGCATCACAAAAAGGTTTGCAAAAAATACAGACTCTTGTTTGTACACCTATGTAAATCCTTTTCTAGTGGTTTAAATACCAATGGTCACCTCAGCAAACATTTAAAGGCAACTAAATTTGTCATAGATGTACACATACTTCCAGTTGAATTACTTCTTGATATAAAAGAACAAAAGATCACCATCACATACCCACAGTCATGTTTCATCATCTAATTCCTTACTAGCAATATATTTTGCTGTGGAAACTAATCATACTAGGGCTCTGAATAGTATATGTGCTCTATTGTATGTTTTGTTATCTGTTAAATTTTTTTAAGGGCTAATACTATTACTTTAGTTATTTCTTTTCCACCATATTAAATACAATTTTCAGGATAGGAAACAAATAAATAAATTTGTGGAAATAGGCATATAGACAACTTACAGGAAGATTTAGAAATCAGTAGTATGTTGCTATTCTCCTAATATAAGTGTAACAAACCAGAGATGGACTTTCTTTTCCTAGATTTCACCTGTTAATTTATGTAGGTTCTTCTAATCCACTCATGGAGATTCTCTCCCTTAACCAGAACACTAAAAATTCCCTTGTGTGTACTGCAAGTGAAATGCCCCACATTATGCTTTTTCTGACCATCGTCTTTGCATCCTCAAACCCCCACTCCCCACCCCCAGAACCCAGCCTTTGCTGACAGCCATTCTTCAGCTTTGGTCTTGAAGCTGTGAAATCCATTATAAGTACAGATAAAGAGAGACTCAGCTTAGTTTGCTTCCAAAGCTGGTAAAATCTTTAGGACAAGGAACCCAGCCTGTTCAGGTATATAAGATATCTTCCCAAGAATTCAGCCATCTCTGAAGAGTGAGAAATCCAATACATTCCCCACCATGCAGTTGGAGACAACCAGATACACTCAGGTTCACAGCTCTGTTAGCTTTCCAGCAAAACCACAGAGAAGTACAAGAGCAACATGGTGGTTTGAATCATACCCTGACTGGTTTTATGGATAAAATCCATAAACATAAAACAATATCACTATATCAATAAAAAATAACACTATATGCCTTAAAAAAAGATGGATACTGTTGTATAAACTTATATGTCAACACTAAATGTTACTTTGTCCAGGGAGACAAAGGAGTCCAAATTCCACTGAATCAATCTAACAAATTCCATTATATTTATTATTTGAGTACATGTTCTCAAGGGCACACTCTTTCCCTCATAGACACAGTTCCACTGCAGTGATACAGCTACAACATTCTCTGTCTTTCATGGGACTTAAGGGGCAAAGGGTAGAAAATCAAATTTAGGTCTAAGAGAGACAAGGAAGGTTCTCTCCCTGCTCCTGTGATGCTGCTGTGCTTACCTAGCTGGGGCAGAGAATTTCTCCATCTGTGTTTAGTTTACATGGGACATGAGCTGTCACTTTTAGTGAGCAAGGCCCCATTTGTTAAAATAATCTATTTCCATTTGGTTAGGGAACATTCTGCACACATTATGTGTACTCTGGAAAGAGAAGCAAATATAATGATGAGTATTGAAAATAGTAAACAAACTTCCTGAAGGGAAACTTTTGGTTTAAACGGATGAAAACAAGTTTATTATTATTTTTAAAATGTATTGCAAATATTGTAAAAAATGTAAAAACAAAATGTAACCTAGCACGTAGATTTTCCATCTAAAACATTTGCTGGTGGTTATGGGATCATAATCCTTACATGTTTTTGAGGTGTAGAGGAGAGTTTAGCAAATATGAGGTACATTTTGTGTCTGTTGATATGTTGTTAGGACATATTTCTTTCTCTCCTTGCTAACCACAAGGCTGAGACAAATAATTACAAATTAATCTGCAGGAAGAAGAAGGAAAGCAGCGAACTTAGTCCATTCTTGATGCGGTTAATGTCTATACACTTAGATCTAGAAAGAAAGCCATTTGGTCAACACTTCAGATAACTGGAAAGAAAACAGTTTTTTTTCATGGATGTGTTAACTTTAATGTGTTACAGAGTCCAGACTAAGCAGCAGGACTCTGCAGGTTTTGTCCTGTGAAGCACAAAAAGTGGATAACCCTGCCATGTCCATTCTGACTTTTCTGTGACCATCTGGCAGCACAGGCTGAGAAGGCACAGACTGCCTCCACTCATTTTAGAGCAACAGGGATTCATGCTCTAAAGAGACTGCGTTGAAAAGGAGAAAAGCCAGCAGTGGGCTTAGAGACTGACTAAAAACCAACCAAAGATGATATGATGGTGAGGAAACTGGTACTGGTGATTTAGCAAGCTATTTTCTTCTACAATGGGGGGAACATTTTAGCATTGAGGCATTCTACTCATGAGCAGTTATGAATTTTCTTTCGAGACCATGTTACTACCAAAGCCTTGGGTAACTGACAGCTTTTAGGATTGGTGTTCTATTTTCCTATTAACATTTATTTTGTAATTTCAATTAGATTTTTCTTTTTTAATTTGTACATATTATTGTACATATTATTGCTGTCGTCCCCTGTAAGCTGGCATAAGCCCCAACAGGAGCAGTCTCATGTGCATGGCATATGAAATCATTGCTATTGAGACAACTTGGATTACCAATGGGGTCAAAGAAAAGAGTTATTTCAGAGGTCTCTGGATCTGTGCCAGAGCCTGCAAGTTTAACTGCCTGAGGTGTAAAGTATATGGTATCTTTTGGAATGGAAAATATTTCATAAATTCACTTTACTGTAAAGTATTAGTTTTCCTACTTTGGTGACATCACCACACACACAAGATTTCTTAAGTAATCCAGCTCCTCCAGTATGCTCCAGGAGTGTTTGAAATGCCCACACTGCTCAAGGAATACTGAAGAAATGAACAGGATTCTTCCTCCAAAGTTTTTGCAAATAGATTACCTGCCTAGATGATGAAAGAATGTCATATGAGCAACTGCAGCCACTCATGCCTGAAACAACTCATGTCTGAGTTATGGAAAATACATTCTTTTCTTCTTTAGGGCATGGAATATTTGGACCAACACTTGAAAAATCCTCAGATAGGAAAACTCTGCCTTAACCTTACCCTGTATATCAATTCAGAACAGGTCTGAAATGACAGCCAGAGCGCAATATAATTCATTCAGTTGAAGCCAATACCCTTGATTCATAACATTTAGGATCAAGGCCAGCACAGAAGAAGACAGGACATAATTTAGAGAGATTGATGGAAGATCTACTTTCAGTGAGCAGATATCCGTGCTCATCTTCCTGATCTTTTGGCATAATCCAACATCCTCTGTCCCAGGGTATGGCAGAGATCCAAACTCAGTGTGCTGAAATGATTTAAATCATTCCCTCCAAACAACAGTAATAGGAAACCACGTCCATCCCCATACTCTTCATCTATACTGTCAAAAAGACTTGCTCTCCAGATATTTTCAACATTGATGTGAAGTAAGAAAACACTTCAAGATGTGATGTGACAGGAGCATGAAGATGGCACCTACCTCTGCTTGTGTGCATTAAACCACATAGTTGGCAGCGAGCAGTGTCTGAGAACACAGTGTAGGTCTGCTGCAAAATGTCTTTTGTTGCCAAACACTTGTACAGCCACACCTATTCTTTATATATTTATCATCTTTACATAAGAGAAAACCCTTGCAACTTCTTCTTAGTTACACGAAGTATTGGTACCTCCTGTCTCTACCTCAACAAGGTATAATGTTACCTAAAGTGTCTCTCACTACAGCATTTCATCAACGTGGGTTCCAACAAATCCATCACAACTGTTCTCCACACTCTATATTGGAAATCATCCTTGAAATCAAGTGAAGGTCTTTACTAGCAAAACACTGAGTGATGTGTGACAAAGATAGTATGAAAGACCACCTACAGAATGGGAACAGACGAGGATGGCAAATATTAATGAATTTTCTATCATTGTATTTCTAATGCAAAGGTACAGCTTGTTTGTGCTGAAATTAAAGTTTTTTTGAGGCCAGTCCCAACCTGAAGAATGAGTTCCACCAGGAGCTATGACTCATCTCCACTTCTCTCTCCAAATGTCTGACATCTTCCTTTGCCTGGCCTTCTCAAACTTACAGCTTATCCATTTTTGAAACAGATTTATTGCTTAAAAAAAAAAAATTCTACAAAATCAAATTCTGCACGGTCCAGTCAATTTTCAGCTCAGAGACAACATGAGAGAAAGGCCAAAATACACGTCATGGACACAACATTTCATTTAATACCTGTCTAGAAAGCAGTGAAAATTATATAGAAATAAAGGTAGCATTAAAATATTTTATTAAAGAAATATGTTAAGATCTTCCTTCTCTTGTAACATAGGTAAAGCAGTTTAATTACATAAAGTTATGCTTACCTCCTCAGTGACAGGCATTGCTGTATCCTTCTTACCTTCATCTTATTGATATATATTTTACTCACTCCCTATGGGATAATTCTGAAAGACAGCAATTATTTAAAGAATATTACACTCTGTGGCTAAAGTTTATTTTTATTTGTTTATTGAAACTGAGCCGTGGCTTTTGCATCTGCTTTATAACCTTCCAAAACATGTTTTTCACAGAAATAAAATCATTATTTTGTGTCTTCAATTTGATTTTATATTTCAACAAGTCCATTTATTTGTTTTTGAATGTTTCAACACAATGATAATAAATTAGAAAACTATTTTCTGCTGAAAAAAATGTCCTTCCCCATAAATACTAGCTAGAAATTAACACCAAATGTCTGACTTTTTTTGTCATAACAGCCCAGTAGAATTTTCTGTTATATTTTTATTTTATTAACGCAAATAGCCAAAAATACTTATAAAGAGTAGAACACACAGTGGCACATCATAACATAGAATGGCCAATTAGGCTGCCAGGGACACTTTTTGAAAAGATCATTTCTATAACCTAACTTGTTATTATATATAAGTGCACAAATAGATTAAAAAACCCTATAAAAACAAGACTGGGAATAATACTGGAGAGAATTTGTCACTGTGCAATAATACTAATTTTACAAAAGCATGTCCTCTCAGGACCCTTTTTTTTCTGCATGTCCAAGCAGAAGGAGATGACTGATGAGGTCTTGTGGAAGAGATGCCAGTACTGTAATGGATAGCTAGACCTCAACATCTGAATTCTATACTGTCTTATGCTTTGAACTTCTTTCTAGTTTGTTATATATTTACATATAGAAATATACATTTTGAGGAAGAAAATATAGAAGGCAGAAAAGTGGGGGCAGGCAGAAGTATGTCTGCCAATGCCCCAGGCAGATATTAAGGTCAGCTGAAGGGAGGCTCCATTAGCATCCAGAGGACACGTGTAACCTTTGTGCTGTTCTTTAGTGTGCTCTGCTGGAGGAGGATGAAAATGACTGATTACCTCTATTCAGAGCCACAGAGATCACACTACTTGCACAAATGTCTAGAGTTTCCAGTCTGAGAAATACAAGAATGAAGTCTCTCCCGTTTAGAAAACCAAGACCATGTTCCAACAATACAGGTTGCTTGTTAGCACCAGCTGCATACCTGGTGGAGTTGGGTTTTTGTTTTGTTGGTGTTTTGGGGTTGTTTTTTCCGTAATTCAACAGCATGTCAGAATTTTCCAACATAGAACAATCTTTCTGAAATCAGAGAGACTGATAAGAGATAAAACCTTCAAAATATCAACACATCATTTTGCTTAACTATGTTTTCTGACTATCCTTGTCATGGTCAGTCTGCTCTGAGCTAGCAGTAAAACAGAAAAACACACATAGGCAGCATTATGAAATGGATCACAGCAGAACACCACTACCAACAAATCAAACATATCAAAGCCAGGCAAAGAAAAAAAAGTGCCTTTATGGGATACCTCTTTATCTTTGAGAAGGTAAATAAAATTGTCCACTCATACATAACAGCCAAAAAATGAACAGCTAACATCAGGAGAAAACTGTAAGGGTAAATTCTTAAGCATACACATACAAGTACAGAATTTTATCATAAATGCTTGCGTGCTCCAGGAGCTGATCAAAGATTTACTGTCAGCTATCTACTTTGACTTGACACTTTATAAAAACTACTCTTTATTTAAGCAGAGTAAACTCCTTTATATTGGCAGGCATTCTGTATACTTCAGCCTAGGCTAGAGTTGATCTTTTAAAAGCATTTGTTCTTTCTAATTTAGTTGCAAGTGGAATCTTCCACTGGTAATGAATGATAGAGTCTCCACTAAGAAAAGTGGGCCATAAAAATGCCCTGACTGCTCCCGTTGACATCTCAGAGGGGTTTCATGGCTGACCTTTGGCTACATAAAACTTAAATGCTGCTAAAGAGAATGGAATAATAGCCACCTAAAAATATCTAAACTCCTGCAAGCTGATTTCTCTAAGGGTGAACTTAAGCATTTTATAAGAAGCTAACATCCACCTCCAATATCAGGAAGACAACTTAAGCAGCTATCCTAACATTAATTCATCTACCAACATTTCCAAGGAGAGTAAAAAACTTGATAAATCAATTCCCAAATCTCCTACTGCCTCAAAAGCACATCAGAAAATTCTTCAACAGTATAATGTTAACCAAGCTGCTTTACAGGGGATTTAAACACGCCTTAGTGTTTAAATGTGCAGTCACAGAATATCTGAGTGAACTGAGAAGTCTGAAAAGGTTCAGCTTCCTTTTGCTGTCTGTAAAATGTGCTTCATGAATGCAGGTGGGCACTTGCATCTTTATACAAAGTACAAAAGCAACACAAGTTGAATCAGTTTCTCAGACTTGGGGTTACATCTTCTGCAGGTGGTTTTCTTTTTGAATCTAAAAACTAGGAACCACTCCTGATGCTGGAGTAGTTTGTTACCTCAAGCTCACAGAATTTTTCGAAGTCAGTTGTGGCCAAAAATACCTCACAATGTTGCTGCTGTCACTTACATCTGCACGAAATGAAACGGTGAATTGTATAGACAAAAGGATTACAGCAGACAGTTAATTCCCAGTGGGGACTGAGACTCGGTTTCATACTGTGCAGGTGAAGCAGGTGGGAGCAATAAACCTGCTCTGTGCATGTCTCAGGTATTGAGCCTGGCTACATAAGACTGGATCTGTTGTTTACTAGCCATAGGTGGGGAAAAATGGGCAAAGTTTTGGCCTGTTACTCACACACAATGAAAATAAATTAACCTGAAAGTAGCTGAATTTGTGAGGATGAAAATTTCACGAGAAATGTGAAAGGGAAGAGAGGTTCAAGAGGTTTCTGTGCCACTGGACTTCAGCAGCTTTCATGTGCTCTGATGCTCTGCTCTTTGCCTTTTCCATCAGTGAAATCCATACTAAACTGGGCACATGGATTTACTTCTGTAAAGCATGATGTAAGCAGCTTTATTCCTTGTGAATCTTGTTATTAACAGCAATGGGATTATTTATGTGAATATTTTCTAGCATACATCAGCAAGTTTACAGACAGTCTCTCAGAACAATCCATGAATTTCTTGCCAATGTGGTTGTTATAACTTACTAATCAGTAAGAGACTGTAAATTCCATTTTAAACTCACTTCCAGATTTAAAAAAAAAAAAAAAAAAAAAAAAGCTGAAACCAGCCACATTTTCTCTCTACATAGTGCAATCAGGTTTCTATTACCTTATAAGATGGTTCACATTAAAATGAATGGTTCATGTTCTAAGAGATTACAGGACAATTTTGTAAATTGGATTACAATGAAGAGACTTAACATTTTTGAGTAGTTTTACAAAATATAAAGGGCCTATTGTAAATTGTAAGAGCCTATGGGTAAACTGTCTGTTCACACAGAAATTCCCTGACCACCCAGAGAAACACCTTGAACAAACTGTTAATCAGTAACTTAAGAAATGTGACCCTTTTTTATGAGTGTTAACACTAAAATCATAAAATCAAAAATTTCATGCATATTATTCTAATACTGAAGTCATTATCACAATAACATAACTTAATAGCCAAATCTGCTGACATAGCATATTTTTATCTCAGTAATTTAGTCAATCTGGTCAGTATTTACCAAGTACTTATCTGGAAGCTTTGGTCCATATTAATGATATGAATTGACTTATTCCCATGGAAGAGATCCCCTGGCACCACAGCTCATGAAAAATCCTACTGTCAAGAATTTATTCAAGAGTACACTGATGCCTTAAGTTTTAGCTTTCATGTTTCCAGATTCTGTGCTGTGTAGAGGTGTAGTTCTGAGCCTCATTCTAAGTGCCATTAACCTCTCTTCACAGAGTAGGTAGAGAAAACAAGTCCTTTTCCTGCTGAGGACCAAGGACAACTTTCAGCCCAAAAGCATAAACAATGGTGGACTGAAGGGAGGAACAAGAAGGATGAGACCTCACAACCTGAAGCAGCAACTGCACAATTAAACCCCAATATTTAAATGGACCAAAACTTATAAAAGTAGAAGACCTCGTGACCAGTCAGCCATTTTGTGACCATTTTAAGTCCACCTTGGGTGTAGCCCTGGTCAGTCTCTTGTCCTGCCCCAGGTGAACCCTCAAGGCCTTTCAATAAATATCTACTTTGTTCTCTAGCTCTGTCCAGTCTCTGCTCCAGGTCAGCTTTCCAAGGCATCACACAAACGTGGAGTGCCAAACTGATTACTTGACTCCAGCTCTGTGGAGATGTCATTCATATCACCTCGACAGAAACAGAGCTGTTTGCTCAAGTGGTTAAAAACATGCTTTATAGGAATATGTGACAGCTTTCTTAATGGTCTCAAGGTCTCAACCACTTGAATGTTTCTTATAAAAGTTTTCCTAATGAATAAGAGAAGGTGCCCAGCTGCGTTAACATTGAAACCTTCATACTCCCTTGCTAAGGCAGGAGTATCTAAAGAAAAGCTCTTTTTCTCTTGACAATGCTGAAAGCAGTTCTGAAGTGTTCTGAAAGCTGGTTTTGAATACCACCTATTCATTAGTAAGCAATAGCTAATAGTAACTAAACTTTAATATTATCTTTCTTTAGTCTTTCAAGCACAAATATTTACTTGCTAAATGCTTTCATAGGTCTTTTGTTTTTCTAACTATATATTAGACCATTAGTATAAAATATATTAGAATTTTAATCACATTAATTTAAAAAGCCTTAATCGCTTACTTACCTCTTTCTATGGTGTGAGGGTCAGCAAATAATATGTTACAATAGGTAGACTTTGACCTTATAATTCTGAAGTTCTTGAATTTTTTCCTGGTTTCTTACCAAATAAAATTAAGTGAAAATGCATGATATAGTTTCAGCTTTTTAAGGAATTTACTATATGAAACAAAGGATATATGTGCCCAAGTCTTTCACTCTTTGGAAGCAGTATAGACAACTCAAAACTAATAAGAATTTTCATAACAGCCTTGCAAAGTCCTGATTGCACTCCATTTCTACAAAAGTGCAAGGGATAAGAGAGATTTAAGCATGGACACGTTTCTACATGACATTAATTAAGAACAGAAACAGAGATATTTAAGTGTAAATAATCTATTTTAAGAGAAAGCATCAAAATGATTGAGAGTCAGATTTGGATAAAACGCAGAGGTGAAAACTCTCATCTTTGAAGCTGTGAAACAGAAATGGAGCCTATAAATGAAAAATTCCTCACGCACAAGTTTCATGAAGCTCAGAAGGTGATAATGTTACACCATTCAGTTGACACTACAGAACTGAAGCCCCCTGTACCAATACAGGCTCTGCTCAATCCTTTGCTGCACTATACAATTAGCCCTATTTAAACTTTTATTTCTGCAGGAATTAAAAAGGGCAAAAGGGAGGGGAGTTTAGTTTGGGTTAAGGAATCAAATTAATAGTGCATGTCAGTTCTCAGAATTCTACAAACGAATCTGTCTGTGCAAAAGAATTTGAATAAATTGAAAGATGCCTTTGAGGGGTAGTGTGAGCTACTTGTATTTACATCAAGTGCTAGCCTCTGAGAGTCCAAAGTATTTTTTCAGCAAGGGTAGGTATACATAAAGGCATTTGAGTCTTAGAAATGTTATACAGCATTTGAAAGAAATAATCCATTCTTCAGGAATTCAGTTATATTGTAACTTCTCTTGTTCCCTTCTGTTTTATTTTTCTATCTTTAATACATTTACAATGCAGACATGTTTTGGAGACTTCATTTACTCAGGGTTCTAAGCTGTACTTTAGAAAGTATACTTATCATATTCCAGGGATGTATATAATATATCAAGGCTAAACTTTGTACTATGATGAGAGTCAATATTTTGTGGATTGTTCTTGAGAAAAGCACTATCCAGGCAACATAATTGCCCTTAACAGAAGTCTGTCTTAGAGCCTATCCTGCCATATGCTAAGCACACTGAGACAACCTTTAGTGATTCTTGCTGTTAGACATGAGAAATTGTATTTATTTTCAGAAGTTTAAGTAAGAAACTATTACTGAAGTTCACCCCTACTACCAGTTGTAGTCCCAGAGCATCCCTGCAGCTCAGTGGGTAACAGGAGTCACCTTGCACTGGGTGCTGGATGCACAGACATGCTGGAATAGGAAGCAGACTTATACATCTCAATACTCTTTTTTGCTGTTTGTTGCCAGATCATTTATTAGTATCAGAGCTAATTTCTATCTCAGCAGAATTTAGATTAATATAAATAATTTTTCCTGTAAGCAACAATGAGCAAAGAGGTTCAACAGCCAAATGAAATGGCATCAAGATTACATATCTACTCAATAAACTTTTATAAGCTCTCATTAGAGCTCAAAGAAAAATAGCAGAAGCATTTCTCCAAAGAATGGAGATCAATTAGACAATTCTGCTTGGCTGAAAGAAAGGAAAAAATGCCAATGGAAAGAATTTCCTCAAGGAATTAATCTTGTACATTTCAGTTATTTGAAAATTACTAGACAAAACAATTTTAATTACATATCATTTGCTGCTTATTATTATTATTACTATTACTGTTACTACTGTTTACCAAGAGAAGCTATTTATACTGCTTTTTGATTATCAACAGCTTTTCAGCAAATGGTGTGAGAATGAAAGACTGCAAAGAGTGAAACCAGCTTGGTGCAAAGGGCTGTCAAACCACATGGAGAACACAGTGGGGAAAACAAAAGAAAAAAACCCTTTGTAACTTCTTTTAGTTGTAGTATTTTTATGTACTGTTGTAATTTATTTGAAATATGAAATGAGAGGGAAGTGTGGTATTTCAGCAATGGAGTTTGCTTTAAAATTTTATGCATTCAGCCCTTGCTTGTGACAGGAGCCGTCAGGCCTGCTGGAGTGGTCTGAACCCACCATGTGTGTTGTATCACAGTGGCCCCTCTCTCAGCTCTGTTTGGGTAAGCCCTATAATATACCCGTTTGCCCAGCTGTATTATTTCTAATCTCACAAAATCCCACTTGGCAAACATCAGTGACAGAGAAAATGTAAACCTGTGGCAATCAGGGAAGACTTTAGTTACTGGTTAACCTTCAACCCTGTATATACAAACACAGCTTGATCTCTGACTATTGTTGAGAACTGGAAGTTTCATGGCATTATTTAACCAACTCTGTTTGTTTTAAAGAATTACTTCATCCCCCCCCTCCCTCCCTCCTGCAGCTGTACTCTGCTGAAAGCCTTCCCCATTGCAGCCTGCATAACCTTTCACCTTCCTTAAAATGCAACCTGGACGGATCCAGCCGGATGCCATCCGGCTCACAGTACATTGCAGGACGTGGTTTTGTCTCTACCACAGCAGTTATTTGCCCTGCACTGTACTACTTAAGTGTTTCTTACCACAACCCAGGCTGCAAACTCGTTATCATTTAAACTCAGCTGAGCAGTTTAATCTTGGCAAGGGACCAATCAGGAAAATAACCCCACAGCAAGTCTATCTTTTCTCCCACACTTGAACAAACTTAGTCAACTGCCAGAAAAATGTTGCAATGAGCTGTGGTTTTTTACACTTGAAATATTAACTAGTGCCTAAGAGGAGATATTGGCCAGGGACACACACAAAAAAACCCCCGGTTCTAAAAGTCTTTCCCATTTATATTAATTTCCTGTATTAATTCCTCCCCATACAGTGAAAAAATCAGATGCCTTCTCCTCTTCCACAGCAATTAAAGCTGCAGCTATAACCAATAGTTACTCAATGGCTATTTCAGGTGGCTTGATCTGTGAGGTGATACCTGATTAAACAATGACTGATTTGACTCACTGATCTTAAGGGTCTTTTCCAACTAAAATGATTCTATAAGAATATATTTTTTGAAATGTTTAAGGCAAACATCTTCACAGAGTCATAGAATATTCTGAGTTGGAAAGGACATATAAGGATCAGCAAGTCCAGCGCATATAGATCTGCACAGAGCACCCCAGGAATCACACCATGTGCCTGAAAGCATTGTCAAACACTTCTTGAATTCTGCCAAGCTTGGTGCTGTGACCACTTCTCTGGGAAGCCTGTTCCAGTGCCCAAACACCCTTTGAGGGAAGAATGTTCTTCTAATATCCCTGACAAATCTTCAGGCCATTCACTTTGGTCTTGTCACTGGTCACTGTTTTTTTGGCCCTTCTCTAGGTCCACTCCAGCCTGTTCACAATATTTTTGTACAGTGGGGACTAAAACAGAAGAGTTTTGGTTCCAGGTGTGGCCTGATAAATGCTGAGTAGAGTGGAATAATGCCTTCATCTGCTGCTGATGCAACCTAGCATCCCCCAGGCTTTCTCTGCTGTAGCAGCACACTGTTCACTTTTATTCTGCCATCCTATTTCAGAGTTCTCAATTTCTCAATAATATTATCTTCTATCATGCTTTGCCATGTTCCTTTTGAACTGCAAGCATAAGGCTTCAGATCAACTAACAGCTATGTGTTCTTTATAACAAAACAGTTCTATTTGGATGGTGTTTGGCAATATCATAAAAATACTCTTTTCTAGAAATTATTTGTTGTATTTCTGACTACAAGGATCTTTCATGTAGTCAAAGCATCTTTTTCACCTAACTTCTTATTTTCACAAACACCATTTACTCAAAACAACAAAAAGCACCATATGACTTACTTGAACTTGAGCCCTGATTTAGTTTTGACTTGAAGCACACAATAAAGAGGAGTCTCTTAAACTAAACTCAAAAAATCTCCCCGCCCACCCCTGTTGGAGAAGCTAGCATTTATAAATACACAGTTTTGCTTACTATATTTTTGTGGAATCCTAGCTATCTATGTAATTATTGTGCCTTTCACTATTATTTGTTACATCATAAATTAACTGATAAATATCAGTGCCACGTTCTTTGAGAATCAGAGCATATAAAATCTGTTTAAAAGAACTTACAGGCTTGTAAGTATTCAAGTAAGCTTGAATACTTCTTTCTAAATCTTACCTGTCATACTGATGATTTCTACTGAAACTGTTTTAAAGAAATGTCCTTCAAAGGAATTGTTAAATATGCATTTAACATATTTTTCTAATGATGTAAAGTGTTATCTACTTTAAAATGTTTTTACAAGTGGCAATATTCTAAGTACTTTTTAACTATTTTAATATTATAACCATTTGTTATTAATCATCCTTAACACCGATTTTCTTATTTCTCCCTCTCTAGCCTCTGAAAATCTGAACTGTATCTTGGGAACTATAAAAGTTAGCAATGGGCCAAAGTAAAACCCTATATTCTGACATATTCCAGATTTGATTTTAATCCAAATCATGCATGTGATCAAGTTCGTTTTAGCCAATATTTATTAAAAAATAATTAACCTGTGTACAGTGCAGATTTGCAATTGTTAAAACACCAGGTAGAACCTTTAGGATCATCTAATCTGAGAAAACCACTTCTAATTTTTTTGGCAAATTGTGCCTTATAATGAACACAGAAGCTGACCCATCAATCTGTCATCCTGTTTTAGTGATTCTCTCATTTTATCTTTTCCAGTAAAGTCTGGCTTATTTCAGTGAATTAGTAAAATGCAGGGTTTTTTCTTTGAGATTTAGCTTTCTAGTATGATTCCTTTGCAGCTGTTTGGGGCAACAAACCAGGTGGTATCTGGTTTTCCCGGCACAAAAATTAAATAGTAGAAGTTTGAGGCCCCATCTAGAAAGTGTGAGAACCCACGTGTCATGCAAAGCTCCCCGGTAAACAGGCAAACTTGTCTCCAGGACAGAATTGTTTGGGCAAAGAAAGAAAGATTAATTAGGGCTGGAGCAAGAGGGAGTGAAATGAGAGAATCTTAAAACATCTAGGACTCTTCTTTTGCTCTTACATTTCTCAGAAACGACTGCATTTTATCTGCAAACTTAAATTTTAACAGTATCTGACTAAAATGCCAAGCTGTTACATATCAAAATTCAGTAGGGCCTGACCTACCCTATCATTTCTGCTTATTCTCCAGTAAATGAAGGGAATATTCATAAAGAGTTTCTGTCAATGGGGATCTCTTAACAGAGTTGCAGGCCCCCCAAAGGTTCACAAGAAGTTAACCACAGAAACCTCTTCCTTCTCCAGGCTCTCCACTACAGACCTTATTTAGTAAAGTAATGCAAAAAAAGTAATCTGGATTTATGGGTATGTAAAATTTTACAATTACTACGATCCAGTGTATACACATACAAAAAAAAAAAAGGCAAGGCTGAGCTTCATACACCTCGCTTCACTCTATTTTGATTTCATGGAGTTCATCTTCGGAGAAATTTTTTTTGTGTATCAGAATAATTTTACTTTTCTAAAAAATACGAGTGACCTTTCAAATTAAAGCATTTCTACTCAGCTAAAAAACTGACATTTTTTTTTTTAAACTTGGAAAAGTCCATGGAACAAGAGGCTAATGCAAGAATATTTAGTAACTCTAGAAAATAACAACTTCCTATGTATTTTCCAAAGGCTTTGAACCACTAATACAAGCTTTGTGTCCACTGCACAAAGAAAATAAAATTTTTTGGGCTGGAAATAAATGCTATCCAGAGCTGTGGGTTCATTTTCAGTGGAAGATGTAAAAAGAGGGCAATTAGATTCTGAGTTTCCAAAGCTTTGCTGGCATGCAGGGCACAATGTGGGGATATTTGAGTGACTGACTGGCCTGCCATCACAGTAGTGTGGGGAAGGAAAAATGGGTTCTAGGCTGCCCTAAGATTCTGGCACAGCACTTTAGAAAAGTCTGTCTGAGACCAGCCTGCAGCAGAGGCTGCAATGTTTCCATCTGAGGGTGCCCAGTGAAGACTTGAAGGGAGACACAAAGTATATACTAGGATTACAGAGCCTTTTGATATTAAAAAGAGGTTCCCAGGATTCTTTTATGGTCTGCTGGGAAGCTTTTCATTGTCCCACTGAAAGTCCTGACATTGTTTGCAATATTAAACAATTTTCAGACCCAGTTAACATATTTTTTTACAATCATTTTTGATATTGCTTGGATTTATTTTATTTATTCATTAATTTATTTACTACAAAGGATAAAGTATTATATTATTTCATAGGGAGCAATTTCATGGTCTGGAATGTTTCATTTTCAGGAAGGCTAACACCTTAATTTAATTCCAGCAACACATTTGGTCTCCTTACACAGAAAAAAGTGATATTTTAATTTACTTAATATAGGTCTCAAAAGTATACAAACACCAAAAGTATATTACTGTATAGTGTATACAAATATTATTCTCTATTGAATAATTAATTGAAGACAACTTATTAATATTGAATATGAACAACAAAATGGGTGTTCTAGTCAAAATGTAAACAATAAGTGACTCAAAACATACCCAGAGACATTTACCTTTTCTTTCCCAAATAGTTTGATTCTCATGCCACAGAAAATATGGAATATAGAAGTAGCATTGAAAAATGTATTTCTAGTTTTGCCTTCGCCTTTTTTACAATGTATAATTTTGTTTATTGTTCCCTAAATGTGAAAAAATAGTTTACCAAATCAACAGTGCTCATCAAATAGTATCTGTGATTTAATCCTGCAAAATCATGAAATTCAATCTACCAATTTAAAACACAAACCAGAAAGATGATGCCGATTGATATAAAGCTGCTACTGTGAAGAGATGACAACTGAAGGAAGCAGTACTTACAGCTCTGCGAAGATCCAAGTCTCATTACATTACAACACCAAAACCTCTCGGTATTTTTCAAAGATATAGGTCATAATGTTTTGTAGAACATTTACCCTAAATAAATAATTGAAAGCTTGAAAACAAATAGAAAACTGGTGGTCTATTATTGCTATTAATTTGTGATATTTTCTTTCACATAATTCAAATACTCCCCCCCCCCTCCCAAAAGCAGTTGGGAGACAATATGGGAATTTCACAAGGGAGGAAGAAAGGCCCCACGCTCCTGGAGAAAAGAGTAACCATGTCCTCCAAGGTCTTGAAAAGCAACAAAATTAAAAGAAATCACCTTTCCTTCACCTCCATTTTGGGAGTGGGGGTGGGGTTGTGTTTGGGGTTCCTTTAGAACAATAATTCTGAATTCAGTTTCAGAATTTTGGGAGATTAATCCATTCACTGACTCCTTGAGATACCTATATCACTGAATACAATTAGGAATAATTACCTCTACTTTTCTGCATAATCTACACTGTCTACAAAAACCAGCTCTGGTTTCTTTGTACAATAAGCCTGTTTTATGCAACATAATGAGTTTTTCTTCAAGATTCCTCCACCCTTTCAATTCTTTTATTCTTACTACAGATTTAACTTGATTTCATTTAAATTTTGTCTTAATTGAAATTTTCCCATTCTTTAATTCCAGTTTCAGAGTGACTTTTCAGCTATTTATACCACCTTTGGACCACAGGCATTTCCAATATTTTTGCACACATGCCAGGCTGATCTTGAAGCTGTCAAGACACCCTATTTCACAGCACCCAAAGGAGGCCTATTCTGTTACAACATGCATGTGTAAATACCTGTAATTAGAATCAAAAGTAGATGCTCCCATGTGGTGAAACAATGGTAATACACAGACACACATATTAAGACTGCTATAGAATTATTTCACATATGGTAGCAACTAATTTTTATTATGACCTTGGCTGTTTTGCCATATTTTTAAAATACCCAATGGGCTTAGTGTATTTTTTATGCTAATAATCAAAGAATTTTTATTTAAAGCTAACATTTTCCCTGTTTATTATGGTTAGAGGTCAAAAAATATCAGTGGCTGGCTTGGAGTGAATATTTTAATCCTCTTCTACCTCTTAAAGGGAAAACAATTTTAATGAGAAAGTTTAGGGGAAAACTTCTCTTCTGCAAAATAAGCAGAATCAGCATTTTTTTTTAATATCTAGTATAGTAAACCCCCCCAAAAAAGGGTCGTGCTGGAATGTCTGGACAGCCCTCACTCACATCAAAGAACTCTTGGAATTTGTAGCACTGTATGACTCCTAACACAAGGCTTCTTGTGGAAAACTGGAGTCTCCAGTTTCTACCTACCATAAAAATAGATTGTGTTTGGCTCTGTGCACATGATCTTAACATTCTGGTTCTGGTCAGTGCTGCTTTGGTAGCTGTGATGGGGACACACAGGACAATGGCTGAAATTGCTCTAGCAGATGAGAGAAGGGTGGAGTGAGTGACAGGTAAGAGTCATCACATCACATCACAGTCCCCAGCTGTGGTACCCAGTGCAGGACAGATGTTGATAAATAGGAATAATCTCAGTGGAGGCCACTACCATGGAGGGGGCTGCAGCTCTGGCCCTCTGAGGAGAGCCTGGAAACATTGAACCTGGAGGTGACATTAATTATGTGTATTTGAGTGAATTTACTGAGTAAAGACTGAGGTCTTACCAGCTCCAGAAGTTTTCTACTTTTAAGCAATATGCAGCCCAGTAAATAGTACAAGATGTACAAAGAGTACATTTAAGACTGAAAGAATAGAAGGAGCAGGACAGAATCAACAGTACATTTCATCCTCATCTAGAAATCCATCACTATTTGGAAAGGTAGTTTGAGAGAAATTTGCAGCTCAAGCTTTAGATCACTGAACTTGACGTGAGTCTGATGATCTGAATGCGCATGGAACAAGCCATTATTTAATATTTAAGCAGTGCAAAGTACTTTGAGACTTTCATTAATCCACTGTCATCACCACAGTTTTCTAAGCTCAGAATCCAAGATACTATGTTGAACAGATAAAATCATGCATTTTCTATTTGGTTAGAAATCCTTGTGAGTGGTGAGGGATATTCTAATTATCTTCAACAGAAAAAAATAAGGGGTTTACTGGTTACAGTACAGTGCCACTGTACTGTACTATCAGCTCTACTATTTCTAGACAATTGGACATTTGAAAAGTTTCAAGTGCTCCAATGGGTTGAATCTTCAGTAAAATGTCCTCACATCATGTCCAATTATTTTCTTAATTGAAAAGCAACAAAGCAAAAAAAAGAATCCAGCCTCCTCCTCTTCATCTGCTCTTATGGGTCCTATCTTCTCAATCTGACAGAAATGCTATTGAAAAATCAGTGGGCCAGAGGCTGTTCAGTTTCCTCATGGGATTCTCCACCAGTTGTACTGGTCTACAGCAACAAAATGTTTGCCACATAGACTCCAGGTTATGTTTAAGATATCTTAGCTAGAAGAGACTAAGCTAATTATAGTGAGAACAGTCAGCATTTCAAATAGTATTGACTCAACTGCAGGGTTTTTTTTCATCTCAGACAAGCCATTTAAAATTTATGCTGCAGGTATAGCATCTGTAAAATTAGCCTAAGAAGTACATATATACTGCCTGTAAAGCTCTGTCTAAAATTTTTAGCATTTATATTGCTACTTTTCTTTCTAAAAGCAGCATTATTTTACCAAAGCTACATGCAAATAAAGAATAGATCCTGCATATCTTGATAATACACGCAGTGTTCTTGGGATATGTATTCCCCTTATAACCAAAATCAACAAACATTTGGGCAAGTAGCTATTAAATAGGACTGGAATAAGGGAAAACCACACCAAGAGCTGTCTAGGAAGATTTGTAACATTTCCTTAGAGTAAAAAATATTATGCACTCATCAATTTATATAACATTTTGGCAACTTCGGGGTGGTTATAAAAGAACTGTTCTTTAGCAGACTGGCAACTTTGCTAACCATCAAAAATACTAAAGGAAAAAGCATTACCATTTAATGCTGCTTAGTCTGCTCAGATCAGTGACTGTGTGGGTGGTTCCTGGAATATGCATCTGCAAAAATATGGTTTGGATCAGTTGAGCTATAAGGAGATCAATTATATCCTCTTGTGGGTTTTCCACTTTTAATATTCATTCTTGTTCCTTAAAGTTCAGAAGTGCAGTACCTAAGAGCTTGAGGAATTAAATTTACTTGGTTAAGGTGATTTCTGTCATGTACCTGCAAAGTTGCTGCTGCTCAGTGAGGGGCAGATTCCAATGTCCTCATCCACAGTGAATGGGATATAGTGTCTGGGGCTGTCAACGTACTTCTTTTGGACTGTAGGAGTTTTTGAGATGAAAAGCAAAATCATATCTTCGCTTCAAAATATGTCCAAGTTGCAAAATCCTAGTGTGGAACCAGACTCTGCAGCCCACCATATATTATAAAAAGCCATGCTGCTTGATCATACTGTTCTGGTTTAGCTGAAAATAGCTCAAAATGCTAAGTTGAGACAATGAGAAAGCTTTTGCTGAGGATTAAAATTTTGTCTAAAGTGTTGTTTTTGGCTTGAGCCTAACTGTCGTTCTCTAATATTTTGTTCATTAGTTGAATTAAACACCTAAACAAAATTCCAAACTGCCCCGTAAGTTAGATAACTAATGTGCATACTAAAAACACAGAAGTTTCAAAATATTCATAGCAACCAAGTAAGACCTGGAGCATTAACAGTTTTATACTAAACTGTAAATTTTCAAATGAAGCATGGGGGATCAGATGCCTCCTCTTCTGCACTCTCCATCGCCCTCCCCCACCCCTGAGAAAATTAGCATTGTTTGGCCTCCCTACAATTTTCCATATACTTCCTCCATCACTTCTTGCTCCTTTCTGCTCTCCTTGTGTGATATTGCACTAAATTCCAATTACAGACTCCACAAATCCCTCTCCCTTTGTTTTCTTAATTATTGTTATTATTGCATTACTGAAGACAATCTGGATTCTGACAGGTTGATTAGCAAAGCTGGCAAGACCTAAATAAAACTATCATGTGCATGAGGAAAGTTTTCTTCCTGTTCCTTGATGAAAAGCAGAAGGAAACTCCACAAAAAGAGGAGCTATTCATCTAATTTGCCTAAAGGAGTTCCAGTCCAGTCCCTGCTCATGCTGAAACACATGCAGTTAGTGTCCAGTTAGTTTTTCATTTTCACATACCACTACAGTCGTTTTGCACTTTGGTTGAAAACACTGCATGAAAAGCATTGCTTGTGTGAAATTTTGAAAAAAACCCTCTTGTGTACAGGGTCAGATCAGCTCTCACAGCTGGTCTGTCTTTTAAAGTTTATATTTATACATAAAAAATAGTACAAATCTTGCTTAGGACATTCACCTCTGCTTGCTAGAGGGAAGCATGTCTAGAACTGCATCATAGCAAGATGTCCAACATACTTTTCATAAGAATCTCTGCAACTGATAAAATATAACTTTGCCTTTGAGATGCCCTTTGTAAACTCATCCAGAGGAGTACAAACATTGCTCAGTGGGAGATTTGAAATTAAATTATTTCTATCTAAATATTCCAGAAATTAGAAAAAGCCATATCTGGAAGTGTAAAATAATAATGTGGGAAGGCTTGAAGTCTAAATCCCAACTCTTTACTCATCTGAGGAAATGCAGACTCACATCCTAATTTTGTAGTTCAAGATCTATGTACCAGAGAAATACTCAAAATATGCAAACAAACTTAAGCTGTAAACTAGGAACTGTGTACAAGTCTCTGGCATTTAGTTCTACCTTTGCAATTAAATAAATAAATTAGTGGGGCATTAAATTAACCTCAGTTTCCATAATGCCAGAATTTCATGAGTTTTTATCCTCTACATTTAGTAAAACGTAATGGGTAACTGACAGTGGGGTGGTGAGGGCAGGAACAGTACAGGATTATAATATGCCATTCCAAAAACAGTATTAGAAAATCTTACACAAGGAGAGGACTTGGAGCCTCATGCAGGAAGTAGAGAAGAAAATTCTCTATTATGCTTAGATGAAATGTGATCTTACAAAACCAACATCAACAGGCAGTCATTCTTGTTTCTATTTTATCACACCACCGCATATTCGGGGGTTTTTTCACCACTTAATCATGGTAATTTTAGAGTGCCAAAACTGTACAGTTTTATACCACTTTGCAATCAGTTTAAGCTCTCTAAGATCAAAACTTTCTAATACCTTCACAGGAATTTGTATAAGCTTGTGAAACGTGAACGAACTAACAGATTTATCCACAAGCCATGGCAAGTCCATTAAGTCTTGTGTACAGCTTGTTTTTCTTAGAACTGCAAGTTGAGAGTGCTGGTCTTTGCTTTGGAAAAAGCTTTTCAAACAGTTCTCTCAAATACTCAAATCCCGTTCTGCCTTGTCTAAGTTAAGCACAGGGTATCAGCGATACACCAGTTTCATTCACACATTATAGTATGTGCAAAACTCATGGAGAAGTGTGTCTGGTGCTGCAGAATGAATGAGCATGTCCAGAGGCAAGGCAGGGCTTGGAATGAGTATAATTAAAGGGCAAATATCTAACAGCCACAGGCACCCAATTTGAGACTGAGCACCCGAGCCATGGCAGCCTGCTCTTGCTGTACACCTCTCAGTTCTCAGGAGGTGAGGAACAGAGCAGTCATTTTTGATTGTCGTGAGCCGTTCTCTTGAAACGTTAATGGAACTTGTTTTTAACCTAACTTCTTTAAAACTGTAAATATCAACATCTTGTAGTAGTTTCATTGCTACATGCACCTAATACCCACAAAATTGTTGCCACAGTTACCAGGTGTAATGACAGAAACCTTTTTCTTATGATCCGCTTGAACTACATGTCTGTTCATGGTAGTCTGAGCAGAATCCCACTCTTCAGGGGCTTCCCCACTGCAGTATCCTGTTTACACAATGTACTTTTAATCATTTTAGAAGTACACTGCACACATCATTCTTTACCATGAGATTTATAGTTTATAAACAACTTTAAACTGCATTTGCCCTTGACAAGGTCAAGAAGGGCACACAAACCATCAGCCACACCTTCAACTATAAAGTAGCTCAGATCTGTCATCCGTGTCAACCAATAAATAATAAAGATTGATGAAAGTAGCTCTTAAACTACTTTCGAAATGCATTCTATTTTCAGAATCACTAATGGCTGGCCATTAAGAAACTAAACAAATGGATTTTTTTCTTTTTTTGTTAGAGTTGTGTATTCAGCTGAAATTTAGACTGCTTAATACTTTTTTCAAAGAAGCATGCTGGCACAATGGAGCCAACATTGCCACAAGGAGAGCTGTTACATGAAACTCACTGAACAGCATGCTGAAGAGTAGTTATAGGAAAGATGATCATTAATTTCTGTTTTCAGAATATTTTTGGCTTCCTATTTGCCCCTTATCCTCATGTGCATGTCAGCAAAAAGCTGTCTCACTATGAAACTCTTCCCTCTCTCTCCTTCAATTAAAATTAAAACTTCACTGTGGGTTGGAAAACACACAGAAATCAGTAGTAGCTAACTAGTAAAGCATGTTCCCAATTCCCAGGCCTAGATGGGACGTGGAGAAGGCTTGGTGTAGAAAGTTTGTATTATTGCCAGACCACTCTATATAAACTATTTAAACCTCAGAGAGAAGATTTATCTTGCAATGCTCAGGCATGCTCTTGCCTATGCATTCAGACTACCAGATGGTACAATTACCATAAACTTCAGTCGTGCACCTTGAACATGCTTTTTCAAGGGCTGCAATGAGTCAAAATACCACTAAGCAACACATCTTCATCCATGCAAATCACTGTGTGAAAAAATTATGGATACAGGTTAGTTTTATATGTCATGTTCAGGAGTAAACAAGTATAATACAGGCTGGAATTCAGCTTCATGTGCAGCAACCTTGTTAATAAATATGCCCAGTCAGGTTAAGACACAACATTGTAATATCTGTTATACAACTGGTAATATGAAATGGGTCTTTTCCACTAAGAGCAAAATCTATGCCTTTGTGACTTGCATTACAGTGAAGCTGAGCAGCTAGGGAAGAAGCAAAAGGAGTGAAAAATCCAGATTGCCCCTTAGAATCCTGGACTAGAATATAAATTATGGTCATGAAGTACACAGTCTGGTTAGCAGACTAGAGAAAACATAGGGGCCAGGATATGTTTAATGTGAATTGGATCCTGCAGACAATGCTGCTGAATTCTATCAAACCTCAATAGGATATGTACATATGTAAAATTTTAAGAAGCTTAAAATTTGAACAAAACTCACTTTTTTTCTCACAGAATGATAAAAGACATTAATGACCTCCAAATTCTGACTTTCCCGTGCCTGTAAAAGCTTGAAGTTACTAGAACTTTTCAATACATTATCTACAAATCTTTAAATCTAGGTAAACTAGCCCCTCCTGGCACTTTCTTAGCAATGACTGAACCACTTTTGCTAAACATTTTCCAAACAATTAAGCTGAAAGCAGAAAATATGAACTGAAATTACAACATTTCGGCAATATTATAAGCAAGTGAAGATAGACTATTACAAATATTAGGAAACTTTAATACATTTATTTCCACATGTACTATCTGTACATCAAGTTAACTTAAACACTCTCAATAGAATTTGAAGAAGGTGTAGAGCAATGATATTCTTTTAATTGCTGAGAGAAAGATCTGTTTATGGAACAGAATACATCAATCACTGCATTTTGTTATGGCTTTCTGTGCACAATAACAAATTCCAGATCTCTATCAGATCTAGACCAGGTTCAGAGCCAGGACCTGGAACAGGTCTGGGGAGTCCTGTGAGCAGTTCTTCCCTGCTTTGTCTTAGATGAAAATCTGGTAAAGCAGTCCAACCCAGAGGATCTACATTCATTAGTGTCAAACAAAGAGTGCCATTGAAACTGCTTTCACCACAGTTGCAACACTATAGCATCTCATCTGTTACTTATCAGGGAAGAGTGTTATTATGTGGCACACATTATATTCCCATATTACTTCTGGGAGAGTAGATAGGCAGCTTTCTGTAAACCAGATATTTTTCCTTTACCTTTCTCTCATTTCTATAATCATCATAAGTATTATAATCCATGTAAGACCCACATAACTCATTAATTTTAAAAGATCACCTTATATACTGCTATCAGTCTGTGAACTGCAGCATACACACACCATTGATACATGAGGGGAAATAGCCTAAATTTTTGAATTCAGAAGTCCCTTGGAACACCAGATGGATGTAACATCAGACTGTAATTCTAGATAGTGGCATTCAGCTATATTTTCTAGTAATCTTAAGGCCCATTTGTCACTTGACTCTTCCACAAGTTTATATATATATATATATATAGAGAGAGAGAGAGAGAGAGAGAGAGTACATCTATGTGCTTACATACATTCATCCCTGTGCAAAAATAGTCATGACTTAATATTAGCATGATTCATATCAGTCCTTGAAATGTCACAAGTAAGGTTGCAGGTATATTTCCAGCTCTGTTATCTTCTATCATACAGATTCAATGACAACAACTCCTTCATGAGAAAAGCAGTGAGCTAAAAAAACCCTCTTGTGAGCCAGCAGCTGAACTGCACTGGGTCAGACAGCACAGGAGTACACCTATGAAATCCAGCAAAAAACAGCAACAAATAAATTCACTGACATTTTTGCCCAGCTTATATTAAGATGGTTCATTATTCCTACAAAAGTCATACAAACCCAGTTTGGAAATAAGATACATCATACATGTCATCTGAATAATTCACCTAGGGCAACGGGGCAATCATGTTAAAATTACACTAAAATTTGGTAAACTCAACACACTGTGACTTCAACAGTCCATCACTTGAAACACAAAGAAAATTTCAGTCAGGCTGAAAATTTCAGTGATTTCAAGGAATTCATATCTGAGTTCAAATATTCTGCTATGGATCATAAAGTATTTTTTTGTTATTGATAATAATAGTTTTCTGTGAATGTGTTTTGAAAGAGAAGTTCTTATTCACTCTTATAGACACATAAGTTTCATTTGACTATTCCACCTAAAAGCCTAAAATTAAGATGGCACTTAACTACAAATGATGGAAAGCATTCATTCCTAACTGCAGGTGCTAGGGCATGAGAGGGAGGAATTGTGAGAGGACAATATCAAGAGGTATTATCTGTATGCACTACATAGGTCCAACAAAGAACTTATCTGTTCAGGAAAAGAAGTTCTCTCTGACTGCAATAGAGTTAATTCCCCAAGGACAAATTGGAGAATCATTACAGGTTTACAGGAGTAATTCCTAGCCCAATAATAAAGAACTGAACAAAGACCTCCCAGGTAAGCAGCAGGGTGGGACACAAACAGAAACATAATTAACAAAATCTTCTAAAAGCAACAAATCATTTGTGATCCACAAAGTAAATTCACTTGTTAGCCACTATGAAAAGCTTGAGCTACGCTACCCATGTCAAAGTTATTACAGCTTTTTGCCCTTCACTTCTCTCTTGCCTCAGCCTGTGCAGATTTCCTGCAGAGACGTCTCACCACACTGACTGTGCTTTCTCTCATGCCAGAAACAGACACAGGTGAAATAAATGTTCACCTAGGGATATCTCCCAGTTAATGATTAGTTTTGAGAGTGATCAATTCAGTTTTCAATGAAAACTCTTACTGACAAATCAAATAGATATGAAAAGAGAGCTCTGGCAGGAATACAAGAGTATAAGTTACCAGAACAGAGAAAAAAAGGCAAATACCCTGTTAAATATTTTCAAGTTGTGCTTCTAATGAATTTGGTATTTGTGACACTGGTAAACTACTGAACTTATCTAACAAGCTGTAAATATACTTTTTGTGTATATTTCTTTAATATGTAATGATATGGAGTGTGAACAAGCCAGCCTTTGCAAATGCATTTCATTGCCACATAAAAAAACAGGCTTCTTTCTGATGACAGGAACATTCCTTTCCCCCACCCACCAGTTTGATTTATTACTCCTACTTAAATGTCAGTATTCAGTTGTTTCACCTGGCTTCTTTTTTTAGCTATGTAGCAAACTGAAATCAGTCCCTTGTCAAATTGCACAGCTTGGTACAGCTGGACCAGAATTTTACTACAGGTGGGAAGTTGTTTATGCGATTACTGACATTTTAACCATCTACACAGATTGTTGTTTTCCAAGAAATCAATGTAATTATCTATATGGAAGGAAAATAAAGCATAAAACTTTTTATGCAGAAAAAAAAAAAAAAATTCTGTCCATGACTGCCTCTCTGTTCTTTGGAGAAATAAAGCTACCAGCACCACATTTGGTATTCCCAAGGGATAACACTCAAAGCAATTGACAACTTACTGCCTTGAGAATCCAAATGACTGCACACTTATGATGTGATTTAATATGGATGAATTCCCACCAGAGAAAACACAGAAAACTATTTTGTGACAATAAAAAAAGGAGTGTATTCATATACACACCTCAGATCAGATCTGCAAACACGTTCCCATGAAGTTATGCTAGATAAAGAACAATTTCCCCCTCTCCCTCTATCAATATATATAGATATGACTAAAATTTGAAACAGCAGGTTTTTAAAACTGGTCTGACAGAAACCAAATAGGCCACCTTTGTTTGTTCTGCTGTGAAGCCCCATAGTCACAGGGATGGTGGGTGCTGGGCCAACCATGCACAAACACAACTTCCTCTCCATCTCCCACAAATGTCCCTCTTCCACAACCTCTGCACTGATCTGCCCACAGAGGCAAAGATGTCACATTGTCAGGTCTGTGCCTGAGGAAATATCACCATCATCATTCACAGAAGTTGGGTCTGAACAACTTTGAACTGTAGTTCACCAAAAGCAGGCTTTACCCTGCAGCCATAAGGGCCCAACTGTTCCACTACACTGTGCTAATGTCAAGTCACTTTTGAAGAGAGAGAAAAGGAATATCTGGCTTCCCTCCAAGCTTTTAAGTCCCCAAAATGAGCAAACAGCCACATAGAAAGACCTTGTACAATTGTACCTGAAATAACAATAAATTGTCTCAGTACAATAAAAAAAGTTACATAAAAGTATACATTTTATAAAATCAGAAAATTTCACTTTTTACTTGAGACAAGAGATTATAATTTTAAAAATTTTTTCACAGAATCACTGAATTGGCAAGGTTGTAAGGGACCACAGTGGGTCCTCTGTTTCAACCTCCCCTGCTCAAGCAGAGTCACCCCAGAGCACATGGCGCAGAATTTTTTCCAGATGGTTCCTGAATGCCTTCAGTGAGGGAGACTCCACACCCTCTCTGGGCAATCTGTTCCAGTGCTTGGTCACTGCACAGTAAGGAAGTTCTTCCTCATGTTCAGGTGGAACTTCCTGTGCATCAGTTTGTGCCCATTGCCTCATGTCTTATTTCCTGGCACCACTGAGCAGAGCCCGGCTCCATCCTCTGGCACCTCCCTTCAGACACGGACAGACATTGACGAGGTTCCCTCTCAGTCCCTGAACAGGCCCAGCTCCCTCAGCCTTTCCTAAGAGACATCCTCCAGTCCCTTAATCATCTCTGTAGCCATCCACCTACCTGCTCCAGGAGCTCCATGTCTCCCTTGCATTGAGGATCCCAGAACTGAACACAGGACTACACCTGCAGAGGGGCAGAATTACCTCCTCAGTCTTTCATGCATGTTTGTCCCCTGTTCACAAACAATAACCAACCACTCAAAAATAAATTGGCTATAATCCACTCCTAAAATTCCAGCTCAAACTCTATGATAGCTTTCAGTAACTGTTAATAAAGCCCTCTGCAGCCCTTCCTCAACATCAAAAAGCAGAAACGTCTACATTCCAAATAAGATAACAGTATTTTAAAAGCTTCTGGCACAGCTGAACAAGGAAGTGTTAGAAAATCCTTTATTTAATATGAGTTGTGCTTTCAATTAGAAAAAAATTGCATTCAGGCCAGTAATCACACTTAAAAATGCTGGAGATTCATTTATGCATTAGTAAAAAAATTATTTTTAAATTACTAAAATAACTTTAATTTCCAAGGAGAGCTGTACCATTTTCTCAGTTACCAGATCTGTGACGAATGAGCTGTCACTGAAATGTATAATAGATGATCTGCCTCACTGAGCATTTCCCTTTCATTTGAGAGGGTGCTTAAATAAATGTTGTATTCTACTAAGTGCAGGGCCTGCACAGTGTCAAAGTCATGGCTGCCGTGGGCTCCTGCTGGAGACACTCCAAACCCATGGCTTCTCTTCCTCCATCAGTGTTCAGAGTACTTGCTCTGTTAATCATGACAACATTTCATGAACTGGAATTACGCAAGCACCCGATGCAAAAGCACTGTTGGATCATCATAGCTGAAGGAGGAATCGCCCAAATTCCAACAACAGGCTTGCCACCATTAGAATTGCTCCCAAAGTGGTCACTTTTGGTGGTAAAGCTTAAATACCATCACATGAGCAACTTTTTACCATCCTATTAACACAACTGTTCCCATTTGAGCAAGTGCAGGGAACAAAGAGAACAAATATGAGAATAATTACTCTATAGCTGGTATGCCACTGCATTCAGCTTTTCAAGTAAATCACTGTGGACCAGCAGCTAATGCTGAAGCTCAGCTGTTCTGTAGCTTGAGACACCAACCATCTGCAAAAGGGATGGCCACGGAAAACACAGAAATCAACTTTTTGTTCACAATCCCCTACAACAGCAGAAGGGAATGGTGGCTGACAAATGATTACTTTCCCATGGATCAGCTAGGAGAAGGGGGTTTCTCCTTTGTGCATTGCTCAGCTGAGCAGGCTTCAAAGAGCATGCTTCATGTAATACAACACCAGAACTGAACCAGAAATCAGATCTTCTGGTTACATCTAGTCAAAACACAGCATTCAATAAGAGCAACTAATAACGCTAAGGGCTATATTCAAGCAGGTACCAAGACAGAGCCCATAAACTAATGAGAACACATGCCAGTCTGTATTTATGTTAGCAAATTTACATGTGCAAAAGGACAGCACTGTGCATTTACCAATTATGTCCACACATGACTCTCTTTGGCTGCTTTTGAAAAGATACCTATATTTCTCATGATAAATTCTGGCCAAAGGCCTAGGTCGGTTCAAACTGCTTTAGCCAGAAACTGTGGACATAAAACACTTCCAGGTGGTAGTCAGCTCCTTGCAGAATCAAGCCCCAAAACAGGGAGTTCTTGTTGAAGTTTCTACAGTGAAGCTACTGATGGTTATGATGATCAAATAAGCATTGCAGCCCAAAGGCTTGTTCACAAGCTTAAAGGAAAAGCACAGTAACTGCAAACTTGCACAGAATAGCAGCTTATTTAGCTTTCAGTAAATGAAGTGTTCTATCTAATAGATTTTTTTTTTCCTCCTCTGATGGGTAAATGTTTCCCCTACTACTAATGTGTGAAATGATCTAGAGTATTAGTGTTTGCATTATGCAGTTACAAGCGCAGACCTTGGAAAAATGATGGCTTCTGGCAAAACTTACTGGAGAAAAAATGTCCAGATAGAGATTTGACTTAAGGCATTAATGTTCAATGAGGAGTAGTTTGGGCAAGATCTTATTTCCACTTTTGCCTTTCAAGAAAATAGCCAATGACTAGTAAATGAGTTGGAAATTATTACTATAATTACCATGTCTTCAAAGCAGCCGTTGGAAATTGTGCATGCAGCAACAAACTAATGAAGTTCCAGTTGCACAAAAACAAAAGGTCACAACGACATGAGAGAAGCCACAGCAGAAGCTGTTTTAAGAACTTTTCCCATATTGAAGGCAGACTCTGAAGAAGACAGTGACAACACCATCTTGCTCTGCATAGTTTTATTGACTTGACAGGGAGTCTCCCAGTAATGAATGCCTGGTGCTGTCAGCACACACTGAGGCATTTGGAAGTACTTGCAGAAAAAAGAAAAAGGAGGCATGGGGAGGAGGGATTTTAGGATGAATCTGGAAAAGTGCAGCCAAAGTATATTGGTGGCATGAGGAGAGATTTGTTTGGTCAAATCTCATTTATTGTGTAAATAATCACGTGCCAGCATGCACTGAACAGTTCGGAATATATCCTTCTCAAATGATGCAAGGTCAGTTTTGCACTTTAGCTGTTTTCTCAAAAGTAAGATATTCCTGTGGGTCTCTCAAGAGTGCTTCAGTCAAATTGCTCCTCACCTTCAAATTTTCTGCTTTTGCACAATAAGGGAAAAACATCTTTATACAGATTCTCCCTGTTTACTTTTTTATGAAAATCTGCATCAAACTAATACTAAAACTTTTAAGTGCATTCTTTTCAAATAAACAGCTAAAAAGAAATAATAGTTGGAAAAACAGCACAAGCATATTGTGTACAGGTTTTACACAAGCGCCCACGCACATATTTCTGCCATGACACCCACTTTTCCACATCATTCCTAATTTGCAATGTTCTTGTTGCTGGGCCTGATCCAAATCCCCCTGCAATGAATGTACGTTTTTCAGCTGGTTTCAGATTGCCTGGGATTCAGTCGAGGCATCTGGGCTGTAAAGAGCATATCAGGAATGCTGGCTCAGAAGAGGGAGGAGGATGTGAGTAGTACTTTCAAAATGCTGATAAACGGCCAAGAGTACAAATGATAGCTAAAATTTCAAGTTGTATTGATGAGAAAGCAGGAAAAGTTTTTTTGACTGTACTATGACAAAATGATAGCTAGCCCAAATTAGCCCTTAAGTCCTTCTGGGAATAGATGTCCTTGCCTATTAAAGAGCCTATTCCTTCCATTATTTTGGATTTCCTTTTGGTTTATTCTTTTCGGGTTTTTGTTGGTGTCTTTTTTTGTTTGTTTGTTTTTTAATCATCCCAAAATCCATTCTATCATTCCTGACAGGTTATTGCCCAGGCCATGGGATGAAACCCATTGAGCAACACTGAAATTCCTAAATGAAGCTTCCTGGGTATTAAGTAGTAACTTACTCAAAATATTCATTCAATGGGTGCTACACATTGACCTCTACTCTTTATGCCTTACAGTGAATATCTAATTAATATACTTTCTTAAATCACCATCATTAGCAGTTAATGACAATGGACTAACAGAATTTATCACCCTCCCTATCTTCTGCTTTGAGTATGGAAATACAAACAAAAAAATTACATCCCCTCCAGCTTTTTCAAGAAATATGGAAGTCTGTATGATGATATTATTTTACCTCTTAATCTCCAATATTTGTTGTAGTGAAAAAAACACCAGGTGTGATTTTGCATCTTTCTCTTACACCTTTAGTTATCTATTCCTGTGATGTGAGTATATTGATGGAGCTTGTCCATGAAAATGATCCCCTTGCATGAGGCTCAAATGACAGAGCACGTACAGCCAGCTCCCCTGTAACAGATAGCATGCCATTTGTTAACTGCACTTCAAGTCTGCAGTGGTGAGGACTATAACCTTCTTTAAAATATCTCGGGGGGTGCTTTTACAGGCTTGGAAAGATAAGGGAAAAATATTTCTTCTTTTAGGAGTAACACTGCTTGTATCTTTCTTTTATGGCCAGGCATAGGGCAAGACAAGGTATGCATAAAGCAGTGGATGTTTACAAAATTAACATCACCTCTTAAATCTCTCTGATGTCTGGGGCCGTGAAAACTTCCAAGTTTTCTAAAAAGCACTTCATATTCAAAAGGAAGAAACAGTTCTGACCAAAAAAAAAAAAAAAAATCAGACTTCTGTAGACAAAATTACACTATCTCTGTATTGCCAGAATTATTTATTTGCAAGTAAGAATATTTAGAAAAGTGAAATGGGACCAGAACCCAAGAAGAATATTTTCATTAAATTTTATAAATAGGACAGCAGGAACTCTTTCTGGACATCTTCCCCCCAACTCCAAAACCAAGCAAAACCAAAAGAAAAATCAAAACCTAGAACATCCTAAGTTATTTAGTAATTTCACCACATGTTTCATTTTAGGAAAAGATGAAGAGAATATAATTAAATTACTTAGTAAACTTTAGAAAGTAATCAGGAGAAAAACTGACAGGACTGTCTCAAAAATTACTGGCTGCTTATTTAGGACAACGCAGCTCTCAAAGCAGAGTAACAGAACGATCCACAAATGAATGTTGACACTGTATGTTTTCTAAGAAGGTTTCTTCCCCCCCAGTGAATCCAAAGACATCCAAGAAGGCAAATTCCATAAAAATATCCAACAATACCTAACATATTCCTTTCCCCTCTTGCTATTCTATAAAGCAAAGTGGACTAGGCCTGACATGTAGGTCCTTGATCCCTCCTACTCCCAGCAGACTCTACAAGTAATATTCAAATGGAGACAGCTTGAGTCTTCCTATGTCCCAGTCTGCTGCCCTGCAGCAAGAGATCCCTGGCTCTGAAAAGCTTTACTGGGAGAACAAGTCCATCTGTCTCCCCACTCTCTCCTCCCACCATTTCCTCTGCTTGACTACTAGGGGTCCTTTAGCCTCAAACAAGTCAAAAGAGGAGAGTTTTATTACTGCAATATTATTATTATAAATGCAATTCAAGCATGCTTCACCTTCACTCAGCTTCATTGAAAGATACAGCCTATATTTTACATCACTTTTTTCATAAAATGTCAAAATTGAAAGTTGTCTGAAGACCACAGCATGAGTTTTTACTCTGTTTTTTCTCATCTTGGCTCAGTTGAGAAGCCTTTACACATCTCTAACTCCATTGACTACATGGCTGCTAAAGAAGCAGGACTTTGGTTCATATTAGAACCTATGCCCTTTCAGTTTTCCTTTACTCCATCAGAGAAGTTGAACACTGCCAGCACCTTACAGCCTTATTGGGCAATATTGTAATTTGGACTGTTATCTCTCACTGAGAAAATATTCCACATTTTATGACACTGTCCATTAAAAGCTCTCAAGAACACTACTATGGTATTAAGAGACATGAAACATTTTGATGAATAACAGTCACTGATGTTGAGTAACTATGTAGGAAAAACATTAAAGTTTATCTAGCATTCAAAGAACCAAAACTTCAGGGCTGATAGTTTTACCTCAATAGGATATCCATCTTAAAGAATTCCTTATGGGCACAAGCTATGAGCATAGATGCCAATGCTGACTCTCAGATTACCTTGTTTTTCACAGGAAATTTAAGGAAATCATTAAAACAAGCGATGATGTTATAACAGATGATTGCTTTGGTTGAGAATGCCAGAGATTTTACAGTCTGTTTAAAATCTAGGTGGGAAATGTGTCAAAATGATTTTGCTCAATCTAATCATGAGATAAGCTGAAGAGGGCTGACTTCCTAGGTCTTGTATCTAGTAGTACAGACTACATGGGAAAGAAGGATTAGGAGTAGGAATCCTCATCTCCTGTAGCCTGCAGGCTACAGTTGTGGCTGCAGTGGTTCTCTATTGTTCCACACCATAGGATAGCTTTCGTTTCCATGTTCCAGCTTCAGCAAACAAATCATGCTTCTGTACATAAGATGCTTTAACTTATACCATAGAGTCAAATCTTCAGGTACATTAAAACGAGATTTGCAGTTTTTCAGCTGAGGATTGATTAATGAATATCTTCCAATTATAACTTTCTGGTAAAACATGAACAAAACCAAACCAAAATACTAGGAAACCCAGCAAGATATTCTTCTCTAAAAATCCTCTAATTCTACATAAGCATTAAAAAAAAAATAAAAAAAAAGGAAAGTAAACTGGTATGAAATGGAGAAAAATGTGTATCTACTGTTTCAGCATACTTTATTTATGAAGTGTTTATAGCTCAGGTCAGTTCAAAGGTGCACATAAAGATCATTGTGAAACATGCAGAGGCATCTATTTTTAAAGCCGTTGGGGAACACAGAAATATCTTGCATGTTTCCATCTGGAATTGTTTTTAGAAATGCCATCTAGAGGGGCAATGCAGAAACCTGCTGTCAAAGAATAAACAACATCTTTATGTAAGGCAGTTAATTCTTCAAATGCAGTTCAATCTATGAATGGCTGGTAAACAAATGGGGTGACTGCCAGTATAAATATTTATTTGGGAACAGAGGCAGCTTCAAAACAAGCAAAAGTTTGTCCCAAGCAATTGGTGTGCACACGCTGCAGAGAAGAAGCATGAATGGCTCTAAGCGAATGTCCCTTGGAGTTCTACATGTGAATTCCAAATATACAGAAACATTTAAAGACTTTAGTGTTAATAACAGCAAAAAGATCATCATGGCTTTTCTAATTCCTCCAGTGACAGTTGGTATAAGTTGTTATTAAAGCAAATAAAGCCCAGAAAGCCATTTGATCTGCATTACTTATACTAGAAGACCCACTAAATGAGGCTAGTACTGCATAGAGAGAATGTAAATGCTAGTTACCAACAGGCAGCTACAGCCATTTCACATTTTACATATCTTAATTTGTTAAAAAGGTTTTTTTCTAAAAGGGGAAGATCTAAGGAAATAATTAAATATTTGTTGATTATGGGACAACTTAAGAATGAGTTAAAGTTTTATTAGAAAAATATTGCCATGATTTTGAAATTGTAAATCTAAGAAGGAGAACATAAGAATGGTTCTTCCTCTGGTTATTCTAGCACAAGTAAATTGCTTTGATTACAGCTAATAAATTCAATTACAGGACATAACATACAAAAAATGGTAAAATGTAGCCTTCTGAAAGGAAATAAGCTGAATCGTGAATGTGGATTGATTTTTTTTTTTTCTCCATATGGCCTGTTCTGGACCAACTGACAAGTGAAATAAGATGCACTCTGACTACTCTGACTATGGAATAGCAGGGAGCTCTCGCCCTGAGTGTTACCGAAACTACCTTTTATCTGAAGCATTAGAAATCATGTGCTTTCAAAACTGAAATGTTCAACTGGCCAATATTTAGTACCTGTGGTCACAGCACACTGACTGATAGCAGTGATATTCATTGTACCACCGGATACTCACATTTGGTAAGAAGTTATGCCAAGACACAACAAAGGCATCTCATTAAAGAGCTTGATACTGGGAGGTGCTGAGTCTACTGATAGTGCAGAATGTGCTGTGCTGTTAGGGCTGAGATCAAAACCCATAATTTTTCCCCCAGATTCTGAAACAACTGCTGAACCTTTTGAAAACAAAATTTGCTGAGAAACAAGTCTGCTCCACAAAATCTGGATGCAGTATCAGAATAAATTAGTATTAGACAGAGATAAATTTAGCTACTTCAAAATACAAGGATGACTATGGAGGACATAACCTTCCAGCAGTTCAGTCTCTGGCTATGTGACATATTTTGTCAATCTCTTCACAATATTTTATTTCTTATGCAAATGAGATCCAGCTATTATCTGGAATTTACCTACTTCTCACAGTTCTTGTCTCACTTGGAAGCTCTCTGTCTCAGCATACTTGAAAGAGAAGATAATTATCACAGAAGATAACAAACATTAATGCCCTTTCAAATAGAATAGGAATTTTGGAACAGGTTTTACTGTGATGAGAGACTCTGAAATAAGGTCCGCATCTATCTGACATGCCTGCTGCTATCTGCTATGCCTGATAATTCAGTTATTGGTTATTGACATAATATGTAACCTTGGCTTTCCTACTTTAGGATTCTGAATTCTCGAAAACAGCAGCAAAAGAGAACCATGCAATTAAATGCATGACATTCACAGACATCAGTTTCAGTCCCTGTAGGTTTATTTTCTTTGAGTGTCAAAACCAAAGAGAAGCTTAGGTTGCTTTTTTTTCTTATTGTTTAAATACCTGAAATTTTAAAACATCCTGTGCCTAAGAAATTAATGCCTAAGTAGCAAAATTTTGCCATTTTCTATAGCAAAAATCTCAAACAGCTATTTGCAGCTTTCCAAAACAGGGATAAAAAGAAAATGACAACAAAACCTTTTCCAGGACCAGGAGATATTCTGCTGTGGACTGAATCTGAGTTCTGGTTGTCACTGAACCTGACCTTCAAACACATGGGCAGCACATATCTGCACCTTGACTTGTTCCATTCCATGTACTGACTCTCCCAAGTGACTGATAGGAGAAAGCAACTGGTGTTCTTTGTAAATATTGGCAGTTAAGCATCTAAAGGAAAGCTTTAAAAAGTTAAGTCTCTTAGCTAACAGACTCCCTGAACTGACAAGGTATTTCCATTCAATAAAACTACTGTGATTTTTTAATAAGTGTGAGATACAACTGTAAACAATTTCAAAGGAATAAATACCTTCAGACCTCGGAAGTTGTGATTCATTGTGGTGGTTATTTTTAAATAAAAGTTAAATATAAGTCCATGAAATTACTTGCTATGAAGAACAAAGGATTGATATGTACTTTTGATAGAAAAATCTATCTCCTGTAATTCCTAAATGGAACCTAAAACCACTGAGAGGATACTAGCAATAGCAAACTCCTCCTCACAAACAAAAGTTATTTCATAACATTTGATGAGCCTTAACAAGAAACAACCTCCCAAACTTAGCTGGAAAACTCCAGCTAAGATTTTCCTTCAAGAAAATACAGTTCAAAAGCAAGAGTTTAATGATATTAGGTTAATAAATTTTACTAACAAAAATATTTTTTTTAAGTCACAGTTTTAAAACACTAGGCAAAAATATCAAAAATTATAATAGCTGCTGTACTAAAGCAACCAAAGATTTGGTCTTATAAGTTTCTTCTTTCAAGGTAAAGTATATTTCCTTTTTTTAATCTATCTGCTGTTCAGAAAGACATCCCCCCAATTTTTAAGAAAGATTTTTGGAAAATGGGAAAATTTTCCAAAATTTTCTGAAAATTGAAACTGTCAGTTATGGAACAGCCTATTCTGTATAGGAATACAGAAAATACTGTTCATGTGTTACTTGCCTTTATCAGCTTTAGATCTCTACAGGCAACAGCTAGGGAGAAGGAAGGTAATACTGAAAAAAATTGTGAGGTGTAATTTACATACTGCAGCATGCACTGCGTTGATTTCTGCCTTGTATTTAAATTCCATTGTTATTTTGTTCTAAAGCTCTCATTTCAGTGAAATTAGGCACGTAACAATGAGATAGATGTCTTTATCTAGTCCTGGTGTATCTATGTTTTGTTATAGTGCATAAGGATAAGGGTGCCTCCTAGCTCTAGGCTATGTTAATGTAATACTTTTAGATTACTATACAGAAAGCCTAATAGAGGAAGCTCTAGAAAAAGCCACAAATGTTAAATCCTGACCCAGGCTCTGAAGAGGGACAGAAAGGGAAAGTTTTGGGGCTTTCCTCTAGGATGGCACAAAAATATGTTATTCAAAAATTTCATCCACCTAGTGTTTTAGTAAAATACTTCTGTAATGTAATGTTCCAGGGAAAAACATTTAGTCAGAGAGGCTCACTATTTCACCTGCACCTAAAAAAAAAAAAAGTCTGTCACATTAATGATTTTGTTTCTATTATACTGATATCTCCAAAACCCACCCCATGCCTAACACAGCTCCTTCTGAGGTACCTGAAGGCTGTGTTGTGGTCTTTAAATAGGAAACCAGAATCTCCACAGCATGTAGAGCACATCCCACTACAAAGACGTTGCTATTTATTGTTATCTCGAAGTACAGCCACATAAGTTTCACTAGTGCTAAATGACAACAGTGCTACCACTCGTCTGTATTGCCTGGCAAGCTACAGATCCGACATTTTTCAGTCCTTTTAATGACTGGCCTCTTAAATAATGAGGAGTAATAGTTTGATGACAACCATTGCACAAGTTCAAACTGTGAATAGCAACTTGCATGACCCACAAGAGAGGAAGGATCAGACTCACACCTGGTCTTAATATGTTCAAGTAGTAGAGATTTGCACTCACTCACACCGGGTCTAGATGCTAAATTTGCAAATCCCTCCCCAAAGCAAGAAAACTGTGTTTCTTATCTGCCTCTCATTGTATGTTCTGTTTTTAGCACTTGTCCCTAAAATGGAAAGAGACATTAAAGTAGCATGGCTACTCTTTATTCTACTCTTCACAGCTCTAAAGCAGAAGTTGTACTTCTCCCTAAAACAGAAAGTATGGCAATAGAACTGGAATAGAAATAAAGGTATAAAGAGGTTTTCTTTGTATTTTATAAATTAGTATGTCAAGAACAAATAGAACAGAAAGAACTGTAAAGTAAGAGAATCAAAACCTTTCAAGTGTTGTTAAATATACTTGGAGAAAGACAGATTCCTAGAAATTCTGCCCTTCATTCCACAGCAATAACAGGAAAATAATCTCTCTATATTTCCTCTTTATACTTTCACAAGTCACTTGTCAGTTTTCTAAAAAGGTATTTGTCTAACAGCATCATTAGTACTTAATCCACATCCTAAGAGAGTCATATTAACATCTTGAATGCTCCCCTATTCCGTCCCTAGAATCTTTAAGACTTTTTTTTTTTTTTAAACTGGATTTTCTTTTCCACAAAATATGTTTATACGTTGAGATAGCCCTATGTCTATATGTTCAATAAGTAAATGACAGTGGTTACACAATGGCCTGACCCAAGTGACAGGATCAGAATTCAGATCCAGAGCTTTGGGTACATCCATAGAGTAACTCACAGCCACCCTGACGCTTTGGAAGGCTGACCTGAAAGAGAAACTGGACAGAGCTAGAGAACAAAGTAGATATTTATTGAAAGGCCTCCAGGATCCACCTTGGGCAGGACAGGAGCTCAACCAAGGCTGCACCCAGGGTGGACCAAGAATGGTCACAAAATGGCTGACTGGTCATGAGGTCTTATACTTTTATAAGTTTTGGTCCATTTGCATATTGGGGTTTAATTGTCCAATTACAGCTTCAGATTGTGAGGTCTCATCCTTCTTGTTTTCTCTCTTCAGTCCACCACTGTTTTGCTGTTGGGCTGAAAGTTGTCCTTGGTCCTCAGCAGGAAAAGGACTTGTTTTGTCTACCTGCTCTGTGAAGAGAGCTTACTGGCACTTAATATGAGGCTCAGAACTACATCCCTAGGCAGCACAGAATCTGAAAACATGAAAGCTAAAGCTTAAGGCATCAACCCTTCCACCTCAAGTGCATTCCCATAGAGCTCAAGAACAGGAGGAAAATGGTTCTAAATTATAATATTACAGAAACAACTACAAAAAACCCATAAACTTTTCCTGTACACAGTCCTATGTAGAACAGGTAACATGACATGAAGAGCTAACTTAGGGTTTATCCAAACTTCATAGTGAGCAGGAAGTTTTCTAACAGTTCATTATCATTATATATGTGGCGTAATAAGTTTTTCTTTGAAATAGACATCCTACAAAGGAGTCATTTACAACTATCATCTTGAGAGAACAGTATTTAGGTAAATCCTTTCTTGACAGGTTCACTAATCAGCACATTTTTCTGAAACATCCAGAGTGTTTGACTTGCTGTAATCTAACTTGGGTGACTAAAACAAGATCTTGTACCAATTTCAAGAAACTTCTTAAGTGTTTTTACAGAACACTCTTAGAAAAAATGTCATATAAAAATGAAATCTTTCTGAACAGATCGTTTTGTGAGAAAATCTCACAAAAAGAAATTAAGTTTGGGGTTTTTTTTCTTTTTTTTTTTTTTTTTTTAAATTTGAGATACCATACAGTTTTCTGTGGTTATGAGATCAAAGTGACAAATCAATGCAAAAACTCCGTAAATTACTTTTTTATGCTTTACAGTCCTTTGTTTAGAGAAGCAAAGGAAAACTGGCTCAGTAACTCAGCAAGTTGGTGCAAGTTATAATTGTTTTTCCTGGGCCTTAAATCAGGAGCAAATAGCATAGGATTTAAGAAAAGCCAGGAAGTAAATCTTCTAGCTATTGATTCAGAAGGTACTTATTTATAACTTACTATCCAAGAAAAAAATTAAATGCTACTGTACGTCGTGATTTCAGGAATATTTGTAATTTCTCAAGACAACACAAAGTTGTAACTTTTTAATCGTGAAAGAACTATGTCACTGTATATTGGCTTTTATTGCAGTAAATAATAATGGTATATAATTTCTTGCTTGATTGTACATCATGCACTGCAGAAGCCATAAACACACTCCTTTTGTCTGGAAAGGGCAGAGTCTTGAACTGTGAATGAAAAATAAACAATTTCATGAGAATTTAACTGCAATGAAAGAATGAGGGACAAATCAGAACTAAAGAGGAGATTAAATGTACTTTAACTCAAGCAAAAGCTCAAGAAGGAGTATTCAGTAACATGACATGGTAGTATAATCTAGAAATACTGATAAACTCATAGCAAAAACAAGCCACACACTGTGACTAAGAAGAAACTCAGTCTGCACAAAAGTTAAGTAGATTCTTTCCATTTCATAAAAATCAAAAGGAATATAACTGAATTTCAATAACTGTTTTCAATGTCCTTCTAGAAAGGAGTTTCATTTTTAAGAGTATCAAGAAAATAATGCGAACAAGTGATAAACTCCTGAATAAAACACCCCTAAATCAGCTTCACCTTCATACCTAACAATCCTGAGAAAGTAAGGCGAGGAGCTCTCTGAATCATTTAAATATACTTTTAGATATTTTGGGATGTTTCCAATAGGCAATCTCCACAAATTTTGTAGAAACTGAAATTTTAACTTATTCCAAGTTAACAAGTATTTCGCTTGCCCAGGAAGATCAGATTCCTGATGGTATGGACAAGTTAAAGACTAAATGTAATTAATAGCACTTGCTTCACATCTTTATCACATCTTGGTAAATAAGCAATTTTTTTTAATTTTTGGGGGATGATCAATGTGAGCTAAAGGCTGAAGGAAATATGTCTTACAGTTATAGTTACCATGTCTAATTTTATCACTGCCTATCTTCTGATGAGGCCAACAAAAACTAACAGTGAACTAAAAAAGTTTAGCCTTTCCCCCTTGTTTTACCAGCTGATTGGCTGCTCAGTATTATTTAAAACATTACGCAGTTAACAGAAAACAGTAGCATGTTCTGACTATAGATTTGCAATCTCATTGACCTCAGTGAGGTCAGGATTTCCCTCCCGTATTCCATTTAAAAGGACAATATAGCCTCGAACCAGAACACCCTCAGTGTTTCCTTTTTTCTCCCTCAATCACAACTAGCAATGCTTCCTTGTATACAGTATCAAAATGGGGGAAGGGGTGGGACACGCATGGACAGACACTTCCACAAGAGACAAAGAAAAAGTCACTTCCTGAGGAAACCTCATCTTTATTTTCCTTTCATCTGTGCTCCCTAACAAACACCGTAAGAGCACAATGGAATAAAAATCAGAATAACAAATAAAAGCTCCACAGTGACATTTATGACCAGATGTTAACTACGTAACATGGCTGGATACCACTGCACCATGTGAAGAGTACATGTTTACTTGTTTTCTGAATTCCTGGCTTCAGCTTTGGCATTTAAAATTTTGCTTTCTATATTACCTTGTCTATTCTGCAATTCCCAGCAAAATTACCCTGCACCTAATACGTATGTTTGTTTTCTTGTGTTGTTCCATTATGTCTGAAATCATGAATCAACAGAGCCTGACAGACAAACTTGTTGAGACAAATGTTACTTTGCAGAGTGACTTGAAGGCAAATATCCCTATTGTCCTTAATTTACTGTCAAATCAGGAAGAAAAGAAGCCCAACCATATTCAAAAGGCAATGATTTCCACCATCCAAAATAATATTCTGCTTTATATGAAACCACTGTAATTTATAATGTCTGTGCATCCAAAATATCAAATTGACATGACAAAAGCAAGGTTTTCCCAACTAAGAGTGAAAAGAATTACTTTTACTTTATTCCTTCTCTCATGTGGAGGTGATATGAACAGTATTATCTTGGTTTGTTTTTTACTGCCTTGGAAAGTTTCTTATTCTCACTTTAAATGACAAATTAATGTTGGGAAGTTCTGCCTAGATATTAGAGGGAGCAAAAAGTCTTGATCCAGCTTTGTATAGTATGGATTAATTTAACATTACAAACAGTTCAGTATTAGGTTTCAGGGTAGAAAATTCAATTCACTATGAGAGGATAGTGCTCTAGGTGCATAAAGCTCTATGCTCTAGATGTATTCTTTCTATCCTACCTTCAGCTTTCTCTCCCAGTCTTGAGCAGCAGTAATACTGTAATTCCACATTCCTACATGCTGGACAATTTGCTTAAGGCAACAAAATTTTATCTGGGCCAAGTTTTATCAAGATTAAGAGCAAGATCTTTAATTGCAAAAGAAATAAAATGGACCTTAAAGAAGAAGAAAAAATATATATCAATTTCATGTGATGGACCTCCTCTGAGGTCTCTCTGTAACATAGAATTGAGTACCAAAGCCGTAAAAAGAAACATAAAAGGCAGAAACATTCATCAACTTTCCTAATGCCAGTTTATACAGCTGTTTATTTAGTTCCCATGAATTCTGTTCAGTCTCCTCATTTTGCCCAGGAAGTTTAGGAATGCATTTGCCCTACAAACTGACAAGACAAAGTTTATCATGCACAGCACATTCGCTGATGTGGACCCAGCCCCAAAACTGCTACCTCACTAACATCTGGGAGCTCTGGAAGAAGGCTCAGATCCAAAACTGTTTGTACAGAGGAGAGATTTCCATATAAAAAGAGCCTATAAAAAAGACAGATTTACAATTCCCAGTTTGGAAGAGCATTGGATAGTCTCATGTAATTCCATGCCAGCACAGTTCATTCAGGTCAGGACTTGAATATAGAGCCCTATGAGCAGCAATATGTTTTATTCTCACATGAGAAACACTCAGAGGTGTTAATTTCTTTCTTGTCCCTTTTTACCCTCTATTTACAACTGTTAACCTTCTTGCTGAATATTCCACATAAACAAGAACAAATGTACAAGTGAGAAAGGATACTTTTCCTTTCAGAGCAATCAGGGTCAATCTCAACCAAAAAGATTCTGTGAAACTGTGAAGGCCCACATAACAGGACCACAGGGGTCTGAGCAAGCCCTGTTCTTACTGTGACTTACACTGGTAGATTATCTGGCCTCAGGAGTCAGTAGAATCTGACTCCAAATTGTCCTGACTGGAGCTAGTTTACATGGGAGTAAGTTAAACATTTTGAATCCCTTCATAATAAAAAGTATTTGGGACTAATTGTTACTGTTTTCCTGAGGAGCTTTCAGCCACTTTTAACAGAAAATGTTAGTATCTGGTATTTTGAGGAGGTTTAAAATGCAACTCCCAACCTACTGAAAGGCTTACAGGAAGTCTTCCTCTTAATGGCACTGTCAGTGCCATGGGAACATACTGTACCTGTCATTGCAAACCCCTGACACCAGATTTAACCTCCTACACAAATACACATTGCAAATGCTGTTTTGCCACATAACACATAACTATCCAGCTAGCAAGAGAAAAACATTTTGTCTTTTAATTGCTTTCTGTACAAACTATTTCATTAGAGTTTTGTTTTGTAATTTGGTAATGAAAACAAACAAAACTATTTGTAATCCAACCCCCTCCCCCCCCCCCCCCCCAACAGATTAAAATCAAAGCACAAATGAAGAAAATAGTGGGAGGGAGGAGTTGGGAAGGTAGAGTTTTAAAGTGTTTTTCATTCATGGCATTATTCAGTCATAAGCTCTGTTCAGCCTGTTCTGGAAGGAGCATGATAAGATACACCCACAATCTCTTTTTTTTCTTTTTTGGAAGATGCAGCACAAATTTCTAAGGCCATAAAATCTCCCAGTGCACTTCAAATTTTCCTTCTCTTCTCGCTATAGTCAGTAACAACATTCAGAGGTAGATCCAAGATCTGAAAGCCAGAGCCACTCTTCAGATGTTCAAAAAACCTGGTTAAGGTTAGTGGTGGAGCACCATGTGGTAGGAGGGTGCTGGGGAGCACCCCTGTGAGCTGAGTGCTCACAGGAACAGCATGACAGAGCCCAACTAATTTAAATAATGCCTAAAAGGGCCAGAGACAGAGCAAAATGATCTCTAAAGCCTGCACGGCAGCATGGATGCACCTCATGGATGCAGCCCCAGTCACCAGCTCCAGCCACCATTTTCAACACAGGCACTCAGCCCAGCTGCAGGGAAGGCTACCACTAACTGTCTTAGAAAACCACTTTATTCTTTCCCCCACAATGAAATACGCCAGTAAATGGCCTGTTTAACTATTTCCAGACTGACAGGCCTGCTCAATATTTTATAACTTTGGCAATTTCACTGTGAAACCAGAGATTGTATTTCGCTAGCAACACCAGCTGCCAAAGCAGCACATTAACGCCCTTCTCAGGAGTAAAGTGTGCAAAATGGAGACATTCACTTCGCAGTAAGAAGAGAACAAACCAAATTGAACTGAAATGTGTTCATTTTAAAAATCAACAGTGCTCAGTGAACAGTTTTATTGGTATGAAACTGGAACGACACTTCCAAAGTTGGATAAGCGCCGAGCACATTTACATGTGTGAAATGTAACCGTATGTGACTTCAAACAAACTCTGCTGGTTATGAGAAAACCTCATACTTCATTGTTTAGAAAATATGACTTAAGTTTTCTTCCCATTGTTGCCACTGGGGGCCAGGAGGGAAGTGAGAAGAGGTAAGAGGTGCTTCACAAAAAGCAAATTTTAGGTTCTTTTTGACTTCTCATTGTACCTGAATATTAAGAACGTGATGAAAATTGTAAAATAAATTGCTTATCTGGCTTTATTGTTCCTGATGTGATTCTCTGTATAACACTTTTTGCAATCATGGTTTAACAGCTGAAAACAAAACAAATATTATCTTCGTATAAGGCCTAGCATGGGTAAAAGTGGAAAGGATGAGAATTATACCATATGTCCATTCTCTTTTTACTTGGATCTTTTTCTCTCTAATAACTTGTTTACACCTTATTTGCTAAGTAGAAAATAATGAAAACACAGAGTACACCACCTTCTACAGAATAATGTATCAAATTGTACCTTATGTCTCCAGTGGTGTCACTGGTGTCTGCATTGATTTCACAAAAGCAGGAAATGGGCTGAGCAAAACACCTAATAACAATTTAAAAGTAATAATTAAAAAATTATGTTTGTTGCAATAAACTTAAGACCTAGAGTGAAAAAATATGAACTGGAATTTCCCTCCACTGTTATGGAAATATATCTGAAGTAAATGGCAAAATGGAGAGTTATCTGCGTTTTGTGGCACTAGTACACAGAGAGTAGAAACAATCACCTTGGGTCCACAAAGGCAAACCATTAAATTATCCAAAATGCAGGAGAGACAAGTGTGACAAGAAGCTGGGTTTTTTTGGTTTTTCTGGTAAAGCTTTTTTGGGGAAGAAGAGTGAAGTGCACAGAGGAAATGTTATTTATAAAAATAACTCAATTTTACAAATCTCGTTAATAAAAACTCAAATACCTCAGAGTGGTGAGAAATTTCATTTTGTCAAATAGCTATTTCCACAACTAATTTTTCATTAAAAAACATAAAAACTACAAACTGAAAACCAGGACAACAGAAGCACAGGAAAGAAGAAGGATGGGATTAGGGTCTGTTATTGAAACCCTAAACTCATTCTCCATCCAGATGTACAGCATTTTCATCAATGAAGGAGAACCTTTTTCATATTATAATAAAGGACCATTACTGAAGAAATCCTATGGTTTTGTGAGGGCTGTGGGGCCAAGTTATGAAAAGAGATCTCTAAATCAAAATGAATTAAAAAGAAAATCAGAAAGAGCCTGGTCTATTGAAGTGAATGACAGAAGTCCTATAGGATTTTTGAAAAAAATTACTAATAGTGTTTTAAATGCTGCTACACTATTATGATGTGTCACAAACCTGCATTCCTTACCCTCACTCTAAATTCTCACCGGCCTTCTTTGGGATATCCGAAGATTAAACTAGACCTTGCCTATTCCTACCAAGTTATTGGCTTGATACAGGAAATGGTGGAGTACCGATTTATCCACTGACTTGCTCAGAACAATATTCCCCAAGAAATTAATACAAAAATAAAGGGCAAAGGTGCTGCCACAGACACACAAACGAACAAACAAACAACCTAGAGGCCACATAGAAGAGATATTTTTCAGTTGTCCCTGTATCAGTGCTATATGTCTCCCTTTTAAACAAGGAGAATAAGAGACTGGCAAAAATGACAAAATTTTATGTGAGATTCCAATTTGACACTGAAAAATTTGACACTGAAAATCTGGCAATTTCAGTGAAGAAAATGTGATACTGAAGCCCATTTACAAACTACCAAAATTAACCTAAAACAAGTAAATGATTTAATTGTTGAAGCCAAAGGACTGGATGATTCAGCCTAGTGTACTAAGTGAGAGACACCTTACAGCAAAGGGCAAGCTATGTGGTTCAGTGCAGGGGTAACTCCTGAAAAAACAGCACCTGTGCTTAGGCACGTGAAGGAAACACAGTGGTACTTTCAGTCTTTAAATGCTCAGATTCCTAGTTTTAATCATCAACACTTCCACAGTTAACAGTGCTTCAAGCATGGAGGTGTTTGCTGAAGGCAGTGGGAGGGGCAGGGAAATGGTTTCCTGGATAATCCTCAGGCAGCTATTGTTCCAACTTCCAGAAACTGCAGGCTATTTATGATTAGATGTTGATAAACAAAATGTAGATGCCTAAAATAATGACTTTAACCCACAAACGCTTGCAGTAAAAGAGGAAGTGTGTTAATGACCTTAGAATAATGAAGTTGTTACCACAAAAATACTTTCTAATGGGACTAGTCTTCACTCTATTCACAAGGGAGCTTTATTTACCAGAGACCAAACTAGGGCTTGGCTTAGGATTTTATTATTGTGGAAAGCGATTCAGTAAGCACACAGGGTCAGGAATTAGCTTCACATCACATCCACAATAAACTGTAGCACAAAACACATCATCTGGCTTTAACTGAGATCCTGAAATGAATTGAATCAATCGGCTGTGTGACTTACAGCTGCAGTGTGAGCCTTTCTGTGTGACCAAACAGTGAATTAAATAATGGTTTGCTTCTGAAAATACATCACCTATTGTCACACATAAAGATATTGCTGCCTTTAAGCTACACATGCTGCCTTTTGGGCCCATGATGGAAAAAAAAAAAAAAAAACCAAACATAGCTAATAATTAAAAGATTAATTTGTAATATTTTTAAGAATTTCTTCAGTTTGTATGCAGTATGACAGAATGGGTTTACAATGGTATTAAAGATGGTAATGTGGTAGCAGGACAATGGTAGGGTAGGACAATAATGGCTTAAACATTTCAGTTCCTTGTACTTAGAAAATAAGGAGCCACAGTATCTGTGGCAGTCTGTAAACTGCTGGAAGGCTTCAAATGAATGAGAAAAACAGTGGGAAGTTTGTAAAACTATCACTTGCTGTTTTCTCAACTGAATAGTGTAGGAGTATACTAAAAATATAGATCACTTAAAACTAACTTTTTACATCAGATTGAATTGCCATAATGTATATTCCTAATGTTAAATTTTGTTATGAATCAAAACTTTCTTTTGCAGATCAGCATCTACATTAACCACAGTCTTAAAAATCAAATGGAGTGGTTAAGCTGATCATTATAACCAAGCTTACATTTGTTGGTCTATACTGTTGCTGACTAGCTGAGGCTCCATTTAGCAGCAACAGATCCTTTTGTCTGTGGTGATGGATCAAAGGTCAGACTAACTCCAACCATGTGGAGCCTAATGATAGCTAAGGGAGACCTATGACGAATATAAAAATAGAACTAAAGATAAAGGCTTTAATCACAAGTGACAAACGACATTTTTGATGTGTCAAGTTCAATATTAATTATTTTCAGCTGCTCTGCTTTTTCTTTTGTCTTAAGGAAACTGCAGCAATCTGCTGACATGCCTGGAAAAGTTCAGGTGCAAAATGACCTCAGTTCAGTTTGCAGATTTACAGGAAACCATATACTATCCTTGGAGCATTTAAGTACCATGGCCTGTGGTAATGCTGTGGCTTGTTAAAAAATAAAAGTCAGGAGATGACAGTGCTCTTTTCCCAATTTTATAATGAGCTAAATCTTCTTTATTGTGGACATAAACACAACCATGGACAGTGCTCTCCCAGCAGAGAATCAACATTTGTCTGGGGAAACAACATCTGTAATTAAATAACTTTTCAATAAGTTAAAAACATTACAGGAGTGGTAACTTCTTTTCCACTTTTCCAAAGATGATTTCCCTTCAATAACCACCAGAGTCATTCATTCCCATATGAAAAAGACATATGTTTTATGGGATTTCTGCCACTTTAGAAATCCACTGCCCACTCTAAGATAACATCTTTTGTTCATGGCAGAAAGCTAATTAGGCTGTAAAAATGAACATATCTAGAAATCATTCAATAAGTAGGAGGAAAGATTAATTACTGTAGTTGTTTAAGAGATAACTGAGGAGTGCAACTTCGCAGATCCTAAGCTAGAAGTTTATCTTCCTTGGCCTTTAAGCTAAAGAGTAAACAACATTATGGCCATTTAATAGAAATAATTATATTTAATCTGCTGACCACATGTGATGAATTAGGAAAGAACACTGTGGCATTTCAAATATTGAGTTATGTGAAGAATCGGTAAAAGATTTCCCTAATTGAACATAAACCAACTCAAAAGATATTGTGGTGATCATAGGTGAACTCTGAAAATACTGACATCTGCCTTTGATTACTCACATGGGATCTCTTAAATTATAAATATCTGAGATCACTGCTTATCCTGATTGCTGGAAACAATAGTAGTATGAAACAGAAGCACTCATGTCAAAAAAGAAGAATAAAAAGTTTTTAAAAGTGAGAAAGAAAAAAAAAATTAAAAACCCCCCCAACCCTAAATTTAAGCACAATTAGTTGAGATAAGTTTTGTAGCAGAGATCTACCAGCAAAAGCAGATGGCAGTGCCGTGAAAGCCATTGCATTGCGGAGGCCAAAACAGAATCATTCTGTTGATATATGGTCAAAATGAGACAAATGGAAGGCCCCAATGGGACAGCCTGAAATGCATCTATTAATTTTCTTCTGCTAAAAAGGTATTATTTCTGGAGATAAGGAAGCATTTCATAAAGCAGAAGAAAGAAGCCCAGTCAACCCAGTCCATCTATGTCACTGGGGAAAATTATTGCAGTCCTTCATCTCAACCAATAGCTTCCAGCACTAGGAGGCAGATGTTATCAATGAAAGAAAGGATGGAAACAGGAGATCCATATGAACATCTTTGAGCTATTAAGCAGAAGGACTGTGTTTAAGCTCAAACTCTCTGCTTTCTGGCTAAGAGCTAAATGCCATCACTGCAGTGGCTAATGAAGTGGCAGACAGGGAAAAGAAGGATTTCTGGCATGCCAAATCAGATGAAAGCAGCTGCACCACAGGATCAGAGGCAGCTGAAATCCATTCTATCTGCTATCCAGCAAGGCCTGACAATCCCAGACTCCAAGGTGTCCTTGCGAAGACAGAGAGAAACTAAGGGTCTCCAGTAAAGCTACTGGAAAGGTCCATAAATAAAACAAGTTAAGGGCACATTACTGTCTTTTGCTACTGGGCATTTTAGGTTGGTTTTTTTTGAGGGATCCCTTTCATGAAAGAGTTTATAAATGGAGAAAATTAGATTAATAAATACTGGTGGTTGTAGTGATATTCATGAAAGTTAATGTTTGGGGCTTCAGCTCACAGTTTATCACTTTAAATTGAAGTCCAGGAATCCTCATAGTCAATCAAGTTCTGTCTAAAGGGGTTACACAGAAGTAAGGGAGATACTCCAGCTGATGAAAAGACAATCACAACACTATTCTCTGGCTTACTACACTGATTGATTCCACTACTGACCTGAGAAAAACCTATGTATTCACAACATGATAGGGTATAAATATGTTCTTCATCTGTATTCAAAAGCAATCAAAATAAATGATCTTTTTCTTAGTGGTGTCTGGTTAACATTCATAGAGAGAGTGCTTGGAGTTATGAACTGGCTATAAATGACTCATCACGCTTTACTGCATTAATGTATGCATGTTTTCAGGGACTGACCTTTGGACTGACCTGTCAGAGGTATAGCAAAGCCATCATCCACTGACAGGCCTTTACTGAGGGAGAAAAATCTTTGTAATAGCACAGAGGAATTTACTAATCTGACATCTAGTTTAGCAGATTAATCATGGATTTTCTTTGATCATGCCTTGCAACAATGTGCAGCAAGTCAAACCAATCAACAATCATTAATTAAAAGAACAATGAAGAGCAGAGTCTATTTAGCTATGAATGGCACACACTGACTGAATATTATGAGTTCCCAGATGAAAGCAACGTTTCCTAAATGACATGGATCAGTACTAGATAAGCTTCAAGATAGCTGTGTGATGTTAGAGGGAACCCTGAAAGAATGTTATCACAGTCTAAAGAAAAAAGCAAACTGAAACTAGAAAGCTGCCTTTGGGACTTGCATGAACCAAACCCCTTCTCTGGGATTCCTGCAATCGTTATAAACACCAGTGCAAGCTCTGCAGTGCCTCATGCATTGCCTGCAAACACTAAGGCTTCAAAATTCTGGTCTCATCAAACAGGTAAATATAGAACAGTGTGACCCTATTAATCTGTCTCAGCCTCCCTTCATCTTAGGGGGCTTATCTTGAATGTGTAGACCCTGATACTTAGCTGGTGTAACCTCCTTTTTTATTGAAGTCAGGAGATTTAATATTCCTTTGCACAACTAGAACTCTGGCTTTGGATGTTCTGACACTGAAATTTTGATTTCTTTTATTACATAATGCAGAAAGTTGAGAACCTTGTTGAAAACTTTTCACTCTTACAACAGCAGACTCAAAGTACTGCCTGGCTCTACCCTTGTGATTGTAAACCAGGCCTATGTTCCTACCTGTATGACACTATAAATAATGACTAAGCTTTCATTATTCTGGGAAATGGAATGAATATAAAACAAAAGTGAAATGCTTAAGGGCATTTTTGTTTTAATAGAAAAAGTATAAGGAAGTTACAGGCGTGTACCAGTTTAAAACTTTATTACCTAAATAATTAGGTAATAAATTATACGCTGGGAAAATTGTTTGATGCAAGAAAATACTTTTAATGTTTGCACAGTTTCTTGTTCTGTTCTAATATTGAATGGGATATTTATGGCCAAACTTAAGCAGATTTTGTGGAAGTTCAAAGTACTTCTTATCAACATTATCAAGGTTTTCCTTAAAGCTCCTTGTCAACAAAGTCTGCAGAGGTGACTGGTGAATCCCTCCCGAATTTTTAGAGCAATGAAGCAGCCTGGTAGGTGGGGGGCATTCTGACACTGTCAAAATTGCAAGCCAAAACCCTAAAGCAGTAACAAGGCTAACAAAGAGAAGATTTTTAATGGTCCACAGCTCTCCAGACAGCAGAGAAAGGGCTAATAGAGCCAGTAATCAAACAAAAATCGAAATGAGAGCCACATTTCAAAAACGTGGCTATTTAAAAACGTATCTAAAACTATACAGCAGATAGTTCACCAACAACAATTTTCAAATAAAGTTTGGCATTTTTTCACATTTATATGTGAAAAAATTCACATTTATAGATGTGCTGCAGCTTAAAAAGAAGGTCTTGGCTCCTTCTGTCAGATAATACGTAAGCTTGTTTCACTTGTATTAGGCAGAAGATCCAAGCAGATTATACATACCTATCCCTCAAAAATCTAAGTGTTTGTCTAATTTTGATGCCATTTCTACAGCCATTCTGTGAAATGTGTAGAAAGGCATTAGCCTACATATGGTTCCTTCATCCAAGTATAGCTTCCAGATATCAAGAAATGAAAACAGATTTTTCTTTCAATGGACCATAATTTGTTGGATTTTTATTTGTAATTCTTAAACTTGAAAAGTGAGTGCACATTTTTTGCCTACAGATGCTTTCACATGAGGCTTAGCCAGAGTGATCTTTAATCTGGATTTAAAAAAAAGAAAAAAAAAAATCATTTTTTTCCTTCCATTCTACTCAAGGAAAAAGTCACTAAGGTGAGCTATAAGTTAAAAATAATCTCTGATGATAATCAGAGCCATTCTACTGCATCTATATTACAAAACCATCTCTTCATGTGGAACACCAGCTCATGTTTCCTAACGTGGGTATCTAACTTTGGATCCTGCACCTAATCATCAATAAAAAGATAAAAGATCTACTCAAAGACAGGTAATGAGGGCTAGATCAGCTAAGGCACACCTGTCTCTGGAGCTGTTAATCGACAAAGTAGCAGCATATCCAGGCACTCTCACCTCTTCTTCCTTCTTCTTCCTCCAATTCCTAAATCCCTAAATTATGCTTATTTACAACTGGTCCAGCTGAAACCAGGTGAAAGCGCAAATGCATGTCCATAGCTCTAGAGCAGAATACCAAAATCTGATGTCTTGAATTCTCTTTTGCCATAATTATTTCAGGATAAAAAGAATGTGTCTATTCCTGGAAAGTGATTTGCTATGAAATGTTTATCTCATGCAGGAATCAAGCAGTAAAGGAGTCGAGCAGTAAACTGTGCAGCTTCCTACTTGCCTTTGAGATCATTGACAAATACAGTTTTAAGCATAAACGGATGAAGTTGATATAAGCAGGTTAGATGAAAGAACCAAATTGCAGACTGGGATGTATTTATGGCTATAAAATACAGTATTTCTGCAATGGAGACCATCTACAGCATGTCTACCCGATCAGTTTCAACCACAAGGTACAAGAAAGTAGAGGTGTCCAATGAGACTGCTGTAACTGCAGCTGACTTGAATGTGCCCAGCCTCAGAGAGAGTTCTCTCCTAAATCCAGCTGCAGGTCTGGCTGCACCTTGCTGCTTCTCCTATGGCTAACATAGAGCAGAACTGGAGAATGGGAAAGTTGTTGTGGTCTGGCAAGCTGCCGTAATTTCATGAACATTCCTCTATACCTTAAATTATAATTGTATACTGTTGAAAAATGAATTTCCTTTCTTGCTAGAGTAGCTGTAAGAGACCTTCCCTAATGCAATACTTTTTGTCCATATGAAGGTCCAGGCTAATTTCTTTCATGTCAAGATTTACCTTTATTCAACGACAATAAATAGTTATATCTCAATGAATTTACACAGGGTAAATTTTTAGCCAGACTTAACACACAATGATTAAAATTTGTCCCCATTGGAATTCTATTTTTGCTTCCTAAGCTGCACTTTGAATAAAGTTTAATAATGCATGTTCCCCTGAAATTCAGCAGCCACTGTTATGAAAGCCATTTTCTTTCTCTGGAAGCTTCCTGCAAATAGTCTATATTTTTTTGTGTAACTAGATATAGAGTTCTGAAACTCTGAAATTGAAATGGATTGGGAGATTATTAGCTGTGTTTGCAAAGAAGATGCCTGTGCAGGTTCTCAAGCTCAGAAATAAACGTTGAAAATGACACCTGATATGGATATTTCAGGAAACGGTATTCAAAGAAGTAAAACCAATATTTAAGACAGAAAAAAGTGACATTTCTCTAAGTTACTTAGCAATTTCTTCAACCACTTCAGTTGTGTTTGAAGCATATCATTAGAGCTGTAATTCCTCATAATGTACCTAGAAAAACAGTATCTGTTCGCTGAGGAGAAGTAAGGAAAATTATTAAGATCAGCTGGAATGAGAGTCATTATAGAGTGAGGCAGCAAACAGATTTGGAACTCAAAAGCATATAAAGAAGTTAATATATCCTAATGCAACAAAGATTTTCATCAGTCTTAGCTGGAGAAGCCTAAATAGCACATAGCAATGATGCATTTTAGACATTATCCCAAATGCAGGTTTCAAGAATTTATATATATATATACTTCCATGACACCATGGAAGTATAAAAACCACTGCAATATAAAGACAAAATGTATTCTTGTATTTCTCTATACATGACAGCAGCTCTAATCTTTTAGTAAAATAAGTCAAAATGAAGGTTGTTCAGTAGAACAGATTTTTAATTGGATATGTGAGACCTTCAGAAACTTTTTAATCAAATTATGCAGAATATTAGACCCAGGATAATGCAAACCCCACAAACAGGTATTTTAAAGAGGAAGGACAACATGAAGCACTCGCTCTCTCTCTCTTTGACCAAAACGATATTAGAAAAACCTGCAACTTTTGTGTTTAGGGGAATGAAAGCTATTTCTTGCTCTCTGAGGAAGAATAAGAGTTTCACATTTACAGTGACAAGAAAGGGAAAAAAAAAAAAAACCAACCCAAACACCTTAAAATGCAGCACTGTAAATACAGGGAAAGAGCTATTTAACATGGTGCCGCTAACACCCTGGTTCTGGGCTTGACAAATGAGGGCATCCTTTCAGTCCTATGTCCCTAGCTGATACAAAACATTCATTTGCAAAAATAAAATCATTGTTCCAGAAACACGTGAGCCTATGAAGTTGCTAAGGGACCTGTAGAAGCTTGGTTCCAGTGTTAGAATTATGCAATACAGAAAATATTTATCACATGATTGTGAAGTCTATCACATGGATCTTACGTCTGCATTCAATTACATACTGTATGAGCCTGCAGAAGCTTGTAAAAAACTCAATTTCTGACATTATAGAGCAAAATTATACATTCATTTCCAAATAAATGAAAAGGACAAAAAGCAAAAAAGTTGGTTTTGTGTTTACAGCTAATGTCACAGAAGCCCTTTATATCATATATGCATATTTCAATGTGAAATGAAAAATCATGAATCATATGACAATTTATCACCTGCCTGATTTGCTTAAAAAACTAATTGCCTCTCTCCAGCAGCTTGGCCTGGCAATGGTATTGGGCAGGAAAAACCTTTTTGGTACCATTGGGCCAGTATCCCTACTGAATTTACAAGGAAACCCTACATTACAGTGTATTCACGTGCCTAGGGCCTTTCAGTAAGAAAAACAAAACACAAAACACTGTCTATTTAATCTCTAATCATCTAGCTATGAAATAAAAATGAAATAATTTCATTGTGTGTGAAACTGTCCCGGTGAAAGAGACTTTAAAATGGATAGCAATCCAAGGTGCAATTTTCCATTACATATGCTTTTCAAAGCTAAATATCTGATCAGAGCAGTTTGCTGTTAGTAAGTGAAAATAAGAACCATAACTAATGGAGTAACTGCCAGCAGCTTCCAAATCATTAACTATTGTTTATTTCTCCTCATGTTCAGATATCAGACTGTAGTGATGGAAGATACAGTCATTAATTTGGGAGTCATTTCAAGATGCTCCCATAAACACTGAATCAGGATACTGGCAAGCTGCCTATGAAAACTTGCTGCCAAGAAGTACTTTTTTTTCTTCTTTTGAGTAGTAATTTTTATTGCTGCCATTATTTTCTTCCTTGTAGTTGCTGCAATAGACCAACTATGGGTAGATCATCAGAGTTTATACAAGAACTGCTTTTTATACTTTGTTCTGCAGTTACAGATGGTTTATGACTTTGTTATAAAAAATCCTATAAAAAAGTTGTGTCGTAAGGCATAAATTTTTCTGTTCCTGACTTCTCTCATGGCAGCCAAAAAAGAAAAATTTGGTTTTTCCTTGCTGAGATGCCTATTAAAGTGACAGGAGTGTTGTCTGAAATAATTAATCTGCAAGATTTCATAGAATGTGAAATGTCTGTCTTCTCTCACAATCCCATGTTTATAGAGTCTATCCTAATTCAAAAAAATAATAAGAAAATTGAAATCTAGTAATTTTTCTCTCTGACAATGTTTGAATAGAAAAACAGTGAAAATGCAATAATATAATGAGAAATTCCTGTAAACAACTCATTAAGCATGATTGTAAAGGATAGATTTGAAATACATGAGCTCCATATTCTTACATATAGTTTAATTCTTCTGGAGAAGCCCAGAGCCAATGGCCCAGAACTGTCACTGTGCAGGACTAAAATATTTCATACGTCCTGAGAGTCTGAATGCTTGCCAGAACTTTTAGTTTTTTATGATTATAATGTAATAGTTGGCTGGTGCATCAAAGTATCAGAAAACCAAGAAATTGTTCTGAATCTTACTACAATAACATGGATGCCACATTTTGGGCATCATGAAGCTATTGCTAATTGATGCACATGGTGGCAGGCTAAAACAAATCCTAATAAGAGCTGGTATACTCTCCTGAAGAACCAAAAAATTTGTACAGATTATCTGAAGTTTACAAATTTACACAACAATTTTATGGCACCATTGATTATTTCAAATACTGTGCATCATTGTCAAAGGGAACATCTGATATCAGAACCTTTTGTCTAACCAGAAGAGGGATAATTAACTTAAATCCAGAATTCTATTGCTGAGTTAAAGAATCTGATCGTATGTGCCACACAGTCTTGAGGAAGTCAAAGTTGATGGCTTTAAATGTCAAACAATTATTTCTTTTTGCTGATTTAGAAATAATCAAGAACAATCCTCCAGTGTTGTTTTGGCCTGGACATAACACAATAAAATGTGGAACAGTAATACAAGACAGAATAAGTAAATTCCTTTATAATATTGAGATTAATTTTAGATTTCCTTCATAAAACCATAGTTATGCCTTCACAGTCTATTTCTGGATCAATAAACAAAGAAGAAACCAAGTTTCTGATCTGATAACTGTTTTTATTGAAAAAGTATGAATTAGGAAAGAGAAACCTTTAAATACCTAAAAATGCTCTAGGTTAGGAATGTCCAGCCCTTTTAATCTTATATGCCACATCCTAAACCCCAAGAACTTTACATAATACATATTTCATACCGCAAAGAACTCAGTGGATAAGCAGCTCAAGGACCTGCTCCTGTGCCAGAAGCAACAATGCTTCCATCACAATTCCTCCATTTCACCACAGGATGGGAATGAGCTCAAGTACAAGTAGGCTCAAGGGTCTCTTGGATCTACCATCCTGAAGAGGTCAGGATGAACACTTGCTCAGGCAGCAGGTCCAGGGTAGCAGCTGAGCCCACAGGGGGATTGCACCCCACAGCAGCCTGGAGCTAGCAGGCATGCTGTAGCTGCCTAAGAGTGAGCTTCATCTCAAGAGCTTCTCTAAAGCTTACTCTATTTTCCCTAGTCTTTCTTTTCAAGGGAACTTGCTTTCAGGAACACAAAAGACTTCGAAGAATAATCTTGAAGCTCTAATTTACTAATTAAAGGCTATTTAACTGTGAATAAGAAAAATACAGTTTGACCACATTAATGGCACCTATTCCTCTGGTTCTCCTGTAATTTCCCCAGTCATTAGTCCTAAAATGTGTTGTTTGTGTGAGTTACAAACCAGAATTTGCAGCCCTAACTGATCCTGCATTCACAGAACATGCAAGGCAAGCACATGTATCAGGCTCCAATCCAGACTCAGACAAGGACAGAAAGGCCTGAAGGATGCAGGGAATATGCAGCCTACCAGGGCACTTGCAGAATGGCTACACAATACAGAAATGCACGAAGAACCTCAGCACAGCAAGAACAAACTCCATCTGTCCATGTGTGAGGAGAAAGGGTATTGCAGTAAAAATTAAGCTAGAGGATCCTGAGAAGATATTGCTGTTTCCTAACATTTGTCTCTGAAAGACTTAAGTATCTTGCTATGGATCCAGAGGCATTACTTCAATACTTGCTCGGAATTTTTGTCTGAATCTTCCTACTGGTAACCCAGCAAGTAGGGAGGCAAGGGCTCGTGGGTATCACAATGCAGACATCACATTCCTGTATGAAATTATCTGCAGAAACTGAGGCAGCTTAACATGGCAGGCTAACAGACTACAGAAACTTAGACAAAATTGCTTACAAATCTTTTGTGACTAATTTACCTACTACCACACTTTCAGATTTCTAAGCTGTTAGTCAAGATTATAGGAGAGTGAGAATGAAGAATCTTTAAAAAATGCCCAGAGATTTAGAGAACTTCTTATTTTATCAGTACTTACTAAAGGGAAATCAATGTCATGAAAGGTGAAACGAATGCTAATGTTTAATCTGAAATACAGAAATTAATAAAATCCAAATTAATCTCATCTTCTGTTTTTTCGAAAGAACCTCCTGCAAGAGCTCTCTAGCAGACAGTGTGTAAGACATGCATAGCAACAGAAATACAACAATCATAACACACTGGCCCAGCAGAGCTATCTGATCATGTCTGGAAATGACCACTTATAGCTGGCAGGAAGACCTTGAAAGACAAAACAAAGTGATTATTATCGTGATGGAATTAGCTGTACCAGCAACGGGTTAGAAGCAACTCTTAGCACCTCAGCTTCCTTATGTAACTTTGCTTTCTGAAGTGTATTATCATATTCCTTTCCGTAGTCTTGTATCATAGGCCATATAAACAGATTACACTTCCCAAGGACTTCAAGTCTGCAGCTGTATTATTTACCAAGACTTTCTGAAGAATACAATGAGCACAGACATTCTTTCAATCATTATTCTGAGATCTACACCAGATAAAGTTCCTCAAACCAGCTTCCAGTATTAAGTACTGGCCTCAGAGGAATGCACTGAAAATTATTTGCCACAAATATTTATCTTTATAGAGCATCCTAATTGTACCAATCTAAATGTTTGCTGCAGGAACTATTACAAGAAAAGGACAAGCAGACCACAGAATTTGCCAATAATGTTTAAAAATAAAGCAACTTTGAACAGACAGAATCTACAAGAAAACATAGCAAGGTAAAGTTGAAATATAAAACAAATCTTTGCCAAACACCCAGAATTCCAGTACTTTATGTAGAAAAATATGTTGAAGTTACTGGGGTTTAGTTTCACTTTTGAAGGCATTTTAGTTTTGTTTTTCATTTGAATTCAATGTCTAAAATGAAGTTAAAATCTCAAAGGATGCTTTGCATTTCCATGAAGTTAAGCATTTCATTGGACACATCATGCCCACAGCAAATTTCAGAGTTAATTCTGATGGAAAAAAATTGATTCTGGGAAGAGAAATTGCTCAGGATTTGAAAGAAAGAAACAAGAAAAAAAATTTTTTTGGCTTCTACTCGCTAAACTGTAAAATTTTAAATAATATGACCAATTGCACAGGACTAACTTATGATAATTGAAGATTTTTTTCTCTATTAGTAAGACTTAATCCATGTTTAATTAAGAAAAGTTTAATTATTTTTTATTTACATACACATAGATCATAACTGTTTATATATATGCATACATATATACACACACCACCATATTTTATGCATCCTGATACAATTAAATGTGAGTATTGTTTGAATATGATGCAAATACAAACATGGATACTTCAGGATATTATAATATGGCTTCCATTCTATTGCAAGCATGGCCTTTTTTTCTTTCTTTTTCTTTGGTGGGTTGGGATTTTTTTCTCCTTTTCATTTTTCTCTACTATTCTGGGATTTTCTTTTTGATGCAGCTACGACTTTGGATGTGAATGTCCTTTGCATTGCCACAATCAGATCAGACTTGTATGCTTTAAAATTTTCTTCAAGTTTTCTAATTACAGACATTTTTACTAAGGTTTTTTCTTTTTTTTTTTTTCTCTTTTTTTTCTTTTTTTTTTTTTTTGCCTTTCTACTTTGCTTCCCATTCAGGAATTAGAATTCCTTCTTAATTTAAGCCCTTCACAAATCACCATTATCCTAGTATGCAACTAAATCCATGCTGAATCATCTGATTTCAGTACCTGAAATCACTGTATATGCATTTTCTTCCCCTTCTGTTGCAGCGCAAATCAGAAAACAGAAAAAACAGTTTTCTTCTAACAATAAACAATTCAAGTATGCCACCCATAAGTTGTGGGGGGGTTTTTTTGGGGTTTTTTGTTTGTTTGTTTGTTTTTCCCCTAGGACTGAGTCCAGACTAATTTTCTCCATTCAAGGTAAAATTTAAAAGCCAAGAAATAATCTGTTCAATTGAAAACTGTCCTTGAACTTCTTGTAACTGAACTTCAGGACTAAAACAGGAAAAAAAAATCCAAAAGGAAGAAAGGACACTTTTTTAAAATAGTCTGAACATAAAAACAACTCCCTCTACACACTGCATTAATTGTCCAATTCTCAGGAGAATAAAGAGAGAGATGCAATATCTAAAGAGTTCTAAAAAAATGTATCTGGAGCACTGCCATTACAATAATCAAAAGAAAAAATTACTCAAATATATTTTATAACAAAGCTAATGACAAATACAGCAGAAATAAATGAGGTGTCAGCACTGCCTAATCAGAAACACACTGCACAGTACCCTGATAGAGTTTTAACATATTTATTAGAGGAAAACTTTCAGGTTAACCTAAAAATCTTCAGAGGCAGCTTTATCCCCTAAAAGTTTTATGTTATTCTTTTTTCATTATAGGTCTTCATTAGGCTATAAGAGCTCCCAAAGCACTAACTCCCGACAGAAAATCAGCATAGAAAAATAAGGAACCTTAGTAATGGAATCCAAGTTATGAATGCAATGATCAAGTTAAAGAAAATGATAAGCATTTGGAGGAGTCATTCAACTCCATCAATAGCATTCTCTGGGGAACTTCAGCATATTTAGCTGTAGTATCTACCTTTGGTGGCATTGCTCTTCAACACCATATACACAGCACTATGTTGTTGATTTTGGGTTTCATCTTGGGGTATTTCCTGTTAGTATATGAACTTGAGTTTCCAGATTGTTTTCGGAAAACCTTCAGTGGATGCAGAGATAATTCAACAGGCACTTCCTACCAGGTTCAGTTCAAGCTCAGTCAAGTATGATGGAAGCCAAGTCTTCCTCCAAAAAGACTTTTACAATTGTCATGTGACACATTACTGATAACACTAAGATATTTACTTCCCTTTGGTAAGACAATAGTTTTGAACACTATTAGCTGGGTATTCAACATGGGAAAAAAAAGTGACAAAAGAAGGAGACTCCCAGAAGAGGAGATACTCTTTTAATTTTAATTTCATATCTATTAACAAACTATAATATTATTTTCCTCATTCAAGGGAAATATACACCTATAGCAATACAAATAAGCTATGTGACCTCACGAGGAATGCTAGCTTACTGTGAGCTAACAAAGTTCCCTGGATTCTGCATTCCAGTCCTTGCAAAAGGTCAGAGAAAAAGCTAACAACACTTAAGTGCATCAAGAGAAGAGCTGTTCCTTTCCTATTTTGACCCTGTGAATGGATAGAATGGCTATAAATTTCCAGATATGTGCCCTATTTTCAATTTAAAAAAAAATTCACTACGTGATTATATTTCTGTATTTATTGGTAAAAAAATAAAAATCAATATTCATTGATTTATGGAAGTCTGCTCTTGAAGAAATTTTGAAACAGATTCAGTAAAATGGGTGAAGTAATCCTAAATCACTAACATAAAAACTTGTTATACTTCTAAAACTTCAGAATTTTTAACCTAGTTTATGAAAAAAAACCAAAAACCAAACTCAAATGTTTCATAGCAAAGTGTTTTAGAGTATAAGCAATATAAATTATCAAGGAGTTTCTAGAAGAACTAAGATATGGAACAATTCACTTCCACTTTATTTGGAATTCTAGGGGAAAATTGCAGACTTTTGTTGTTAATCTGTGACACAAAGTGTGAAATCTTGTACTCTCAGGACTTTTGAGCACCAGCTTCAAAATCCAAATTGAGGTCCAAGTATTTGTCAAATTGGTTTCACAGGACCCAATTAAAGCAAAAAAACCCACAACACAATTTCTGTAGTTATTCCTGGTTTGAGGAATTTCTGCATTCCTCAAACCAGGGATAACACAATCAGGTGCAGTGTCTAAAAGCCAAACACTCCCAATTTATCTGGTGTCAGCAACACACACACCAAAAAATGACTGGTTTTAGTAACTTTTGCTTAAATTTTTATGTAATAATCACTTTCAGATTTCATGAAAACTATTTCTGTGCTACCACTAGATATCAGGAAAATTTTTTTCCCCTCATGTTAAGCCACCATAAGAGTCAACAATTCAGTCTTCACATGAAATGCATTCAGATATATTTGTGTCCTTGTGGCATATCACAGTAGCTTAAGTGTATTAAACTCTGACTTAGCACCTGTTTTTTCACATTGGCAGGAAAAAGGCAGTTTTGACCAACAACATTGAAATATAGACAATTCCAAAAACAGGAACAGTGACACACAGCATGAACTGTTACATGACTTTACCAGTAATCTTTAATCCTTTCTACAACAAAGGAAGTTTTTCCCATGAAACCATAACTACTACTATCTCAGCTGGAGACAAAAGAACCACAACAGCCTTTTCAGCCAACACAGGCAGGAATGAAACTGGGCAGCTCCAGATCCTAAAAGGGAATGTTTTATCTGTAGACTATACCAAGCCAAGATTTCTTCCCAGAGGAGAGGAACTCTAATACACATACCTAATCATGGTACTATAATACAATTTTGGAATTATCAAGAAAAAAGGCAATTCTATCAGGGTTAGACATAGTCAAGATGTTAATACTCGAGAGGGTAACTGCATGCCCCTACCAGCATTCTGCCCCAAAATGGGCTTAGGTGCAGAGATCTGTCTAATGTGGCAGAGACAGAGCTGACTTGGCCCCACTTGAGAAATAACTTAGCTCTCTTTAGAAGAAAAGATTTGTAAATATCAAAAACCCATGGTCACTAGAGTTGAAGAAAATCTTTACTGCTACCTGAAGCAAAGTCAAGACCACTATGGAAAAGGAAAAGTTCTGACCAAGATTGTAACATAAAGTTGCCAAAATACTTCCTCTGTCAGCCTGGTTGTTCATGTTTGTTTATACTATAATTTGGCAAAACTGGTCTAGTCATATAAGTACTTATAGTATTTCCTCCATAGTGGATATACTCAATAATAACTTTATAGTTATAGTAGCAACTTAGGTGAGTTCTTGGCTCCTATCTGAGTAATGGTAGAGTTTTCCTCTCCCTGGTATTTTGAATCTGGCACATCATTAGAAAACTACACAAGTTTCCTTCACCCACTTAGGTTTTGTAATACTTTGCCATAAAACTTTTCCTGCCTCAACAGCACCTAATCTTGATGTTCAGTTCTATGTTTATCTGAAAATATTAAATATTCCTGTTTAACTGTTTTGAAAAATTAGTATTTTCCTACAGCATCTCTGCATTCTATTGCTTCTTTAAAAATTGAGGAGCAAAATCCTATTTTCACAGACCTGTTTTCTCCAGTAGTATTGTCTACCACTGCCCTCATTTACCAAGGTGATCACTTTTGCTTCTCACCTTCCAAGTCACATACCTTGGCCATATATCTTTATTTGGTTTGGTTTTTTTTTTTCCCCAGGAAGTTTGGTGAAACATACACAAGGATTTTCAAGCAAGTTTTTGTCCTCTGCAAAATCTTCTGAGATGGAAAAAATGATTAAATATACTCTCATAGAGATATTTTATTGTCTTTTTTTCCAAAAGTTACGGTTTCCTTAAAAATTAATAAGAATGATTCTCTGGAATATTTTTAAAAAGACAGATTGGAACTCCCAAACCAGTTATTGACATTTTGAAATATGGTTTTAGTTTAGATCTTGCTTAAGTCCTTAATTTGATTCCTTAAACCCTAATTGGGCAACATTTTCCTCAATCATCTAAACAAGAATGCAGTATGTTTATTATATGATTAGGAATGTTTCCATCCCTCCTCCCTAAAGACTGTAATTAACTAATGCAAGTATGACTTCATCACATTGTCATCTCTACAACACCTGGATAATGCAAAGAGGCTCCTGTATCAAAATCAAAGCTCTAGTCTGAGACCAAACCATTGCCACCCCACCACTCACAAACATGCACACATCATCGGGCCTTGGGTGAGAAGGGTTGGGCTTTAGAAAAATGCAACACCCAGGTCTCCCTTCAGACCTGTCACATCAATTCAAGAGAGCCTCCCCACCTGTCCAGATATCAGGCAAATTCCTGAACCTCAGTACCCAGGCATTCTTTAGTCGTTTTAAAAGGAAGGAGCTGAACTGATTTTACAGGTTGGTAACTAACAGGGCAGGGAGGCAGGAAATTAAAACACCTACACTCTTCCACACAATTTGATGAAATAAGATAATTTGGAACTGACACGAAAGTGTCTGTGTGAAAAAGTGTGTGCTAGGAGGCTGGTAGTTCCTCTTCTGTTACCTTGGGCAGTCAGGAGAAGACAATGAAATTAATTAGTCAAAGCTTAGCTAACTATTAATTAGTCAAAGCTTAACTAACAAACAAATAGCATTGTAGGGCTGTGCTTAAGCCTGGTCTCTAACAGTAACTCTGAGATGCTCTAAAAGCAGGACAGCTTTGCTCCAGAGGGTTGGAAGCTATGAAGCATGAAGGGGTTAATTTTGAACATGATAATATTTTAGGATTCAATGGAGATGATGTTTCTTGTAGCAACTGCTTTTTACAGTGCTTACTTCTGCAGGAGAGCATATGTTCTATCAACTGTAAAAGGAATTTAGAAAAATCATGCTCTGATTTTTTCACCTAATATCAGAGGCCTGGAGTGGACTGTAGAAATTCCTTCTTTTGGGTGTATTAGGGTACTTAATACTGGAATACAATTTATAGCCATCCCTCACGACAAAGTAGACCGGAAAACTGCTTTTTACTGCGATAATTCCACTAAAAGTGTGCACGCAACTTTTAGAAAAATATGTTGATAATGAACTGGCTCCCACAGACTTAGTATCTTGTTTCTCTTACTGGACAGTCAGAACCTTAATTCTTAACAAGCAATTTACAGGGGTGTATGGTGTATTACCATAATAAGAGACAGAAACACTTATAATTAAAACTCTATTGTCTAGGGAGGAAAAAAAAATACAATGGTTCCTTGTCATAGATTTCAAATAAACACATTTTTGAAATGTTCCCAGGTTTTCTGTTTGGGATGTTTTATCTCTTCCTGAGTGTTCAAGACTACTGATATATTTTACATTGTTTACACTAGGCTAAAAAACAGAGCTAGTTTAGTTTGCATACTTCAAAGTCACTTTTTTAATTTACTCACTCTGACTCTGCCAGACAAAAAGGAGGAGTAAACAGCACATACACACATACACACACATCCTCCCTCTACTTACTACCCACTAAAAAAAAATAATATTTCACTTGCTCTCTCCCCATTCTTACATCTCAAATAAGCTTAGCTTGTATCTGCCGTTGAAGAAACACAGCTAAGTCCTGTACAACACATACTTAAATTTAACACATTCCCATGGCGGTAATGAACAAAGCAGTCCTTCCCTTCAGGAAAATCCTGGACTTGCACTCCCCAGGTCCCTGAGCAGTATAGAATTTAGAAGAAAAACAGGAAACACATGTGGAAACCAGATAGAACTGACCAAACCTAGCTATTAAGGTAGCCCAGCCAGTAGCTTTTAAATAAGGAGTCACATCTATCTATATTATGCCTGACCGACCCTTCCCTCCCCCACCGGCTGCTCATACTGAAACATTTAAGCTAGGTGTATTTATGAGCTTAAATATGCAGAGGAAAGAAACAGGAGCTAGTGAAGTATTTACACACATCTTATATTGAGAGTTTATATTTTTTCCATGCATTCATGAAAAAAGAATCAATATAATCTGTACAAGTTAAAAAAGACTACACTTTTGATTGGTAAGAACATGTACACATAAGCAGCTAGTGTCCATATCTGCTTCCTTAACTATACACATATATACAAAAACAAAGGTATATCATTTCAGATACATATGTTCCTGCTCAGAAATCAGAGTGACAGGGCAACATTTTTTTCATATGTTCCTGCTCAGAAATCAGAGTGACAGGGCAACATTTTTTTCAGTGATGGAAAAATTAGTCATAGTCATAATGATGAGCCCTGTGGTTTTATTCCCAATCTACCTTACTCCACCATGATCTCTGATTTTGGAAAAACTCTAATCTATATAATCTTTGGTTTCTGTATCTCAAAGAGCATTTTACAAATGAAGATGGGGCATTTTTATTGTCCTCCAATTCAATGGTATAGATACTAGATGTAATATGATGTTGCAAAGAAAAGATTTGGTAAATATAAAAGCTCTCATCGCAGCAGATGTAAGTGATGATAACACAAATCAGGCTGTGCACGTGAGCTGAGCTCATTTTCACAGAAATATTGCTTTCCCATGTGTGCCTAATGAAACAGCAGGATAAACATTCAGGCTTTCTAATAGTGCCATCTATGAAACACAGTGGGACTCTCAGCAAAAAGGCTGCCAAGACCTTTAATATACAGTGACCTTGCAGCTCTCTGCCTGTGACAAGCAACCTGCAGCATCCTGAGGTTCAGATCCAGCCTTTTGGGAAAAATCAAATTCACTTCTCTGCATGCTCGGAAAACTTGACTCCTCTCAGAAAGAATGAGTGCAATAAAAGGTTCTAAACTAACAAAATTTTAATAAGGTGGGATGAGAATGAACAATATTTACAACAACTCCCAATAAGAAGGCAACCCTTGTTTTCTCAAAATACAAACATAATAATTCGAATAATTGTCTTCATAGAGTGACCTCTGTGGAAGCTGGAACCCCCCTGCAGTCACTTCTCAATGACTGGGTTTGGAAGTCCCCCTGGGTATTGATCTGGAGAGCACGACTCAATTTATGGTACTTTTCTATCTGCTAGCCACTTTTCCCATTCTATACCAATTTCAGTTTTTCTGCTAAATATGGTGACAAAATGTTCTTGTTATATTTTCTAAATATATTTTCCTCTTTCATATTGCAGCATTTCCATCCAAAAGCTTCAAGACAGGGCAGTAGAACAAGACATTACCCCAGCCAAGCTTACTTAGAATTAATGTCTTAGAAATATATTTGCCACAGAATTCCCCACAATACAAAACTTCACAGGAAGCAGGAGATGTCTTTGGCACTGGTTCATCACAGTGAGGATGAGCTGTGGTTAACAATAAACCCAAAAGGCCCTATGAAGGAGAGAATTGAAGAATGGATTTTGACAAGTACTGGTCAAACTTTAAATTGCTTTCTGCCTAAACATATGGGCTGGGAGTGAAAGAAGGGTTAAACACTGAATTTGATATGTTCTTTGTAACAATATAAAGACATTGGTGATACTCACTGAATATAGAGAAACCAGCTAAATCAGTGGTAAAAGTTGCTGTACCCTGGATAAAAGAATCAAGAAAAGTAGTTATGTAGGAAAAAAACCCCAAACCAAGAGTCTCACTGGCCACTTGGTGTAGTCAAACAGTGGCAGGAGAACAGCAGATACCTCAAGTATCTTGAGTAAAATTATATTACAGGACAGGTTTGCTGGGCTTGACTCTGCCTGTATCACCCTCTGCTAAAAATGCATGAAGCTCAGTCCAAGACCATTCATCCCACAGAGCAGCATACAACAGCCATCTTTCCTGTGTCCAGCTGGACTGTGAAAGCACACGTGAATTACTTTTGTGTAGAGAAACTTAAGTTCTGCTTTCATCCCATGGGCAGACAGGCCACCATCACCATGAATCTAAGCTAATTGTTTGGCTCATTGTTCTGTTTTGTTTAGGTGTTATTATTTATTTCTCTTTTCGTGCCTGGGAAAAAAATTCAAGAAGGGAAGGAAGGATAGAAATGGGCAAGAATTTTCTTCAAAGATAGTAATTCACCTAATTAAAAAAAAAAATGAAAAAAACTTGTAAACTCAAGTCTCATAAAATCAAGTCCCTTGGGCTTTCTGTGCACTATGACCACGGGACATATGAGCCTTGCTCTTTAATTTTACAACTTAAAAAAAAAGTCAAATAAAAACAAACAAAAAAAGTGTAGTTAGTTGTCCTAGCTCATTGCCTTAGTGGTTTGGTTGCTAAGAACAATGAAATGCTAAAAGGCCATTTATACCACAGAAATTCTTAGCACTGGCTCTGCTCTTATCTTAGTCACTGAAACAGAATGTTTAATCTACTTGCTAGAAGTAACCCCTTCACACAGACTTTTTAAGATCCACCATAGTGACCCACTTATTTTTGGCATTATATATGCAGCTTTATTCTCCCCACATATAGAGCAGCTGAAACAAGCATCTTTCCATTTAAAGAGGCTTGGTTAAAAGCAATGAAAAAAATGAGAAAAAAAAAGAAAGAAGGAAAGAAGGAAAATAAGAAACATTGTGGCATTGTGAGCTTTGACTTAATGTGAACTTTCCTATATTCCAGTCATGAGATTTAACCAAGAACAGCCTTGGGGATATTATGATGGGAAAAGCAAAGTGTGGTGATTGCATTGGGAATATATTAGCTGGAAAGCTGTCTCAGCAGCTGGCGAGCAGCCTTTTGAAAACAGCATTATTCCAAGAACTATATAAATAAACAGAGGCCTTGGGAATTTTTATCCGCCCAAAAAAATCAGTTTGCCAAGCCAACCATTACCCAAACTTTCTCTATATGTGTGCCTCACATGGAGGGTACTTTATACAGAGTAAGAGATGACTAATTATGCCTGCCAAATGCTTTAAGTTTGGGCTGGGCAAGGGCTAATTTGCAAAGCGGATGAAGAAGAAAAGGGTGTGGGGAAAATGGCTTTTCCAGAGGTCTAACCGAATGTAATTATGCATCTAATTATTGCTAGTCTTTCTCTTTGTTACCACTGCTGATCATCAAGAACTATATTTTGCTTTATGTTCATAGGCCCTCAGGTGTTAGTTCTTGCAACTGAGTAATTTTCACATAACAATGTCCAGATGATAACGCATTACACTGCAGCTGTACCTTACAGCTCAGAGAAGTCTCCAGAACCAGAAAAACCCTTTTTGTTCAGCAGAGGCTGGGTCAGACCAACAACCTCAGCGACTGGATGTAGAAGGACGCCAAAGGCAGCTGCTTTATCACAACCTAGATGATGAGAACCTGCTTAATCCTGTCTGAGACTTCCTCAGTGTAGACTTAACTATCCCTCCCATGTCCATTCACCTCCCCCAAAAAATTTGAAAAACACTTTGCTATACTAATTTCTATTACTAACAAGATCTAAAATAATAATCAGCTTCAATATGGAGTTCTATTGATCACAAGTTGTACCAGGAAAAGCAGTAGAATTACCATGCAAAAGCACAAGTAGGCCAAAAGCACAGCTCTCCAGATGGCTGTAGCACTGCTTTCCAAATATCCTATCCTTTTATTCTTATGGACCAAAAGAGAAAGATTAAATATGGAGTAATAATAGGTAAGAGAAGTTAGGAACAAAAAATAGAGCCACAGTGACAAAAATGCAAGCAAAGTGTTTCAAGAGTATTTACCTTGATAATGAATATTATCTTTTCTTTTTTTTTTTAAATAGTTCTTGTTTTAAGTTCAGACTTTTTGTCCTGCTCCAAACTATTTTTATTGGTAGCTGAACTTTTTAGCAATTATGTAAGTCTTCTAGTGCTAACATTTGTCAGTTTTACTGTTGACATTATTTAACCATAGAGAACAATGTAGAAGGCCCATGATAATCATATATTCCTGTGAAACATATATTAACACCACTTACAGCTATTGACACAAATAGACAAATAATCAGCACATTCTTTTAACCAAGTCCTCTGTTAGTCAATGCCATCATGATGTAAATTATAAGATGTTGGAATCAACAAGCCCTTCTATTTCAGGATTTCTAGGTACTCTCAGAAGATTAATTAATTTTTATAAAGCCCATGGGAAATTTACTCCTGCTGTACAGATGTGGAAACAGACATGGAGCGGTTAAATGATTCACCCAAACTCACAGAGGAAATATGAGTCAATTTGAAAGAAAGAACTCGTGTCTCCTCCTTCTTTCTTCACTTTAGTTAATTCTCAAGCAATAGTGATGAAAGTTATACAAAAACATCACAGGGAAGCAAGAATGGAAAATAAGAAAAAATATCTTTACAAAATATATTTTAATTAAACTACGGAAAAATGTAATCTGACCTATGCAATAATTTTTTGGTAATTCATAATGATTTATGGAACTTCAATGGATAACAAAACTCCCAGGGTTTGTGCATATGGAAATAATAATAAAAGTGTATCACAAAAGGCAATTCAACATTCAAAATATTTCTCATACCACAAGAACATCGTTTGTAAATCTTCATAGAATCAATCACAAAAATCAGGTGTAATTTAATTATGCTCAGACCAGGCACAAGCAGATGAATATTTATCTGTTTCGAAACATTTTATGCTTTTATTACAATTATATTGGTTGGACTAGAAAATTGCAATTCATAAGTCTAGGATCTCCAGGGCCTTGAGAAAAATGGTTTGTTTAGGCTTGTGCAGGTGCTGTGATTCAGCACAGTAACACACAGGCTGCTCAAAGGCTCTACACCAAAGAATCCATGGCTTCGTTCCCAGTGACTCAAGCCAGATTCAAGAAACTATAAAAATGAATAGAGCAGTAAATCTCCACCCATTTAAAAAAATTATTTACCATCAATTTCTCTTGTGATGAAACACTTTGGTATCCAAAAATGATGCTGACACCTTCAGGTTTACATGAACAGGCTAAAATTCCACAGCCCATGGTTATATAAGAAATTAGGGCAGAAAGTGAAGGGGGGAAAAAAAGGTACCCACAGGCCAACACATAGAAGAAGCATCTGGCAGTGTGAATGAAAGCAATGAAAAACTGATAAGAAGTTATTTTTCCCAAATTGTTCTTAGAAACCAATTCAGAATTTAGACATGGCTTTAATTTTTTTTTTTAATTTATTAATTTCAAACACAAAGGTTTTCACAAAGACATACATCTCTGAAGTCAACAGTACCATGTTCTGGAGTTCATTTAAGGTACACAAGCTAAGACTTCAAACAGAAATTATTATAGGACTTTCTAAATCTACTTAAACAACACCAAAATCCCCAGAATGCAAAAATTCACTCTGGTATTGTCATTTCCTTTCTTAAGCATTCCAAGACCTATAGGTATACACTACTTAAATGATATGGCTGAAATGATGCATGATGGTCCAAGTTCCTTGCCAGCAGTCTTGGAGCATCAGCAGGTATTTCCATAAATACTACAGTCCAACAGAATATCAGCTGCTTTTTTGGTTTTATTCTTTTTCCTCCTTCCAAGAACATTTTGATAGCTGAAAATAGCCACATATATCACATATGATGTACCTTATTAATCTACATGAAGATTGCTTTTCCTTGTGTTGTGGTTTAGGAATGGTGCTCCCCAATTCAGTGTTCTCACTGAGACTCTCCAAACCACTTGTCACTTGCTCACTCCCTCCCTTTCCCACTCCCATGCCCCACGGTGATTGGAGCAGAGATTTGGAGGCACAAAAGGCAAAGATCATGGGTTGAGACAAGAACAATGTACTGGAAACAGCAATGAGATAAGAAAATGAACAGGATCAATATTAATAACAAAAGTGTACAAGACAGAAGCGAGTGATTCACATGCAAAATTCTCAGAGCCAGCATTGCCTGACTGCTCCCTCTGCCATCTTACTCAGCTGAAAGGAACCCCTTTTCCCAGGAAGTGACTCCCTTCCCCTTGCGCCTGGCAATGACGTGAGGTGGTATAGAATAATCTTCATGTCCTAGCCATGTCCTGTCCTGTCCTACTGATAAAATTAACCTGGTCCTGGCCAGAGCCAGGACACCTTGCCACAAGATAGGACCACCTCTCTACACTGCCCACATGTTGTCAGTGGTTCCTGAAGACAGCACAGATCCTTCCATGAACAAAGGGAGCAGCATCAGGAAAGCAGAAGACAACCAAGTCGCCTCTCTCTACAGTATCAAAATTAACTTCACAATTTTTCCTAAAGAAATGGAATGGAAAAAGACAGCAATGGCACAATTAAGATATTACTAAAGACTTTTAGGTCTTTTCTTGTAGCACCACCTCCAGATCAGCTGTGTGGTGAAAATTCTATGAAGAAATTAAAACAACATATAAACAGTCTTGTTGTTATGGACATAGAATTAAATCACTGACAGGCAGACCAAGGTCACTCTTACAATAGCACACAAAATCAGCAAAAGCAATATCCCTCAAAAATGTTTACAAGTCTTCCTCAGATGTTTTTTTATCTATGATCAAAGACTCCAGCAAAAACTCACAAATTTTACTCTCCCACCACGTTTGTATGCCTTTTGGCAGGTAACCCCACATGACAAAGCTGTATCTGCCAGGTTCATTGGCAGACAAGACAGATCTGAATGACACGGAGCAGAAGACAAGCGAAGATGTCAACACAGTGGGAAAGGAGGATTTCAGGAAGGCAGTGCAACTGCAGAACACATTCTAGTTTTTGATTTCCTGAATTACCCTTAAAAGCCTAATGGCCAGGCTGATTTTTACATTCTTTATACTTTATAGTGAATGTTGTCTACTGACTCTTTCAACAAGCCCAACACCCAGAGCATTGCTCGTTGTGCACACTGTCGCACTCTTAAAAATGCAAAAGGGAACATTAAGAAATTCTCTGTGGTGTTTTCATATATGCTATTCACAATGCATGTATTTTTTTAAGGTTTGGTGATTCAAACTTGTGCCAACAACATCTTTGCAAGACTACGATGGATGGTGTCAGAATAACCTGGCCATCATCATAGGAAACTTTCAAAACAAGCAGGTAATAGCTGAGGATTTTAATCTCATTGTAAAGTAGTATGACATGACCATTCATGAATGTTAATGAACACAAACCAGGATCACAGCTTTACAAAACACCTATAATCTGCTTGCAACAGAGACAAACTTCATTGCAAAACTTCTTTCTCAAGGCCTCCACTATTGCATGCAGCAAGCTTAATCGCTATCTGCATTATCTCCAATTACTATATCCATATGGAAATCTATCTTCAAAATGCTTTTGGTATCAAGTAAAATGTCATTAAAGAGAGTTTCATGAATGAAAAAAAATGTCATTTGGATAGTAACTTGAAATACTGCCTCTGTTACTTTCTGTCTAGAGCAGAAACACCACATGAGGTAGTGACTGTTCTACTCTCAGAAGCCACAAATATTCAGTGTATGGCAAACCCAGACATTTTGTCAGGAATTCAAACACTAACAGAAATTAGAGGGTGGAGCTTCATATAAGAAGGAGGTGGTGAAAATTGTGGCCTGGCCCAGCAGAAAACCTAGAGTTCAACAAGAGGTGAAAAGCTCTGGTCCCAGGGCAGAAGCACAGGCCGAACTGGCACCTGCTGAAAAGAAGTTTGGCAGTTCCAGCAGATGCCAACAAAAGAGGCAACAGTGCAATTCCATGAGAAGGAGGGAAACTGCACAGCTGGGCTACAGCAGGAGGAACACAGGCAGAAGGGTAAGGGAAGGGTAAGTTCTACTTCTGTACAGCACCGGTGAGGCTGCAGCTGGAGAACTTCATCCATCTTGAACCCCTGCTCCAAGAAGAATAGGGGGGTTTTGGAGAGGGTCCAGTAAAAGGCTTCTGACATGGCCTGGAGGCTGCAGCATGTGGCCTTCAAGTCTAAAGTCCAAAGCTAACTAAAACCATGACTGATTTGATGTTCAGGCTTTGAGAAGGAAGTTCGACTGGATGACCTTGAAAGGTCTTAGTCAACCAACATTTCCATGATTATGCCAATTGATTCCTCTCTCAACATGTGAGGAGTTGCAGGATAGCCATAGTCAAGCCAAGAACAGCAGCAACAAAGCCAAGCAAACTATACTACTGAATACTGGGCATTTTGGAAAAACTGAAATATACCTCTATAAAGCAAATCAACTCATAACAACAGGGAGTTATTATCTTTTGAGATTTGTATGCTTGAAAAACCCAATGCTACAAAGCATGTGTGTGTCTATAAGGCCCAGCATGATCAATAATGAACACAAAGTCAAGGAACACATCATCTGTTAAGACAACATCCATAATGAATCCCTAAGTAATTAAAAAAAACCTCCCATGAAACGCGAAGTAGCTGCACACACTCTAATAGGACATAGACAGGACACTGTAGAGCACACACTGTAGAACATTTTAATCACAGGCTTAAAGTTAATAGGAAATTAAGTACGAACAGAAGCTTAGTTTTCTGGATTTTTGATACTGTATCACTCGTGTAAGACAGCAATCCCACAAAATGTTCAAAAAAGTATCTAAAATTCATGAAGTTAATTAAAGTCTTCTGATTGTTAATGTGCTCTTGCATAGACATAGAACACCTTCATAATAGTGGGGGACAGAAACTGTGCTTCCCAAGACAATTTTGAGAAAAATCTCTTAAGTTTTCTTTCATGTGCTATTCTTCAGCATTCCTCTGTTCTCACAGAAGCATCCATGAAAGAGCTTTTTATTTTTCATGAAAAGAGTGCTTACAGAAAAACCATTCAACTGATGACACTGATTAAGGAGCACAGAAAACTGAAAAAAAAAATCCAAGAATACACCTCTATTCACCAAGAGGTATTAAATCTCTCAGAATTTTATAGCTGCAAATAAAGGCAAAATATATCCATCCCTGTCATATCTTGTCAATAAGAGTGGAGAAAGCTAAACTGGAAAGCATTTACATTATGTTGGGGAATGTTTGCCCCCAACATCATGTACAGTTTCCTCTAAGCATGAAAAATTCAAGTATCTTCGCACACAACCATATCATTAATTTTGCAGCATTTGGAATGAGCACACAAAAATTAGAAGGATTTTAAGTTTTCACTTTTCACCAGAACAGAAAAAATAAATTCCTTATAAACTTGTAGCTCTTGGAAGTGCAACAAAGAAAACCAAATTAAGGAACTTTGTGGTTTGTTATACAGAAGACAGATGGAAAAGGATGAGAAATTCCTTTTCCACTCACACATGCCTAAGGTACCTAAGGGAAAGTCTGAATCAATATTTTAATGAAATATGAAAATCAGTTGTTAAAAAAAATATACATAACTTCCAAATCTTTTTTTTTTTAATCCATTGTTACATGGGAGAATAAATATAGTCTTTAAATTAACCAATTTTAAAAAATTAAAGTAGCAAGGAGGATAATGTGAACAAACAAGATTTGACTATCAGGTTTTTCCTCAGGAGAAAAAATTTTCTTTTTCTTCTTCAACTTGTGTGTATTTCAAGACATTCTATTTTCAAACTAAAACTTCCTGACTTTGCTAGAAGACAAAACTTCAGAATTTACCTGGAATTACATTACTATTTACTTACTCCAGGAGAAGTCTACTATAGCAATACAACACCACTTTAATCAACATAGTCATCATGTTTTTGGAATAATTGTTGAACAAAATTTATTTAGTCCAATTTAAGTAAATTCTAAGATAAATCCTGTGCGGCATAGAATGGTAATAATGCTGCAATCCTATAGCATTCTGATACTGCTAAGAAATTGCTTTATTCTGCAAGTAATCTGTCAAGAAGTAAACCAAAATTGGCACAACAAATACCTCATTTTTATTACTTGATTTATTTTTTTCCTCTTTTGAGAGAATCTTCAACACAGGTAAGGTACTTGAAGAAATGTAAAAAATATTTCAGTGAAATGGGAAGAATCTAGGAAAAAAATTCTGTCCCCAGTCTAGGTAGGAAAGGTGAGCAACACTTTTGGTTGGCATCTGAAATAATGGCAGTTTTTACTTTTTAGATCTATCAGGTCTAACTGGTCAAAATCAGTACTGTTAACTTTATTCATACATAGCAGGGTGCCCAAACAGAGATATATTTTAACTGTAGACAAATTCAGCAGATGTAAATTGGAATGGGGGAAAGAATAGTCTATCATTATGACCATGAGTGCTCTGGCCAAAAGAGCTATGGTCTGGTTTGTCACATCCATGAAATGAAGCTCTTTGGGAACAAGGAACTACAAGAATTTCATAATCACAGAATACAAATTCTTGACTTGCCTGCAGCACCAACACCTCCACATTTACTGGAAGCAAGGGTAAACCTAAGATACTGAACCACTAAGTCTCAAAAACATGAGAAAACACATTTTGCTTCATGCAAAACAAACAAAACACCACAAGACAAACAACAAAACAAAGCAAAACAACCCCAAAAATTGCTTTTGTCTACCTCCACTCAAGACTGAGCAGAACTAATTTCCTTTTCCAACCACAAACTCTATAATCATTTGACCAGCTGCACTGTTCGCACAGAAAGAACACATGGAATAAGGACTAGCATTTATTGATGTAAAATGATCATAAAAATCTGTTAATACATCTTGATGGCTATTATATCCCCTAAAGTTAATTTATCCCAAATTTACAACAGTTTGTTTGAGAGTTCTTTCTACTAGCTTCTCTCGCATGGAGCTGGTCCAGAAGCCAACAAGGCTTCGGCAAGCAAGGTTGTAGAATAGAAACCTGTCAAAAATCTGAACTAATCTTGTCAAGTAGAAGAAATCAAATACCGAAGTGTAAGTGAAACCCAGGAGTGATTATTTATAAATTGCCATTTCATGTCAAGAGTAGCTGCCTGCTGCCAGCAGTATCCCTCTAGCAGCCAGGCCATGGGCTGGCTGTGGCAGGGATGCAGTCCAGCTGCCAGACCCTACAGCTGCAGAGGGGCTGGAGTGGCCAAAGGAGAAGGGATTGCTGCCTCGAGGCTCAGGGAGAGCAGGTGGGAACATGAAGCAGGGCAGGTGCCTGAGCCAAGCAGTACTCAATGTCCATGGGCACAAGGGCTGTGCCACATGGGTGCCAGGCACATTCCAGTCACCTGCTGGTCATGTGCCAGTCAGTTCTTGCTCCTCCTGTATAGATTTTGACTGAAGTATGTCTTTTTATATTTCCTAAGGCAATGTATTTATAAAACATCATGTTAACCATCTATCTGAAAACCTTTGTAAATGCTCTAAGGAAAAGAAATCCAAAGACAGGTTGAGCTGCATTTTCAGAGGACATGAGGAGATGAGGTCACAGAGAAGTCCATGGTAGTGTCTCAAATTTAAGAGTTTGGAAACGTTCATCAAAAAAAAAGTAACAACCTGAGTTGGTGCATCAAACAAAAAAAAGGGGAAGAACATCTAGCTCATGTTGTAAGTTATAAAAAAAATTTCACAATGCTGCCAAAAACAAAACGACAAAAAAACCCCAAAAAACCCAAAAAAAAAACCCAACAAAAAACCAAAAAATCCCACCACCACCACCCAAGCTGACCCCAGCAACAAAAACAAAAATTTACAAAATTTCACACAGACATGCAATTTAAGTGGTGAAAATCAGTGCAGGTCTGGAGTGTTTGCACTGTGCAGGCAAGACACAGCCAATACTGAGGCTCTGCCCTTGCCTAGCAGAGCACAACTCCAACTCTGCCACAGCGTACAGAAAAGCAGACAGGAGCACCGCCCCCCAAAGCCTATACTACCAACAAGTAAATGCCACCTACCATTATGAGAAGCTAGGAAAGAAAGTAAAGTTGGCTGGTTCTAGAAAAAAACAGCTAGTACATCTATACACTCAGGACAGTAAAATGGCCTATGTCATATAATCTGAAGAAATTACATCTGAATCTAGTTTTACTGCCTTTTTTTCAATGAAATATTTGCATATTCAAGCCCATTCCCACAGCTTTTGAAGATAAACAACTCCTGACATCATTGTGGAGTTCTATTTTCAGAAAACTCTATTTATTTCTAAGTGGTTTAATGTGCATCTGTTTACATAAATATTTAGATATGTGAAAGCACATCCTGCTCAAGCTGCTCTGATAAACAGAAGTCAGCTGTTATTCCTTCTCCATTCCTGACTCTGCTTGGAGCTGTGCCTACTCCCTAGCTCTGGTTTATAATGCAGTCATTGTGCTTACAATGAGGAGTTTATAAACACATGCTTGAAAAATGTAGTCTGGCTTTCCAGCAATATATTTCAATGGCTCTTTTATCATTAAGTTGCTCTACAGTTGGTGTGTCTCAGTGCACTAAAAGTTTACATTTCTCCACAAGGCCTCACATGAGATATGTATTGACAGTATTAGCAAAGCTGGGAGGTGACAGGAAAAGTGGACATTAGAGATTTTTATCTCTATGACATAGACACATTTTTATCATTTTGTGTCTAAGGGCTCTCTCTACAAACTACTTCCACTGATAGAAGCAGAGTTCATGGAATATGGGATAAGACACTTAAATCTACCAGTGTCTAATCTGTTTGACCTACAAAGCTGTTATTCCTGCTTAACACACAAGAAAACTTAGTACTGGAAGCTGAGGAACAGAGGAAGGGTGAATGTTCCTGCAATCTGAAGACCAGGAGTCAGAAGATCTGAACTAAGCTTAAACAGTTGCCACACAGGTCTCATGTGGGTCTAGAAAGTCTCAGATCCTGGGCCAGTAACATACTTAGCACATCCCACTGCCTTCAGTCTCTGGCAAGACCTGAATCATATGTGACATTCTAAATCTACTGAAATTTTTCCTGTTACTCTAGGCACTGAATGAAGGTTTCCTTTACCTCAGAAAAGACAAGAGAGGTGTTCTCGCTTTTAAATACATGTATATATACACACCACGTACACACATATGCGTAGTCTTAAAAAGAATTAAGCTTTGTTTACCACACAGAATTATATTGGACACTTTCTTCATTGTAAATCAGTACCTGTCCAAAAGAATTTATCAATTCCATACAAATTCGCTGAAGTCGCTGCTGCATCCATATGTAGCTTTTTTGGTCAAACATATTCTAGCTACATTTTTGTATATGTCAAACTTCTGGAAGTCAGCAGTTTAGAACATTCTGCAGTTCAAGGAGTTAATTATAGATCATAAGATTCCAGAAAAGGTTTCTCATACTCCAATTTATTTAAAATTAAGACCACCATGAAGCTTTTGCATTAAAAAACAAAGACACCTGAAAATGAGGATAGGCTATAAATACTGTTCATGCTTTTGAAAAAGGAATCCCAAATTCCACAGGAATAGTGGACATGTATACCTAGCTCAATCTTTTCCAAAATTCTCCTTCTTAGATCACACTCATTTACTACCAGTAAAAATTGTCAAAACCAGTAATCAATAACCTAGGCAAGTTCTCAGTCAGCAATGGATGAGTCTCAATACTGGTTTAGGTTATGTCTCTAATTGTCCCTGCACAGTGACTATTGATTTGGAGCATGAGAACTGGGTCTCTTTCAGCTGAAGTTAAACTGAATACACACTCCAGCCACAGGTGTACGCAGCCTATGGAACCACGTGAGAGCTAGGATGAAGTCAATTATCTCAAAATGCTCACACTGTATCCTCTGTTTTGTTCTGCAGGTCAATCTCTACCAGCCCTCAATATTTCTCAATGAAGACAAAGTCTCAATGACATTTTGAGGCTTTGCTCCAAAGAAAATGAATACAGAGCTCAGTTTATGACCTGGTTATTTTCCCCTCTGTTTGGAACAGTTACATATATAATTAAATCAGAACAATTATTGTGGAGAGAGGAAACATTTTCCAGCTCTTTTTCTACCTTTTCAACAAACTGTTTTTTTTAATTCACAGCCCTTCAAAACTTTTACTTTTATGCTCCCAAAGAACCATCACTAACAACAACACATCCAGGCTAATTTTTTTTTTTAAATTTAGAAGACAAGGCAAATGTCTTTCTTTTTTTAATACAAGTTTGGGCTTACATAATAATACTATCTATATGTTCACAGTAAATCCAAAAAGCTGCGTAACAGATATGAGTTATGCAAATGAGTATCCAGCTTTCATTTTTTCAATCAAGTATGACAACTTAGCATAAATGCATTAGATTTGAAGAGCTTAAACCAAACTGCAGATACTCAACTTCATCTCTTCAAAAATGTTGTTTTTATAAAAAAACAAAAATGCAAATCCAAAGCCAAAACCCAACAAACAAAAAACCTCACACAACTCAAAACTCAGCAATCAGTATCTTCCTTCTGCTCAAAAAGTAATATTAGAAGCAACCAAAATATTCATATGGAAGCCTTTAAACATAAGTTTTACAATGAAGGCTAAATCCTGTGACTGGTTCCATGTGGTTGCTGACACTCCAGCAGAACATGGAAGCAGCTTCTAGACCTAAAATTGTATCTCCCTCTAAGGAGTACCTTTGACTAGCACAAAGTCATCAATATATTTGCCTTCAAGTTTCTTTATACAGCGCATGCTGCTGGGGAAAAAGAAGATGTATGATAAGCAGGCTTTTATTTTTCTTCCTCCAACACCTGCTAAGTGGTCAGCCTGACAGGGTAGAATTCACTAAGTGTACTACATTGAGCAGCATCAAAATATATTAGGATGAAGCCCTATTTTGTTACAGGAAAAGTCAAAATAAAAGGAAGATAGGTTAAAAAGATAATCATGCAAGAAGTTTCCACATATGTTGTCATGCAGTCTTGAAAATTACACCACTGTTGTCATTCAAAAATGATTGACTTTAAGCATAGATTACCTTGTACTATCTTCCAGATGTGGTGAAGCCACAATGTGCCAGATATCCCCCAAAAGAGTGTGGTACCAAGCACCAATATCAGCAGGTATCAGCAACAAGTCACAATAAAGACTCATGTTTGAAAGGCCAGAAAGGAGGAAACCTGACAAGCTGGAAATAATATGCAGAACTGGAACTGCTTCATCTCTTTTCACTGATCTCTAGATCATTACAGAGAAAAAGAAGAAAAAGGAAAGGACAAGAACGTACATTATGAGAACCAGCCTAAATTGGGAAATTTCAGTTACTGTGTTGAGGCCTGGGTCAGTTTTACCACTTCTTCGAAAAGCAATTAATTTTAAATCAAACTCCATATTTCTACACCAAAATATTTACAGTTGCCCCAATATCCAAAAGTTTGTTATTTGGTAACTACAACAAATGTAGTATTATTTTAAGTGAGTATTTTATTTCAAAACATTTATATGCACTCCTGTTGACAATTTTAATTTTTAATAGAAAATGTTTCAGGCAGTAGATAATATTTGCCAATCTGAAGCTTTCCATGCCCCGTGTTCCCTCAGTTTTCAGAATCAATGTCAAGACAGAGGTGTATCTTAAAAAAGAAAGAAATCTCAATCAGCACTTGAAGAGACCACTGAGAGTCTTCCAATGAGTTCCAGATGTTTGGCCACTGATGCACAAATGCTTGCACCATGGAAAAATCTTTCCAGGTGTTTGCAGTTTCATACATTGTTGCACAGTAGGGATCATAAAGCTATTTCCATGAAGGAAGGCCATCCTTAATGAAAGGCACGCACATGACAAGATCACCAGACTAACCAGCACCATGGCAGAAACAAAGAACCATCCGAGTATACCAACACTGTTACATGCTTGCTGAGAGCATGCTAGACAAGAACCGTGCTGGCCCAGGTGCACTGAAGCTCGTGCACAGTCCAGGCAGCATGGTTTGTACCTACAGATGAGGAGCTGGCACAAGCCAGCCTATCCAAAGGCAGCCTAGTCCAAGGCACCCATCAACAAGATCTTTAATTTCTAACTCAGAGGCAATATTGACTAGAGAGGCAAATCTTACTTTGATATATAATGTATTCCACACTTCTGATTTGGTAACCTGAACCATGACTTATACCATATTTACGACCTAAATGACAGCCTCTGGAACCTCCCCAAGCTGACAGGTCCAAAATTAAAGGATATTTAAATGTTTATATAAATAACATGAAATTCCAAGTTATTCAGTGCCAGAGTTTGAATCAGCATTTCCAATATTTTGACTTATTTTGCCAGTTTCCAAATGCCATCTCTAAAATGTGGTGAACACTACTTATGGTCCTGAGTTCTTTCAGGTTAAAGCCATAAGCTATATATCTTATTAGTTAATATTCTGAAAATTGTTTTGTTTTGTCCAAAATGTTGAAATGCATGAACACTTGAAAAGTGAGTATGATTATGGTAAAGTTTAGGGCTTTTTCTAAAAATATATACAAGAAGAACAAAAGAAAAACCATCACACAGAGATTTTGTGTAACTACTAAGGAAACGTTTTGGTTTTAATGGATATATTATTTTTGGCTTAAAAAACAGGTTAAAAATTAGGGGTCAGCACATGCACCTAGTAAAAATAAAACCCAGGGAAAAGACTTGAAATTCTGATATCTGCATTGGTCTCTTATGTAAAATGGAAGTATTTAGAGCTACCTGAAATGTTTAAGTTGCTTTTTTTTAGTTTGTGTTTGTTTCTATACTTATAAGTTATGAATCTTATGAAAATCAGAAGCAGGGTTTCATATTTATACTACAAAGGGCTAAATAAACAACATAAGCAACAACAACTGTGGGAACGGAGGTCAGTCGGGATGGACGGAGACAAGAGATCTCTGGAGTCCAGCCTGGTTTTGGAGTATGCAGTTTATTGCATAGGGCGTGGGTGAAGGGGCCCTGCTATGAGCTGCCAGCCACAGCTTGGGGCAGGTCTGAGAGGGTGAAAAGAGAGCGAAGAAGAAAAAGAGCAAGAGAAGAAAGAAAAAGAGCAAAGTTCCCATTACAATACATTAAATCTTCTATACTGAATATTCTAATTTACACCAACCAATCTAGTACAAGATACAAATCCTATAGCATTTACATACAGCCTATAAGAATCACTACATTACCATACTGTGTTATATTTTAAACCCTAAAACTACTCTTTGGACCCTTCCTGCCAAGCTAGCAGGGTCTGTTTTGACCCTTAGACTTTTGGTAAGGAGAAGGCATTCTTTCATCAAGGGGGGATTACTTTCAGCTGGCCATACCATTGTTTTCCAGTTGTTCAGTAACTAAAGCTTGGCATCTTAGACATTGAAACTTGCCTTCAACTCTTTTTCACTTATATGTTTCATATTCTCTAAAAATAAGCAGCCATATTTATAAAGTTTTCCTGTTTCATCTTCCCCAACAAACAACCAACCAGCAAACGGAAAACTTTGGAAGCTGCATATAGGATCAACTACGTAAACTAATTTAAATAACGTACCGTTCAGTCTAGGCCAGTTACTGATCATTCCATGCTGCAATGTACATTCAGTATTTATAAAGCTTGACTGCAGCTAAATCTCTACAAAATATGTTGAATTCCAAATCTGAGTTCCTCAGCACATACCACCGTTCACTAGGTTCCAAGTAGGTACTTCACCAAGAATCACCTTGCCTTCCTTCAAACATCATTTCTGTTTAGACTCACTAACAGGATTTAACCTTTTTGGTATTTTATAGTTATCTTGTAAATCTCCTCTTCAAACTTTTTAGTCAGATTTTGGTTGTGGTTTTGTTTATTTTCCTTATTTTTAATTTGAGCACTCTGCACGTTTGATAAGAGAAGAAAACACAGTATACAACAGTGAAACTACAAAACAAAACTATGTGATTTGTTAGAACACTGGAAGGTAGCTACAGACAGTTCTGAGGGCAAACAGGAACATCAACAGAATGGCATTGTGTCAAGAGGATGTGGTTGTTTCTATTGCAATTAAATAAATTTTAAATGCTTCAAAGGCTGTTAGCAATCCACTTCATGATTATCTCCTAAAGACATGATCTCACATAAACTGCAAGTCATTTGCATTCTCTGAACAACTATTTTAATTACATGAGCTACAAAGTACAGTAAGGGTAATTTAGAATGAAAGTGTTCATGAATAATACATCATTCAAGCATGCTTAACTCAAAATAAGAAAGTATGAAGAGAAAAGAAAACATCAAAGATCCGAGGCATAATTTGTTTTGTTTTCCTTACTCTGTATATTAGCTGATTCACAGAAAATCAGTATAATTTAATGGCACTTTTATTTTAGGAGTGCTTGAATCTGTTTGATTCCTGCTTAAACATAATCAGCAATGTATCGCTCTATTTTCAAAAAGGCAACAGTATCAGATTTCTATATTGATCAGTATAGACCTAAAAAGACAGTAGCATTCTTCATAATTTAAAGAGCTATTAAACTCATAATAACATGATGATGATACATATTTCTAAAGACATTCAAAGTCATTACCTAAATCACTTTGGTTCCTTTAAATTAATTTTTTAAAGGTAGATAAGTTTTTGTCCTATAGTGATGTTATGCATAGGAGAGTATGAGCAATATATGTGAAAAAATTATCAACATCTAGGAATAAGAGTAAGATGACTAATTCGACACCTGAATTTTTCCACTCATTAAAGTCCAGAAAATTCAGCCAACATCTAAAATGTCTCCTGTAGCACCAAGCAGTTTCAGTTCAAACACATTACTTCTCCATCCTTGGCCAAGAAATTTCATCTATATAAATGTTTAAGTTTTCAGAAGGCAATCAGTAAATTCAATTAGTTTTTATTTGCCTTGTCTGAGACACCGCAGGAAAAAAAACCCTTGATTTTTACAAGGTGCTGAGCATCTATACAGTAAAACTGAATCCCTGTGTAATACTGAGAATTCAAAACTTTAACTATTTTAAGTTAAATAATTTTTAAAATCTGTGGTAATTTTTTCTCAGTAAACAGATATATCATCATTTCAGAGATGAGCAAAATTTCAGATAAAGCTCCTCAGTGTTCTTTGAATGTAGGTATCTTTTTACTCTGTATTTGGCTGCAGTTCCACAAGATGTGTTTTTTATACTTTTTCAGATAATTCTTCAGCCATGATCTCTTTCTTATTCTGGTTTACTGTGGAACTACATAACCAAATGTCCATTTAATAATGAATAAATCAGACTTGACAATCAAAATTAACATGGTGGTTCCTCCAAAACTCTCCATCCAGATATGATGGAGATACTATCATCTGGTAACTCTCAGGATCTTTTCAGAGGTCTCTCTTAAAAAGGATCCTTCGGAAGTATTAGAAGCTGTGGCTGTAATGTTAATTTGAGCTGAATCTGTAACAGGATTGATCAATCTCATTAAGTTCTGTGAGAAGCATGCCTAATTGTTTTAATTATCCACGGTCACATGCTCCAAATACATTAAAGCAACTACTCAGTATTTCCCCACTCATTTCCCCCCACTGTATCAGCAATCGCAATACTGTAGGATAAAACCTTATGTCGTAAACCATAATTTTATGGGGTTCTAAAGCACCTTGCCTTGTTTGGTATTGCATATTTGATACAGTATTATTTATGCTGAGTGAATAGAGGATACAAGGATGTGCATCAGCCATATATTGGAGATGGGTTGATCCAGTAGCTCCAAAGAATAGATCCAAACCAAACAGCAAATCCCTGATTCACTGGAAGAGTTCAAGAATATTGCAGACTTCTCATTGATACAACACAGTATCAATCAATTCAAACTGCCAGCATTTTAAAAGGTAATATTTTCAAAAGACAGGAGCACCAAAAACTTAGGTTTTAGAAACCGTAAATTTTCTTCGCAAATGCTGACCATAGAAGAAAATAAAATGAGTCTGCCTCCTGAAACAATCACAAAAAATAATGAATTTTCAACAAATAAGATTTGTATTACTTAGTAGTTTCAGGTATTTCTTGACTTTTTCCACTGTGATTTCTCTGACCAAACAACAACTCCTTTTATTTTTTCTGGGGAAAACAAGTGTAGAAAACAAAAATTCTTCAATCTCTTAATTCAGATCAACAACTGTGTTGTAACTGGGTGACCTTTTATATCAAGTAAACTAAAAATTAGATGGATTCATTTCTCATTAAGTTATGGTCACTTTTTCATCCCAAATTTGTACTAGTAAAAATAGTATTTGAAACTTGTTCCCTGTTAAATACAGGGCAAATTGAATTCCATTGAAAAATCCACAGTGAACTTTAATTAAACTATCACTTATCTTGTTAATCATAATTTGTGACAACTGCTACAAATAATAGCTATTAAAAGATATAAGAAGGAAGAAGCAAATTATTCTAAAGAATGCATTTCATAATGTATGCTGGGCAACCCTTCTGACAATCTTGCATGAAAACATTTCTCTCTCTGATGGTTTTTTTTTTTCCACCATTGGATCACTTCTATGAAGAATTCCTCTGCCCTTAATCTTTCTGTCACCATTTGACCCTTTGCTCAGCATTTCAGTTAGATAGACTCACTTATTCAAGGGTGATTTCTTTTTTTGATGTGTTCTGTGGTACGTTCAGATCACAGATTTCAGTGTGCATTGGTGTCCTGGAGGGCATCTTTGACATGAATTTATTGGCTGTTTTTGTTACTCATCCACACTGGAGCTGTCCTCCCTCATACATGCCGTTCTCCTCCTGTTTACCTTGGGGAGATTTCTAAGGCAGATGAGATAGGTAGGGTTCCCTCCTCCCCCAGCATATCATAATGCAGATTGCACCACACCACTAACCTCCACTGACAGTATTTCTTACAGAAGAGACAGGGCCAAATCCTTCTGCTCTCATCAAGTACCACCACTGAGCTGATTTACAGCACACAAAGACCAGGAACTTATGATAGAGAGTTATTGTGATATGTACATGGACTCTAATTCTGTTCTCACCATTCAAGAACACAGAGAAAGGTGGTGTGGTGAAAACAGATTTAACTGCATTATCATATTTCATTGTGAAAGCAAAATTTGGCATGTTTGGAAGAAACAAAAGCTGATGCATTACAGCAATGTCAGCTCATAGCACCCAGGCCAAGGCTACCTCTAAATTTTCCATCACACATTTCATCTTACCTCTAATTTCAAATCAGAGAAAACTTTTCAAGAATGTTTAGCACTGAACTCCTGAGCCCAATAATGTACTTTGCATAGAAGTGGTTTTGACAAAATTAATTAGGAAGAAATAATAAGTTAACTAACCAGCCTAGAATATATGAAAGTTACTACCTCTTTTTAAGGAGAGGAAAAAAAAAAACCAAACCCCCCGCCCCATCTTAGTTTATGTTAAGCAATAGGTATATAGGTTTCATTAAAAACACTTTAAAGATATATTTAGTTGAAACTACATATATGCGTCCAAGGTATCCTACTATTTAACAAGCTATCTTACTATTCATATCCATATTAACTCACAGCATGATACACTGCAGTGATGAAATACGCTTACCCTGCCATATACGTTTGTTCCTTAATCATGTTTAGAGACTATTTACAGATTTGGGGGCTTTTGGTATTACTACATAACAGATATGAGGTATTGGAAATTATCTCAAAAGTAACATTCTGCAAATGTTCCAATGTATGACATCCATGCATATTACCTAGTCTTTAATAGTAACGCTGAACATTATCCCATCAGTTCAGTTATAATAAAATTTGGGGAAAGAAAATATTGAAAAACACAGAGTAGGACACTGAGGTTATGTTTTTGAAACTTAAAAAAAATAATTATCTTGGAGAGCTAATATTAGCACCTTCCCTGTCCCTGGCTGTGTGACTGTACTGTGGTAGAGCCTAAAAGAATCAGCCATTGATGAAGATCTGCTTGTCAGGTGAATTACTAATAAAAGACAAAAGGCCCACCAGTTCTGCTAAGTAACAACTGTAAATGTAAGCTGACCTTACAGTGTTACACTCTAAAGATATGTTGGCTGAACTGAAAATACGCACATTTTCATACATATTTAAATTCAGATCTGTCATACCTTTATCTTAACTATCAACTCAAATACTCTCTGAAGACTTTTTTTTTGATTTCAAGCTTCTCTCAGCTTCAGCAAAATCTACTTAATCTTAACTAGATTGCCTGGTTATTTTTGTCCTGCAAGAGTGCAAGTCTGTTTTCCTTACTGCTGATGAATGATCAAGTTGAGAAAACTGCTAGAGAGGGAAAAAATAAGCTACTGGTGCTAGGGCCAATAATATTTTAACAATTTCATCATATTTAGATACATTTTTTTTAAATGCTGTAAATCTAAAATCATTATCTTATTCCTCTTTTTTGCAATATATGCTAAACATATTTAAGCATTTTCTGTTAAGTCTTCATGGAAAAACTCCTCACCTCATTTGCCTGCCCACTCATGCAAAAGTTGACAATTCAGTTGTGGTGAAAGCTTTATGAGATCTGGAAAAGAGAAAGAAATGCTATTTTTCTTGTACAAAATATTAAATCTAACCTTTCCCCCTCCAAAAAATAAAACCATGACTTCAACAAGTTTAGGCTTTTTCTCATGGATGAACTTTAAGTTACACATGGCTTTCTTTAAAATATGTTCTTGATATTTTTAAGTTGTGATATGACCAAATTGTGCTGAGTTTGGGTAGGATAGCAATAGATAATTAATACTGGATGGAGAAATGCTTGGATAGGAAGGATGATTCTACTAATGAGGAACATCTGAGAAGCACATAATACAAATAGGATGCTGTATATTTTCCATAGTTCTGATTACACACAAAAAATAATTCAGTCATTCCTAAAAATATTAGGTCTTTACATAAAAGTACATTAAATGTGCTGGGGTTTTTCCCCCCTGGGGAGAATGAACATTTTCCTGCTATTCATTAAACTTTGTTCCCCCACTGTTTGCACTAAACAGCCTCCTACTATCATAAACAGAATGACTGCATAAATGTACAGAAGGTATCAAAACAAGGGGTATAAGCAGGCAGTGTTCCTTTAAAGTGTTATATAAATGATAAATATGGAATATTTAAGTTACACTTTCAAAGAGATGCTACACAAGAAATCCAGCATACTATCTAAATATCAGTAAGTAGTTGATAAGCCATTAAAAACAAAATTGCTTCATTAATTCTACCTGAAGTTACCCAATTACACTTTTTTTGCTACCCTCATGTCCTAATTTTACGCTTCCAGTGCAAAATATAATTTTTTCTTTCCTTTTCAAAATACAGCTCTAGTTCATCTAACCTAGGGTATTATAAATATGTGAACTTGGCAGTAAGTTGACTTTTTTGGACAAGTTAAATTATCCCCTACTGCAGCATAATTAAACTATGTCATTCAATAAAAATAAACATAGCAGGAACTCAACCCAGTTACTGTAATTTGCCCATTCTCATGTCACCAACACGTCTCAGTCTTAACACAAACATATTTTTAGTTATGACTTCTTTAAAGGAGATCAAATCTGAGTTTTTCAAAAGTGCCAGGCAGTTTCATGTTAGACTACAATTCAAGGGTTGATTAAGGTTACTTTTGACCTTTGCAGATTATATATCTATTTTGTGCAGTAATTTAACTCCCTCATTGGCCCTTGAGCCCCTCTTCACACTGCATGCAACACCAGTTCCCTCTAAGCTACTCTCTACTGCAAGCATAAAGAAGAAAATCCGGAACTTGGTAACCTGGGCCACTCAAGATTCCTCATATCTGGGACCTGGTAAGACTATGCCATGTTTCAGCCCTGTGCCTGGGGCAGTCTTTCAAAAATTTTCATAGTTTTGTCCCTTCATACACCTCATGAGCCCACACAACAGAACCAAAATTTCTTCAAGATGAAAGCTATTCTTTCCATTGCAGACACTTAGAACCAAAAATAATTACTAGAGCATCTTTGGGAAATTCCTTGATGGAAATACAGACTGAGCACAAGGCAGTGAAACTACAGCCAGTGTTATGGGACAGACCAGCCTTAGCAGTGGGCGCCAGTTTCTGCTGTGTCACATGTACCAGGGGACACTTGCTTTAGCACTACATCAACTCAGCTTCAAAATGCTATAAACATGGAGGAATATACAGAGTTATGGAGAGCACTTCTTCAGTGAGTGGAGACGGCTTAGTCTAAATTTGATTGCTGTAGTGTTACACATATTAAATGACTTATAAAAAAAATCATTTCCCATTAGCTTTGTATGTTTCCCACGTATTTTTCATTTTGCCTAATTACCAAAGTGTATACAAATTTATACGAAACTTTTATAACTCTGGTGAAGTCTTAATTCTGGGACACTTTCAGGGCCTGATCTCTCTGAACAGAGATTGTTTTGAGTAATAAATGTAATTTCCACTTGACGATAATGCTTTTTGTGCTAATAGTGCCTGCATTTGGAGACCCAGTCTAGCCCCAGTTGAGAACACCAACAAAACTACCACGTGTTTCAATGGATTTTGCACCACTCTAAAAATTCAAATGACAATTCCTTTTCCAACTGAATATACTTCAAAATAATTTGAAGTAATCCCTGCTATTCAGAGATTTAACTAAGTCTACAGATTCACAATTTTTATTATTCTAGGAATTTAGATTTGTCTTCTGAAGTCTTTGTCAGATGGCTTTGTACATCTTCAGGTTAGTTAACTCGCGTTTAAGGCCCTTCCAGTCACAGTTTTTTCCTGTGTATTTTCCTGATATTTTCCTGATAAAGCAGAGCAGAGCTTCAGCTAACAAATAGCTAACCCCCCCCCCCCCCCCCCCCCCCCAAAAAAAAAAGAACACTTGAATTAAGATGGTAAAATATCTGGAAGCGAGGAGGAAAATGATAGAGAAAGAAGAATGAATATAAATGTCTTAACAACAAAAGTGTTAAATCACAGGAGATGTCCTGGTAGCCTGTCCTGGTAAGGCTATTCGTGTGTCTGAGCTAACAGGCCAGGCAGAACCAGGGTCCGTCTGAAGGCCAGCTGGCACAGCCAGGCCACACACACACTGTAAAACCTTTTAGACCCCAAAGGAGGATTGCACAAGCAGAGCTACACTTTGCCCAAGCAGGACTCAGCCCCTGCCCAGGGCTGGCAAATGTTACCAGCTCACTGGGTTACCAACAGGTTGGTTACACAGGTGGTTAACTAAAGGCATAACTAAACATAACCAGAAAAGGGGGAATTGCCAAGCAGAGAGACATGAATGTTTCTCTTTGTGAGCATGGCACCAAGACAGCCCAGGACACAGAAGAATATACAGAATTAAAGAAGTGGATAGCTCAGCCATGAATACTAATAAACCACAGCCTATCAGTGTCATAGAAACTGGATAGATGACACTGAAAAACAATAAAGCCTTTTGATTTTGAAAACAAGCCATTTGAAAGTCTGGGAGACCCGCAGCTCTGACTGTACAATATTAAGGGAATTGCTGCACTGACCAGAGTGCAAAAGTTGAGATAGTTTTGTTGATTTAAAGAAAGAATGCCAAAAGAACACATAATATACTGTTGTATCTCTGGCTTAAACTTGAACTCAGCATAAATTATTTCAGGAATGTTTTGCATAGTCTCTTTTTATATCTCCAGTGCAAAATCTATTTTGATTGCATGGCCCTGGAATAAGCCTGTTATTTTTCACATTTTATCATTTTTGGAACCAGTATACTAAAACACAGTTTTCTTATCTTTCAACCCATGCCCCCTGCCCCTTAAGTCAAAAATAAAACACACTGCACCACTTGTAAAAGCAGAGAAACAGGCTAGAGTGGAAATCTCCATTCACTGAGGGAAGGTTTTGCATCTCCAAAGGAAAACAAAATAGAAGTTTAGACTGTGGTTAAGCTACCACACATACTATAGTATTCCATAGCTCAGCTTCCTTCTTTAATGTTCAAAAGGCAAAGCTGAGAATTTTTGTAAAAGACCACAGATTTACCAAAAAGATCATATACACAGCTGACATAGTACAGCAAGGACTTGAGATGACATTTACATACACCCCAATTCCAGTTCACTGGTATAACAAAAAATGCAAAAAGGATTCACACATATGAGAGAAGGAAAAGCATATTTAATGTAGTAATTTGAATGTTGCATACATAAAGAACAGGAACAAGTCAAAAATCTCAAATTTGGTGGCAGGCAAGGAATATCCACTTAATGTGCCCCTTTGCTTCTTCATATTTTTGTTCTGTTCACAGAAACAACCCTTAAAGCCCTTCAAACACGAGTTTTTACTGCATGCTATTAAGTAGTCAAAGACAATAAAGAAAAGATAATAATGATAATAAAGGAAATATTTTTTTATGACCTTCCCCATTTCTAAGGCAAGAGACCAGCAAATACAATGCTTTTACAAGGAGAAAGACTAAAGATATTTCAATTTCTAAACACCTGGATAACAGGCCTGCTTTAGAAAAAGGTTAAGATGAGAGGAAAATAAGTGGGCACCAGGAAAGCAATGAAGGGTATCATTGGTGGAGTTCCTTGATCTTTCAAGTTTTCTTTCAAAGTACCCAGCCCAAAGACCAGGAAAGTGCCCACAAAATACACTGCTGATGCAAAATTAGGAGGCACTGAGAGCATACAGGGGGTAGAGGCTATAGAGAAGAAACAGGAATAAACAGATTGATCCCAGCTTGATGGCTACTCTGCTTGTAGCCATTGTGCTCTGTTTATTGAGATACCTGCAATGCTATTGAACCTCTGCCCACAAGGAGTCCCACAGTCAGCAGTGACAAGGAAACAAGGAAATTATGTGATTTATTCCATATGCTCCCTGAGCAAGTCAAAGCACTCTGCCCATGCTGCTCAACCCAGTAGGGTACTTTGACTGTATACCAGTAATGAACAGCTTGTAAATTCAACCTTGAACACTGCTCTTCTCCACATCTGCTTTTCCTTATCTCTGTGTTGATATATTTCTGTCTTATTTACCCTCACTCTAAACTCATACATTTTCTTTAAGGGGCAGACCCTAAACAGCACATCATTCTTCCAACATGTAAGCAGCAAGTCCCCTCCTCTGCAATGCAATTAATTAAAAACCTTTAAAAGAATTTTAAAAAAGCATCCCCAGCCATATTTGTCTGTAGTTTTGCTGATCAAATATTAACATGCATAAACAACATAAGGACCAGCTAAAGAAAATCAGATGCCCTACAGAGCTTGGCACTTCTTCCCAAGATGTTTGAGTTGAACTATATCTTAATTATTTTTAATTCTCTCTTTGAATATGAAATTAGTTAAGAAAAATAGCTCATCATAGAGTAGTCCTTTCTAGTTTGTAGAAGCAAGTAATCTTCATACCATGCCCTGATTCGCAGTCAGTTTGTAAAACTGGATTAGTTAGTAAAATTTAAAATATCCTTTTTTGCCCTTCCTAGTATATAGTGTCATCACAAAACCTTAAGGAGATTCAGGTTTTTTCAGTGCTTTAAATTCCCATAGGCTGCAATATAGGTGACCTTTGGTGAAACAAGGTTCAACTTAAAAACAGTCATTTTGCATCTGAGTCATTCCTGAAGCCATTCCCTCCGAGGGACTACTAAAATAAGTACAGGTTAGATAATCAGACCAATTATTAATCTAATCTGTGGGAATACTCTTTATCATGCAATTCAATCATGAGACATGACTTAAGACTTTGGAGCAATATATACATCAGTCATGGCAATTTTGGGAAAGGCAGAAGGAAGATGTTTGACCTTGCTATCTTTGGAATGGATATGTGACATTTTAGCTGACAGACAAGCACCAGCTGAAAGAGGATAGTCTCAGGCAGGCAGATTTTCCATAGTTTAGGTAACTATATCTTTGTCTTGTTTTTGCAATTCAGCTTATATTTGCAGAATTTTGTATTTTCTAGATCTCAGCCTATCCATTCTCTATCTTTGATGATTTAGGATTAATAATCAACAAAAGATTACAACAATTATTTCATTGGCCATCCGCAACATTGTCCATCATAAACACAACAATTTCTCCTCCTGAACAAAGACCCTAACCTAGCAAATTTTAAGGTACTTAAAATCTTCAGAGAAAAATTAATATAATTGTTCACGCCCAAGGAGGAGATCTGAGGTTTTGAATAGACTAAACACAATGGAAAATAGCAGATTCTGTTACTATGCAATGCAAAAATTTCGAAAACATCAGCAGCACAACAATTTTTATAACAGGGAGTAGTGTATTTATTTAGCTAATGGAAAGAGCATTGTTCAAAACTTCCTCCTCCCCTTCATTGCATATGTACATACTAGTCAATTCAGAGAATTTTTTCCCCCTGTCTTTTAAAATCCCTGTTGATGATGGATGATTTACCACAGAATACACTGAACCTGATACCTTTTTCCAGTCAAGGCAGACACCAGTTAAATACAGGGTTTGACTGAATAAAGCTGGATTCACACAAGAGTAATAAAGTATGCACTTAAAACTTGGTCTTTGCCTTAGGGCTTTGATCATCTTGTAGCAACTGGTTCAAATTTGCAGACTATTTTGGAAGCCATCTTATTATTCATTAACCTTTTCTGTACCTCATGATAGCTACAGCTGTCCTCTACTGAAGGTTTTTTCCCTGTGTACACACAATATACATAGCATTCGGAAATATGTGATTCCTTAAGCATGACGAAAAAAGTCACTTATCAAACATTGTGAATGTCTTCCTGAAGTCTGACCTCTCTTCACCACAACTACATCCAACATGATGCAGGGATTTTCAGAAAACAACCGCCTTCAGAATAACCAACTGTTGATTTTAGTTGTGTATGTGGAATGCCATTTTTGAGGCATCATCAATACACACAGGAACAAAAACTACTCCTGAGTTAATGAGGACAATACCTCTGAGTGCTTATATAAAAGGAATGTGTATGTAACATGTATTTTACACTCACACACATGTGACTACATATGGGCATAATACTGACAGGCTGACAGAGCTGGGGTCGTTCAGCTTGGAGAAGACTCCAGTACTGAAAGCAAGTTTACAAAAAAATTTTTTTCACATGGGCAGATAGTGATAGCACAAAGGAAGATGATTTTAAATTAAAAATGAGATTTGGATTAGATGTTAGGAAGGAATTCTTTACTCAGAGTGTGGTGAGGCATTGGACCAGGTTGCCCACAGGAGCTGTGGATGCCCCATCCCTGGTAGTCTTCAAGTTCAGGCTAGGTGGGGCTTTCAGTGATGTGCTCTAGTGGAAGGTGTCCCTGCCTATGGCGGGGGGGTGGAACCAGATAATCATTAAGATCCCTTCCAACGCAAATCACTTTACGATTCTATAATGCCAATTTTCTTCCTTCACAGCTCATTAAAACAACCAGTACCCAAGATTATGCCTCTTAGCTCAGGTGTGTCAAATTAGACATTTAAAAGGTTTAGTATTGCAATCTTAAGAAGAACTAACCAGGGAGAATATGAGAGCAGCAAATTCTTTTTTTCAGCAGTCACCAACAGATATCAGAAGTTTCTCAGAGTGGTGGGGAGGGGTTCAAAAATATACACCTAAGATAGTTCCTGGCAGACAACATAATTTACGAGACTACTGCTTCAAGTGCTTAAAATTTACAGTAAAGGCATAGTCAAAATAAGGGTGTGTCAGCTTTTTATTTCCAGTTAACACAAAGAAAAGCAAAACATGTTAAGGTATAAGAGTGTAAGGAAAAAGAAGACGCTGTGCTTAATGTCTGAAAGAATTTTTTAATTCTTTTGTAATAATAATAAAAAAATCCTCTGACAACTTATGTTGACTTATACCACCAAAATAGAGCTTGTTACACTGTTACCATTCATCAGTATGCAGTTCAGATGAAGCCAGAAAGCACAAAAGCATCTCCCTCTCTTTAAAACCACATATTTCATTAAACCCATTATAAAAAATAGTCTAATATTAGACAAAGGAAATCTAATATTTTGACAAATTCATAGTGAAAAAGATGGTTGACCTTGAATTATACCATATTACAAGAAAGAATTATAAAATACAGTTTAAATTCCTTTTGACTTCAGGAGTTTCAAATAGTCTCCCTTTGACTATAGACCACTGAAATAGCTGAATATTCAGGACCAGATATCTTCATATGAGTGCAGAACCACATGGAAAAATTAAAGCAAATGGAAAGCTCTTCTTCCTTCCTTTCTCCTCCAGGCTCTACCCATCCCACATCAAGTACCATGTCAGCTCTGAACACAAACATCTCCTGGTCCTGCTGTGAAGAGCAGAGCCCACCCATTTCACATCCAGCTTATTCCCTGCTCTGCAGCCTCCGCAGGGTGACTCGTCCAGCTCTGACCCTCAGCTTCAAAGCCTGCTCTTACCCTGTGTGGCACAGACATCCCTGAAAGGCAAGAGTGCTCTCTAAATATTTTGAGATGACTAACAGATATTTTTATTTTTGCTTTCAAATGGAAAAAAACCAAGGTAGACTTTTTACCTTTTCTAGACACAGTTTGGGAAAAATGTTTGAAATCAAGCCCATTCTATTTTCTGTTTGTACTTTTTTTTTTTTTTAATATAAGCATACAGTACCCTGAAGATCTTCTATGAAATCAAAAAATGCCAAGCACCAAACATAAGACTGCATGTATTTATCTTATATAGGAAGAACTAATAAGGTCCTGTTCAAGTCAGGCTTTTGACAGGATTCTTGAAGCGCCAGTTCTTCATCAAAAACCTTATTACTTTCAAAAGAAAACAAAAAGCTTAAATAAACCAGTGAATAGGACTTATTCCCTATTAGTACACAAATCTGCATAATATTTATACACTTAGTTGCTCATACACCTGAGGAAAAAAATAAAAGACACAAAGGGAGACAAGTAAAAATAACTCCAGAGTATTCAAGGATTTATGTAAGGACTACACCCTTGCTGACATTTAAGGAATTTCTGATGATACGGAGTTTTCTGACGTGAAAGCAATTTCTGACTAGGACTTTTCATCAAACCACTGTGGGCTGCAGTTACCACAAAATTGTTTCCTGCTCATTGCATATTATTCCATAGTGATTGCCATGATTGCTAGACAAAGCATTTACATATGTTAAGTGTACATTGAATAAAATCTCACAGTGGGAACCCATTACTCCAGTTCTCTAAAAGTTCACATGGATATAGAATATACACACACACAAGCACAAACTGCAAAATATGTAACTTGAATTTCTCATCATGGCATATTAAAGGATGATTATCCGTACAGTTCCTGTTCAAAGTAATTACATGAGCTTGAGCTCTGGAAAGAAGCACCACAACATTTGTCATCTTAAGCTTATTTTCTATTACATGCTATGAAAGCAAGCAATCTTTCACTCTTATATGTGACCAAGCCAATACATTTTTAAAAGGTGGTAGCAGCAATGATACAGAAAATAAATATACCAGGTATTTTAAGATAAAAGTTCATGACAAATTTGGGTTGAAAAACGGCTGCAGAGCCTGGAATCAATTTGATACTGTGCTATATGAAAAATCCTGTTCCTCGCTACCCCATTCCTGGTCTCCAGGAGGTTTGGGTGGGCAGACAAAGGGAGAGGGCTAATTGAAAGCAGTACAACTCTGCCTGTGAGGAGTCAAAAGGAAAAAGCTGTTTGCCTCTCCGACTTTCATGTGAGCAAAACTTAATCCAGACACGATTGTTTTGAGGGCCTAAACATTCACTGCACAGCACCATGTGGAGTGCCAAAATCCTGAAAGTTGACCCTGTACTCCTAAGAGGTCAGAGCTCAAGAACTAGACTGAAATTTTAAGCAAGGCAGACACTTTTATATCTTTTGTCTAAGAGAATTACTATGTCAAGGCAGAATAAACTTCTGTGTATGTAGAATATGTTCAAAAATAGGTAAGTCTAGTTTTATAAACAAGGAAAGGAAATTAGGTTGTTTTTCAGTACCTGCAATACTTATTAATGAGCAGGTATTAATATGCAATTATCCTCTTGGGAAAGCAGGAGTAATTTATGTTACATAATTGGGAGTCAGTTATTTATGATGTACTTGCAGATCCTGCCAAGCACAGATTATCAACAAGGGAGCTCTATCCCTGACTTCAGTTGTAGTGTGACACATTAAGACGTGCAGAAAGCAGAAGGCCATAGCTATGCTGCACATCACTTAATTCCTGCCTTTAAGGTAGAGTACGGTAATTAAATGCTAATGCTTACTGGAATTTCCAGTGGAAATTCAGTCACTCCCTGGCAGAGCCACAGACATTTTTTGGTCCTGCAGTTCTGCAAGAGTTTAATACAAACTAAAAGAAGTGCATGTGATATGAATGGATATTCCTCCTGATGTGATATGAATGGATACTACTCCTGATCATATAATATTTATTTTAACGTTCATGAGTCAACATCAGAGATGAAAAGTTTTTTATCTTATAACAAATACTCTAATTACACACCACATCTGACTTGTAACATTCAGGCTGCAATTAAACCACCCCAGAATGTGCAGGAAACTCTGTTCTGCAGTTGCATTCCAGTCCAATAGCAGAACAGAGAAAACTTGTAAAGACACAGAACCCTATATGTTGATAATCAGTATTTCAGAATCACTATGTGCTATGCTTCAGTGGCTCTGCCTTAATCAATAATTAAGCAACTTTTGAAAAACAACTTCCCTTAGATTTGAGCACATGATATTCAGTAAACAAACTGCAAACTTCCAGTTTGTCTGCCATTCATACCGGGTTTTACCCATTCTATTTTTGCAAGAGCAAGTGTTCCAGCTTGAACAGCATTTGCACTGGCTTGAATTTCCAATCTCACTCCTGCAAATTGTGTCAAGAGATTGAGATTACTCATGTACATAATCCATTTTTAAGTGGTAGCATTGGACCTAAGGATAACAAGCTCATTCCCTAGTCTACACTCTTTGTCCTTTTTCTGGGCAGGTCCCAGCAGAGGTAGATTGGCAAGAAATAATTTTTTTTTTTTAAAAAGATCCTTGGCCAGACTACTGTACTTGTATTCATTTTCTTTCTGTCATAACCTTGTATTGGTAGCATAGAATTGGCTTCCTAGTAGGAACATGCAAAATTTCTGCACAGCTTTTCGCTGCAGCTGAATGAAGAATGGTTTTCTAATGTATGTTATTAGTGCATAGGTTTTTTTCATCTTTGTTTCAGGCCTTTTGTTTCACCTATTTTTGTGTATGTGTGTATATTGGGCCCTTCAGGATTTGCTGACAAAATACATGCAAGCAGAGCACCATAATAATTCCAATCGTAGTGATTAAAAACACATGCAATTTTTAATTTTTTCATCTCAGATGTTGAAACTCAAAAAAAACCCCATTTTCTTTCCATAAGGTGTAATGAAAAGCTAACTTTCCAAATAAAGCAAAAAATTTCTTATTAAAAAAAACCCCCAAACTTGATCAAAACAGTGCTTTTCTATTAAAAAAAATAGGGTTTTTTTGAAAACTTTCAATACATCTCAATGTTTTTTGGATGCTAAATATAGAAAGGATGCTGTGGCATTTTACAAGAAAAATGAAAAAGAGGCTTGTTATCAAAATCTCAACATTTTTAATCCAGATGTTTTTAATTCAGGCATAACAAGCAAGAAAAGAGAAAAATGGGAAAGAGAAGAACAGAAGGCTTTAAATTAGTGAGAGCAAATGGATCTTTTAGACAACAAGTTGAAAATAATTGAAATTAGATGGGATAATTAGTTTGGTGAAAACATAAACCAGGGATATGTATGAATAAGCTAAAGACTTGTTTCCACACGAATATTTGTGCATTCATGAAAACAGGGAACATCAGAACAGGAACTATATCCAATAATTACACCACTTAGGGAATCTTATATTTCATTCAGACTAAGGTGTTTTAGTCTGTTTTAGATACATAAAGACTTTTCAAAGTGCTAGAGAGTCTACAGAAGATAACATCAAAAAGTCAGAGGCTGTATGTTGCTGGACATTTTCTATGAAAACAGCTTTAGAGGAAGGGTCTACTGAAAAATATTACTGAAGCATAGTATCGGGGTAAATAAGAATCCTCCGAAGAAATCCAGGTCTTCTCAGTTGTTACACAAGTAGATAAACAATTGTTGCAATTTATTTTTATTTTTTAATCACCACCTTGGTTTCTACTTACGTTGCAAAATAAATGACTTACTGAATCTCTCTCAGTGCCAATTAACTTCTTTAGGTCAGTCTGTATGTTGGATTTCACTTTCCCCACATCCTGACCAGGGCAAACTAGAACCATACAGTCAATTTTGTCTAAAAGGCAGGGAACTAGTGACAAGAAATTAAAGCTGTTCCTAGGAAAGGAAAACATATAGTTTCTGTCACTCATGAAGCTATTTTCATGCTGCTCTGGCATAGAGAAAGCAGAATATCCTCTGTTAAAACAAGATACGAAGACAGGATAGAATAAAATTCTCGTGTACAATTATGGCTGTATCCAATACAACATAGGAAACTCACCGTACTGGTTTAGATTTGGCTTTCCAAATGTCCTTGGCTGCTTAGTACTCCTTCCAGAGCCAAACCAGGGCATTCTTGGCTTCAGTTAAATTTGTGTTAGCCCAGCACACCCCAGTCTTCAGTTCCCTCGACACTGAGTTTTCTTTGTAAACCGAGGAAAACAGGATATCTGCAAATAAAAAAAATCACAGCATCTTATTGTGAGCTTGAAGTACATGTGTCATTTCTTTATGGACACAATCCAGTACATTTACCTATTTTCCAAATTTAAGTAATACAAACCAAGTAAGTCTCTTGGCCAGAAGAAGAGATTACTGGCTATATATGAAAATGGATTTTAATCTTCATCAGCTTGGCTCACAGGGAATCTATTTGGAACCATTTTGAAAAGTTTTCAGGAGGTAAGCTTCTTAAAATGCTTTGTAATCAAATATGTGCATTGTAGTCCTACAACATGCATGGTAATATTGAGGGAATTTCCTGCAGCTATTACTGTGAAATTATTGCATCCCTCTAATGATAATTACATATAAATTATACAAATCTTATATACAGACTTCCCAGAAGCAAATGCTGTCATGCTTCCCATCCCCAACAAGAAATGGATCCATGATAATATGAACACAGAAAGTAGAATTATTAATTCTGGTTAATAAGAATGTCTTGAAGTTGAGAGCTTTTCTGTCTTACACAATCATCGTTTTACCGGATAAACTGTTCTCTGGAGTTGCCTATCCCGTAAACCAATTCAAGGGAGAGCCCAGCCAACTTGAACCATTCCCATTAACTTTCTAGAAAGTCAAATTAAGTCCATCAGTCCTTCGCAAAGTTTTGTTCATCCCAAAACAGAGCATTACCAGAGCTGCAAAGAACTGCAGAATCAACAAAATGCTGCTTAGCTCTCCACCATCTCCATTACAGGGCACCCGTGTATTGTTTGTGTTAAGTATGAGGGAGAGAACATGACCCTCTGGGAACTGAATCCTGACAATATGAGGCATTCATTGTCTTAAATAGAGCAAAGAGAAAAGAACATAAGTTCATTTTGCAGGACTGAAACTTTAGAAGATCTGTTAGGAATACTTATCATATTTAAAGTCAAACTACAGAGTTACATCCAGTCCCCCTTATTGGGAAGTGCTAACTTTAATACCCATCAGCTTCAATGGAAACACAATTCCACCTCAGCACACCAACATCTGGCACAAAATTAGTCTGCGAAGTCAGCTCAGACTGATTTCAGAGAACACAGATCTTTTCCAAATTTGGGATAAAATACTTAATTCTACTGCATAACGGAAAGTTTGTAGAATCAATGGCAACAACATAAAGGATTGAAAAAGCATCAGACAGTTACATCCTGTTCCTTATAGACACTATACTTGAATAAATTCCTCACTGTTAACTTTTCCAACACTTAAGTTTTCTTTGAAGATGAGACAAATGGCATGATTTTAAGATGAGTACAGCCCAAGATACACTTTTTAGCTTTTCTATCCAGTTAAACTGAATACAAACCAACTCTGCAGTCACAGACTGTGCTGTTGCTTTGAGAGTCTCCATACCACTTTCTCTAATTGTAGAGTAGCAGTAGAAGGAAAATACCTCTATGATTCCCTTATATTATTCATATGAAGAATTATTAGGCTTGTCACCCCCAGTGTAGTGCATAGGCAAGATGAACAATGAGCAATTAAAGCTAATTAGAGAGGGGATAACAAAACCCCTCATGCATAAAAATCTGCTTAGCTACAAACAAAACCTTTTCATGCTGTCCCAAGTCTTGCCTATATCTAAATATGGAATACATAACTTTCTCATTTCCCTTTTTTATTAGGAAATGTTTACTGATAGAAGGTTTTTACTTTCAGATTCTGTAAAATCTTGTAATTAATTAAAAAATCACACTGAGAAAGATTTCATTGCAAGGTTTTTTCCTCCCAGTCTATTGAGTTTTTCTTATGTATTAAATGTGTCAAGAATGGATCTCCAGAAGAGATTGCATAAATATTAACATAGGTTCCTAAGCCTAGCTTCATATATGCATGAATCTTGGGAGAAATAGTTGTGCATGAACTATTTATAGGAGTTAGGGAAAAAGGAGCAGAAAACTTAATTTGAGACACAGATACCTTCAGAATTTGAAACTAATTTCCTATATTACCCCACAAAAAATTTTCAATCATAGGATCATGTTAAACATTAATGGGTTTCATTTAAACTTACGTTCAATAGTCTGAACTATCGAAATGATTTTTTAAAATCATATTCTAATAAGAAAAATCCAGCTTAGATATCTTACTTGCTATTGCATTAGGGTAATATGAGAGCGACGGTACTTTGCAACTACAGCAGGAAAACATCTTTGGATTGTTCCCTTCCACAGCAGGTCTCATAGAGCGAACAGATGTACAGAGGGCTACCTGCACAACCAACTACTTGGAACAACTTACCTACAAGAATTGATTACACAAACTCTTCAGCCTGAGAAAATGTTTATGAAGTTGTACAGTATTATCAGCCCATTCAGTGTTAACAGAGAATGAACAATGATTATGCTTCTCATTACAAGAGTTACTGAAGAGCAACCAAAAATAGCAGTGGCCAAGCTAAAGCTTTCCAGGACATAAGAACAGTCTGTTTACTACAGAGCATCTTAGACATAAGAGGATAAATCAATTAAACCAATTATATGGTGATGGCACTTACCCTGCAGTTTAAACAATTGGTTTTACATACGGAATTAGTGTGACTTCCCAAAATGTTAAAAGAGCATTTTTAGCCACACAAATTGTTTAGCTTCAATTAATCAAATCTACCAGATTCAGAAAAGTTTTCATTTGTAATGTAAGCTCTCCAAGACATAAAAATACTCTGTTTACTACAGAGCATCTTAGACGCAAGGGGATAAACCAATTATGCTATGATGGATCTGACCCTGCAGTTCAAAGAAGGGTCAGACAGTGGTGTTTAACATGTATTTATGGGATTTAGCTCCAGCATTCAACCTTTGTTTAGGTAGCCATTAAGCATACATAGATTCAATTCTATCAAGAGTGGTGTGTTTTAAAATCCATCTGATTGAATAAATTGTTTAATTTTTTTCTCCATGGAAATCCAGTCAAAAAACCACACAAAATGTGTCTGCAGGATACTTCACAGGACCAAAGAGGTGAACCTAACTGCCAACTTGTCTACTTTTATGTCATTGCTACATTACAGGGACTGGTAAAGATTGAAGCTTCTGGAGGAAAGTTCCAGAGTAGTCTTCATGATTCTGCAGATTTCTAGAAAGACAGCCTTTAAAGCTGACACTGTTTAGTTCATAATAGTCAAGATTTTTAAGGTGAAAAATTCAAATAAAAATGAAAATCAAAGTTTCCTTGTTGGAATATCAATGAATTAGTCTACAATACTGATTATGAGGTATTTGTATTGTGGTAGGCCTTCTTGCTGTTGTGCTGTGTATCACTTGGATGGAGCAAGAGGTTACTTCTATCGAAGAAGCTTTCTGTGTAAAGAAATTAAAGATGTCAGCCGTAAGTAAAGAAGGTGCAGAGGTGGTTCATTAATATGTAGATGGTAGAGTAGGAATCAAAGTAATCTACTTCCAGAAAATCGTATGAATACAGTACTATTTGAACCACAAAATAAAACTCACTATTTTGGTACCAAACAATACGTTTATCTATAATATATTGCTATGCATATTGATTCATTGTGAAAATGACCAGTTTTTTTAAACCACTCCCCACTAATTCCATCAAATACAACTGTGCCACGATCCAAACCCACAAAGTCTGGGACAAAAAGGCTTTTTGCTTTTTCTTTTATCATCTAAAAGGTTCTTTCATGCCTACTTTTTCATGCCACAGGGTGCTGCCTTCTAGCCTACAAAGGCAGAAAATATACCACAGGAAGTATAAATCTCTCCCTCATATATGTAGAAAACTAATTTCCTATATTACTTGTTCCAATCAACTCTCTGCTTTTCATTAAGCACAGCATGTAATTTAAACATACATTTGGGATACAAGGCTGAGAACTTTCTAAGACCGACCCTCAGGTTGCTGAAGAGTAAGCCAGCATACAAGCGGGGAGATTTCCAAAAGCTACTTAAAATAAAACAATTAAGTTGGTTCAATCATTTGAGTTCAAGCTCAGTTACAATTGTTAAACTCCAGATTCAGAATGTATATGCAGCACTGGATTTTAAAACCAGTAAAGGATATTTGAATAAAGTTAATTCCTAATCTCTTTGCTTCCCAATGGCCATAGATACTTTTACACTAAGACCTATTTCTTTAGAAACAGTTTACTCCTCTATTTCTCTAAGTGCACGTCAAAATATTTCTAGTTCATCACTGATTTTTGCACTACAGCAGCACCCAAGAACCCTGTCACCAAGCAGGGAAACTGAGCAATACTTGCTAGGACAGTTCATGCTCCCAAGAGCTCATGTGCAGAGAAAACAAATCTCTTAATGTAACATCTGCTACACAAAAGAAACATGGTTTTAATTTAAGCAGTTTGGATTTTAAAAATCCGTTAGACTTACTTGTTTGCAAATAGTGTTGGCTGATGAATGGTATCTGTACAATGGATAAATGCTAATATAACATTATTTCACTTGTTTAACAAACTGTTAGACAGTGATGCTAAAAATGGGACATTATTTATTTTGAGATCTGGATAGAGAACAGTTCTTTTAAGTTGTCTTTAAAGCGTTTGCAGCTTGAGCTACATTTGCATTCACAATTAGGACCGGGGGTAGATGGATGAAGAAATTTTCCAAATATTTTTGGCAAAACAGCTTGGTCAAACTGCCTTTTTTCTTTAAAAAAGAGGGAGAACAAATCAGGTTTTTGCTTTATGTAGAATATATCAACAGAAATCTGTGATTCAAAAACATTTCCTTTCCTTTCTTCCAAGATTTTGAAGCACTTAATTTCTCCTCACACGTTTCCATGCTGGCCAACGAATTAATTAGCGTATTTTGTATTTAAGACACCAAACAACAAATCAAATAGCTTGGACCTAATTAAAACAGAATTTAGGGAGCATGCAGATGTTTACAACAGTATCTTCTAGGCTGTGTCTTCACTAAATTACAGATCTTACACCTTAAAGGCCTCTTTTGCCTATTGCAGAATGTTTCCAGTATAGCTCCCATCTTTAAGAAAACTACCTGAAGTCTAGCAGAATTTGTTGGAGTCAATTTTTTTTCTACCTATCTATAAGTATTAGTTAAATTCATTTAGTTTTATATTTGTAGGAATACAAAGCAATAAATTGATGTTTAAATCCTGCTGCTACACGGCTCCCATGTGCCACATGATTTTGATTAAGGTGTCTGGGTTTTAAGAAAGGGATCCCTGAACAGAAAATAACCAAAAATTCATGGTTAGCGAAATGCTTTAAATTTAATTGAATCAGTAAAAATAATTAAACATATCAACTGTCAGCAAAATATTAGAGGCTCCCAGCAGATACATTTTGAACCCAGAATGGTTTTAAAACACTGTAGTCTTTATTAGCAGACACTGTACTCCAGTTCATGAATACAAAGTAGACAAATAATAGAAAGGCAAGAGGTAAGTTTGGCTATCACATGATCTTTTTCAGATTGTGAAAAATAAAGGATAGGCAAGGGGTTATAATAAAACTAACCACACCCCCTAAAACTGTGCACTCTGTTGAAAATTTGTAGCTGATATGCCACACACAGTTACAGTTCTGAAGATCTGAAACTTCCTTTTTTCAAATACAATTTTTTCTCCTGTTTTTTTTTGGTTTACATTCTAAAGTTGGCAGAGATGCCAAACCACAGCTTATTCAATAACTTACAGAAATCCTTTTTCTTTACAAAAACGGGCAAAAATATTTTTTTCTTTAGAATCAAACTTAGAGACTTTGACCTATTGTGTACACGTATATTCACATACATCAACATACAAGAGGTATTTTTCATAAAGCTATTCAAATGGAATGCCTTTCAGATAAAAGTATTTCTTTATGTCTTTCTAACTACTCAAAACAAAAAAAAATAAAAAATCTATGGCTGCAGATGGTACATACACTGCCTTCCACTGAGCGTTGAGGTTCTCTTATTACAATTGGACAAGGAAAGTGCAAATTTTCTTCTAACATAAATTCCTTTCCTTGGCAGTTTTTTTCTTCTGTCTCTGTGTTCATGTTATTTTAAAACACTTTCATTTGATCATTCAATATTTTCCACCACTGACTAGGTGATAAATAGGCTTGCCACCTGGCTCAGCTTCCCATCCCCTCTCCCAGTTTGAATATTTCTTTAGACACGAAAGCCAAAGGAAATGGAAAAACTGCCAGAGGTATTTTTTAATGCTTTCAACAAACACAAATAGAAAAGAGATTCTGTACAGACATGAAAGTCAAGACCCTCTCTGGGTCCATCAGTCACCTCCTCCCTTGCAAAATGTAATTCCTACATTTAAGCCAAAATTAATGTCACCAGAATTTTAAGGAAAAATATTGATTCAGTCTCAAACCATTCAGTTGCTTCTTCAAGAATCTATTTCTATCTCACTGAATCCTTTTCACATATTTTAGGGCTTTCTCAGCTTCCTGTATGCAGTCTTTCCTGTATGCAGTTCCCACTTTTCTATTTCACTTTTTTCTTTTAATATCGTTGCTGAAGTAACAAATCTCCTCTGCTCTTCCTACCTTTCAGGATGGTGCAGTGCCTGTCTTCTGTAGCTCCATCTCTGCTTCATGTCATCCCCTTTTCCTTTAACTTCCAACTCCGCTTTTGCATTTTCTGTCTATGTCATTCTACTACATTCAAGACAACCCAAAGATAAGTGACCCCCGTGTATAACACCTTTTTCCAATTCATCCTCCTCTCTGGCTCCTAGAATTGATTACTATATCAATAGTCCTAGGATACACCCTAGGGTGGGTACCACCCACCACCCAATAGTCTACAAATGTCCTACCGACCATCAAAGAATGTATGTGCGGTGAAGGTCTCCACCATCTACTCAAGATTGACAGAATGCCCACAGCTCCCTAGAGAAGAGTCTGCACTTCCTGAGGATGCTTCTTCAGTGTAACTGCAGCATATTCCGCATTCCTGAGTCAGGGGTCACAGTTGCTATTAGTTGTTATTCAGTTCCCAGTGGGACATCCAGAATAAATCTCCTCAACAAAGTACAAGTGAAAACCTTGGAGTACACCCCTGATAAACCTGTGCAAAGCAAATGTGCTGTGGGATTGGATAGCCTTTCACAAAGTCTTTGCACTGTTACATCACAGCAAACCCAAAGAAAAGTTTTATTAAATTAACTAGAACAAATCCAGATGTAAAGGAAAAATTTCCATGGATTATAGTTGGAAAAGGACAATTTTCAAATTGAATTTTCTGTCAAAAACTTCATAAATTATCTGTTTCCTCCTACTATATCCCCCTCTAAAAAGAAATACAAAAAAATAAACCAGTACTATTACTTGAGGGAGAAAAGCAATACGCATCCCAACTCCAACTTCTAGATCTTGAAGACTTCATGGAAGTTCTTACCTGATATCATTCCATCAGCTTCCTCAAAGGAAATTAATTACTGTGTTTAATTTTGCAGAAAGGATGACTGTGTTTCATTTTAAGAGACTTATACCAGCTAATGATCATGCCCACCTACAAAAGGATGAGGATACAAAATATCCCTATTACAGTGCTTAACAGTCATATTGCTAAATGTTCTAATCAAAACTCACATTTTCAGACAAGAGTGGGCAAGCACAAAACTTGGATTTTGAATAACTTTTGGTTTATTTCCCCCATTATAACCACTGGAACATTTTTGTGTTTCAAAAAGTCTTTCTAGTTTGCTTAGAAAAACTGGTCCCTATTTTCAGCTCCATTTTAACAGCTTTTCCACTGCATCATACATGTAGCTGAGCCATGAGAAGGAATTCGTGTTGTCCTGAGAACATTGCAACAGTTCTACTCTACTCATACCAAATTGTTTCAGAACCTTCTCCAAATTTCATACAAAAGCTGCAGGGAAAGGCATGGGAGAGAGGATCTAGTTATGGTACTTCAGATTTTCAGATCTCTGCCTGCTTATTCCAAGTCTCTAAGGTTGAAATAGTTGGGATGAGCTAAAAGAAAGTTTAGTTTACTCCAAATAAAAGCTGCTGAATGCTCAACCTTGACAAAGATTGCCAGTAGCTTGGCCCAAACAGATACTCAAGATATCCATGAGCCACCATTTTCCCTTTCCTGCCTTATTCACTGCTCCACAACTGTGTTATATCTGAACCTCAGAATCAATTTTGTTGGAAAAGGTCTCCAAGACCGTGGAGTCCAACTGCTAACCCAGCACTGCCAAGTCCACCACTAAACCATGTCTCTAAGCACCACATCTACTCAGCTCTTAAATGCCTCCAGGGATGGTGACTCAACCTCTTCCCTGGGAAACCTGTTCCAGCCAATGCAGGTCTGCCCTTACTTCTGAACACAATGTAAACTCAAACTTTAGCTGTACAGTGGCTGTACAACAGTGGGAGGTTAACACAGTTTAGTTGCTGCATAGCCTCCAACACAAGAAAATCTCTCTCTTCTACTATAGTGGGAGTCAAGGTAGTATGCCACAATCACAATTCTACTTCTAGTTTTCTAAGGAGACTCCTTTCTCTTCAAAGTAACAAGTCCTGAGTTGAAAGCCCCAGTATTGAAGGTATAACCTGAAAAAAATTTAGAAGAAAAAAAACCAAAATCATGTTTTTCTAAGGAAAGACTGATTTCTTCCTAGTTAATTCTATTTTTTAAAAATGGTACGAGTGTGAAATTTGGCATAGTCAATAAGCTAGGGCTGCACAAAGTTGAAATTGCATCCATTCTCCACGTCCATGAAGTAGAAGTAATTTTACAGCAACTTTCGGGTGTTATTTGGATCTTGAGCTTATCTTTTATAACAGTCATTCTACTAAATAAAACGTGTTCTACAAGCTGGTTACCTCACTCGTGCTGATTAAATCATAACATCAGATGTTCCCACAGACCTGGGTGGCAAACATTGATCAACACCAAGGTGGCAAGCACAGATTATCCAGGTGTGACTGTCTGTGAGTATTTGGTAGCAAATAGGCTGTGTCTGCATTTCTGCAGAAAAGCCTCCTGAAAATTCAATTCCAGCTCACATTTAATTCTTGCATATACCTACTGTGTCACCAGTACTAGACAATACATGGTAGCACTGAATCCATTTGACAGAGATAGCTTAGAGAACAATTGAAGCCAGAGAATGAAAGAGCATAAACCTCAGAAAGTCAGTGCTCAAACCAGCTATGTTGTGAAAAATTTCCCATTCCGGTGTCTGGCACATCCTGCATTTCAGGTTGCTCTTGCTTCTTACCAGGAGACCTGTCTCCTGCTTTTCTGCCAGGACTTAATAGCTGGCCTCGAAAGTAGTAACTACAGTAAAAAAAAAAAAAAAGTACTAACTGTAGTAACTACAGCCAGTGGCAGTGGTGCCTTACCAGAGCCCCGAGTTACCCTTCAGCCCTCCTTAGCATTGTTCACCTCTGCGCTGTCTCTCCACCATCATTTCTTGTTTGGGCCAGCTGTGTCTTTGCTAGTTTGTATTTGCCAAGTATTTACAAAAAGATCAGTGATTCAAATCAAACTGAAGAGACTCCTTGCTATCAGAGATATGCTGCTACCAAAAGGTAAGCGCAATGTTTCCTCCAAAACTTCCAGCTCTTCACACCAGGTATTTTGGCTAAAGAGATCCATAACCCTGACCACATTTGGTGCAACTTCCTCTCTAGGGCATCTCTGTTTATGTACATTTGTGTCTTGATCTAGAAAATGAGGCCTGCAAGGTTTAGACATAAATCACAACATGCAATTCGCAAAGTGGTGAAAGAGCAAACATAAACACTATAATTAAAACACAAATACTGCCAAAGGTGAATTTTGTTCTTCCATTCTTCATCCAGTTTCCTAGTTTTGAATACAGTGCAAACTTTTAATGAACTAAGAATTTGTACATATGCTTATATTCAAAAGTACAAATATAAGGAGTCAAGAATTTATAGAAATATGAGTCACAAAGATAAGACATAGGGAGAAGAAAAAAGGAGGAATAAAACTGAATAGCCTCAAGGTAATTTCTAATCTAAAGCCATAAAAATTCTTTGTAGTTTTATTAATTCCACTGCTTAAGAAAGATCTGCAGTCTGTTTTCAGTAAAAGCTATATGGAACTTAATAATATATCAGACAGCAATTAAGTCAGCAAATGTGCCTACAGCATTTTGCGTTAGGGACGTGTTCTGAGAACTGCAATGTGCCAGATGAACACAGATCTCCAAACCAGTCTCACCTCAAATGCTTGAAATGTTCACACAGAGTAAACAATATGTTTAGTACAGGGAATTTTAAAGCCTAAACAAAAGCCTTATGAACAAACTAGATTGGGTCACATACCAAATAAATTACACAGCCAAACAGCAGTGAGATGAGGATAAATATCCTCTTTAGCCACTATGGCCCAGAATGAATGTTATCCCCTCAATTAAGAGCTCTGTGTTTTAATGCAGAAATTATTGCACTTAAAAGTTTTAAGCCAGAATTCAGGTTGCAAGGACAGAAAGAAAGGACTCCTGCCATTAGAAACAAGAGACACATGTTTGTCTCTTTTGGCAGTCGTTGACACAGCAGCTGTTTACCAGGAGAGAACAAACATACCACCTAGACAGAAAAATGTTTGTTTACACTACACGACAAATGTGGAGAGTTTAGCTTCTCCATTTTTACAGGAATGGGCTTTGCAAACACAGCTTTAATACCAGTTTGAGAAACTAGGTCAAAAATGTGGGATGCCCAGCATAATGATGAAAATTAACTAGATTTGTATACAGATCTAGTATGTAAATGGATGTAGACTGGTTGATTTCCGGGGAATCAAGAGATGATTGTATTGAAAAAAAGTCTTTCAAGAGGACAAATGCAAGAAAAACATGTAGAAAATTCAGAAGCAGAATTTTTCACAAAAAAATTTTCCAAAGTGTATTTTGCAGATGAAGAAAGGCAGTATTGAACAGTACAAGAGCTAGAACTTACAATCAAAACCCTAACAAAATGTCACTTTTTTACATTTATTTCACAGTCCAGTTTTACAAAGCGGTTCCTAAAGTAGCACATACACTGAAAGTATTTAGTTTATAACCAAACATATTATTATTATTACACTCAAAGAATGCTAAAATCCATGAAAGGAACTCCTCAACTCCTCTGAATAACACTGATTGTTAAAACCACGTGTAGCTGTTTCTGATACGTTGCTTCAGCACCTCACTTCATTTCAGTTCTATTAAAGTAATCCCAGTAAGAGAAAGCCTACACACTTCATCTTAAAGAGGGGTTTGAAGTGTTTTGGGAATTTCTTCATGTTCCTGCGGAGTATTTAAAACAAAACTAAAATCCCCATATGTTTCAATTACAATGTCTTTAGCACTCACCCAAGTATGTGCAAACAGTAGGGGGAAAGACGGGAAATTATTTCTATGACAAAACCCCATTCTCTAAAAAAAAGTTAAGATTACTTAAAAAAAAATATTTCAGGAGACTATATTGATAATCTCATGCAAAGTGATTATTTATGTGCAAGCTTGTGTGCTTCAAAAATCAGTCTATGACAGCAATGATTCTGATTTACAGAACAGTTCTCTGGCAGCATGCATGGCACAGATTGATTGTCAGTGTCTGGCAAGAACACCCAGTATCTAGAGCTTTAGCACAGTTACAACAGGTGAATTCCCAGGGTTCCACACAAGGATTTTTAAAATATCCATCTGACTGTATGCTATCAAGCACTTCCTCACCAAGAAATAAAAAGCTTCCTTAAAATTACACTTAGTGAACCTGTTTAATAAACAGTAAAAATGTATACAAAGTATATTCAACTGTTCCACCCTATGCTTCAGAGAGGCAGGGTAAAAAACTAATCCGATTTGTATATCGCACATTAAGGATTTTGTGGGGGGAAACCCCCACAAAAATTTTTTACAAGCAGAAATATCACCCATTTAGGCTACGCTTTATAAACACGCTTTATAAATGAATCACACCGATGTTATATCTTCGGCTTATCTTGATATTCATTTCATGTAGTAGGAGGAAGCCTGAATCATTGAAAATATTAGCCATAGGTCAAAAATTATTAGGGAACTCCGATTACATGACTCTAGAGAATTAGTGCTGCAATAAAAGAGACAACTTTTACAAATTAAGATCCTCTTACATGCTTGGTAAGCCCAATAAAGGCAAACAGACAGCTGAGGCTATACATAACTGCAGCTGCTTCAGGCTACTGCTCAAAGACCATCCCTCCAGGCATTTAGTGCCCTGCTAGCTTCTATTCAACATAATGCTGCCACAGACTTCAGTGGCTTTGGCCAGAAACACTGAGTCAAACCCCCTGAGGTACAGTATTTTTCTTGCACAGAGAAAATTTCTCTAGCTGAGTGCCATTCCTTTGACTTGTTCTGGACGTCTGTGTCAGCTCTTTCAAGAATGGCCAGAGGCAGACCACCTACACTAAGAGGGGCCACACCAAGGCATCAAGAGTCATCATGTGGCATAAGCAGGGACATCCCCACTTGGGTGGCTTAGGTCCCAAGAATTTGTGAGACTGAAAACAAAGGTGCAAAACTATAACTAATTTTTGCTTCCAATAAAGGAAACAATTTAGTCTTTCTGCTTCCTCAGAGGTTGGTGGATCCTCAGTCAGAGGGCAGCCCTGAAGAGCTGAGATGGTGGAAGCCCATATCACGTAGAATGAAACATTCTAGGCCTGTCTAATGAAAGCAGAGCAAGCATTTCCCATTCAGTTTTCTGGCTCCTCTGATGCCTGATCTGTGGGCAAAATTTGAGCCCAATTAGAGAAGAGTATTCACAGCCTCCACTAGCCAGCAACAGATTTTCCCTGAGGCCCAGAGAAGTCTTCTTAAGGATGGGTCACCATATCCTCACATCACCCTTTTCAATGAGATGGGTTTGAGAGCTCCAAAAGCTTCTGACAATTTCTATTACTTTTTCCAGTACATGAAATGCAACAACAGCAACTGATTTTCAAGTTACCATCAGAAATATAGAAGTAGTTTTCCTTCTCTTCTGAAGTTCTTACATGTGAGCCTGGCAGCCCACAGCATATTTGATGTTTTTATAGCCACTAATACAATAGGATATCCATTTTAGTCAGATGTCATAAGAGATTCTGACATCGCTAGATATCATCACTGACGTAAAATAAAATTTGATGGCACAAGGCAATACCTCTGGTTTCATCATAACTTGCATTATTAAAATATTTCTCAAAAGTTAGGTGGTTTTTAGTTACTTGGTAGTTAATTTGACAGACTAGTTAATGTAAAAAATCTGCGATCCCAGAATTAAAAGAACAATGCAGAAATAAACACCACCTCCTTAAAAACTGAGATTTTGGATTCCTCCAAAGTTCTGCCCACATCCTAAAGAGTAATTAAGACAAAAAAAAAGTCTTTGGACAGGTGAACAACAAGCCCTGTTAGCATGGAAACTGGACAGTACTGCAACTTCTTTCCACAGTTCTTGACAAACAGATGAATTCTCACGCAGCTCTCAACCACACACACCTTGGGAACTAGAGCTACACTTCTATTGCAGCTCACTGATGTGGTATTTATTCTAAGCACTAAAACCCAGCAAAATTACATTCCAGGAACATTTCAGGAAATCCCTATTCCAATCTACAAAAAACTTGTCTCACAACACAAAAAGTGCTGATACTCCATATGTTCTACCTAGAAGTTTTGAAGGTTTTCTGCTTTTTACTCAATTGCTGCACTCAATTAATGCATCAACAAAGGAAGTAAGTTCCTTAAAAATGAAGGTCAAAACAATAATTATGTATGGTCCAGAAAACCAGTAGGAGTCTAGCTCAAGCTGGGAGCCAGATGGGAGGAAATTTTCATTCTCATTGTTTTAACTTGTATTGGGAACAGTTACAGAAGCCTCTCTGATGGAAACCTCTGCATTGGGACAAATTTTATTTTTCCCTTCTTCACCTTATGAAAAGGGTCTGCACATTACCTCAAAAGGCATGGAGAAAAATATTCTCCCATGACTTTCTCAACATTAGGAATTCCCACACTTGAACAGACTGCTTGCATGGGACCATCTGGATATCCTTTACATGGTGCACTCCAAAATTTTTGTGGGCAGAAGCGAGCAAGTGGTGGTGTTTGAGGAAACCAATGGCAGCAGACATTTTAGGGGTATTTCCTGCACAGTGTCTCTGTGTTTTCAAGTTGCTTTTTTTTATAACAGCTACCAGATCTAAGAGACATAGCATTACCACTGCTTATTTAGAGAGGTTTGGAAATTCCCTCAGTACCCAAGAGGATAAGAAAAATGAAGTTTGTATCCACTTCTTACTGAAGGTCACACAACAAAATCAGTAGTTGATTACTTTGTCTCTGGTCTTCTCTCTTTTTGCATAGTCATTCATCCTATTCAAGTAGCTACTGCCAAAAGAGTACATCATGTACTGAAATGCAAAACTACCAGTGTTGAAGTGCAGGACTAAGAAGAACCTATTTACCCCAGCTCTTTTATTTAAGCAGAATACTAATCCATCCCTGGAAACTTGTTTGGTCTTAATCCTTTCTAAGTTTCAGCATGTCCTTGCAGCTCATGTTTTCTGAAGTGTTCATTACTGAAGTTCTTCCTTGGACTCTTTGTCTATTGGCCTACATTTCTGAAAGTACAACTTTCAGAGGAGATTTCATAGTCAGCACCAGAAGAGGAAGGCTAATCAATTTCTCATCTCACTTTTTTGTGTCTTCACCATGTTTTACTATCTAGCATAAGTCCCAGATCTTTTTTACAATGCTGTTATTTCATAGCACTGTTATTACTGTTTTCTGCATCTCCTATTTCTTATTTTGTACTCCCCTCATTTTAAGCAGAAAACTGTGCCTGTATTTCAGCTCCATCTTCTGATTTCAGACCACTGCTGATTTGTCTAGACCATTCTCATTTTATATTCCCAAGAACTGCAATGCTTTTGAAACAAACTTATCAAGTCTGATAGTTCCTACTTTTTTCCATCAGCCTAAATCATTGAAATCAGCTCCAGACTGGAACTGGGTATGACCTCACCTAACAACCTCTCTTGTGATGATAGCTTAATCACAAAAAGCTATATTTTTTTCCAACCAGAGTGCACTACCATCCATATTTCCTTAATTTGGTTAGGAAAACATTGCCTTTTAGATAGTATTTAAAGCCTTGGCAAATTCACAATGGCTTTACTTTGTGCATTAGACATACAAGCTATTCTGGGGAAAAAAGCCCAAACAAACAAACAAACAAAACCCCCATCAAAAAAATTATATCAAGCTGAGGTATTTAAAATATTATTATTCTCCAAATAACTTGTCCCCATAAGCATTTGTAAGTCCCAATTGCACTGATTTGCCTCATTATCTTCTTTCTCTCCCCACATTTAAGCTGCTACTGCTGCTTTTTTGAAGAAAAAATTAAAATTTCCTTTTGTCTTCATCCACTTCTTTGGCCTCTCCATGCTCCTCATGTCCCCACTACCACCCACCACCACTCAGATTGCTTCACATACTGAGCACTTAGCTACTAGCAAGCAGCTCTTTCTTCCAGCCTAATGAAATTGATAGTAGCCAAGTCTCATCTCTCATTTAGCCTTTTTTGTTAAAGCCATAATGAAAATAAAAATCCATTGCATTGGCAGTATTCTGTCCATATGTTTGTCCTTTCTTTGCTTACTTCAATAAAAGCTTTGAGCTGTGAAACCTACTGTGATTTTTAAATTTTTTTATACCACAAATTTTAACTACTGTAGTCACATGCCAATCTTGTCCACTTTTTAAATACCTGCTATTGTAATGCCCCTATTCAAAAGATATTTTCACATAATCAGTTTCTATGTTTGTTTTTGTCTTCTGCATTGGTTGGTGCAATAAAACATATATTCAAAGAGTTCTACCAGACTTCTAGTACAGAATATAGTCAAATTATCAGCCTGTTCTTGTTTTCCTGCTGTCACATATTACTTAAGTGGAAAATATTCACCTCCTTGCTTCTGTGAATGGAACAAAACACTAACCTAATTTCTGAAGTACAATCCGTGCATTTGCACAAGAAGTAGCTTCAATTACTAGATGCAATTACCATCTAGCTATTTGTAAAGCACATCCTTTTATCTCATCAGCTGAAGTGGAGCAATGTTTACAGCCTTCCCAAAGTTTACATGTTGGTGCAAGTGCTACTCTACCTTGCTACAGAATAGACTTTGAAAACAGGAAAATAAACACCATAATTGAGAACCTTTTGGGGAAAAAAATCTGAGAATTCTCAAAGAAGTAGTTTTTCAGAGATGATTAAGAACTACTTTCATGTATTTGTAATCTTTGTCCACTTCTCTTAAAGCCATTTAAATATTAGTCCTCAGAGGATGCCTAAAGTTTAAGTTTTCAGTACTTTACACAAATAAATAAATAAATAAATTTCTGAATAAATACAAATGTTTGTTATCTTAGCTTAAAAACCTTCTGGTCATAAAGACAGTAAGAGAAAAGGGCAAAGATGTTTGCATTTTTGGACATATGGAAACTTTATACATCAAGATGATAAAGAAAGATTTTTCCATACTGAGTTCTGGCTTCAGGCAAACCAATACTTCAAGGCAGTCACTTTTTTATCTTCTCCTTTGACAAAAATGTGAGTCTATGTAGACTCCCATTTTTAAGTCTCATCTTAATCTCTGACTACAGTGTAAATATAAATGTGAATGCACATAAATAAGAATTTTTTAAAAAGTTTTCTCAAGAAAGGGACAACCACGAGAGGCCTGTAAGCCTCACTTTAGGGAAAGAGCTGAAATTAATATTTCATCACATATTAATATTTGAGTATATAGAGAGAAGTTACAGAGCACGACCTTCATTCCCTCATTAGTGTCTGCTAATTCACTCTATTCAGAGAAAAGCTGCCATAGTTTCTATGAAGAGAACACTTGCCTTGAAAACCTACTGAAGCTAACTGCAAGGGTTTTCATATAGCTGATAAAATGAAGAACTGAATAAATTTTCGTTGTCAACTTATATTTCCAAAAGACATTTAAGGAGATCTTATATGAGGTCTTTTAAAGAAATTAGACAAGGTGTAAAAGTACAACATTGGCTAAAGGAAAGAAACAGCCCAGAAGAATCAGAGGAGTCTGTTGGAGGGACTGTGCTGTTTAACCACCTCTTAAGTGACCTAGAGAAGGGAGTAAACAATGAGGTGAACAAATTTGCTGATGGAACAAAGGTATTTAAAAAGGTAAGGGGTAATGGCAAAGTCAGTAACTATAAAAAGACTTCAAGGTTTCTGGATAATAAAAAGGCACCAGAAATATAAATCAAAGTGTTTTGCATGGAATAAAACAATCCATAGATTTGCTCACCAGACAGACTCCAGAACTCTGGAGTTATAGGAGCTATTTGGACTTTAGCATTCACTCAATACTTACAACAACAATCAAAACAGAGAACAAGAGGTTTTACAGAATCAGAGAATAGGTAATTCTGGCAGAAATCTGTGGAGATCATCCAGTCCAACCCTCTTGCCCAGGCAGAGTCACCAAGAGCAAGTTACAGAGGAACACAGCTAGCTTGGGAATGTCTTCAGAAAGGAGACTCCATGACCTCCCTGGGCAGCTTGTCCCAATCTTCTGCCACCCTCGATATAAAATGTTCTTCCTCATGTTGGGCTTGAATTTCTTGTGTTTTAGGAAATTTAGAACATTTGAAGAAGGACTAGAGGAAAAAAAAAAAAAAAATCTCATTTTCATGTTAGGACATAAATCTACAGTTTGCCCAGCACTGGCATGATGAGCAGCTCCAGTCAATTCTCAAAATGTACAAGAATTGGAAAGAATTCAGAGTAAAACAACAAGATTGAAACCAGCTCCACAGAGAAGAAAACAAGTAGGCTGAGCTTCTGTAGCCATGAACAGATGTAACTAACAGGGAGATGCAATAGAGGGCCATAAAATCATAAGTGTTATGAGAAGGATTGAAAAAAAAAAGTACTGAGAGTTTACTTTTGTCCTAGTATATGAACTGGGGTGTGTCAAATGAACCCAAACAGGTATCAGAGGAAAAACACAGGTTGTAGAGGCAACAAGTGACAGATGTCAAGAATTCCTTACCAAAGGCTACTGTGTGCACAGTTAAACCTGCGTGCACAGATTCAGGAGAGACATGGATGGCTGTGGATTTACTAAGGGATAAAATAGATCAGGTCTAGGGGAAAAAAAAAAACAAACCAAAACTTCAAAATGAAGTGAAAATAGTTGAAGGCTGAAAGACTACTTCAGAAAGAAATATTATACACTTGCCTTGTCCTTACTTCCCAGGGAATCCATTTCTAGCATCTGTAGCTTACAAGGAACTGGTGGCTCTCTGGTCTGAATCATTATGTTTTCAGGTAGAGGAAAAAACTTTAGATTTGTGCTAGGACAGAACCATGTCATTGTTTCACATATCATGTCCTGACAAATACCGAGCAGAGGCACCAAAGAAAGTTTGTTAATTTAATAAATATCAGATACCTTTGTTACAGTATCTAAGCTACAGGTAGGAGAAAGGACATGAAAGGGACCTCAAAAGTATAACAGCAGGCATTTTTGCCCTCTCCAGACAATATAGTCCATTTCCATAATTAATCTCCCTTGTTTACAGTATTTCAAGCTTAGGGCTGGAGGGAGAACCATGGAAGGGATAAGGAAAATTTATGAACAGAAATCAAGGAAAATTTTGTTTCATGATGTGTTTTGATACTCTGTGTCACCATTCACAAAGACATTATATAGCGTAGAGAGGTTTTTTTCAAAGACACTGGTCCATTTTTCTGCCTTTTGACGTTTTCTTGTAAAGTAGGTATGGCTATCCCATGCTTTGTACATCCTTCAGGGGATCTGTTCAGTTGTTTGGATCTGTAAAACGATAGCTGTCCATATCTTAGAGACATACTGAGTTTCAAATAATCAGGATGTTGGAGTAACTTTCTGATCCTACCCTTCTCAGAACAGTAAAGCTCTACTTCTGCTACTATGAAGGCTCATTTCTTAGAGAAGAGGAAAAAAAAAAGGACAGATCTGTGCCAGTATACCTTTTCAAAACAAAAGCCACTTTCCTATTTTCAGAGCACACTTAAGCAGTACCTAGATATAAAGCACTACCTGATGCAAGGGGAAACCAAACAAAAACAAATCACAATGAACCATTCAAAAACTACTAAAACACTTATTCCATCAGACAGTTCTGCAGAAAAAGCATTCCAGAAACTACATCCTCTCAACTACATCCTGATTCAAATCTCTGCCTGTTCAAAAAGAATCAGCTCATGTGCAAAGAAAATAATTTAGGTAAACATGGCCACTGTACTACATATTTCTCCACTTGGAGCATGGAAACAGCATTTCTCTCTACTTTACACTTGAAACACATATCTGGTTATGAGTTACACACTTGATTATATGCTTTTACCTTCCAGACTCTAAGCTTTCCCTTGTATGTGCTCTAGGCAATTTTAAATTTCTAACAAGTTGCCGAGAGCTGCACAGTACAACAATCTATAAAAATCTTGAAAGGTCTCACTGAGGTACTGCACATGGAGGTAGAGCAGGCAGGTAAATTACCTTATCAGCCTAAACCTCAGACAGCAGGTACAGCTCATGTACAAGGCACAGCAGAGAACAGCAATCAGGCATCTGAAAAGAAAGGTGGAGATTCCTTAAGAGTCCCAAAGTCTCATATTTCAATTTCCTAGAAAACACAGGCCTATGATAAGATAAGGTCATCTCCATATTCTAAGCAAAATGCTCTGGGACACTGCTAAATTGTAGATGGCAAAATCTGATTTTTCATGGTTGTTTTAGATCATTTGCAGACAGACCTTACAGGTGCTAAACTTTCTTTGGTCCTTGTGGTTGTAATACATTTACTTTTTATTCCATGTAGATTCAGTATTTTCTGAATACTTCTTCAAATATGTCATGGATATCAGCCGCAGACACTGTATCCACCAATAGACCAACAGCTTATTATTCCTGAAAAAGGTTTCCTGTAGGAAAAAAAAAAAATCAAACAGTCCTTTAAAAAGAAAATCTGACAAAGAAAATCTGCTCTTGAGTTGACATTTATTAGGACAAGTTTCAGCTAGGAGGAGAATTTAAAAGCCAAGTTATAAAATACACGATGGGTGGAGCAGGTTACAATAGAGGTGTTGGCACAAAACTATCCAAGGAATTATGAGCACAATGCTAAAATAATAGGATCTCTTGAACGGGAAGCCACAACCTCTGAATTTGAAAGCCTTAGGTTTACTTTCATGTGAAGACTTGTTGATAGCACTGTTAAATGAAAACATCAGAGCACTTTCCATATTTCATAATGTGCTGCAATATTAAATACAAACACAAACACAAAAAGCCAGCATTAAACACACTAAAACTTCAGAGAGCAATGGTTTAAAGAGGTGGCAGATGAGGCAATCCTATTCCTGCACAAATGATGACCATGACATGCTCAGAGGCTGCACTAGAACGACTTATAAAAAATACTGGTTTGTTTTCATCCATGCTGCAATGCTTGAATTGGTATGCTTTTATTAATTGCTCATTTAAGAGTAATTTTATTTTGATGAAACTAAAGGTCACTCTTGAGACTAACTATGCTGCAAGAAGGTGCTACAAAAACTCGAGAAGGAGAGAAACATGGCTACTGGAAAGTATACATATATTGATAATATGCTTCTGTGGTCTATTTCTAGAAACATACTCTCCCTTTTGAAAAATTAATTCTGTTGTCTTTGGGAGTTTAAAGAGGAAAGAAAGGAGGGTTGGATATTGGATTTGTTTTCCTTATTCACTTTGAAGATTTTGAAACTTGTAGCTTTAATGTACTATATTGATAGGCTAGAAAAAAAAACATACTATATGATGAAATATGTGAGAAGTTTTAGAACTTCATTTAATAAACATCATTTAATTTTTTTTAAAATGTGATTTATATAAAATGCAGGAAAGCCAGACCTCTAAAAGCAAATGCTGATATAACTCTAAGTTTTGTATTTGTTTCACAGCCCTTTTTAACATTGCAGCCTCTTCAGTACCACATTTAAGAGTGTTCTGTTGCAGCTTTTTTGTCTGTAAAACATATGTTGCTTGGCATAAAGTTTTACAATGCTCACTAAGGGAGGAATAACTCCTCTAAAGCCATAAGAAATACAACATAAACCTGATACAATTTAAACTGTGCGTACTCCCTCCCTGGAACAGCTCTCAGTCTTCAAGAAACAAAAGCTACCATGGTATTCAGAGTTCCTTACTCATATGAGAGTGGGAACAGTAACTGGAGGCCAAAGTGCACCACTGGGATGACTCTAGTGATGCTCACGAGTGTGTTGCATCCTGGAGTTCCTGGGTTTCTTCAATGAAACCAACTAAAACAACTAAACAACTAAAACAAGATGGGATTTAACACTAATCCTGTTTTCAGGGGGGGCCTGGAAAGGTTTTCCAGTTCACCTTATTGTATTTCTAATTAGGTCCAGCCAAGCTCTGCTAGGACTTCAGATAGTTTCAATACTTTCTGATGACAAGACAATGTGGGACAACGATAGAAGAGAACAAAGTAATAACAGGATACACACATGCAGATGGCAGAACTCATTGGGGGTTGGAACTAAATGATCTTTAAGGTCTCTTGTGACCCAAATCATTCCATGATTCTATGACTGCAGATAGCTAGAAGTGAAGTTACCAATGCCTGATCCTTCAAAGGGACAGGAACAGGCAGAAAAAAAGGAAAAAAAAAAAAGAAAAAAAAAAACTACCAAAAAAACCCCCAAAAAACCAACCCAAACAAAAAACCAAAAAAACCCACCAAAACCCCCACCCCAAACCAACAAAAAAAATAACCCCCACCCAAATATGTTAACAATACTTGCTTTTCAAAAAAATTAAAAGATCATTTACATTTCAGCAGTGAGAGTATCATGAGTACACAGAGTACTCCTCATGGAAAAGCTCCAAAACATTGCTCCAAACGTCAAGATATATAGAATTATAGAATCATTTAAGTTTTAAAAGACCTTTAAAATCATCAAGCCAAATCATAAACCCAACACTGGCAAGTCTGCCACTAGACCGTGTCCCTAAGTCCCACATCTACAGGTCTTAAATCATTCCAAGGATGATGATTCCACACTTCCCCGGTCTGGCTGTTGCAATGCTTAATGTTATAAAATGACAGAAGCTTAAAAACCTTGTTTCAAGATTCAGAAAATGAAGAAAATGTAGATTTTGGAGGAAAGGGCCTCAGACAGGAGAACAGTTCAACAACAGAGCAATTTCTTGCGTCAAGCTTTGTTTACATACTGTTATCACATACAACTGGGACTACTCTACACATCTAATTTTCTTTATCAGATTATGTGTACACCCAGGATATTGAATTCACAGGAAGCAGCTCCTAAGTTTTTCCAAGATCCCTTTCCTCTTCTCCTCTTTTCCTTCCCCCTCCCATTTTCCAAATGCTACAGAAGATGTCCACCAGAAGACAGAAAACATTCCCTAAAGTATTGACAAAACTATAAAGTACTAGAAAGAATGCTTGTGGTAGAGGAGCATTTTAATCCATCACTAGCCTCCCCACCCCCATATATAAATATTTATCTTTTAAATGTTTAACACACTTTTCCAATAAAAATTGGTATCAATCAGTCCCACTTTTTTCATGGTTTTCTCTATTTATTGTCTTAATTTACATCTGGAAGTCCTTGAATATCAGAGGATGTTGTAAAAATGCTTCCACCACCAAGTCAGCATTCCCTTTAAAGAGGAACAACCCGATGTCTGAACTCTGGTCAGCCAACAGAAACAGAGAGGAAATCACTCTATCCACAGCAACAAAGTTTAAGTCATTTGGAAGACTGTGAAAATAGGAAATGCTGTAATTTATCTACTTATGAAAACAACCCTGTGATTTTAGATGTGTAGAGCAACTGGAGCATTCCTTTTCTTAGTTTACTGGTATGAGGACAATGTTTAAAACTTCATCTGTGCTGACTTTTATGCTTGTTTAACAACTATTATAAACAAGAGTTCTTAGTTTTGCTTTTAAGTCAGAGCAAAAGACTGGAGTGTACCAAGCCATTCCATCTAGTCAAATTCCTTCCATGGACCATGCCCCCTTCTGCACAAAACCGTTTAAAAACAAAAAAGAACAAAGACATCCTTTTTTCTTTGTGTTCAGTTTCCTCTTTTTCAGAAAACCACTAGAACCTCTAAACTTTTTGTGTAAAAATGCATATGGAAAAGTTTCCCCATCTTGATTATGAATAGGCAAAGTGAAAACATGAATTCTAGCAAAGCTAGGAGGATGGCTCAAGCATTGCTCGCAAATATTCATGTATTACCCCACAAATTTTATAATTTTTTGGTTCTGTGTTAGAGGTGTCGATGCAGGCATGGTACATAGCAGCAGATACTTTGCCTAGATAATAATTTCCATCAGTAGGACATGGGATTTCCATTACCAAGGCTCTACCTATCGCTGAAAGGAATTACCTAGGTCCCCATATCCCTTTTGCTTCAGCCACTTACGATCAGCTGAAGGCCCTGAATTTTAACAGAGCTCATCCCTGTCTTCCACCCAGCCACCTCCTGAGACATCTCATATTCCAGACATTACCAAAAGTTGGCTACTGGGAATCTCCCCATTTTCTCAGATTGCACCTCTTAGGAGCCATATCCTAATCCCACTACATTCAGTACAGCTGACTAGTGTCAGACAGAGAGAGACAGCTCCCTGAAAATGGTGTAACATCAAGGGAGGCAAAGGAACAGTACAAAATACGTGCCAGTATACTTAAGATTATATGAGGTATTTTCTGCAAGGATCAGTTGGCATCAGCTTGGACAACATGATTTGATCCATGTGAGCCAGCATTTCACACTAGAAAATGATGGGTTTTAGACCATTTCTCTCTTAGCTATCAGGCTTAAACAAACATAAATAAACTAACTCCAATTGTGAAGAGTTATCAATGTTTGCAGTGTTACAAAAGAAAACAATCACCTTTAACACATCAGCACTGTCAAAAAGCACCAGAGTTGTAGGCTTTTATTCCGTCATGTTCATGCTAGGGCTCTGGTTTTTACACACAAAAATCTGAGACATTACAAGAACATCTCCCTAGATGTGTATGTAAATATACCTGGAACAATCATAAACTAAACATGTACATTCACAGAATGTAATAAGTTACCTATTTTACAAAACTCACAATAGCAAAATTTTGGAAAGAAACAGGTCTTAAATACAATCAAGGGTTGAGATTTTAATAATTCATGTGGATGGAGAGTATGACAGCTTTCTATACTATATTTTTTTGCTTTTTCCCATCTCCTCTTTCCTTGTATAAAAAGCTGTCAATTCAATCAGCCAAAACGAAGTAACTGGTGGCAGACATGGAAATCAGAGCCGTAATGGCATGCTCAGCAGAGGCTTGATTGCTGGCAAAGAAAGATCTGTCCACTCAACATCTGGCTCATTTTGATCCTTTGAGTTTAGCTGCCAAATGACTATGTCATTTGGACTCAGGAGATGGAGGCATGAGGGAGACCTGATATCATCATCCCAAATAGACTGGGTCTTGCTCTCTGCTTAAAGTAGGCTTTTAAGATCAGTAAGAGTGAAGGAAGCTGTGCTACTCCAAGGAAAATCTGACTTCATAAAAAGTTCCACAAGCCAAAAGCTGGAACTATTAGTGATACACTGGGAGATGGAAGAAAACATGTATGTGTGGTATGCTCACAAGCTTGTTATAAACTTCTTTAACTGTGCATAACAACAGTGCTGACCACTTCTAGCCTTGCATTTTCATGGTTGCAACTTTCAGCTGTAAGTTTGTAACAATAAATCTGTTTATTTAGAGAGCCATTTTAATGTCCTTTTGGTTAAGCTCTCTCAGAAAGTTTAAGTTTAGAAAACATTCTTCACCCTGAAATATTTTAACTAATTATTAGCTTAAGCGAGCTTAATCGTATAAGTTACTGAATATACATATTTATATGAGTTGAAGAATGTCATGGAGTAGATTTAGACTTACTTTTACTGTAAGGAGGATCCACCTTTATATGCTTTGCAGTACAAGGGACAAATAGTGAAAGACATCCCCAAAATGGCAGGAGAATGTGAGGATAACCATGGAAAGATGACCAGAAAAGCTACAGAATTATGTAAAGCCAGTTGCTCCCACAGAGATTTAAACCCAAGTACATATTATGGCCCTATAAATATCCATAATAGAACAAATACAGCTTTTTCCAAATGGCCCATTTACACGGGTCCTAGGCACAAGGGAGAATTTGGCCACAAGGAAATTATAGCAAAAGAGAAACTGCAACAACAAACCCCTGGATTTTGGAGGAGGACACCTTGAGTAGCACACACACACCAACTCTATTTTCTGTTAGGAAAACATCACAGCAAACATTTGCTGCACCAGACATCAAACTCTAGCGACCAGTAAAAAAGAAGATTGCTTTTGATCAGCTGAGGAGGACTCTTCAGCAGCTTCAAACTCCGACAAAAGTCACAGGAGCTACCAGTCTGCTGTGGCCACACATCAGTGCCCCAGTGCCTTGACAGAGAGCCTGCAAGCATCGATGAAGATTTCAGTGTCCCACACTCTTGGTCTCCTGCACAGACAGGGACCAAAGGCACTGCGGACACCTGCAAGCTCCAGGCTGTGGAGTTGCAGGATTAGAACCCCTCTCCTGGCCACAGCTCTCCTGCCCTGCCTTGTCAAGTGCAGATTGCCATGCCAGATGGATCAGTTGGGTTCTTGAGCCCTCCATTAGAAGGGTGGGAGTTAAACCAAGTTTGCTTCCTATCACTTTGCAAATCCATGCTTCCCATTAGGTTTTCTAAATTACCCATAACCTCAGCCATATGCTTGCTGGACAACTCCATTCAAAGGAATTTCATATTTTTCTAATATGGTCATCAGGTAGTAAAAACCACATTTGTAAAAGCAGTTTGTGGTCAGTCGATTTTACAGACTCAAAAATCATTGCAAGAACTACATTAAAACCCTATTAAAAATGCTCTGAGTAGAAGATACAACTTATATTGATATCTTCAGACCTCAGTACAATTAATTCCTATTTAAATTTCTTAAATTTCTTATTGAGCCATGAGTCATTTTAGATAAGCCAATTTCAAACACAAAGTCAGCAATTCATACAAAAAAACCCAAAACAAAAGCAACCAAACCAAAAAGTAGTTAGTGTGAAGATAAGGATGTTACTCAAGAATTACTGAATTAAACCTTACTTTAAAGGTCTAGACTTAACTACACTTAGTTATTATTTCTCCCTCTGAAAGTGTTCTAGAAAATTTGGCAGCAACACAAACCTTTATTTCCTCAATAAACAACTTAGTTACAGTAGCTATAAAAAGAGACCATTTCATATTTTATATTGTGTACAGAACTTATAGACAAGAAAAAACATGGTCTCTTTATGGTCCAATAACACAAAAAGAGTAACAACAAACAAATGACTGAATCTTGCAAAAGATAAATGACCAGATAATTTGACGGAAACTTTAACCTCTTATTTGCAAGACATAAATTTAAGGAAGGCATTTGTTTATGTCAGAGAATAAAAAGACCTATTTCAATATGAATAATTTTAAATTAGTCTCTTGAGATCCATTGTCTTGTGGTAGTGAAATTAAACTCTTGGGTAAGTATTCAAATTATCATTCACTAGTAAGTCTTCCCAAGCTGTCCTAACTTGCTTCTCCTATACGACTTTTAATTCATCTCTGAGGAAAACAACTGACTATACCGAATGAGGCAACACAGAAGATAAATGTTAAGACTGGAAGACTGGTAGCTGGAAGTGTCTGAAGCATCATTCTTTCCTCTATTTTACCCTAGTGGAGCCACCACCCAGCCAACCAGATACAGTCAGCGCTCTCTCCCAATGTGAGATGCAGCTCCTGCAACCCTCGACTTGAAACAACTCACACTGCAAAAAAATTTCATTTCAAACAAGAAATTTTCATGGGATTTTTTTTTTTTCAGTGAGGAAAAAATATCCTTTCATCAGGATAAATGAGAGTACTTTGTTTTGTTTTTTTTTTAATTTCAGATTTTAATACCAAACCATTAAACTGAAACCAGAGCCTTGATAAGATTTTTTTTTCAGTTACTACTTACTCATCATAGTGATAAATTTATTTCTTACTTTAATGTTAGCACAGAGAAAATAAACCTTGGACTTCAAATCTTTGCCTCCAGATTACAGATGTTTTTATTATAATTGTTTTTTAAACAATCCCCTATCATCTGTAATATTTGGCAGTGGGAGGCATGTTAGGTTTATACCACCATGCCTTGATCTTTCACCTGCAACTCACAGAAACTCATTTATATATCAGCTTGTATTCCATCCTAAATGCAAATACATAGAAGTGCCTGGTCTCAGTGAAACACTGGGGTCCAGTTTTACAGAGAAGGGAATTTACATTTGTGCTACATTCTGGTCCCACTAAAGATAAAACACAGCACTTAAAATAAAAGACTTGATTTTGCCCCAGTATAGTGTGGACAAGAATTGAGCAAAAGCATCATCCCTAAATACCCAAGCTGGCACATTCATATTTAAGCCTCAAAGACACCTGTGGATGCTGCATATATTATTAAGACTAATTCATGGGATATCTTTAGCCAACAAAAGCTCCACCTTCAGCTTTATATGGGTGAACTATCATAATTTATGTCTCCAAAGTCTTCAAAATTAGTTTTTCAGCTTTTCTATTTGAAAAGTAGAGTTTAGATGCCCAAATGAAAACGCAAATAATTTGGTCCCAAAATTACTTATATTTCCTACTCATTGGTAACTGTCAGAAATACTCTCCAGGTAATAAAATCAGTATTAAACAAAGAATAATTCAAATAAGTTTAGAGTAAAATATTTTCATCCCTAGTTTTCCAACTTCAAGATGTAATATGAGTTTGGCTATCCAGCCTTTTATATATAAAATTAATAAATATATACCCAAGTACTTTTTTCACGGGGAAAGGAGGGTGAGGGTGCTATAGGAAAGGAGGAGAATTGAACAAGCAGGGGGGAAAAATCCAAAAGATAGAGTTTATGATCAAGTTAGTAAGTGACAACACCAAAAGTTGAAAATTGGTTTCAAACCAGATTTCAGGGTGTTATTTACATGCTGCCCAAAATTACATTTGGCACACATATTCTAATACTTGGGCATTTTTAAACTTTTTCATTTAAGCTTCATAAATTAGTTGCTTTTTCCTTGGTAATAAAAATGTACTTTTTCAAGCTAAGTCACTTGGCAAAGCACTTGAACCAATGCCAGAATACCTGAGTTGGTTGGGATTTTTTTATTCTTACTTAAGTATTCCATTTCCTCATTTAGAAAATTCTAGAGTTTGGATTAGTGAAATAAAGTTAATCATTGCATTATTGAGACACTAGCTACATCTGAGTCAAATCTCAGCCCTTGGAAGAACATGGGATAAATAAATAACTTCTATTTTTAAATAAAGACTGGGAGCAGAAAGTACACCTTTTACCAGAACAAATTTTCAGTCAAGGGCTACTTCTAGACCCAATTTTTAGAAAGCCAAAATGGCAATTTTTCCATCATGGATACACATATGATGAACTCAGCCTGTCTTTTGAATATAACTGATTATTTTAAGCTAGACAAAGCAGAAACAAAGTGTAACACAAGTTTGATTTCCCACACCAGGCACTATTCTTTGTTTGTAAGAAGTACCTCCTCCAAATGAGACAATTTCAAGATTAGCAGAATGATTTATTGACAGCTTATGGAGTAACTCAGCACTCCCTATTTGACCTTCTGCCTTATTAATGTATTCAGAGACCTCACCCTCTCAGCTCTGGCCCAGGTCAAAAAACATGCCATGATCACTGAAGTACTGTTAAAAACCCCTCCAGACTTGGTACCTCCAAACTAGACTGCCTTAGGTCAGGACTGAGGTTGAATGTATTCATGAAATAGAAAGGCAGAACTCTGAAACACAGACTGGGCTTAGCAGAGTCCCTGTGGAATCTATTCGAGGACAACAGACCAGAAACAGTTTTAAAGAACTACAAAATTTTAAAATAATCATATTTTAAAAAACTCAACCAAACAAACACAAAACCACTCACTTACTTTACTCAGTCTCTTTACCAATCTAGAAAGCAAAATACATCAACATCAAGGTAGTGCAAGACACAGCCAACAGATCCTCATCCACAGTCCTCCTTTGCTCTGAACAGAATCTTTTCTAGAGAAGCTCATCAGCATGTCACCCACATTTCCACTGGCAACAGCAAAAATGGCCCCTGTTCCCTTGACAATAATCAATTATTTTGAGGAAGGGGGAGAAAACCAAGAACATTTTCATTCTGTGCACTGTGTCCCAACATCCTAAAGATCTTTAATATATAAAGCTGCCCTTCAAAAATGTAAGGATTTAGCTGAGTTCATTATTGAAAAGTATTCCTATAGTATGGAGCATTCACACAGATTTTTTTTTTTTCCTAGGTTGAAATAAGGCAAATTGAACAAATCAAAATCTGAGTATGTATATCTGGTCTTAAGCCTAGCCACATTCTATCTCCTTTTGGATTAAAGTAGACAACAAAAACTTAAAAACTGCCACTCACTACAACAGATTAGCCTAGTATTCATGAATGTAGGAGAAATAATACCAGAAATGTCTCCTTGGGAGAAAACATACCTCCTCTTGAACCCAATAACAGAACCTATCAGCCTATCCACAATTCCTATTATGTTCTGCAGTCAGGTCATCCTTCCCCAAGTTCTTGATTTGAAATATGGTATCCTATCTTTTCTACCCACTCCTTCCCTTTTTCTCAATACAGCAATACATATAAGCACACAGGCATAGGGGCTTAGCAGAAAGACTGGATTTGAGGGAGACAAGTTGCTGTCTTAGCTTTACTTCTTTATTACCTTATCACAGACAGATTTCTACCCTTGACCAAAGCTTTTCACCTGTAAAGCATGGGATTTGATACATCTTCAGAAATAAAATTAATTAAACCTCACCTTGTAGAAATCTTCAGGACAGGTCTGCACAGAGTGATGCAGGAAGTTTGATTTAAGGGTTTATTACAACTTGCACAGAATTATATGAGAAGGTTCACCCATGCAAGATGCATTCAACTGTCACCAACTGTTTTTTGCAATAAACATGATCACGATTTTTTACACAAATTTAAGTCATCAACAACAACAAAAAACTGAAGATAGTATTCATTTAGCTATGACAAAGCAGCAAATTAGTGGGAAGAAATTCAAATTATTGCTAAGAAAGATGGCAGACATCTGAACCATTCACAGCATGGTTTATAGGGTGTTTGCTTGCTTGCTTGCTTTTCTTCTGCTAATAAGCACAACATGAGATGCTTCATTTAACATCTCCCAAAGAGATAAAATTTTTCTCTTACTGCCCATGACTTTCCTAAGGGGTACTCGGAGATGAATCAAACAGTAAACAGTAGTTCTATGGCACAATAAATTACCATTGGAGGCCACCTCTATATTAGTCCCAGTACAACAATTTACCACTTGATTTTCAGCTCTATAAACTGCCTCTAGGTGTTTTCTTGCATAGAAAAATCATGCTTCCTTTAACACTATAGTTTCTGTCCCTTCAGGAAATTTATCCTCATCTTTTTTTTTTCTTTACTGCTTTTCTTTAGTAGTTGCCAGTGTCAGTTTTGCAACACAATAGTCCCTTCTTGTTCAGTTTGTCTTACATAATGAGTTTCTTCAGTTAGGTGTTTCTTTCTGATTTATAGCTCAGAAGCACATTCTTGGTTCCTAAAGCACCAAAAACACACTGCAAGGGTACATTTCAAAATAAAGTGATAAAATCCTTTTTTAAGATGGATCTTCACAGCTTAAACCCAATATGACCCAGAAAAAAACTCAGATGTTTCAATATTAGCACACAGCAGAAGCATGTAGGATACGTGCTTATGGTTCTGTAAGGTGAAGGGACGTATCACTCTCCACGCTGGTAGAAAAACATGGAAGATTAAAGCAAGGTTTAACATCCAGCAGCAGCAGTAATGAAGATACCTCTGTCTCTGGGGAAGTTGCTTGCTCTGCCTACCTTGCTTTCTCCTGCAAAGCTGTGAGGCCACGCCACAAGATAGCTCAGGACACTGATCTGTCTGAAAACAGTAAAAAAGAAGCAAGTTCTTTTACAGCCAAATCAGTTTTCTGGTATTCCTCCACTGCATTACCACAATATTGTACCAGCATTGCTGTGAAGAAAGATGTCAGCTGGGAATTCATATGTAAGTAATAATTTTCTGGTTACTAATGATATTACAGCTTTCATAAATCAAAGAACACTTAAACATGTTTGACACATTTCTACTGAGCATTATTTACTATTGGCGTTCATTCTTAAAGTAATGTTTGAGAATGCCTTAGTTTGTTCATGCTCTCTTTTACTTCACAGCTCATCTGCCTAATTGCTATTTAACTGCAACACTTGTGAACCAAAACAAACAACAAAAAAGGGAATAATTAATCAAAATTCATCAAGGAATTAAATCACTTCTTTTCCTGTGACAAGCCTTACCATTAGTCATTCTTTTCCACTGAAAACATGTCTTCTGTGCTGTCTCTTACTGTGTCAGCCATACAGCCTTTGGACACGTGTTTGATGAGATCAGCTTTGGGACCTTCTTTAAATGCAAAAGAGAAATGGAACTTGACAAGTATCTTGACCAACAAGCTACAGAGTTTTTCCAAAGCCTAGAATGACCTCCTGGTAAAGTATTTCTTCCTTTGCTAGGAAGTCAGCCTTCACTTAGCCAGTAGTAAGCTGAGAACAAGCATTAGGGAACACGTCTGATTGCACTTCGAAAAGAAAAAGTGTTTGAATATTTGATTTTGAGCATAAATCAAAAAAAGAGCAGAGTTTAGGTCTTTAGTTATTCTGGGGCTTTGTTTCCATTTCTAAATGAACAATTGTTTGGTTGATCTGCTACTCTAATGCATATATTTTATCAAAATTTGAACATCTTCTATTGTAAAGAATCTTCATTGAGAACTGACATGATAAAAAAGAACAAATGTAGATACACAGTGACTTAGGAAAGAATTGACCTCTGCATCCTGTTTGAAGAGTAGCTTGAGATTTTGTTACTTTCCCAGAGGCTGAGATTGAAAACAAATAAAAATTATATGCAATTACTGACTTATTTTTTTTAAATACACAAGAGAGTGTTTGTTCTGTATTTAGTAGAGGCACTCACGACAATAAGGCAGAGCTAACAATTAGTGGAGGGACAGTTCCAGCTAGCAATTAGAAAAAGGCCAATTTCATGCCCTCCATGAATCCATCTGCAGTTCTCAGTTCATGCTTGCTACAGTACCCTATTTATTACCACAGACAAATATAAGCTTAAACTTATATTTTTGCAGAGAAGTGTCCTTTCTTCCTTTCTGTTTATCTGAAAATGACTAGAGGCCTCCAGACATTTGTCTCACAACTGTGAGTAATCTATCTATACATATACACCTACACACACACATATATATAAGGCCTATAGGGTATTCAGAAGCAACAGTAATTAACTGCACTGCACTTGGAATTAGTGTCTGCTTCAGAGGGCAGTGGGCAGACAGACAACAGAGATCATTTTGAATAAATAATATGGCTACCTCTGGTTCTGGCCAGGACAGGGTTAATTTTTGCAGTAGTCAGGAGGGGGCATGGCTAGGACCTGGGAATTAATCTATCTCACCTCACAGCATTTCCCAGGGACTGGGGAAAGGGTCCCTTCTGGATTGGGTAGCATGGCAGAATAAGCAGTCAGGTATTGTCAGCAGTGAGAACTCGTGCCAATCGTTTCTTGTACTCTCTGTCACTCCTATTGTTGCTGTCACTATTTTTTTCTTACCTCATTGCTGTTTCTAGTAAATTGTTCTTATTTCAACCCATGATCTTTATCTTTTGTGCCTCCAGTTCTCCTCTCCATCCAATTACAGGGAGAAGGAAAGGGGGAAACGAGAGAGTTGCACACAGTTTGGAGAGACTCAGTAGGAACACTAAACTGGGCAGTACCATTCCCAAACTATGACAGATAGAAAAAAACCCAAAACACACAAAAAATGTTTACAAAATATAATCTGCTGTTTTGAATATGACCTTTGAAGGGTAAATGCCATCAAATCTATATAGTTTGCCCCTCTATTATTTGTTTAGGTAATTGACTGAGTTGATACAAATGGATTTTTTTTTTTAAAACTGTTGGATATGGGCTTGAAATTCCAGTGGAGGGCCACTATTTATTCATAGGTAAAGGTTTTCAATATACAGGTCTTGATAATATTATCCTGTATATTTCCTCATCTTGGGGAAAAAAAATCAAATTTCACACGACATCAATTGATAACCTGTACTATTCATCGATTTAGGTCTCAAATTTCAAAGAATTTTCTTTACATAACTAAACTACTCCCTCATCAGCCAAACACCTCCTGAGGGCTGCTAGACCACTGTTCTCTGTTCCTACTGCATGGCCCCATGCTCTTAAGCTTCTGCAAATGGGGGAGAGAGGAGAGAAGGTTTTCTATTACTTATATTAAGTGGGACAAAGCAAATGCTGCTGATTTAGGCTTCACTATTATCTGAACACTTCCCATAAACACTTGACCAGCAGAAAAGAATGAAGTTTATCTCTCCAGAGACATAGTGGCTAAAAGAAATTTTTGGTGTGAGTAGTTTCAAGAATTTTTTTTAACCTAGTCCACTCAATTTTTTTGCTTTACTTTTCTTAATAGCGAGCATTTTCCAGATCAAGCATATTAAATTGACAAAAGATCAAAGTAACATACACCACTAAAAAGCTGTCTACTATATCTAGTTTTCTTAAGAGATTCTCTTTATATGTGGCTTCCAGGGATTTATTTATTTGTTTTTAAACACAACCTTCATTCTCTATTATCAAGCAGCCAGCTTTGTTAGATTGTGATCAGTCTTGCACCCACTGATATACTAGCCCCTAGGCTAATGAAATCGGTTCTTCTGGCTGATATTATTTTAACACACAGACAGACTTAAGCAATTGTCACAGCATGTTGGTAAACAGCTCCTTAAAGCCAGCACCACAAGAGTGCTTCCTTGCCACAAGTTATATGAAGTAAGAAAGAACAGGAAAGTCATGGTTTAACAAAAAAGATGAACTGTAGGGATTCCAGGAAAAGGTATTTCAATAAAAGACATCCCAGTAACACCATGTGTTCACATGAACTCAGTGTAGTGTAGTAATGAGCAGAGAGACTAAAGCTTATTGATGTCAAGAAGTTAGTGAGATTAGATATTATGTTTCTTCCCATAACTAACAAAAAAGGCAATGAGGATTATTTACATGCCCAGTCAAACTAAACCTGTACTGCTGGGTGGTTGGGTGTTTGGCTATTACTGAGACCTAAGGAATACAGACAGAACAACCAGGATACAGAGTTTCAATTAAAAAAAAAAAAAAAATTGGGATTTTTTGCTCTTGCTTTCTATTCATTGCATTTCAAACTTCTTTTTCACACATATTCTGAATCACATAGTTTAAAGTTTAGCACAGTTGCTAAACTTGTTAGTTGCTGCTATCTTTCTACCATCACTCACCTTGGTTTCAGGATGACTCTTCACATTTACCCTAGACACTGAGACAAACAATTTTTGTGTGGAATAACAGCCCCAAGACAAGGGGTAGGAGAAGCTTAGGTCACGTGTGACTTCCAGTTGGCCACCTTTGCAATGCAGTTTGAAGTACCAACTTCAAACGGATGTTGCCTTTGAACAGATCTAGCTGTAGGCACTTCAGGATTAATAGACTGGTTTAATTACCCTCTCCCTAGCAACCGTGGAGTTGTTTCAACAAAGTCAACCCTTGTAACGTGCTACTCCCAGGCTCCGGCAGGCTGTCTCACTCCAACGCCAGGTGATCATGGCAGTGGTACAAGTTGCAGCTTGGTGGGAGCTTCCCTTTCCAACAGGCTCTGTTTTGGTTTTTGACACAGGCAGGATTCTCAAGCAAGGCATGATCACAGCCTGCACACTAACCAAACTGCCTGGGATTACAGTACAAGTGCTAACCTGCAAATGCCATGGGCATGATAAAGGCGAGGAAAGGTTTGCTTGGTTCTCTTCTCTAATAAGTACAAAAAGTACACAATGAGACAGGGTTTTTCAATGAGAAACATCAGTGGGGCTTGAAATTAAGCACTTTAATGCATTGTTTATTTCTTCCTCTTCTGTGTTTGCACTTCAGATAGCCAAATGCAGTTTCCTTGACCAGCTTGCCTTCACTAGGATAATCTACTCAGTAATTATCCTAGTCATGAGCTCCCTTAGAAAAGGTTGATTCCCTCCATTCCAGTAGTAAAATCTCACAATTAGTAGTTACAGTAAAGTAAGAAGAAATGCTCTTTAAGCAGAGAAAAGGGGGAACAGAAGCATAAGGTAAACTGTTCTGCCTAATCACCAGAGGGGGTTTTGGTTTCTTATGAGCAAGCACACCCATCCTCTGCTTCCACTTTTGTGGCTCCACACTTCAAAATGTGAAAGCTGACCCATTCCCAACAGCCCATTAATTACCACTGTTCAAGGAATCCCACTCCAGCAGCACTCAGAAAGAGAGGCTCCTGGGGGTCTGTTATCCGACATCCTCAGTTCCCAAAACGTTTGAACTGGCATCAGTGCCAACACAGGAAGACCCAGCCCTGCTGGCTCATTGCTTTTGCTTTCTTTTTAACCCAAACAAGTTTTATGGCACAGACACAGAAATAGCTGACCTGAGAGTGGCAGGGGCTGAAGCAAATCATCTGGAGGAGGACAGACGGAAGACAGAAGTATCTGTGCTGTCAGGGATTAGGCTCACAGGTACAGAGCATATTTTGTAAATCACACCCTTCCAAGAAAAGAAAGCATGCTACCTCTCAGATGAAGTAATTGCAAAAATGCGTAAAAATTAATACACTATTTCTATAGTATAGTATTTGTATTATGAGCTAAGCAAACAACTTGGGAAAGACATGCTTACACTAAAAAAGTCAAAGGAAAAAGTCTTTAATTATAAGTACATTAATCATGCTGATTGTTTAAATTTACAACTGCAGGCAGCACAGAAATCTGAGAATGCAGAAGAATCTTCCTGTCAATTGCAACTGAACTCTCAATTGCATACTTAGGACACTGTTCTTCCTCCATAACCATAACACAAACTTTCAGTTCTTTTCATTAAGGGAAGAAAGAATTAATACAGCAGCAGACACATCGTGCAGCAGATCACCCAATCATCTTACAAGTGAAAACTACTGAGCTGGTTACTAGAATAGATACCTGTAGTTAGAGGAGGGAAAACAATAAATAATCAAAAAGCCTGTTTGTGCTTCCAATTTTCTGGATATATCTCATCAGGATTAGATAACTCCGCTTTTAAGAAGTCCTACATTAGAATTAGTTATTTTTTAATGTCTTAACAGCTTAGCACATCATGGGCAACGATTAAAGCAGGAAATTCTTCTCTAAATGCAGGATAAACACTATTTTTGTTCTCCACACAGGGTTTTCTATGGCAGGGAAAATAAGTAAGCAGAGTCTTGTGACACTATAAATACTTCTGGAAATAAATGAAGAACTAGATTTACTAGCACTAAAATAGACATAGAGTCCTTTTGGTTAACTACACTCAGAAAATATTTACTGTTACTGCACCTGGCACTAACTAGCCAAAAAAAAAATAAAAGGCAATTTGCAAAGAGGAGATTTTATAGGGAAGCACCAGAATCTCATTACAATAAACTACAAAGCACTGCACTTGGTAACAGCTTTTTAAATACATAGTTCTAGTCCTTAAAACTACCAGAGGCGATGTGAAGGCTTCTTGAATGATGTCAGACAGGGCTGGCAAGATGAATAGAGGCTTTAATTTAATTAGTGTACCAGCACCTGACCAAACAAAGGTGTGTCCAGGCTGAATCAACTTAAAATACTGAACCAGATGCTTTTCCTAATTTTAAAATCTGTAAAGCTGGTATTTAAATATATCAAACCACCAAATTAAAAGGTCTGTGAATGCAACCTGAAAGATTTCTGTTAAACCTTCAAAGAGAATTAAGGTTAGGCCTTTTCTCATTCTGCTTATATAGGGCAGCCATTGAGAAGATTTAGGGGTGATTTTTTAGTTGTTTTTTTTTTCCTTTAATTCCAAAACTGAATGCGATTTCAGAAAATAACAAAATGATTCTTTTCATGGTGTCAGCACTGTTGCAATTAAAAATTCATTAGCTAACTCTGCACTACCAGGAGCAAAGTCTAATCACTGAAAGGAAAAACTTCACAACGTGTTAACACAAAACTACAACTTAATTCCACATTGTTCCTTGAAGAAAGGGAAGAAGGCTGAAACTAGTGAAGGTGGATACAATTTAATGGGTCAAGAATTCCTGTATAAGAATAAAAAGCAAAGGATGGGCAATATGGGACCTTCCTATTACACCTGAACTTGATGACCTTAAAGGTTCTTTTCCAATAAAAATTATTCTCTGAGACACATTGTACTCATCTTTATAGAGGGAAGAAAGGAGGACTTGGAACCACCGACACGTCAGCCTCAATTCTCTGCCTGGAAAAGTCATGGAACAGATCCTCCTAGCAGCTATACCAAGGCACATGGAGATGAGGGAGATGATTTGGGACAGCCAGAATGGCTTCATCAAAAGGCAAGTCCTGCCTGACCAACCCAGTGGCCTTTGATGATGCAGTGATTATATCAATGGGCAGACAAGAGGAAGGCTACAGATGTCATATCTGGACTTTTGCAAAATCTTTGACAGTTCCCCACAACGTCCTTTTCTCTAAATTGGAGAAGTGGCGTCCCTTAGGAGTCTATATGGGGACCAGTGTTATTTAATATCTTCATTAACAACAGAGATGCCGGGATCAAATGCACCCTCAGCAAATTCACTGACGACAAGCCAAATGGTTGACACACTTGATGGACAGGATGACATCCAGAGGGACCTGCATAAGCTTGAGAGAAGTCAGTTCATGAGAATCTCATGAGGTTTAACAAGACCAAGTACAAGGTTCTGCACCTGGAACTCCTGTATCAACACAGGCTGGGGGATGAATGGACTGAGAGCAGCCCTGGGGAGAAGGACTTGGGAGTGCTGGTGGATGAGAAGCTGGACATGAGCTGGAAATGTGCACTCACAGCCCAGAAAGCCAAACGTGTCCTGGGCTGCATCCAAAGCAGTGTGGGCAGCAGGGGAGGGAGGGGATTCTGCCCCTCTGCTCTGCTGAGATCCCACCTGGAACACTGCATCCAGCTCTGGGAGAGATGCAGACCTGTTGGAGAGAGTCCAGAGGAGGCCACCAAGTTGATTACAGAAACGGAACACCTCTCCTGTGAGGAAATGCTGAGAGAACTGGGATTGCTCAGACTGGAAAAGAAAAGGCTTTGGGGTGACTTAATTGTGGCCTTCCAGAACCTGAAGGGAGCCTGCAACAATGGAGAGTGACCTTTTACAAGAGCCTGAAGTGACTGGACAAGAGGGAATGCCTTTGAACTGAAAGAGCAGATTTAGATTAGGTATTAGGAAGAAATTCTTTTCTGTAAGTGTGATGAAGCACTGGAACAGATTGTCCAGAGAAGTTGTGGATGCCCCATACCTGGAAGTGTTCAAGGCCAAACTGGAGGGAGCTCTGAGAAACCTGGTATAGTGGAAAGTGTCCCTGCCCATGGCAGGGCATTTCGAGCTAGATGATCTTCAAGGTTCTTTGCAACCCAAACCATGATTCCTGCATTCCAAGAGCTTGAGACACACAGGCTGCTTGTGAACTAAGTCTTTTTCAACAGCACAAGTGCTTGAGTTGAATTGCTATAAACAATTTAGATTAAAAATATAATATCTGTGTACCTTAATATTTAATTAATCTGAAAAAGAACATCCATTATAAAAATTATCAAGAAAAAAACCCACTCAAGAATAGAAACAGCTATAATACTTGTAACATAAAAAGCTATGCTAAAGTTCTTTCTAGAGTCTCATCTTTGTCAGGTGATGTTGGACTTTATATGTAAAGGAAATTAAAAACAATGGTGGGAGAAAGATGTGTCTACTTAAAGCAGGATTAAAGGCATTAGAAATTATACCCTATATTGTCTTCACTTACTCTGTATTATTTACATATATTTTACTTTATGTTCATTTTTCTGGCAGTAATTACCAGAACACTATTGAAAAGATCAGAGACAAGATCAGAATGGACATTCATATCTACTCCTTAGTGACAGTAGCTCTTTGTTTGATGAGCTTTCTTAGAATGAAATCTGCAGACAAATCAAAACTTCCCAATATTACATAAAAGGCACAGTAATTTCTATCTCATGGTAGAAAGGTGCGTTTTAAAACATGTCTCTTTTGTCTGCAGCAAAACTATATTTTCGGGGAAGGAAAAGTAAACAAAGAAACAAATTTTCCTAATTTTCTGCCTTATCCCAAAGAAACAAACAAAACCACTACCTCCACTCCCTCCCCACAAAAAAAGACAAAACCCCCCCACACCCAAAACACCACACACCTTCACATTTGAAAGAAAAACAAGTATAACCAGTAAATTAGAGTTTAAAAAAAAATTTAAAAAATTTTAAAGCACCTTCCATAATGACACCAAATCAGGCTTTGGGCACTTTCCTTATAATGGCAACAGGATGACTTTTGAAAACATATGTTGATTCCTAAACTAAGTATATATTGGAATTCTGCAATTCAAAACAAATGAGAAAAAACTTAGGCTTAATTTAAGAAAACATCTCACAATATGGAAGAGAGGAAATCTGTTTCTCTTCCATTTCAATACCATTCTGTCCAGCTTATACTTTCTGGCTTTCTTTTTTTTTTAACGTAATTATTTACTTGGAAGGCAATTTTTTTGCAGAAAACTACCAATAAATCTGTGTTCTTTTAAAACAGGTGCACATGAAATTGATTTAACAAAATATTACATCATAAATCTCCTCTTAACCAAATAAAATCTATGGCATCTATTTAGTCTAATTTATTCTTCCACTTAAATGGGTGTTGGAAGAGAAACAGGTCCATCTTTTTATGTTATTATTCTGTTGACGTGAAAGTTGGAAGCTAATTGTGCAAAGTGTTGCAGTAATTACTTAGGATTAACAGAGGCTTCAATCCATCTGAGATACATTATGAAATACTTGGATTGGCTTTAAAAATCAGAAACGTTATTGCCTTACAACAGGCTATCAGCTTAAAGCTCCTAAGAAACTTTCAAACAGAAATGTAAAATTTAAAATGCTGTTTAAAAAGACAGTTTCACATCAAACAAAATTTAAGTAGCCAGGCTTCAAAAGGACAAAGCTGCAGAGGAGTTCTGCCACATTAGACAACTTTGAACCCACAGCATGCATTTGCAATTCCTGCCTAATTTTTATATATGAGGTTGTTTCTCAGAAAGGCAGCAGTACAGCAGGGGAAGAGCAGAAACAAAAACCTGAAAGAACCTCCAGCATTGAACTGGCAACCAGAACAGGATGTAACAATGCAAGACCAGCCCTGAAACCACAGCAGCCTCCTAAGCACCACCAGTTGCTTGGTTGGCTTGTGTCTCCTCAATGGAAAGGTTCTCTTTTTTTTCGACACTGTTTTCCCAGTATCTATAAAACAAAAATATTGCACACACAGCAGAAGCCAGTGTGCTAAACTGAGGGGTTCCAGATGAGTTAAAGAAAAGATAATGGTTCATAAGCGGTTTGCCTTGGCAGGTCTGTTAGGTATCTTGGTTAAAGTTCACCACTTCAAGCACTTAGTAGGAAGTAAAGACACTGAAAGACTTGGCAGAAGTTTAATATAAATACTAACAGACTTGAAAGGACCTAAAAAACTCAATGAAATAAATACTGGTGGAATTTCATAGAACACTACCAGAGCTACAGTAGTGTCATTAGCTCAAAGTAAAAAAAACAAAAACAAAAAACCTCAAACAAATGAAAAACAACCTCACCACAAACCAAAAAACAACCTGTAAACAACTTTCAGTAATTTCAGGAAAAACATTTTGCAGAATTAGAAATAATTCAGCACTAAACCTCTCCCCTTACAGGAGAATGTGTTAGAGCATTTTACAGTCTCAAAATGAGCCTGAACACAAAAGCCAGGTTTTGATTTCACATGCCCTGGGCTGCAGGCAAAATTGATCCTGATATCAAAGTATATGTTTAGTGTTTACATGAGCCAGTATAGTAGAAAACTTTCTAATATGCATTAGAGCATAATCTCATCATCTAAACAAAAGGGATTACATAACTGGACACTGTTTACAGGGCGATTATCCAGTTTATGGCCTAAAATATGCACATTGTTGCATTACAAGCTTGCAATTATTTGGTAATCCTTCTGGCATCTAAAAAGAAGCAACAAGAGAATTCCTGGACATCCTCAGTCATTGCTGCTCACAGAGCAAATGTGCTTCGGCACAGAAGTGGCGTGGCTGCAGGAGCATCTTCCACCTCACTGCTGGCACTCAGTTATCAAAAACTCCAGAAGGCATGGAGATAGAAGGAATGAAATCTCAGTTATCTCCCAGAGTTGTTTACAACCATCTGAAAATAAACGGCTTTGCTGATGCAATCTATAGCACATAACAGCTATGTCAGGACAGCTGACGGGATAAAAAATCATCACATTGTGAGAATAACTCCTCAATCAACAAAGGAAACCACCTATCCCAGACATGACATCCCTAGTCATGTTCAGTTGTGGCAAATGAATTTTTATATTATCATTAATTATTTGAGAGATGAATATCAAAGCATAACATTGAACCTCTTCCTTAGTTCTACTAAGAGGACTAGTTTTACTACTAGTAAAGTAGTAAAAGTTTTACTTTTTACTACTTCACTAGTAAATTTTTACTTTACTATAGAGTTTTACTGCTGGACTTCTGCAAAGCCTTTGACACAGTCCCCCACAACATCCTTATTTCTAAATTGGAGAAGTGGTGTCCTTTAGGAGTCCATATAGGGACCAGTGTTATTTAATATCTTCATTAACAACAGAGATGCAGGTATTGAGTGCACCCTCAGCAATACTGCTTATCTAAAGGCAATATCAAATTCATTTGGCCCCCAGAAGAGTAACTTTTGCATTTCTGCAAAGCTTAAGGTTTCATGAAATGTACCAGGTTTTGCTAAGCTTGTCAGGCCAAAGCTGATATGATACCCTCACTAAACCTGCCTTACCAAAATTATGAACTGGCCTATTTATTAGTTCAGTACCTTATTAATGCAGAAGTGGAACCTCAAGTGTCAAACACCACTTTCCACCTCAAAACTATGCAATTAGGAGGCACAATACTGCAGTAGGCTATGGCCAAACACAGCATTTCCACTTTTTTCAATCTGCTCCTTAATAAAAAAGAACAATTTTATCATAAGCAAACCTAGACATACTCATTAGACACTTGTTTGCCCTTCTCTGGACATGCTCCAGCATTTCTAAGTGGAAAGGCCCAGAAGTGGACACAGTACTCAAGGCGTGGCCTCAGAAGTGCCAAGCACAGAGGAAGAATGACTTCCCTGGTCCTGCTGGTCACACCATTCCTGATACAGACCAGGGTGACATCAGCCTTCTTGGCTGTATGGGCACACACTGGCTCATGTTCACCCATATGATCCGTGAACACAAATGCCAATAAGGTTATTGAGAAGCAAGAACCAAAGTATCCATGTGAAACCTGTAGCATTGGGCTAAAGGAGTAAGAAGCAATGTGGGACAATATTCAGGGAAGTTATCCAGGATGCAACTCTCCACTGCCATGGCTGGTACAATCTCGTTCAATTCAGGTGTCAGTAAGTGGACTCCACCAGGAATAAAACAACAGACCTCCTATTTTGATATGTATGAAAATATACAATAGGCAAATTACTGAAAAAGCTCAAGACACTGGATATTGGCATTACTGAAGCACTCCAAGTTTTTATTGTTTAACAAAAGCAAGTGGTGGAAAAGGACAAGGAAGAGACAGCAACCCTAGCTCCAGCTGAAAGTGATGATCATTTCAAGGCTCCACATGTGCATGCAAACGACTTGCAACTCATAGTTTGCCATTCCAAACTGTCATATCACAGATGATAATATGAGCAAGATGCCTTTTTCTACTACATCTACAGCTAACAGCAAAGTCAGCTGTCCCCTGGTGCCTTCACATGTTTCAAAAGGGCAGATTATAGGGTTATGTTACAATTAACATAGCTGAATCTGAACAAGAAAAGGCAATTGTAAATGTTTAAAAAATGTTACTTGGCTGCTCTTGCAGGAAACATACTGAGGAGATTTGAGACCAAGTCATTCAGTCAAACTTTTGCACATTTAGAAGATCACCAGCTCTTTAATAGGACTTAGTTTTCTTTCACACATCTCTGCTGATCATTTCCAGATCTGATCTTTTGCAGACAGAGGTGACTGTGATACAGTTCTGCTGCTGAGGCTCAACAGACAGTATGACTGACCTAGAGGCACAGTAGACAGTGGTGATAACAGCAGATCTAGAAGTGGCCAACTTAGACAAAATTGGAGAAAGTCTACCCAGCTCCTATGCTGGAAAACTGAAACCATGCAGTTTATCATTTGTCAGGGATGGAGAGTTCTGACCCAAGAGTGTCAGGCTCTTGCTCTGGGTCTAAGCTGGAAAGAGGCTGTTCAGTTCTTGAATTTTGTGAGGTTGCATATTATCAAAGCTAGTGTTCGCATCACACAAGTTTGAACCATTTCTAAAGGCTTAAGCATGGACATTCCATGCAGATTACACCAATGGTTAGCCTTATTTGAACACTCAGACATAAAGGCTATTAGGACCTTTTACTTTCTTTGCTATGAGGACTACTACCACTCCAGTCTCTCAGTGCAGAAGCATCAAGCATCAGAGCTGATGTAGGTGAAGAGCATCCCAGTCAATTCTGCGACATCACAGTAGTGATGTCTGCCAAGCAACAACTGTCCTCTGTCCCTATTAAAAGGATGTGTCTGTCAAAGATATTGATACCACTGAAGTTTGAAAAACACAGGTTTTCAAGTTTTATGTAAAACATTTGACTTAATTTTAAGGGGCAGCACACACAATACATACAGCAGATTTTTCACATTAGCAAGCTTGAGTTTACCCAATTATTTGTCCAAAGTGATGGGGATAAAGTATTCCTGTCCAGCCTACTCCATGAGCATCACAGCTCCAGAAACTGCAGCCTTCCCTTGGTTTTCCAGCACCTACAGTAAGTGCATGTTGTGTAACCATGTCCGTCCATCCACATTCAAGAGGCAAAATGGGGGTGAAAAGAAGTTTCAACTGTTTTATTCCTCCCAACAGGTACTTCTGTAAGCAAAAACTTGTTCCCTCCTCAGTTATTTTCTAGGATTAAAGCAAGCTACTCAGTTCTAAAGCTTTAAATTTGGGAGGCACCTGGAATTTGAACTCCTGTCTTCATCTACCCATGAAATACTTAAGATGCTGAAAGAGAGTAACAAGAGCTTAGTAAGACTATAATACAGGTTTTTTTCAAATAAATAATCCTGGAGGTGTGGGAAAGAAATGGAGGGGACAATAAGTGCAATAGGAAATAAGAAGAGTTAGAATGCAGAAAGCTCAAGAGGGTTTTTCAGTGACAAACACTATTGCTAAATGAAAGCTTGGAAGAAGGTGAACTAAGGAATTGTGTGGAATGCTCAGCCTGAGGAAGAAAACTGATGATGGTTTCTTAAACTGAACTATGCATTTTTCTCCTCTCAAATTATACCACAAACATCTGGTAAATAGTAAATCAATGTGAGAGGAATTATAATTATGCTGGAAGGTTTCTATTGTGCTCTTGGCTCTGTAGTCCACAGGAGGCAATTTTATACTCACTATATTTACACCACACTTTTGACCGGACATAGAACACCGCTGCTGCTCCTGTTCTCAATTAAGTGAATTATAAAGCATACTGTGCTGTGTGGGTTAATACTACTGTCATAGAAATTGTCTAAGAGAATATTAGCTGAAGATACGAGCAACTTTAGCATGGTCTGAAATGTCTCTGAGCAGCTACTGGCTGAGCTGGAACTCTATGTAGCAGTCCACACTCCCAACACTTTGCAATAAGCATCTGAGGGCCTTATTTTGATATATCAGATGTGAATAAGCTTACACTGTGTGTAATTAGCTACATTCCCTTTGATGCAGCCAATCTAAGAGAAATAAGTTACTCTTTACAAGTCACAGTACCACAGTCTCATTCTCTGAGTCTGCCTACAAAAAAAAGTATAAATCTGTCTACATTAAAAAAAGTATAAATCTCTGTCCCAGATGAGCATACAGCTTTAACTCATAATTGGAAGTACATTTTTTATGCCTAGCCTGCTATTCACAAGGCTAAAATGTTTAACTGCTTCTTCTTGCCTTAGACTCCTTATCTCCTCCCCTCCAGCTCCCAGGTAAACATGCAGTCAAATCAATGCTACCAAGCAGGAGGCTGAAGAACCAGAAATACAGAAAAGGGCATTGCTCAGAAAAAAGCTCTCTTGACCTTGCAGAAACAAGTCCTGTGACCCAAAATGCAAATATTTGAAGAGAAAGATGGCTGCATTTTCACAACTAAACAATAGTATAGTGTAAATATAAAATTAAACAATTGTAAAATATGTAATAAAAGTAAGCAGTGAGGACACTTAAGATACCAGTTATCACTGCTCCATCTGAACTTAACCCTTATAAAGTAAATTCTCTTCCCCTTACACACAGCCACAGTGAGATTCCTCCATTATTTGAGCCTTTCACACCAGTTTCAACCATGGCAGGCACAATCAAGTCAAAATTAAGTAAGATTTAGAACAGAAGATAAAAATCACTGGGTTTCTAATAGAAAAAACTACTGTCCCTTTTCATCACATAGATAAAAAACAAGGTATAAAATTAATGTAAAATCAGTCCTAGCATTATCCAGAGGTTCAGCTGCGAGGGGAATAATCCAGTTGCAGAATGCTGATTTCAAATATATTTACACCTGTAACCTTTTGAACACATTTGATATTGAAATAAAAATGTTATTTTTCTTGTTGCAATTACATGTTGCAAAATTACAATCCAAAACAATTACAATAACAAAATGAAATTGTCTGTTTGTTTTGCATATAACTACAGCCTTTATGGAGTCAGCAAGTATAACTTAAATGGATTGGTGTTTTAGATATTTCTTGAGTTTTTCTTTTTAAATACAAACTAAAGCTTTTGAAATATGAGTAAAATCTCCCAGACAGGCTTTACAAAAGCTAAATACAATACTGGGCAGAGACACATCTAAACAGAGAAACCCTTCAAGAATATTTAATAAAGGATGAAAGTAACTTACATTGTAGTTCTATGATATCTGGTAAAGTTACTGCTGAAGCAAATTTAGTTGATGCCAACAATTATATTAACAAGTGGCATGGCTAAAGTTTTTAAAATATGGCCTTAGTGCAGCATCATTAGCCCAACCAGTCCGAGATCAGTAGTACAAAATAGTTCTTTTAAGTATAATAATGATGATTTTAACAGCAACATACTATTAAAAAAAAAAGCAGGGAAGAAAGATAATTTCTTCAGCCATCCCTTTCTGAGAAGTCACAATCAATTTGATTCATCCAGCCAACAACTAATCAACCCAGTGTTCATGGCACTGAGTACTTACCTAGTGTGGGCACCAGGAAGTCACCCAGATATGGATTACAGGAGCTAACATTAACAATATGGATTTAGAGGCCATTTTCTGCAAAACTGTTTAGCAACACCAAGTTCTCTGAATGAAATTTTAGCCTTTTCTGCTAAAAGCCAATTCTGACAGCAAGAACACGTTTGCTAGAAATATCCTTAGTTCTGTATAGGATAAAATATTGGTATATAGTTAAAATACCCAGTTTTTTTCCCTCTTGCAGCATTCCTTCTGTCTGCACATCCACCCAGGAGTTTAGGAAAATCCCAAAAGAAGGATTCTACATACTTTTGACTCCCAGGATAAGCAAGTCACAATGCCTTGCAGTTGTTAACACAGGGGTTCAAACTATGAAATGTGCCTTGCATGGGTGTTGGCAATGGATGTTGTGCATCACACCATGTTTAAAAACCTTTAAACACCACATCTGACCTCCCAACAGCAGGTTCCATTTTTAGTCTTGATGAAAAACTAAGGTTTAACTAACTTAATCCCTAAGATTCCTTTTACTTTTCCATCCAGAACTCCTGTGTTCACATAGAAGCCTATGGACGGTATGAACATACAACTATTCAAATATACACTCCCAAGGGTTAACTATTAGTCTCTGAGTCCAAGTGTCTGATTCTCTTGTCAATACTCTTTGTCTTCTTGTTTGCCTACCATATTGAAAAGGTTTAAGAAAGGCACACCTCCACAATCACATTTTTTAGGTGAAGACTTAGACCACAACTGAAAAGGAAAAAAAATCTTTGAAGAATGACCCCAGCCATATCTTCCCAATAAATTTTTGTGAAAACATTCAACATTTCCAAGATGTTCAATGTCTTAAGAATAGGGCTCTTTATTAGAATTGCTTTTTAATAAAGCTGAAGAAATGGATTAAATGTAAATATGGTATTAAATTATTTGCACAAAGGGCCAGCAAAGCCCATAAATTCTGCTGGAATACTGTAGTATACAGAGAATTCGAGGGCATAAGAGACACCAAACTCAACTCCTACAGACTTGCAATCTTTTCCAAAATAATCCTAGTGTCCTTGATATGGTTTAAGGAGCACATGGATAGACATTAAAAAAAAAAAAAAAAAAAAAAGAACTTGAAACTTGTAATTGGTGAGGCTGACAAAAAATGAGAAAAACACCAAACACCAAAGCCCTCACCACTCACAGTGACTTTTGGCATAAACTTAGACATGGGAAGTTTTTCTGCATCAAATCACACAATCATTAAACTATAGACAGAGTCACTGTGCACTTAATAACAGTTCCTCACATTAGCTTCCAGTCTATCTTTCTATAGTGGGATATCTCATACTGGAATGTTTCTCTTATACTGGAATCTCCAATGCACTGGAAAGCGTTTACATTACTGTAACAGTTTTCCTTTAGTTTCACTTCACACCAATTTTCAAAAAATGCTTACATCTTCTCAGGTAAGCATCTGATTGCCTGCCAGAATACAAACCCCTTTGGGCAAGCATCCTCCAAACAGTTTTGACAGATTCTGTCATCACTGCAAGACAAAATATTGTACTTTTTCTATTGCTCAAGAGCATTTTTACAATAGCCACACAAACTGCTTAAAGGAAATGTGAAACTAGGAAGATCCATTAAACCTTTTAATCAGTTTCATGAAATCTTCCTGCAGAAAACAATGGCAGAATCAGCATTCTGTAGTCTCTCTGCTCTTTAAGCCAGCTGGATCACCTAATCCTTCCTTATAACCTAATCTTAGGTACTTCTGATTTAGGACAAAGGCCAGTTAGCCACATAGGTATTACCACAAAACTATTAAGACTATTTGCTTGCCTAAAAGTACTTTTCCTTGGCTCTAACCCCACAAAGTAGCTCAATTTCAAGATCTGCTGCCCTTGTTGCTATTAATCTCATTCCACTGTAAACCAATAAGTTTATGAGGCAGCTGCCAAAGTTCTGCTCCAGAGATGGTAGCAGGCATTTTCCACTGCTCCTGGACCAGGGAGAGTAAAAGCAGAGTGATCAAAGAGCATCAGCACACTTCAAGTGGCTGCTCTTGAGGAGGAAACAGAGGAGGAGAGTACTGGTAGCAAAAAGCAACACAAGTCTCCCCTTTTCAGGGCCTGTTTTATTAGCAAAGGCAGAAAGGAAAGGGGCCAGCTCTGGGCCTACTTTGGAATTCAAATGCACATGGTGGAAACTCCATCTTGACTATCAGTTACCTACTCTGTCAAAATGTCCCTGCATGCACGAAACACCCTAATGCTTAGGAAAATACTTCAGTGGTAGCTAAAAATCAGTGCGAGTAAGGTTTTGCAAAAGAGCAATCTCAGATGTTCCAGACATAATTAAAATAATTAAAAGAATAGAAGGAAAACATTATAAACCCTATAAATTGAAAGAGATCCCCTAGTTTAGTTGTAGCTATTGGAAATTGAAGCTTAACTTTGCAGGTTCTCTTACAGCTTATAAAAGTGACTGCCTTTTGTGAGGATAAAAAACTCATCCCAACATTTCTGTGAAAACATTTCTGTGTTTAAGAAAAGCTTTTTATTTTAACAGGCTTTGGAGCGGATACTTCCAAAAGTTTTAAAGCTGTTTATACATGTTTATACATTCATTCATACAAAAAATAAAGTATTTCATGAACTAGAGAATGCCACATAGAAAGTTTAACTGTGGTTTTTTCTAAGTAGCAGCCTAGTAAATTAACTGGAAATGAAATAATTGTAACTTCATTTAAGCTACTCATTTTTCTAAAGAAATACACCAAAATTATTCCCTAGGAAAAAAATTATGATTCTTCAACAACATTGTAGAAGGAACCTACACAACTGGCATTTTCTGCAAGAATTTGAGAGAAAGCCACGAAGGCATTTTTTTTTCAAAATGCAAGCATTTCAGGTAGGTATGTTACCAGGTTCACTGAAAACAAACTATAAACATCCACTTGTTTGCCCAAATCAGCTGAGTCTTAATGACACAAAAAGATACCAGGTCATAAACCTCACAAAAATTCAGTGTAAACTGATATTTAGAGATTTATTTGTGAACCTCAGTTAAAAAGACACTAAGAATGGGTGCACCGAGATATGGATTTTTTGGTTAAAATTGAATCACAGTCGGTTACCGTTTTAACATTACAACTGCAGTAACAGTTAGGGTTTTTCAGAAAGCAACACAGTGATGTAAGCTATGATTAGAACATATCTTTTTAGTTCTGAACTGGAAAAAATCAATTTAAGCTAATTTTCTTTTAAAAACCCCTCCAGAATTACCCTCTCCCAGGTCTTTCAGCTAGAATTTACAGTTGAATGATCCATTAGCCACTTTTGACTACATAATTATGGCCAACCTTGCAATTTGATTATGAAGCCATCTAATTAATGAGTCTGCACAGCAAAAACAAATTAAGTTAAATGGAGAAATAACAATAGCCCAAGAAAGCGTACAGTGAAATCATTTTAGAAACTTCAGTGAAAATCTACTTTGTGAATGCAATTCTCCCCATCCACAATTAGATCATTAACCCAGTGCCACTATTTAGCGCTGAGATTCAATGATGGGTGAGTTGACAACCCTGCATGATTTACCATCAACTGTCTGCCATCTGCCTAAAATTAATCATTTTAGTCTGCAAATGTGGAATAAGGCAATGCTGTAGCAAGCTACAGATGACTCCCTTGCATTTTTGCAATGTAACACAGCAAGGCACTCCTCTTTAGGAGAAAGAGCCTGATATCTGCAAAGCCAAGGGCATAAGATTGAGTCCATCTGACTGACTTTTTAAGTCAGTGCAGAATGGTTTGGGGCTTTTTTTATGTCTTTTTTAACATCTTGCTTATCTGAACAGCTGATTAATCAGCCATAGCTTCATCCATATGTGCATGGACAACTATAGATACCTATAAGGACTACAGGTGTCAAACTGTAGGACAGCTCCAGCTAGCTATAAACAGCCATCAGATGTACACACAGAATAAGCAAGGGAGTTATTACACATCAAGCTTAAAGGATATTACCAACAAGTTCATAATCTAATGCATTTATGTTTCTAGAAACATGAGGTAGTGTAAGAATCTCACATAGAAAGTTTTATATCTCTTTATATTCTTGTGTAGGTGACTAACACATAAAAAGTTTTAAAGTTCAGCTCAGGCAGAGAACTTGTAAAGACAAGAATAGTTTTTTCAAACATTCATAAAGTAGAAGACAAATAAAATCTTATTTATAAAGATAATCCAGCTGTCCTAAGAACTAGATAGGGATGTTTGAGTACTCTGGTTTACAATAGCAACCCTGGCAAATTCTGCAGGACTGGGAATAAATGGGAAAAAAAAGAAGTGCCCCTCCTACATTAGTCAGAGAAGAAGTCAAAGAAGTCACCAGAAAATTTAAAATATGTCTTCAGACATATTTTCAGCGAGACCACGGCCCTGTTCACAGTCCTCAATATGCCAAGCTTTAGATTATAAAATGCATAGAGTGTAGAGGCCCAGAGACAGAGCAGAGATATTCTGAGTGGGAAAAAGGATTTTGCCACAGCTGGACTGACACTGAAACAACGCTTATCAGCTGAACTGGCACTGAAACCAGGACTGACATCCCATCACCTGGATTTACACTGGAACCAGGACTGCTGACATGTCTTTCTCTCTCTTCCCCAATTTTTCTCTTCTCTTTCACCCTGTCCCTTTATACAAAAACCACTGCTATGTGCTCATATAGTAGGTTGGGGACTAATGTACCAATTTCTATCCTAAGTGCGTAATTATCTAATAAATCTTTCTGATTGTTTGAAGACCTTCTGACTTTTGTCATTTCTTTCAACCACAAGCATTTACAAAACTCGGGTGCATCCTTCCCTTAAGGGTGGGTCATCACATAGGGGAAAACAGGAAGAAATGATTCAGGGAAATTTTGACACTTCAAGCAAAAATCTATTTCAGCTGCTATAGCACAGCTGTCCTCTCTCAATATTGGATATACCAGTTCCTTGCTTCTTAAGGGTGTGAAGGCCTTCCTCAGATACAGTTTGGTCCAAGAGATTTCTGGGCTACTCTGGGAACTATGTGACAGGATCTACACTTCACCCACCCATTCTCTGAGGCCAACAGAAAACTAGTAGCACAAAGAGCAGTTTGATGTTCCTGAATCCAGCCAAGGCCCCAAGCAAGTCCAGCAATGAGGAGCTGACTTTTCCAGGAGGTCATTTCTGGAGACTCATGCTTCAATGCAGTGTACAATGTGGGACAGAAGTGTTGCTTGTGACATTGAGATAGCTTGTACTCTGTAACACTTTGTAGGAAAGCACACAGGGCACAAACTGTCTTTCTAAAATCAGATGCTTCAACAGCAACAAGCTGGGACATGGGCTTAGGAACCAGTTCTCCACCCAAGGCCAACTTTAAAAGTATTGTACTTCATTTCTGTAGTACACAGAAATGCTGTTAGAAGACAAGAAGCTAGAGATTTAAACACAGCTGCCAACCAGTATAAAGGTTTTCTGCTTTTTGGTAATCCAAGAACACAAGGCTTTTTTGCTAATATAGTTTAGAAATGTCAAAATTTTGTATTTCGGATACAATTGTGATAGTTGTGCAATCAGGCCACTTGTAACTAGATACTAAGTTTGCTTTTCTGAATCTTGCTTCATCTGAACTATTTTATGATCCCTTATTTTCCTGTTGACAGTTGAGGTCAGTCTGAGAGCAGCAAGTCATATCTCACACTTCACGAGTTTATGCAATAGCTGGCAACCTGACAATCTATCTGACATCTGGGAACTAATTTGCAAGAAAAGCTGGTGAAATGAGGCCATCCTGAGTTATAAACACAAGTTTAATGATATCTTCCAGCTTTGCAGATCGCTTTTTATAGAGTGGAAACTATGCAATTATGTGTATAGTTTCAATTGTCATGACAAAGTCTTTCCTACGCACAACTCGTACTTAATCAATGAAACAAACCATCAGTTTACAAGATTCCCTAAAATACTTGAACGAGTTATAATACAGGATAAACACTTAAGGAAAATGAATAATGAAACCTTATCTCTCACACACGCAGAGAAAAACAAACCACAAGGAGATTCAGCCCTAAAGATCCAGCTCTGCAAATTTTGGAATTTACAGAAACCAGCAGTTGCTGTGGAATAATTTTTTTTTTTTAAACAGCAGGCATTTACGTGCAACCATTTGGTAACTTTCAAGTTATCTGTTGTTTTGGATGAAGGTTTTTTTCAGACATTTGCCCAATTTCCTACTGGCTAGCCATCACACCTTGAAGTGTTATGACCTCCCTACTTATCACAAGGCAATCAGCTGAAGTACAGTCTTAGCTAGGCCCTTAGGAGCCCAGTTGTCCCTCCACGTAAAATTATTCCTAACATAAGCGGTTTGTTGGAACATCAGGTAAGGATAAAAATCCTCACCCATCAGTTACAGTTTAGGCTCAGGTTCACATATCTGTTTTGTCATTGATTATGAAATTAATAAAAAATCAGTCAGACAGACTGTTATTCTGAAAAAACCTCATAGCTTTACTAGCCAAAAAAGTCTGTTGAAGTCAATGAGAAAGCTCAAGTGACAGAGAAACCCTCATACACAGCTCAAGCACAAACTGAGCACATTCATTTTCAGGGAGAAACAGTCTCTTGGTCCAGTACCATCCTGCAGCACATCAGCAGCTAGGAGCAGCTGGTTCTGCAGGCTCTATTGTACTGTCCTCTCTTGGATTTCTGCTTTGATTTATTTTGATTCCTTGAGCCTAATGTCCTGACTACATTTGCAGTTTGAAGCTGTCTGAAGGAAAGCTATCCAAAAAGCCTTTGCTGCCTGCTTTGCCAGAATGCTATCTTGGCAGCTGTCATGTGCAAAAACCCAGCAGCACATTAGCGCTTTCCCATATGGAAGCAAACCATATTTCTGCTCCTGTTCACTCAGGAGTGACACCATCTTGTGTGTCATCACATCACACAGTGACACCACACTGAATCTCGCTCCAGTGCTGAGCTCAGTTACCAGCCATGCAAAAGGAAAACACAAGGGAAGGCTTAGCTCACCACTCCACTTATTCTGAGTGTAGGAGGTATCCTTGGGTGCCACTGTGGCCTTCTCAGGATCTGTTTTCAGGAACAGGAATCCCAAAACAGAGCTGAGCCTGAACTCTTCTCCAAGCCTGTACATGCTATAATGCCTTAAGGGTGGCTGTTCAGTTCACACTGAGGGCACAATTGCTTCTGAGCAATCCCCAGATTGCTTCAAGGAGCATACTGTTCAAGGGCCTTCAAGGAGATACTGTTCATCATCTTGGACAGATGACTGCTGCCCTTCTCACTCCCCAGGGGCCTAACGGGGTTGGCAGCCTCCCGATTCTGCTCCTGCACTCCCCTATCCCGAGCAGCTCCAGCCTCTCTCATGGCACAAACCAATGAGTAGCAATACCATTTCCTCAGTGTCCTAGGTGGATTTTCTGGGAAATGCAGCTGCTGAAGAGCTGAGTGCTCAACTAGAAATGGGAACAATTAATAATGGTCTATTCCCAAGACAGAAGGTTCAGAAAAGGACTTGGCAAGGGCAATAGGAGAAGAGTATTAAAAAAAAAAAGAAAAATTGAAACTATAGACTGTAAAAAACACAGAGCTGCTGCTTTTATCTGATAGCAAGTATAAAGCTGCCCAAGTCATGTGGCTCCTTTAACAGTGTAAGGAGCCTTCTCAGATTGTCACATCAAATCAGTAACTTGCATTTGTGAACACTTTTAGGATAAGATGCAGGGTTCCACTTATTTGGATCCCATGCTTTGATCTGGACTCCTTTATACACAATCTGTGCAGACAGAAAAGATCTATTTTCAACTCAAAGTATATATTCTGTACATACTTGAAACACTGCAATCCAAGCTCTATTCCTATCCTTTACTCCTGCACAAGAAACAAAGACAGAAAAACATACATTTAGAAGAGAATGTTGTTTTCTATGCAACTATTTCAGTTCTTTACAGTGCTTATTACAAGACTAGCACAGATGACTAGGGGTTTGGTCTCTTTTATCTTCACAGTAGATGAAGAACAGTGAAGAATCTGCAAGGTCCTTAACCCCTGCCAGAAAAGCATGAACCATTCTCTATGTCTGTCCATGCTTCAAGTGTCAGAGGGTTGGGGAAACATGGTGATAAATTAGCATTTTCAACCTGCTGAACAGACCTCTCCCTTCCTTCAGTGACTCAAAATGATGATAGCTCCCAAAAAAGCCACAGATCAGAAAAACCTTTAGAAATTAGTGTGTTCATGGCACACCCACTAACACACCCCCTTTATTTTGTCTCACTCATGAATTCTGAATCAAGATGTTCTACAGCAGGTGGAGATAGCCACATGACTTGGTCTGAAATAATAGTTCTATTTGAACCCTAACACTCTTATACCAAGAAAATCTCCGTTCTGCTCATACCAGAATAAGGGTCCCCCCTTCTAAACTTTTCCTGGCAATCACATATGATAAAAGTTGGGGAAGCTCATGATCTGGAAAATTTCTCTAGATGTCATGTTATTCTTGATGTATTTAGAAATATGAAATTCTAAAAAAAAAAAAAAAAATGAAGTTTGCTCTACTTTCTCATTTTAGTAGTATACTAGTTACAAGTTGTTTGTAATGCTTTCAGATTGCTCCTTTATAAATATAGAATTTTTTAAAAACCTATTTAAAGGCTCATATATGTCTCATGATATTTCTTTATATTCTTGTGTAGATGACTAAATTGACCACAGAACTAGTAATTTCCAAATCTTAAAAAAAAGTTATTCTTATTTCATTTTCTTTCCAGAAAATGAAACCAAAATTCATCTATCATCCCCAAACATATTGCTGTTTTAATCTTCTAGGGAATCACAGCCTGCAAAAAAACAGGTAACAGCTTTTCCAGACCAACTTGATCAATCTTGCCTAGATCATTTTTTATTTAATTAGTTTCAGCTGTGTTTGGAACACAGATTTCATTGCACCAAGAGGTTTTTTGTTCCTGTTTTGCACAATTTTTGCAGGGGAGTTTCCCAGCAATCATTTAATTCTCTCCTCTATTATAAAAGTTTTGTCATGAGATACCTTTCCTACCACTGAGCCAGATCTCTGCTGATTACTGCATTTTCAAACCAGTACATAACTCCTCATTCTCCAACTGTAGAACACCCTGCCTCTACACACCGGCAAGTCCCATTAATACATGTACAATAGATGGGAATGCCTTTTCCCAAGAATGCTATCTAATAGTAATATCTTCGCATTATTAACATGCAGTATTAAGCTTTTCCAGGCTGTAAAACTGAGAGCCATCCTCCTCCTGTATAATCTCATTAGTCTTCAGATTCTAAACGCAACTTTTGATTCATCATTTGTCACTGTAAGAAATGACAGCCAGAGTAACTTTGCCCTTTCCAACAATTTTCTCAAAATTCTTGAGAGTCTGATTTCCTAACAAGAACTTTAAATCAGGCAAGAACAAGTCATTGACCATTGGCAGGAAGCCAGAAATGGTTCTGCATATTCTGCAGATTAGAAGAGAGGAGGGTATGTGCTATCTGCTGGAGGGTACTCCCTGGAATCCTTTCTTATCTCAGTTGTTTCATTTGTTTTCCCTCAGTGGATAATTAACTGATTCAGGACCACAGTGAAAGAGGAGAGAAAGAGAGTCAAAGGGCTTTTTGCCAAATAAAACACCAGACCAGACAGAGGTCCCAAACAAGGTGCCAGCCAGGGAGCACCCACCATACAATCCTCCTGGCCAGGCTTCGCACAGATGTCACTGTGCAAACCAAGCCTTGGCGGCACGTGTGCTGCATTTGATGGGTCACAGTGTCTGTCCAGCAGAGGAACTCCCTGCTGAACAGTCCAACACATGTCCAGCGCCCCTTCCTCGGCATGTCTGCCTTTCCTCTTGCGTTTCTATCAATATCGGGACTCTACTTAAAAAACAAAACTGAAAGCTTTGGATGTTCTGCTTCCATGTTGGAAAGGAATCATTAGATGAACTTGGGAATAAAGTTAGATGCAAGCAAAGAACTTTGCAAAGCATATGCATCAGGATAGAGAGGGAAACAGCAAGAGATATCGTCACTGTTTACCAGTTGCTACACAATGAATTAGCAAGAATACTTTTTCCAAACTTTTTTTTCAAGAAAGAAACTTCCATCAATTCCCTACTCTACTATATCATTTCTTTACTATATCTCCCTTGTTACAAGAAATAAAGTGAGGAACAACAACCATGACTCATATCAGCCGAGAGGGAGAAAAAAAAAAAAAAAAGGCAGGGGGGCTATCTCAAACTTTTCCAACAGCAGAGTATAAAGGTAGAGACATCTGTTTCCATTTTAGTTTTTCTTATGTTTAGATTTGAAGGTTTGTGGTATTAGGTCCACAAAATCCAAACTGAAAAACAACTATTAAAGGAACCCTTAAAACAGTTCTGCTCTCAAAGAACTGATACAAGATAAACAGTTGCAAATAATTTATTACCAAAAAAGTAAAACTTTGATATACTGATCTGCAATCAGTGGAAGGTTTATAACAGTTCCTGGTGCACAAGGATAGCATTGCAAAGGAGTAGAATTCCAATGAAGAAGGTATGGACGTTTTTAATTTTTTTCCTTTTAAAAAGTTCTCCGTGTAACCCAAACAATCTGCAAATACTGCATGACTCAGACTGCTATGATAAGTAGGCTTGTTTTTAAACTGTCATGAGTTTACAGCATAAGAATGTGTTTTTTGTAAATATTTCCAGTAGAAGAGGTATAAAGCTAGGTTTGTTCCTATTCTAACCATACCCAGGGATTTAGATCACACAAAACACAGAACTCAAACTCTGAAATTTATTCTTCTCCATCACTTCAAAATGATGTGATTTGTCAGACATTTCACAAAAGACTTCGTTCCATTTTTCTTCTAGTATGGTGATGGATGGTTACAGGCATGAAAAGATTTAATGCTATTGAAGATTAACTAAAGGAATTAACAACTTCATTCAAAGATCCTTATAAAACAAGTTTAAGGACCCTAAATATAAAGGCTCCTGATTTTCAAGTGTTAAGTACCTTTACAAATCCTATCAAACCTTGGTTTAAATACACAGCAGTAAGTTCATTTTTTTCTTTTTACACAAAGAAGTAAATCTAACATACATTTATGTATTTGCACATCTTCCACTCAATTCAATCTTAAACCTACTTGTAATCATGCTATGTCTATATACTTCACATCCACCTCTTTTCACTGTTAAGTGGAAGATGCAGATAATGGTGCAGGTTCCTCCCATGTATCAGTGTTTGAACATTTGTGTACTTGGTTCACTCTCTAGGAAAAAATTCAGGTGTGGCAAATATGCCCTTATGAACACAAAGTCCTCAAGTAAATACAGGTTTTTCTCTTGCTTAGGTCTAAGGGCATGCCCAATACAATCCAGGTGTTCTTCATATCAAAAACCAAATTAATGCCCACTTAACCGTACAGAGAATAGAAAACAAAATAATTCCTTCTTGCATTTAAAGAATGTTATTTTATAATTGCCCCAAAACTATTCTTCAAAACTTCTCAGAAGGAAAAAACAAGCTGGGAAAGAAATGCCCATTCCAGTTCCACATAAAGATCTAAAAAAACCAAAGAATCATAGAATTATAGGTTGGAAGAGACCTACATGATCATCCAGTCCAGCTGCCCACCTGTCAATACCACAGTAACCACCAAACCACATCACCCAGATCCAGATGTCTCTTGAACGCTCCAGGGATGGTGACTCCCTGGCAATCTATTCCAATGCTTGACCACATTAACAATGAAATTTAATTTTTTTTTAATATCTAATCCGAATCTTCTACCTCAGCTTAAAGCCATTTATTTTATTTTCTCTCACTCCAGGGCATGGCAAGAAGAGATGGGCCCCCACCTCACTACAGCCTCCTTTCAGGTAGGGCAATGAAGTCACCCTTGCGCCTACGCTTCTCTAGATTAAACAAACCCAGCTCCCTCAGCTGTTCCTCACAAGACATAAGAATAGTCCTTGTGTTCTCATTTGAACATTTCTTTCTACAGAATTAAAACCAGCTTAGAATTGGAAAAGGAGGGGTGGGAAGCTATTCTATGAACACTGGACACCTTCAGGTTTCCTGACTTGTCAGATTCGTAGTTTGGGCTACTTCCCAGTTGAAGCTGCTGAAGAATGCATCTAGGATTTCTTTATCACACCAAGTTTTTGTCTCCCAGTAGCAGAACATTCCTTCAGGGTTTCTCTCATCAACCTTCTGTAACTACAGCACTGCTTTCAGCAGTCAAACATTTAGTTTAATTGAAAGTCTCATCTTGTAGAAGGACTTTGTGGTCAAGTCCTAGACTCACATGCACACTGGCAAAAAATGAGACTGAAAAGCACAGTTGGATTGAACTCATTAAAGAAATCTTCAAATGTTAATTTTGTGCCTTACAGCCTGAATTGTGTTTTGCTTTCAGCAGGTAGAGCAAGCAAGGGGACTTATTAATATGTTTACATGAAACAAAAAAATGTATCCAACAAAATCCTAACTAAGTCAGCAGGAATAACTGAATTTAAATAGGCTGACCTGAAGTCAGTAAACTTACATTAATAAGAGGTCATTCTTCCTTTCATGGTCTATATTTAATTTAAATTTTAACTGGTTTTAAAACTCAAAGCAGTTCCCAGCAAAAATCCCAGCATTGTTCTCATACACAAAACAGAAATCTCATCATTACTTTGCATGCAAGTATGATCAAGCTCTTGGAAAATATCTTCTCAAGTGAAAATAATGATTTTGAACATGTCTCTGATCTTATTCCACATTGTTACAGTAGAAGCCCCATTAAATCTCACTCTAGATGACACGAGGCCTTGTGAGCAAGACCAGTAAAACTGCCAACTGCTGGTTTTCACACTCACACTGCCTTCAGTAGACAGTCTGTAAATAATTTGTGCAACCACGGTCTTACACCGAAAATACTGCAGCAAACATATTTACGTTAATGGATCAAGTGAGAGCCAACAAGCAAGCCTGCAGCAAATCTTGCACAACCCAAACTCAGTTATTTGTAGACATAAATGAATATTGAAATATCTGAGTAACTTGGAAGGTTCATTTTATCAAGTATTATCAACAAATACTCCACAGTATTTGTTGCATCCTGATACAAGACTCAGTCTAGACCCTAATAAAACATTAAAAACAAACTAATTTCACACTGAAGGTAATAATTAGAGCAGCAGACATGCTGTAAAACACTTAAAAAGTAGAATTTATGCTGATTTAGAGGTATGAATCTTGTATTTTTGCCAGGACTTTAAAATACATTGGCTACATTCTGAAGATGTTTCATCGTGATTGGTGCTTCAATTTTTAAACAATTTGCATGCTTTGCAGAAGCTGTTTCACAGCTCTTGCCCTTCATTTGGTTCTACTAACCCTCTTCTTCTCCCTTTGATTGAATACACTGAAAATCCACACATGTAAGTTACTGAATTATATGTTAAAAATTATTACTACGTGTAGACTTAACTGCTCTATCCACCCTATTCACTAGCAGCCTCTTCTAAAATTTTGTGTCAAGCTTGGGCAACATACCAAACACTCTCCTTTTAATTATGCTTGCTCTTGCAAAGTTGATGGGCAGATTTTCCACATGCTATCTCTTACAGCCCTCAGGCACACATTAGTTTAGTCACTGACTACTGTCTCCCTGATCTTCTCTAGAATTCATGTCCTAATTCCTGTCTTCAAGGGTTTCCCTTAATGCAAGCACAGGAAGGAGTGGCCTGACTTTCACAAACAGAACAGAAAGTCCTTTTTCATAAGTACATAGAGTTCTGATGTTTTTATTCAGTGACAGCATTTGGTGAGCTCTTACAGCCTTATGAGCACTGCTGGTCTGGACACAGAGCAAATTCACAGATGCTACTGCTCTTCCTGAGATATGGAGCAGCTGAAAGCAGGGCATTTATGTTAGGTAATCGCTGAAATATATTAAACGTATGTTTCATCACAAGCCCAAATTTTCCCAAAGACAAGTACCTCTGCATCTGGACTGTCACGTACCACTACCATATTTCAGTAGGCCAGGCAGACATTCACCATGTCTGCCTGGAACACCTGGCTCACAAGGCACAGGAGCATTGTGCCATTCCGTGAGCCAGCAGCCATTCCCAAGAGGCTCGCTTCCCTGGCAGCCCACAAAGCACATGTAGTTCTAGCAGGGAAAATCTCCCCCTGAGGTTGCCTGCCACATCCCTCCATGCCAGACCAGAGGCACAAATTTCCACTCTGTGTGGGAAAGCTATGGATAGACACCCTGTGGGCTGCTATAAGACCGTGCCTGTCTCCATGCCACCCCTCTTCCTCTTTCATTTGGGTAAGTAGCAAATGATGCAAGAGACAAAGGAATGCTGCCATTACTGTAGAATTTGCTTGGAAAGTTGTTAACATTTCTGGAGCTTTGAACTTCAGGAAAATAACCTTCAAATCTACCTCTTTGGCTGAAAACCTGTGGCACTGGCACTTAAACCAGTTGACACACTGTGCAGTGACTATTGCTAAAATCCAACATCTAAGTAAGGAAACTGAAGGGATCTATTCTTCCATAGCTGTGCCATGGAATTACTGATCCTGACGTGACATCTGTTAACATTAACAGAAATTTAACAAAAAAATTCCACATACCCAATGAGAGAATATATCCCTAAATTTTGAACAAAGTATGCTGGAGAGGAAACACCCATTATTATACAAAAAGACAGTTGACTGAAAATTGGCTTGATGACCATGGTGTTCTGTGATTCCTCTGAGATAATTTACGATTCTTGAATATTTTCTAGCTTCTTCATTAACTCATTTGTGAGTCTTCACTGAAAAACTGAAATTAAGCGCACAAAATATATCATTAGATTACATACCTTGTAAGCAAAACTTTCCCTTCATGCACTGTGAACACAGAAGATTTAAATATCTAATCAACTTTTGCACAAAGAATACCCAAAACCTGGTGATTGTATCTTCAAAGAAATCAATGCCTGAAGGACAGTGAGCTAAACACATGTACAGCCTAAACCAAATTTATTCTGGATGAAAAGATGAAAGAGGAATAGCAGTTGGGTTACAAATCACCTTGTTTGTCTCTGCAGACTTGAACAAACTAAATGTGTTTGGCCAGGAGGAACAAAAAAATGTTTTAGACCCTACCTTCATGCAGTGTGTATTTAAAGACTACCCTAAAAAAAAAAAAAAAGAATCATAGGAAAGGGGAGTGGAAGTCAGAGAATGGGAATGCAGATGTCATGTTGTCATGTTATTGCACATAACAGTAACATCCACACAGGAATTTTGTGCCAAGCCCTCAACACGTGCAACATGGAGTATTTTCCTTATGCAGAACGTTTGGGCTAACAGGAGATTTCACGGAAATATAATCTAGATGTACTTCAGAAAACTGGGCTGCTCAAAGTCCATAAATTCCTGTGCTCTTCCATGGTGACTGGCCTGCTGTTCCAGAGGATATGGTCTTCATCCTTAAGGACAGCCTAGTTTCTTGCTGCTACATGCTACTGGAGGTGGAGGGAGAAGATAGATTTGTTCTGTTCTAAGGAGAAGTACAAATTCCTCAGAAAACCTTGCAATCTCCACCACATCAGTGTTTGAAGCACAGGAAAAGGTGATCTTCACAACTGAAGAAATCACGAAGAAACATTCAACAACAGCATTCTGACATAGCCAGGTACATGTGCTCATGCACTGGTCTGTCTTCAGCTAATGTAAAAGACACATTAAAACATGAAATTTCATTTGAAATTAATGCATGTAAGTAGGAGTTGGTACAAAGAAGTGAGACAGCAGCATTATTTCTCAGAGTGAAACATAACAGAGTTTACGAGTAGTCAAACCATAAAGACTTTTTAGCTTAAAACACTAATTTGAGAGACTTATCATAGAAAAAAAAGAATTCTGGAGAGGACAATCAATACATGGAGACAAATGAATATTCACACCACACATGAAAAATGACTGTTTAGGCCCCCTGCTCATCAGATTAAACTTTGTACCTGTAAACTAGAAATAACTTTGGCTGAAGAAGTAGCTATGGGTGGTGTCCACCCTCACTCCCTAGCCTGAAAGCTGAGGAATACATAAATTAACATGAAGCTTCCTTTCCCTGAAGGTTTTGTTTAATTTTAGAAGTGTCAGGAAAATGTTAACGTTACATTTTGTTGCATATTTTCCAGCAGCATGTGGCATATGCCGAGAAAGGAAGTAACAGTGTTTGTCATTATAACTTCACAGCCAAGGAGGAAGAAAAAAAAAAAAGGAACCTAATGAAACTTGTAATTCATAGACCTACTAAATACTGTTCTCTGCTACCCAAATTAGATCTAATAGTTTAAGATGAATACAAAGTTTTTTTCTCTCCTTCTCTAAACTACTAATTTATTACAGACCAGGACAAAATAGTTTTCATCCAGAGAGTCGCATGTGAAAAATTTCACTTATCAAATTGGGAAAAAAACTTGGACAACTGATTTTTAATCTTCAAATAAATCCTCATTTACACAATTTTTAAGTTTAAAAATCTAAGTGATAAAATCAGTAACTGAAACAGGACTTAGGAGTAAGAGAGGTAGACCAAGACATTTAAATATTTACAGATTCAAAATTTCACTAAGCGGGGAAACTGTTTCATATCCAGCTCAAGTGCCCCTCATGACTCTCCTGCATAACAGAAATAAATTTAAGGAGACATTTGCATGTGTATTGACTGCAAATGAAGAATCCAATAACACTTTCTGCTTTTTCTCCCATTGCCTAAAACATTAAGAAATACCTGTATTATTTAATTTCCTTTCAGTTTCATCAGAACAGACACGGGGGTTAATCTGAGCATTCAGTTTTGACAAGATGTCACTTTTTTTTCTTCCCCCAAGTATCTTAACCCAGTGCCTCCCTTGCAAAAATCCTGTGTCTAAGTTGCTAAATTATTTGGTCCTTACTTTGCTTCCTCTTATGGTCTGCATCCAATATAGAGAAATATTGCAGAAGAAACTAACATGGTGCTTGTAACATAAATTAATGCAAAGCTTTTGTTTCAACACTTTCTAAAGTAAAACAGAGATAAAACTGTAAATTTATATGACTCATAGCAAAGCTGGTCACTCCACTGAAGAGTTCTTTATGTTGAAATGGATAAGAAAAATAATATTACAGGCCAAGAAAGGGCTTATTATCTGTCCTTCTGTTTTCCATCAAGATTAGTAGTAAGTCTGACTGAGTTAAAGAGTCTGCATTGTCCATAATTTCTCCCGGATAACTGCATTACAGTCATTGGGGTCTTGCCAGAGAAAGAGCACCAGTTTTCCACAAATACGGATGTTTCCACAAAAACATAATGATCTGAAAGAAGGTAAATAAAATTCAAATCTAAACCAGCTTGTTCTGCTTTGGTTAGACCAAGTTGTCTGTAAAGATCATCACTTCCATTTCGTCCCAGCTCTAGAAAGATACAGTACAGCAGTACTGGAAACTGAATCCAACATACAGCTGGCATGGCAAGAAACACTCCATGTCAGGAAGATCTTTCCTGCCCATATTGTTACATGTTTTATTTTTTATACAAACACACTTTAATATTTAATAAATACAGAGGTGTTGCCACCTTACTGTATCAAAACACTGTATCAGACCATTCTCTGCACAATGGTCTCTCACATTTTTTCTTTATTCTTGTTTCCTTTCTTAAGCCATCTGCCTATCCGTACCCAGAACACTGGAGCAGACAGGTATTGACAACTACTACAGAAGTTCCAGAGATTCCAAATGGTACTAAAAATTTTCAGGTGTAGATATTGTTGACTGCTCAGAACACCCCCAACTTCAACAAATGTTGAGATTTCAGTGCCCTTGTATTTGAGAAGCATCTTCCTTTGCAAGCACCATACGTGTGTGGATGTGACTTGCACCAGGTGTGTCACTGCTCTTTGACTGGGGCACCAAGGGGGAACACAGCCCAAGGGAGCAGCATTTGCAGCCAGCTGGTGCTGAGAATCTCACCAGATTCATTCAGCCCTGCTGCTGGGTCTCTCTCAAGGGGATCTGCCTGGCAGGTCTCTGACCCACCAGCACAGCATCAGTGTGTTACACTTTGCTGTTGAAACAGAAAATACAAGGAAACCAGTTTTGTAGGAAGACTGGGGATTGAGGCACAAAGCCAGTACGTGGAAGTTCTTGCCAACCCTTAGGCCTTCAACATAGAACCATTAAATTGCAGCATTTATAAAATCCAAATTAATAGCTTAGGGAAATAAAGAAAACACTGTTATTAGCAAGGCCAACATCCTACGGTCTCTATTTCTTCTCAGTAAAGCAGTTGCTTAGATGCTCTGCCGAGCTTTCCAAAGAATACCGCCAATGGATGCAGAAACCAAAAACATGACCTTTCTCAGGCTTTCCAGCAGAATTTTCCATGAATTTGGGTTTAGACATCACTAGGCACATTACTGAAAAGATACTAGCCAGAAAGACGGTATAGTATTGGTATTACCATGAAACAGAAGGGCAAAAATAAGTTTTGCTTGGAGTCATATGAGGGAAGGGGAAGAGGGGGGATCCAAAAGACTGAAAACCAGGACATCCTGTAATTGTAACTTGAGGATTGGGGAAAAAAAACAATTCGGAAAAGAAACTCTAATCCCATCATGATCACTCTCTCATAGAAGCCAGAGAAATTGCTTTCTGTGAAAATAAACAGAAATTAACATTTCAGTATTTACCATAAATGTCAGCATATTGAAGAAACAACTTTAATTTTGTAAAGACTGAAAGGATAAGTAATAAGTTGGCAGGGTTGCTTAGACATTTGTGAACTCTCATAAATATTACCTACCACAAGTCTAAATCACTGCCAGCTCTGGCTTATGTTAGCCTATTTTAATACCTTACAAACTCCTCTGCCAGGGGATAACTGACCTTTGAAAGATTATCTTCTAGTGTGTACAAGATACTGTCAAATAAATGGTTATCAGTTCTCAGAGAATTTCACTTCTAATCTTTTGGATGGACCATTACCTCAAATCATGATTTATTAGGTATTTAAGAGCTTTTTACACTGATGAAATCGCAACATAAAACTAAATATTGCAGAGCAGTAAGTCTTGCAATTAAAACCACTGCCCAGAGAAGAGATGAGCAACTATTAGATTTACCAAAGCTTTATTATGGATTATTGAGAATAATTAACCTGTGTAATGGCAGGGTCCACTTTTCAGTTGGATTCTGCTATTTGCTAAGATGACTCATTCACACACACAAAAATCTATATGGATTCAAAAATACATTGCACCCCCACTAGATTTAAATGGTGGGATAGAATTTGAGAATCTTTCTGAATTTTCAAACTATGTTTCAGTATACCTGAATTGGATGATAAAGAAAACAAAACCCAAAACCAAAGCAAGCACACAGAAAGTGCATGGCTTAAGACAAGCATGCACCAGGTAGCAGGGCACGTAGTTTAAACACATCCAGTAGCTGTACTGACAGTATAAAAAGGGCTTGCTGTTTTATTTTCTCTAGTAGAGGAAGGGAAAAACACCAGCTGTAAACAAGAGAATGACTGAATCTTGAGACATTGCTTTAATTCTGTTGAGGGGGAAAAGAGAATAACAATAATACCAATGAAATATGAAGATCTAATTTTCTTCCTGAAGGCACATGGTAAAGTGAAAAAGTAGGCTAACCCCCATATATGTTCCCCCATCTGCAGCAGAGGCCTGTGGCAAATGCAGGACTTACACAGCAATCGTTGTGTCCACTCCGATTTCTAACTGCAGGAAGAGCAGTGAAATACAGAACAGAACAAATCCACAGCTTCTCTGAAGGTCAGCTGAATCTGCCAGGTCTAATAAACAGAAGACAGTCTCTCCTCTTATTTCTGAGAAACCCTTGGCTCTGCAGATGTGTGCAGCCACAAGAGTTGTTGGGTCTTCAGATCTGCATATCTTTCCACAGTAGCACTTCTCCTTGGTCCCTTTCTGAATTATTAAATGCCAGAGTTAAACAAGACAGGCATAAGGGTGGCATAATGTTTGTCAGGGAAAATACTCTTTCAGGTTTATGAAGGGGTTTTGTTGTTTCCAGTTGAAGGGAAGGGTAAAATTGGTCCCACCCCAAAATCAGATGGCCACGGCTTAAAATTTCAGTGCAAAAGGAATACAAGTTTGAATTGCAATGAAAGTAGTACACTAATAAAAAGGTTCCATATACTATTATTTACTCTGATGCAGCTCCAGAATGGAGGGAAAGAAGAAATAAAAGAGAAAAAAATCAGCCACACGGTATTATCTAATATTACAAATTCACTATCCCAATTTACAATTTCACTGTTAAGATAAGATTTTGATTTCCCATATCCCAGGGATAAAAGTGTAGGCATTGCCTCATATTTCTACAGAGTCCTAATGAAATGAGTTTCGGATTGCCTAAATCTAGATATGAGACGTGGCTTTATTAAGATTTTAGAACAAATAGTCTTAAAACATCACTTAAAAGTACAGACCCAAACAAATTCCAGAGCAATTCACTTTAAATACACACTTCCTGCTTTCATACTACACAACTGAGATAACAGAGCACTCCATTTTCTCATTTAAGAAGCTGCATCTTTGCCATAAAGATGCTTTCCTGCTGGTAACCAGGATCTTCCAGAAGATGCAAGCAGTTGTCCAAGAATAACTTTAAAAACATATGTTTCTAGAATAATAAGTATTACTTTTGTTATTCTTATTCCCACTGCAACATTTACATACAACTGCAGGCTGTAGCATAACAAAACTGAAGGATTCTTGAACTGCATAAAGAAAAAGAATCATTAAAGCAAATAACTCTGTTTTATTCTTGCTCTGTTCTTACCAAGAGGAGCTTAATATGCTAAATACCTGACTCCAAAGAAACAAAGATCCCTTTGCTTTTTGTCCCCTCCCTATCTGCAAGAAGGGAATATTATCTCCTTATTTTGAAGGGATGCTATAAGCTAAATCTGTGAAATATTTGTGGGAGGTTATAGCAGAGAGCTAGAACAGCCAACAAACAGAAAATGTCTGCAGATAAGAAGGACCACAGGAAAAAGCTTGACCTACAGCTTTAGCTGAATGTTAACACTTGGAGGTTGATCCTTTCCACGTGGTTATCATTTGTCCTATTTGAAAAATGAAACACTCCTATACTTCATCTCTCATTGAGGGTGAAACAGAAATCATTTTTGTATACAGAGCCAGAGTACCAACCAGACCCTTCCATCAGTGATTATTACAGTTTTCTTGCTGCTAATGAAACAGGATAAGTAATTTCTTTGATTCCATCAAACCTGAGTGGAATATAGATGTTTTTAAAAACTTCAGATTTCCTCATTCTGTAACAAAAAAAATAACACTAATTCATGTAATATATTACATCACAACTTTGTGCTGTTTCACGAAGCAGTAATCCTTAAGTGAAAGTCTCAGCTGGACAGGATACTATACCACTCACTCGAAAAAGGTGCAGCAATGTCTCCCCAGCTCTCCAGCATTTTCCGCCCACAAAAGGAAGCTGCACACATTTCCATGTGTTGGAACACCTTCCCACACCAGAAGTGTACCCTCCTCAGTAGCACCCCTCCATCTCAAGGGTCATTTCTGCTCCAGAGGCAAGAGACAGCCTGATCCCAGAGATGACCTTCCCCTTTAGCTCAGCAGCCCAACGCTTCCCGCGCACATCCAGGCACTCGGCGTTGTGCACCTCAAAGCTTGGCTGCCCTTACCAGCTCTACCAACCCAACTAGTGAGGCATAACCTCTGCCCACAAACTTTGTCTTTCCTCCTCATGGCATTAAATACTTCTTGCAAAAAAATGTTTAGTTTTCCAAATTTTTTTTTTGTTAAATTAATTAAATTGGTTTTTTTTCCAAAACATGGCATAGCCTTATTCTAGCCACTGTGGGGAAAATTAACTCTACCCCAGCCAAAACCAGCACACAAATACACAACAAAAAAAATCCCAGAATGCCATAATTTACTTCTTCTGCAAAGATAAAACGCATTTAGAGTTTTGTGAAGCTATCTGTCCAATTTCAGCATGTTAATCATATTTAATGTTACCAGCCCCGTTCTCTGTTTTAGCAGATATAAAGCTCTCTCCTTTTTCCAAACACTGCAGAGAGTTTTCCTAGCAGGCTATGAAAAGTCTTATTTTGAAGAAATGTTGGCTGTACGGGTCAGGAAATCATTTCTTTAGGCAAGTTCCAAAGTACAGCAGAACTGAGATGCTTTGAAAGCTTGTCTGCCAGTCAACTTTGTCCCACTTTGAAAACAAAAGCAATTCTTCAGAAAGCACGTTCTTAAAGGTGTTAATCCTTTAAAAAGAACCAATTTCTAAACTATCTGCACTATAAAAGCAAGCAGAGTCTAAAGGAGTCTTTCGGAACGGTTTACATAGATATTTGAATAGGCTGCTTCTAAAATGTACACAATATGCAAAAAACTATCACAGAGCTGTAACATATGAAAAACTTCTTTTATTCTGTTTTCTTGAACATGTAAGTGAGCAATGCTTACTCTGTATTCAGGAAACGTAGACAAGAATGACATAATCAACTAAGAAAGAGTATTTGGCAAACAAAGATCAAATGCTCTACCTAAAAAACTGCACGCTTATTTAGTATTAAAAAGCCCACCAAAACCACAGATCAATTCATTAGGAGTATTAAGGAGGGAACTGATGGGATCTCCTGACATACTAACAGTATATAACCCCTGAACGCTGAGTGTTCCACACAGAACTCATGTTCCACATCCAGTTGCACACCCAGAACTTTCACCATGGTATGGTAAGTAACCTCTCAATCACCTGGAGCAGCCCCTGATTACTACATCAGCCACATTAACTTCCACATATCCACACATTGTATCCATTTACAAAGTATTGCTCACTATCTCAAAGAGAAACAAAATCATTTTAGCTGTTTATAACATATTCTGTAAGACCAGAGTCAGAAAATCCAGTACTTCCTTAAAATACAAAAATATGATCATTCAGTGCTGAAAAAGCAGAAGTAAGAACAGATGAAGATGCCTATTTTTATCCTCAGGCTTTTATCTCCAATTCAGGATACGCTCTATGGCATTACTGAAGTGACACCAAAAATAAATGCACCATTAAAGCTACTCTTGTTGCGGTGCAACTCTTCCTGATGTAAAAGGCTTGAAAGACCAGAGTGACACACAGTGAAGGACATCCTCACAGATAAAATTGCAGGAGCAGAAGCCACCCAAAGTAGTTGCCTTCCACAGACTGCTCAAAGGAAGACAGTACATGTAGCTGGAAGGACAAATCTATGAAAGTGAGACCTCACTTCTGTGTCTAGATGGGTTTCCCATTTCATTTGGTTTTTTATTGCCTTTTGTTTAAGAAGCCTTGTGTCTCACTAAATAAAAAAAAAAAAAAAAAAGAAAAAAAGAAAAAATTATGCAACACTCTAAAGTGACCTGTGAAGGCTATCTTAGAAAGAGTGACATCTCATAAATTTAATACGCAAAGGGAGATGGATGGTCTGATTTAATTCCAAGACCAAAAAACCTCCTGACATTTTTTTGGCTTAGACCCTTGGAAGGGCCATGGAGAGCTTCTCTTCCCTCCCTGTTCTGGTGGAGGGGGATGTTACTACACCAGAGATACAATCCTGACTGCTTTTTACAAAGAATACATTGCTCCCCTGCATGAGAACATAACAAACCTACATCTTTAACTGCAGGGATCAGAAGGAAACGCATGACTCAAAGTATCCCAACTCCTCACACCACAGCTTTAAAATGTGACCAAGATGAAAGACACCCAGTGATTCCCTTTTTCACAGTATATGCACAGATGGCAGTGAATCCCAGTCTCTCAATGCAGTCTTAAGGATAAAATATTACATTTACTAATATTTTCAAAGAACTTCCTCCTGCAATATTAACCAACTTGTTTGTTTGTTTTGCTTTTTGTTTTAAACAGGCTTATGCAAACTCTGTTTAACCAATACTGAAGACAGGAAACTAGCTTCAAGTCTTACTACTTGGCTCAAGTTGCAACAGGAATCCAGCTAGGTGAAAATGTCCAATGCCATATATTCCTACTCCACAATACCCAAGCTGTATTCACTAATGCCTACATGCTGTCTGAAGGGAAAAGCAAGTGTGCATTAGACTGACTCCAACCACCAGATCATCTTCTGAGGATGTGACTGGAATGAGGACCCTTGTAACTTCAAAACACCAGGTCCCATGATGCTGACGCGTTCCTGAAATCCTCCCATAAAAGTGAGATTTGCATATACTTAATTTCTTCCAGAATACTACGCTAGCCACATCCAGACAGCACCTAGCAGAGAAACCATTCATCTTGGCAAACTACTCTGGTACATGCAGTATTCTAATTTGACTAAAAAAGACCCCAGAATAAGTCAAAATTTCCATTGTGGTTCACTTGTATGACAAAAGGCAGAACAGTATTGGAGTGTAACCCAAATTCATCAGTCTGAACTTTTGCTTACATATAGTATTACTTTTTTTTCTACAGGGGAAAAAAGAATGGAGAGAGAAAGTCTGAAGGTTCCTTAATTTACTCTGGAGACAAACTCTGAAGCGGGTGCATAAAGCTTCCCAAGGAGACCACTAACTTCATTGATTCAATATACTTGTTTCCACCCAACAAACTGCAAGTTTTGATGGCAAGAAAAGAATGTTTTTTGATCTCTTTCTGAAGGGCTGCAATGGCTGACCTAGTTTCTATTTGTTACAGCTTTGTGTTTGTGTGATGCCATTTACATCAGTGCTAGCTGGTTGCAGTGCAGCAGTCAAACTGAATCTTGTGCCAAACCTAAGAACAGCATCATATTCTCCCTAAGAGAATACACACACACAAAACAAATCTCTTGTACATTTTAGGATTATGTACAGAGTAGTACATCACAGAGAGATAACTATCAGGAAGTAGGAGAGTTTTTTTCTGAAGAGGCCTCTGTATACAGCCCTTTTCTTTCATAGCAGGAACAGCTTTTATTTCCTCCACAGTCTCCCTGGAACTCTTATGAATCAACAGTGAAGGAGGGAGAGGTGGGAAGAACCTCTCCAACCAACCAGACTGAACATACAATCAAACATGCACTTTGTATACAAAGCAATATTCTTAACTGAGTGAGTAATCACAAACAGAAATTAACTATTCCATCTGAACCTTTGAGCACAGTCAAGAGTTGATAACTTCTAACAAGGGTATGTTCACTTGTATGTCTGCCTAGGATGGACTCTGGTATGAGGCTGCATGGTGTTTAAAAGGTATAGCACAAAAAGCATTAGGAAAGTCAGCATTTTTTTTCTAAATAAAAAATGGGAGCATCTTGTACTTTTAAGGACTATATTCAGGAAGTCATTTACAAGCTCCCCAGTCATGGTTCCACTTTGAACTCTTAATATCTTTAAGGGATTTGCTAGTATTTTTGCAAAGAAGAACACTTTTATCAAGCAGCCTTCCTCTGTCTCAAAGCAGTTAGAGAGTTAATAGAAGAGATTTAGATATACTAGCATTGTTTTTTAATACATTTTCTTATGCAGCACGGAAGTATTTTCCATACGAAACTCACGACTCTGAAACAATACCCAAGTATCATAATCTACTAAGACCTGTATTTCAAAACATTTTGGAAGTGGGTTTGGATTGCTACTTAGCCAGCAGTCTTCAATCAGCCCAAGTAATCAGGAGTTGCAAAACCACTGACAGAAAAATTAAGTTACAGAGTGCAATGCTGCCATCTGCTGAAAGTTGCCTGTCTTAACGGTCTAATTGAGTTGCAGGCTTTTGAGCACTCAGAGCTGTTGCTTACACGTTTAATCTGAGAAATTTGAGGATGAATAACCCATATTTTTGGATTTGCGCCTATAGATACAAGGTCAACTGTATTCCAGTACAGAATCTGTATTTCCCTCGAATGTGATGGCCACCCAACTCGTGGTAATAATTGCTGTTTCCATTTGTTGCCCGCAGAGCTGCACCACAGCCTTGCAGAAGGTTCTCCATCCATAGCAGGCCCCAAAAGTAATGTTTCATTCCTAGTGACAAATCTGGAACAGAACATCCAAGCTTGCAGCTTCCCCTGGCTATGTGAAAGTTGCACATCAGGGTGGACACCTTACCTTCCAGCAGATTGGGCTGGTGTTCCAGGACTGCACTCAGAGGTGGCTGACTTCTTAGGAAACTGCAAGTCCCTATTTTTCCTTGCTTTTTTATTTCTCCATATCTAGTCATGGAATAAAAATTTGTCCTTTCCAAGTGATGGATACAACCTCGTTGTAACTGCACAAATTCAACTAATTTGCCAAGAGACAAGATTTTTTCAGCTATGGACTACACCAAAGTTTTTCACATAGCAAAAGTCACTAAAGAGGAAAAAAACCCACCTCAGAAGAACTGGTGTGAAAGTATCACAATGTCATTTTCACTGTGACCTATATTAACTGTGGTTAACTAAAATCAGGTAGGTGTACAGAGCTCTCCCATAGCGCAGTGGCTGTGTCATGCACAGCCACTACCCATGAAGCAGTCTGACATTCATGCTCCGTGCTCTGCTGTTTGATTAGCACATCTCAGATAAGTGTTGCACCAGGATAAACTCTTTAAAGTGCATGCCAGATATTTCTGTTTCCGTTTCACCACTATAAATCTGAAATAACTCTGCTTAGCTGAGTGGACATGGACCTCAATTTCTCTCAGTGTAAACAAATCAAGTGTATGAGCCACTGCACTGAGTTCAGCCACCTGTGGATTTACCAGATACAGATGCTTAATAGTACAAGCCTGATTTGTCCGTGCCTTGCACTGAAGCAAGAACAGAATTATAATATATCACTACTCAAAGACAATAGTAGTTGATAATCACTTTGAACAGATTGTAAGCAATCTAATAGGGAACACTGCAGATAAGAAATAGGTCTCTTCTGTATACAGGACGACAAACTCACTCACCAAATGATGAATGCCACACAGCCTCCCTCTTTGTTATCACCTCTCATTTCTTCAAAACATCCACTGAAAAAATTCAAGCTTCAATCATACCATCTAATTTGGTGCAGCTCCACAGTAATTATAGTGGATTCATACTGCATCACTTACATTGATAACAGGAAATTACCAGGAGATTCCAGAAGCATTTTACTGGACTTAATTCCAAGCATAAACTTGTAAGTGCTCCATTGATGTCTGTCAGTTTGATTACGATATAAATCACACACCAAGGAATACTTTCAACCACATATTTCAAGACGGTTTTAGTTCTAGCAATAGCACTAAGAAGAGGTAAAAAAGCCTTTGCTCAAAGATTTAAATATTCATCCTTAGCTTAATTTCCTTACAAGATGAAGAAAGTGAAACTTTAAGAAAAAAATGTCAGTCAAAAAAGCCGAGATGTAGTAAGCTGGCATTTTACACTTTAGTTGATAACTTGTGAATGTTTACATTGTTTAACACAGACACAAGATGAGAAGAGCTTATCAGTAAAACAAGACACAAAAACAGCGGGCGTGGGAAACAGTCACAGGGACACCGAGCTACAGCAAAGACTCATTTAGTCAGAGCAGCTCATAAATACCCACTCAGTAAAGAATGAGCAAGAAGCATTTTTGCCACTTCAACGCTCATGTTTACAATTCCAAGCCAAGGAACAGTAAAGTCAGTAGATTTGATTACACAAGAGGCAGAAACAGTGCTTTATTTTTTTTGTGCACAGTGAAATGGCCGACATGGCTCAAAGCTGCAGCCACCAATACTACAGGACAAAGGTTTGTAGGTCTGAAGTCACCTCAAGTCACCTGCAAACGACCACCATAGTCAGACTGATGCATGGTCACTTGAACTGACCACCAGCTGGGACTTCAAAGACCAGTGGTGTGGTCCATGAACATCAAGAAAATATCTGCAGAACCAAATGATCACATGAGATCCAAGCACAGGATGAACAGCACACAGTGAATGGGAACATGAAAAGGCAGGGCCAAGTTCTCCTATGATTTCAATGGATGTAGTTCCACTAACAGTGGTATTTATATTTCATTTTTTTAAACCTCCCACAGAAGTCATGCCAGATGGCCAAATGCTGCTAATACCCCTGCAGGATTATTTATTGAGTGAGACAGCTAAAACCAGCACTTTCATAGTTAGTAATCACTACCAGTTTTTTCCCCACTTTGTCTATATCATTTACAATTCTCTTTAAGGATATGACTTGTTAGTCTCCAATGCCTATTGTTCACATCTTCTCTGAGATTATTACTTAGCCATTGCAAGTACAATTGAATTTAGCTGTGTTGTTCTTATTTCAACTGTATCCAAGCCACAACTGTTATTGGAAACTTCTGGTCTAAGTTACTTTCTGAACTGACCCTTAAACCCCAATTTCTGATATTGTCCAGAGGTCATTTAATGGAGAAAGTTACAGGAATTTTCACCCCATTATCCCATGGATGAGCTTCCTGAGAAAACAAACAATTTAATTAGTAGAAATATTCCATATAAAAATTAAATAAGTCCAACGTGTTTCAAACCAGCATTCACTGGAGACATCAAGGAACTGTAGTTTTCTAATTATAACACTACACAACAAAATGATCTTGAAGCAACAGCTCACCATGGGTCACAGTTGCTGGCTGTTTTCTTTAGCTCCTGGCCCTACAGGTCATACACCAGTAATACCCCATCCCAGTTCTGAAAAGTCTGGTATACAACGAGCCACGGCAATCTATGCTCTAAGAACAATTAAAATATGTACAAGCAAAGAATTTACTGTGCTAATGCTTCATTCTATTTGCCTTCATTTGAATCTCACTTGTGGAAGGGACCTGGTATTCCTCATCCAAATGAAGCAAATGGAAGCCAAATCACTCTGCCAGAGTGCCAGCCAAACACATCTGTTAAGACTACTTTGGCTACTCTTGGGGTTTTTACCAGAAGGTAAAAATGTTATCAAATGGCACACAGGAATATTGCTTGGGTGGCTCTCTATGTTTAGGGTAGGAAGGAACTGAGCACTGCTTCGTATCAGCAGCCAAAGCTATTTAAATAATAAATAAAATGCAAAGGGAAAGCTCAGAAAAACAAATTAGCACAAAGTTATCTTCTTTCAGTGCATGATGCCTCTTACCAATGACAAAGAAGAAAAAAAAAAAAGACAAGAAGCAAGCTTCTAAAAGTCAAGTCACGGACATTTATTAGATGAAGGACCGAAGGAGCATTGTGCCCATTATATCCTCCCACCCAGCGGCCACGGAACAGAAAGTCCTCTCCAAAACAACAGCTGCCAAATGCAGCAGCCTCACACGATTCACTGGTCAGTGTACACAAATACATACAAAGGAGATCATTATGCCCCTCTCATTTCAGGTGTCATCCAGGAAAATCATTTCCACAGTTTTAGCAGTGACCATTCCAAACTGCTGGTGTTCTTCCCAGCAATTGTATTTTGTGGTTGTATTTCCATTTCCTTTACCATGTATGCATAAGCAGGCCTCTTTTTGGTCTGAATTATTTACCCTATAATTTGTGCTTCTGTTTTCAACTAGTATTTACTGCTGAATCATGCCAAAAATCACACATACTGAATATTGCAGCGGGTCATACTTTAAAGCCCCATAAATTTCCTGGTTTCCTTGCAGCCAGACATAAGCTTCCCATTACTTTGGGCCAAACTTTATCCTCTTATGGAACATGAAGCAAATTCACAGAACTGGGTGAAAATGCACCCACCCTACTATACATTAATACTACATTTAAAGAGCAGTCACTTCAGTCGTGATTCACTGACAGGTTGGCTTCTACTTTTGGAAGCATTCAGATGGCAGAGGTTATTCCTCCAAGGACACTTTAAATACATTACATTTGCAGTAAGAGGTCTGTTTTCTAGATATCCTTTACAACACTCAAATCCTTAGAATCAGGCAGACAAATGCCAACATCAGGCAGGCATCCCTAAACAGCTCTAAAAATCTGTCCAAGTGTTACAAGAATTCTGTCAAAGAGCTACAGTTATTAGGAACCCACAGACAATTACCCAATTTTTCTATTAAAAGTATTTGCCCTCAAACACAAAGATACACAACAGCACTCCTAGTACCCACAATGAAGCAAAAGTCTCCAATTCCAGAAAAAAAAAATTCAAAGACACTATGTGTTAAGAAAGTGAGAAATAGTAGCATAACCAAACATTTCCTTTATCATAACAAAAAGCGGTATTTTTTTGGCTAGGTTACTGTGGCTCAGAGCCACTGGGCTGGTCCAAGCTGCAACCACCTACAGCCACCTGAGCCACCCCAGGAAACGCAGCACTTCCTGCCACTCACCAGGGATTCACAGGCACACAGTCACAGCTGTATTGAGTCAAATACAGCAACAGGTGTGGACCTCCTGTCACAGTGGAAACCCCTCAGAGCACTTGACCAAAGTGGGAGATGAGTTGAACCCCTCATGAGGCAGTTGGGAGTATGGGGAAATGCAGGCGGGGAGGGAAGCATCTGAAGGGATGTTTTTCACCATCCCTAAACCAGTGCCAGCTTCAAGGCAACCCTTTAGCTTTTGCGGTTGAGTCCCTCCCATGAGGAGGAAGGTGGGGCAGAAGCAAGGTCAGGAGAGACAGGGGCAAAGTGGCCCAGAGCATTAACTTCCCAAACCTGGATCCAGGCACTTAATACAGACACCCTCAAAAGCGCCCCCAAATCTAGCATCATTTTCCTACTGAATTCCCCTAAGCCCTGAGACAGATATATTTTCACTTCCAAGTGCCACAACAATGAAAAAAAAAAAAAGTGAGGTAGCTCACTAACAAAGCTACATAAACTTGCATCGTTACTAGCTTTTCAATATTAAATGGCTTTTAAATGTGCTGGCACAAGTATGATGTGTCTTTCCTTAATGACAGATGTATATCCTTCTTTACACAGCATATAAATGGTGCCTAAAATTAAGATGTATAGTTAACCAGTTCTCATCCCCATCTCAGTGGGTAGAATAAATGGAAAATAAATGCAAGCAGTGAAGTCAACAGACTCTGAGACCTTGCAACTGATTTTGAATGCTTGTGTTTATTGACTGACAGCTTCTCTTCACAAAACTGGTAAACAATCTAAGTTACACCATGCAGCCACATGACTTCCAGCACAATTGCCTCTTCAAATTTCTCCACCATATTTTCAAAAGACAGGGTTTTAAATTATTGCTTTCTCTTCTTCTACCATCTTCCTATGTATATTTTATTACATATATAGTTAAATTTCCAGAAGTATTTCTTCACACTGCCATAAATCTGCTACCTCATGCATAAAGATCTCTGAACTAAAGCAGACTGTACAGGCTCAAATGCCTACTTCAAGGGAGCATCCCTTTCCCCAGAATTTGTAATTACAGACTCTCTGACTACCCCCTTCCATTTCAGCCACTTCCCCAGCTTGTTCTTCCTCTGGGTTTGGTTTAGTTTGTTTTGCTGTATTTTGAGACTTCTCCAAGGTTTCAAATATTTAGGCTGCACCAAAGCCATTTGAAGAAACCAAGAGTCTTTTTCCACCTTAAAAGCAGAGCCTAACACAGCAAACTCAGCATAAGCAAGAAAATTAAATGGGCACAAAATCCATGACTGATTGTCCATTTCCTTCCTTTTCCAAACCAGAAAGCTGAGCTCTCTAACCCTCCCAACACCAGCTTCAAACCCTAGAGAGACCAAGGGGTCTCTTATATTGCCACACTAAAGTAACCACTCAAAACACACAGAGAAGAAAAACCTTCCTCTTGAGTTCTCTGTTTGCTCAAGTAAACGGACAGGCCAATTTGCTTTCTACAGCAACTCCATCTTAGCTTGGCCTGACTAGCTAACACTTACTCATTTGTTTTTCACTGCCCCAGGCAGCACACTCACACAGCCATAGCCAGACAGGAGAATTTTTTAAAAATTCTTTTAAGAACTTCCTTACCTGTTATTCTGACTCCCCCCTCTTTTCTCCTTCTTTGTGCCCATACCCTTTCTCTTTTATTCTTGTTCCCTCACTGTAGCATCCCCTTCACCAGTTTCAGAGAGCAATGCACTAGGTATTTCTCTTTGTGATCTTGCTTTTCTAACTCCTCTTCCAAGTTCTTCTCACTTCCCCACCTTCGATCAGCCTACATCAGCCCCACTGTCCCCCTCACCTCTCAGCCCTTCTCTTCCCCAAGGAGGCTTCCACATTATTTTTTTTTCCCCTTTTCTCACTACCCTTACCTTATCTTTTCTCCACAAAAGTAGAGTATTTCTATTTGGTTTAAGAGTTCTTCCACACAGTTTGCAAGCACCTATACTTCATTCCTCTCTGCCCAGCTTGTTTCCAAGCCCAACACCTTCACAGCGGGAAGCAGCCACCTGGACTTCAGGCAGCCCTGCATGAAAACCTCTAACACCAGCTATTCTGCAAAAAATTTGTTTAAGAGACTCTAAGTCAGGCCTGCTACACTGGAACTTTGACACAGGACTGAATTCATAGAGACTTTAAAAAACATGATACACCCCATTCACTTCTGTTACTCCAAACACAACAGATCAATAGACTTTAATTTCAAAAAGCTTCTCAAGATGTTACATAAATAAGGACAAAGGTGGTGGTGGAACCCAAAACAAAACCAACATGCATCTATACCTCCCGAGGACTTTGTTTTCTAAGCAACCTTTGAAATTTTGGCTTATTGTTCTCTACAGTGCACAACAGAGCATTCAGCAAGTGGTTTCTATTTTTAGGACGTCGTGGAATGTTTTGCTTTCGTCTTTTTCGCTCTGTGGGACCACAGTGCCATCTATTGGGAGAAGCAGACATTGGCTGTTTATTATTTGCAAAGGCTTCAAGTATTTATTACTTTGATTTCACAACAATTTGCCTTTAAAAGCCTCCTTACCATAGGCTTTTAAAGGCATTTGTTAGGATATACAAACCTCAATATTATGGAAAATTCCAGACTTTTATATTTAAACTAACTTAAGCAAACACTTCAGAACCTCACAATCACAACTGTACTAACATGCCAGAGACAAGAGTTGCCACTCTTAGAAATAAACATCAGGAAGGTCTACCCTTCATAAGCTTTTCTTTCTTAATCCTACATCTGCCATTGCAGTGGGGCTCCCTGTTTGAGCAAGATCATATAGGGATAAACACAAACCCTGCTCCCTAACCTGATCATTATTAAACTACCAAGATCAGGCAAGAGATACAGCTTTGAAAATTCTCCTGCCATTAATAAGCAGCACACATCAAGCTTTCCTACATCTATAAGCAGGCCCTCTTCCTTTGTACAGTCAGTGGGAACTCAGAGCAGCCAGAATAAGCCTGTAGAGCAGTCTTAGTCTATACTCAACATTAAACAAAAAGCAAGACAAATTTTAAGAGGGACCTTTTTAAAAAGGATTCCAAAAGAATTCCAGAGGAGTTCGGGAAATCCAGGCCTGCAGGCATGCCATCCACACCAGGCAATCACACAGAGAAACAGAGAGGCAGAGGCTAAAAAAGGCAGGCCCCTAGATAAGCCAGGCAGCATGGAAGACTCACCATGGGGATATCTTTCTTCCTGAAGGCACTTCCAGGGGTATCCAGGGCCCATGACAGTCCCTTGCTAGGTGACAGCAGGCTGAGACCAGCACTCCCCTGGCTACTATCTCAAGGGCAGTGATGAACACTGGAAAGAGGCTCAAGAAAGGAGCACAAGCTCTGGCACCTGGCTTTCAAAAGGAAAATGAGGCACAGGTGAACCTTGTTACCGTTAGGGGAAGAGGGGGAAGAGAAGGAAGAGGGAAGGCGGGATTTCCTCTTCCTAGATCACAGTGCAGCTGGCACTTTGCATCACTCACACACAGGTGTTTTCCAAATATATCACGTGGCTACAGTGAAGATTCAGAAAATAAGCTGACATTGGGATCTCTCCCACAATGGTGAGAAGGTGTCTTTATGCCCACATGTACTAATATATGTAATTACATACACGTTTTTATGCATAAGCTGCTGCCAAGTAGCCTAAGGGCATTAACCAACAAATCAGGACCAAAATGCCTAAGAAAAAAAACAACTTAGCATAATAAAAATATACTTTCTTCTCATAAGTCTTTAAGAAACCTAATTTTGAGGGAAAAGTTGAAAATATAACGAACAGGCCGGGGCCCTCCTCATTTCATCTCATGAGAACTGCTGCAGCCATGCTGGAGCCTAGCTCAGCACCACACAACAAGAACCTCCTCACACACCCTGGAGAAGCCCTGCCCAGGTCCGACTCTTATCCCCTCCCAGGGGCACACAGCTCACCTCCTCCACCTCCCCACAGCAGCTCCCGGGGAAGGGAATGAGGCGGAATCACCGAGCTGACCCCCAGCATGGCACCCTTCCCGCCCCACTGCAGCACTGCCATGGGCTGGGCAGGAAGAGACCCCCATGGCAGAGCCAGCAGCACCAGGGCTCACCACAAAGAGACCCCCATGGCAGAGCCAGCAGCACCAGGGCTCACCACAAAGAGACCCCCATGGCAGAGCCAGCAGCACCAGGGCTCACCACAAAGAGACCCCCATGGCAGAGCCAGCAGCACCAGGGCTCACCACACCTCACAGCCCTGCCTCCCGCAGGAAGGCCTTGTGCTTTAGCAGCCATTCACTTTATGTCATAAACAGCCATCAGATAAACAACATTCTCATTTTCCTGGGGTTTCCAGTAAATCCACATAAATTGTCCTGATTTAGCATGATTTTCAGTGTGAAATGCCCATCTTGGAACATGCTGCCTATCAGGTGTCAAGGCCCCTCAAGAAGAGCAGAAATGCAAACAAGTGTTGCCTCATGTAGTGATTATTTCTTTTTACTTTTTTCCAGAGTCAAGAATCAGTAAAAACTGAGGTAAAGACTATGGGGATGAAGGAGACCTTGTGGAGAAGGTCACAGCACTGTATGTCCCCCTGCATGTCCTGGCTGCTCTCTGGCACCACGGAGGCATGTGGCAAAACAGCTGTGCAGGCAACAAACAAAACATATGCTTCACACACCCTGAATGTGGCAAAAATTGTATAATCGCTCACGCAACAGGCCAGAGCAAGACCCCAAATGTCAAATTAGCAGTTCCTCCTTGGCAGGAGGGTGCAGGAGCTGCTGCCTGTTCCTGGAGACACACCATGGAAGAGGGAAAGGAAGTAGTGCTGTCCTCACTCAGTTTCTTAAGAGGTCTATGTCCAAGGAATGGAGTCCCTCTCCCTGTCTAATGATTTGTGGTTTGGGGTTTTTTCCCCCAGTTACAAAAACAGAATTTTCATTTTTTTAGTATTCCCAATACTTGTGCAAATACTCCTCTGTACAGTCTCTGCTCCTCAGCACTGGGACATGGATATCTTGGCATGAAGAGGAGAACATGAAACTCACTGCAAGCAAAAGATGCATTTTATTCATCCTTTGATACATTACAGATGTCTCTTGTTCACTTACACTTCCTTACCTGCTTCAGGGATTATCAAACCATCATTGAAAGCAGTGAAGTTAATGCAAAATTCAGAGGGGACAAAATGGTAACCAAAAGACAGAAGAAGGGATAATTAAAAGCCTTAAAGTGTTAATGCCTGCAGTACAGAATAAAGGGCTGATATGGGCATTAGAGACACCTGTGGCTGCATGATCTTTGAACTTTTTCGTATAAACTGCACTATGAAAGCAGCAGACTAGATCTGGGCCTAAACATCCAGGAAGTGTCCTCCAACCTTCTCCAGTATGGAGCTGCCCTTTTCCCATGGCCCTGCTGCTTTTCTTAAGTGGTGACATCAGAAATTATTTGAAATATTTTCCTTCCTGCTACAGTGTGTGCACTTGTTAAGCATTACCCAGGCAATGAGCAAGTTATAAAGACTGTCACCACGAAAGGAGGCAAAATGGAGAGATGTTGTCACCCGTGAGTTGCAGCCATCACACCAGTCGAGCATATATTTGCACTCCGTATGAAACAACGCGCTATAAAATAACCTTTATTTCCTGCAAGTTCTCACTCCCAAGCAGCTCTGAGGAGGAACACGTTTGCTACCGTGCACCCACAGGTTGCCCCGAGTTCTGCCCCACTCAGCGGGGACAAGTGCCTGTAAGCACACGCGCGGCACTGCGGCACCGGCGCTCCCCGCAGCAGCCACTTCCCCTCTAGCGGGCCCACGCTGCCGCCAAGGCTGCATGATTTTTTCCCGCACTTTCGTCCTCCTCCCTCCGGAGCGCCGCCAAGTCCCAAAAAAACCCCGTTCTCCCTCCCAAAAAGCTGAGTGCTCCAGGTGAGGCTCGAACTCACAACCTCGGCATTGCTCGGCTTTAGTACTGCTGTATAAGTACCGCGCGCTAACCGATTGCGCCACTGGAGCACTGACACCAACTCGTCCCGAACGGTTTATCAAGGGCTCGCCCGGCCCCGGCGGAGGAAGGCCAGCGGACTGCCGCCCGCACCCGTGCTGAGCGGCGGCCCGGGGCCGCCCCATTCCCTGTCCGGGCCGCGCTACCCCGTTAGCGGCGCGGGGAAGTCACGAGGAAGGCTGCACCGCGGGGAGAGGGCGGCGCCCGCGAGCAAGGGAGAGATGCGAGCGGCGGCAGGGCCGGGACAAAGCACGCCCGCCCCGGCCTCCCCGCTGGGAGGCGGCCGTGGGGTGGCGGGAGAGCCCGGCCCCCTCCGCCGGGCGGGCGGGGCTGCGGGCGGGGCGGTGGTGGCCGGTGACGGGCCGCGGCGGCGCGGCCTGACCGCCCTCCGGCTGCCCGAGCCGCCGGCGGTGCGGCGGGCCGCGCAGTTTCGTTCTCCGGGGACGAGACAGACGCAGCTCGGCCCGGGGTCGGGCGGTTCCGAGCCTCCTGACGGCCTTCGGTAAAAGGCATTGGCCGCTGGGTCAGCGAAGTTCAACCTCACGTTCACGGGCAGCCGTAGGGTGATGATGCACTCTCGGTCGTGCTCAGGACCAGGCCGCAGCGAAAAATAACCAGTTACTGCCAGGGAACTAAATGTTGATACCTCTAGCATCGCCTCGCTGCGACACGAGGGATGCCTGGCATTCTCGAAACAAGTGTTTGTTCAACACTAGGTGTGTGTTATTAAAGTATACATCCAACATGGATTTATTCTGCAGTCAGATCTGTCCCACGTTATGTGCCAAAAAGATGGTAAACATAATCATCATCATAAGATATTTAAACCTAAGTGTGACTCCACTACCTCTCTTCGCCCCCATGATCCCCCTGGTAAAAGAGCCGACACTTTTTGAACGGAGAGGAGGTGCTTCTCACTTGCCAAGAAAGTTTTTCTCCCGTTGATGTTGTTACTGTGGGCATTACATAAAATAGTAATACAATACAATACAATAAAATAGTTGTATACACCATTGACAAGTAAAGCAGCATGCAATTGCTGTATGTGATCCTTGATGAAGGTGTCTGGTATGGAGAACTGGCAGTTCATTTCTTCAGAGAAATTTGCCATCATCACGTAAGTATGCCTATGGCATACCAGAAAATAGCAGCAGTCTTCAATTACCCTTAACATCATTATGGGAACAAAATAGTCTATACCACACCAAGATTCTTATGGGGGGAAAAAAAAGTACTATGGAGAATGTAGTTTGAAAACTATATGACCCAGTGTCAATATTTAGCTTGTATTTTTTTCAATATATCTTTCTTGCTGGACACAAGCTTGTAAATTTAAGTCTCTAATAGGTCTGGTGATTGAGGAAAGTAGAAAAATAAGAGTAAATGCATTCCAAAATGCAGTTTTTCCCAGTAACCCTTTTTTTCCTGTACCCTCAATGCAAAAATTGAATTATTTTCATGCAGCAGTTTTGTGCTTCAGTACTCTTGCACTTCAGCACTCTAGCAGCAAAAGGTTACACATCGAGTCCTTACCTTTGCATAAAAGGAAGGATCAGGGCCAGAAGGGAAAACAGAAACCCGAGGTGCTGGAACAGGCTTTGATGGATGTGAAGAGCCATCGTGAAACAGACTAGCAAGTTAAATCCAGACCCCAATCAGTTCCTGAGGTGTATGTGATGAACTTATTTACTTGGGTGTCGCAGAGACTGCAACACTGTTTTTTTCTTTGCCTCTCCAATACACTTCACAGAAATAGAGTTTCATAGTCTCTCACACAAGGCAGTTATCTGCATTTCTTAGCCCCACTATTATACACATGAAGTGGCAATTAACTTAATTTTTCGAAACCTACTGATTTTCAGAAGGCTGCAGAAAATGCTACCCTGTGATAATAGCCTCAGCCTTATATTAATGGTGAATTTTGTAAGTGAACTTTGTTTCCTCTATGAGTAGGTTTAACTGTCAGGTTTTCATACGTCATACCAGCCGCAAAATGGATTTATGAGCCTGCAACTGACAAACCTCTTTATGCCGGTAATAGTAGCTTGTATTGTGCCTGGTGGGAAAAAGTGGAGACTAGGCATTAGAGCAGTGGTTGTGGACAAGAGCCCTGCAGTTAAAACTGGTACTTTAATACCATGATGAACAAGGATTGGCTCAATCAATTCCAGGATCTGGGTTTTTTCCTACAGTGACTCTGTAGATTCTCTTGGCTTTCAGGCCGAATAAATGGAGTCCTGCTCTGCAATACAAGTCACTAATGATGAGGCAGAGCTTTGCAAAACCATGGTCATTAACTAAAGTGTCTGCACTTCTCCAGTCCTGCCAGTCTGGGTCATAATCTCCTAAGTGAAAGTGTGTTGTGGTGTGTTTTTATGTTAAATGGGTTGTTTTGTTGTCCCCTGTGTTAATAACTTAGTCCTAAGTTGTGTCTCCCTACCTTCTCTGTACAGTTTGTATTGTCTAGATTGCATTCACTTACGTAGCTGTCAATCCTTCCTAAACCCTGCCTTTTCTTCCAGACTGTTCCCTATCAATCTCCCAAACTTCGATGCCTTATTAGTTGTTTAGATTGTTATGATTCTTTATTGGTTTCAGTATTGTAATCCCCGTCTTGTCCCCTCTCCCTATTGGATCCTTACCCTGAACCCGGCTCCCAATAGAGTCCCTTAAAACCCATTGTCGTGCCCCAAGGGACAGACCTTTTTGCTTTCATTTTTACTTCTAGTTGGACCTTTTGCTTTCACTTTTCCTTTAGAGATTTTAGGTCCCAGCCTCTGCTCTGCCTTTAAGTTAGGTTGTGTTTTATGTTATGCCTTTATAATAAACGAATCTCGGAGCTGCAAGCTGGCCCCTTCTTGCATCTCTTTTACACTGATTTGCTGGTGACTGCCTGGGACACACAGGGCCCCAGGAGAACGTGTTGCACCCCCATAAAGGAAGAAGAGCACCATGACAAAAGCACATTTTAAATAGAAGCTCTCTTTCTTTCACAACTAAGTACGGAACTGCCAGCAGCCTACAGAACAAAAGGTACCTGTCTGTAAGTTCAAAAACAGGCCTTATGGGTTTGCTGTGTGGTGGTGTCTCACCACAGCCATTCTGTTGGTAGAAACTCCTTGTGCTAAATAAATGATGTGGTGGGGGTGTTTTGTAATTGAATGAAATGATAACTACTACTATGAGCCTATTTCAGAGGAAATTATGGCTAGTCCCATTGTGATTGTATTAATACAGTGGAACTATAATCCACATGTGGATTTTTTTATCCCAAAATGAATGGATTTTTTTCATGTTTTATAAAATACATAATGAGCTTAAACTGAACTGCAAAGAAGTGATAGAGATGAAGGTAAAACAGTCACTCTTACAAATAACTGATAAAAGCACAGTATTAGTTCAAACTCACACTCTCTTTCTTTCTTCTGGTGGAAAATTACGACAGTATGAGTTAAAGAACTCCAAATTTTGTACTGCCCATCATGCTGAATTTTCAGGCCTGTAGCTGCACTGCTCATATGTGCAAGCCATGAAGAATGGACCACTCACTTTTAACCAGATCATTTTATCACCTTATACCCATACACATTCACCCACTAAGTACAGTGTTGATGAAAGTGGAAGGCTCAGATACGTTGAGAGCAAATTTCTAAGATACTGTAATGTCTTGGGATTTTTTTGTTTACCCACTCATTTCATGTGTTTGGAGTCTGAAAACATGTTTCTAGATTTCTTTATTAAAAAAAAAATTGAAGGTGGTAGGGAAGAGAGTGAGCAGTCCTATAGCAGCTGTGTAGATCTTGAACAGAAACTTGTGAGAGAATCAAGACTAATAAAGATCTGGAAAATCTGGTTCTTCTCAGTTTCTTGTTTGCCTGACAATTTGATGGCAATATGCTGCATTTTCCCAAAGGGCATCAGGGTCAGCTCTCCACAAGCCCTCCTGTAACATTGGCAGCGTGGATCAAATTAAGAAGAGCATTTATGGACAACTGCTCTTGGTCTTACAAATGCAGGAGACATCTGTATTTTGGCTACTTGGCAAAACAAGATCCCAGTATTTTCAAGCAAATACACATACCACAAACATTCAGCCTTAGAATGTTGAAGGGAGGTTTCTATATTAGACTTGAAAGGAGTGAATGCCCCAGCCTTGCCCATTTTTTCTGACCAACAAGAAAAACTGGTGCAACAAGACCATTTTTGTAAAAAGGTAATGTACACACTCCAGCTGATGCAGTAAAGAGAATTAAGATACCTCCTGTGGACAAAACCCAGTCTCCAATAAAAATATATATTTTAAAAACACTAGTCAATTATTAGCCAAGCCGCTGGAGCATTAGTACACTCTGTGAAATAACCTTTGGCTGATGGACCTGTCCCCTTTGATACTGAAGCCTGAAGACACCTCTCCAACCAGCCAATCCCCTGATCACTGGAGTTGGAATCACAGGCAGTCTGCTCACAGAAAAAGCACTCTGCAAATTCTAATTTCTCAGGCAAAAGTTTTTGAGGTGGTGGACCATGGAGCTTCTTGTGAATGTAAGAAAATGGATAGAAGAAAACAAAACTGCCTTTTTGCCACCTGTTTGCAACAAGCTTATGTAAGTAAATGAAGATTTTAATTTTTTTTTTACCAAGTTATTAGATATACAAATATTCCTAGCTATGAGAGGAAGGTGCGACAATGCATACATGGTAAAGATTAATCAGGAGCCATAGCTCCTCTCAGGCTGCAGCCAGAGTGTTGTTCCAAAGAACAGAAAGTGAGTGAAGTCTGATTTGCAATAACTCAGCAGAAGCTGCAAAGATCAACTTGAATACAAAATATTTGCCTCAGCTCAAAGTCAATTGTAGACAGGGAGACTGAGTTAAGAGAATTTGCATCCGGCTCTTTGACAACAAACTCCTGGAAGTCAGAGGAGATGGCATCACATCCAAACCAAATTACAACCTGAAGTAGCTAAAGCTGCTGAGAATCATTCTAACATCACAGAGGAGCCAAAGCTGCAGAAGCAATCAAAATCAGAAGGATATATCACTGAAAAATAAGGAAAAAGGAAGGGCAGCAGTACCAGAGGATCAGATTTCCAGGCCATTTCCAGATCTATCAAGGAAGGAGAGTAGGGAGCCTGAAGGGACAGTTTACAGTATTCTGAATGAGACACCTAATATAAGAAAAAAAAGTGTGGGCATTATGCAGTTGTATGTACACCATGCATATTCTCTGTGTCAAAACTTGTGAAAAAATTCCAATGTAAATTATCCAATGTGTGTCAAAATACAAACGAGGATTTCTTTTGTCAGTGAAGCTGAGGAGAAAATTTTTTGTCTAAAACTTTGTATGCAGAAAGCTTTCATTAGAAAGTTTTCTTCAAAAAGTGACATGGACCCAGGTTTTATAAAGAAATTAAAAGCATTTTCTTAACTTTAATTTTAGAAAACTTTCTTTACAATTTTAATCATTAAAAAAAAGTTTTAAAATATGCCTCTTGCCCTCCCCTTAAGTGCTATCTCTCATGAAAAGCTGAATGGGCAGGAATGTATCAGTGATATTAATGTCCATTCACAGGTGCAAGGTTTACTTTTCAAAGCAATAGTTACAAGACAAAGAAAATGTAAAGAGTACATCCTTACTGCCATGCCTGTGTTGAAACTACAGCTGTATGTAGAACTGAAAAATTCTGAAACTTGAGTCACTACAAGTGTTCTTTTGTTTTCAAAGTTTCTTTTCAAAAAGTTTCTTTTGTTTTCAAAATGGATTTAGGAAGCATTTTATGAAGCATATTCATTTCTGAAGTTTACCAATGATAATGGGAAAATTTTAGTATTTTTCATATATGGAATATTCATGTGTTTCTTTCCTTATCAGTACAATGAACCTTTTTTGTTTTTACTGCACTGTACTGCTTAGTAGTAGTTCTGTGCAAACCTTGAGTAAATCTGGAATGTGACATCAGTCATAGATCTTTGCACATAAACATTTTAATAAGTTACAGTGAAACAAGAAACATCTTTTGTGATAAAAATTGCATCGTTTAAAACAAAATCCATTTTTCGAACATTGCTTTAGCCTATGTAGAAGGAGAGCAAAACCATTTACTGTATGGATTCTGAGTCTACCATCACCTGCACCTGGTACTACCTAAATGCTTTCAGGATTTTCCAAAAGGTTTTAGGTGATTTTCCAGGATGCAACTAATAGATTTTCAACCTTTTTTTTGAAGGCTTGATCCTTTGTGTGGTGAGTAGAGATATCCAAGGGCAATCTTCTCACTGTGTTCTTCTGTCGCATTGGAAGGCAACCACCTCAAAATTTAAGTAACTTAAAATCTTTTTTTCAAGGAAGAATAAGCAGTTAAAACTAGGTCTCTCAGCATATCAGTAGGGCTTTTGATATCTGAAGTTATTACAGCTTTCAGGCTTTTCTGACATTGTGTTCCATACATTTGAGAGGATCACAATTTTTAAATACCTGTTTGGGATTGCAGCACAAAACCTCAGCTCCTGAAATACTGCCTATTCAGAGTTTTACCCAAGTCAAGAAAATGATACATCTAATTTAATTGCATCTCTGACATTGTATTTTTAATGACACTATCTTGCAAGTTTAAATGCTCTTTAACCTCAACAATGAGGAATTAGTGCAAAATCTACCCCCTTGGCACAGCTGATTTTTACAGGTACTTCTAAAGCTCTTCTGAGTTCAGAATATGATGCTTACCAAAAGGACAACTAAGTGTGGTCATGAACCATCTGGTACTTTGTAGTCCTATGATGTTTTTAAAGGGTAACCTGCTGGTACCATTTTCTCTATGTGGATAAGAAGAGAAATGTAAGAGTATAGAAAATTTAATAGTCCATTAGTTAGCTCCTCATTCTATAGTACAGTCATATAAATTTTCTCATCCCTAAAGCCTTTAAAATCCTCTTAACTGCATTTTGACAGTCTTAACTGAAACTGCTTTTCTCTGTTATGATATTTCTCCTTAACTTAAAGCAACTATATTAACCAGATAATTTTATTTAGCAAGATGGACAAACTTATGTATTAGAGTTCCTGCTCATATTTCATAGCTGGAATATTTTGATGGTGCCAGTATATATTTGTTAATGATAGAATGATTAACCCATAGCCTGTTTATTATAAAAAGCCCAGGTAAATCTACAGGATAACAGAATTAATCACAGATTTGCCAAATAAGGAAGTCAAGCAGTAATTGTTTTAAAGCAGTATTTACACTTTTACTTAGTGAACTAATAACAGTACTGAATGTTTATTAAAAAAAATTAGCCTATCTTAACAGTAGACAACAAAATACCCACAGATTGCCTTTCTCTTATTTTATTCTTCAGGGTTGATTTTAATTTATTTCATTAATTATAATCTATATTGCTGCTGTTTGGGTCATCCTGCCCTACTTTAGTAGAAGTGTTCATTAATGCATAAGCATTACGGTGTGCTGTTGAAAGTTAATATTAAATCTGCGTGGTACAAACAATTTGGATTTCAGTTCCTTATTTTATGATATATGTATGAAGCCCAGTGCTGTAAAATATACAGCTACCTATGGAGAGAACAGTCAATTCTAATTCTTCAGTTTTATTTTACCAAGTAATTTGTCACTGTTACTTGTTATGTCTGCTTTACTAGTCCCCACTCTGTTGGTCATTATCATTTAAATACTCTTCACAGAAAAAGTGATAACAGGAGCAGATTGAACATGTATGTGCACCCACTCAGAACAGCCTCTCTCAATTAAGGCTTACAAGGTGCTGACACCAAGACACATTTTTGTTAGCTGTGTTTCAGGGGATCATGGCCCTGCTGGTTCCATGTTACTGCCCAGAACCTCCTCATTGCAAAGCACAGGTTAACACACCTGTGTTCACTTGTCAAACAGCAGAAGAACAAATTTTGATTGACAGCTAACAGGCCTGATTTTGAGGGTTTTTTTAGAAAAGGAAAACCTGCTACCTTTCTTTTTGTTAGTGTAAATGGTCTGATAGGTAATTTGGGTGATAGCCATTCCTTGTGATAGCTGAGAGGAATGCTCATTGGGACTTTTAAGAGGGATAGAGTTAAGAAACGGCCTGGAATCTCCTTTTCTGAAGTAGCCACAACCACAGTGAAACCATTGTAATGTTGTTCCGGCTTAGCAAAAACAGTATAAGCAGAACAGAAATTAGCTGGCAATTCCTACCATCAGTATCTCTGGTAATTCTACCAATGTGGAGGGAAAAAAGTATGTTTGTACCTTTATTAACTTTTAAGAGTTTTACCTTTACATAATCAGCTCAGGTTGAAAAGCCTTTTTTCTAGTTCCTGTCTCTTCGGTAACATTCTTTATCTTTTCAATTCAAAGCTCTTTTCACAGCTGGCAGCTATTGTTGACCCATTTTCATAGCTGGAGGCATTGAAACACCAGGAGGGAGGTAGTTGGCTTCAGGTCACCCAACAGGGCAGTGCCAGAGCAGAGAGATGAATCCAAGGTCTTATGAGTTCTCACTGGCTGCTGCTTTTCACTCAATATTGTTTCATTGACTCACTGTCCTAAAAGAATTTAAAAAAAATAAATGAAATAAAAACCATCATGAATAGAGGTAGCTTCAAAATGTTGCTTTCTTTTCTAGGCATCGCTATCAATTAAATGTGATGTTTGTTGGAGGGCCAAATGAAAGGAAAGATTATCATATTGAAGAAGGAGAAGAGGTAACCTATAGGTTGTTTATATTATTCTGATTTAATTTATTTTTAATGATTAAATGCAGCTACTTTTGAAGCTACAGATTAGCAAATGTCGGGCTCAGTGATTTTGTATTTATGAGATCTATTCATAGGCTTTAACAGAATCATTCACCAGAACCATACCTCATCTGTGCATTTTGTTTGATACAAGCAAAAGATCAGATCTGTTTTGTTGTAATTCATTTCCAACAGGAGAGAAAATGTTCTGACATATCAAAGTGTCTCATTTCAACATTTTGGAACAGAACTTTAGGAAGGTAATGATATTTTTAAAGCAACATTTTGTTGCAGAAGAGTGATCTATATTTCAAAAGCAACTGTGACATTCAAAAATCAAAAATATTTTAATTCACTAGAAAACAGTTTTTTTGTGGACTTTGTGGAAATCATCAGCTTTTCAGCTTTCATTTGAATTTGGAAAGTTAGAGTCTTTAAATTTTTTCCAAATCATTCCCCTGTTCTCAAAGCCAACTTTGGGTTGTGAGTAGCCATTGTGCCAAATGCAGCATAGAGGAGGAAAGAGCGGAAACCTAACAAAATTGTAACAATTTACACCTTCTTTGTTTACTGCCTTTTTTCTTGGAATTGCTTGCTTGGCCTGGGGACTTCACCACTGTCTCTGAAAGAATCCTGAGAGAAAGTGGGTACTGGAGGCCTGGAAGCAAGGGTGTCAGGATGGAGACAATTTGCCTTGCTTCCCGGCAGAATAATTTAACTTCATATCATTCCAATGACATTTGGCAACCTCATTTTAAGTACCTTTGGAAACTCAAGCCTTAGTATCTTCATAGGCAGAAGTGGGTCAAGTTTCAATAAATCCTTTCAAAGAGAAAGAAAAATTAATTTACTTACCATTGAATCATTTCTCCACAGACCCACCCCAGCATTGCACAAGAGCCTTCACTGTTTGTGCTGTGCAGGTGTGTGTAGTCCTTACAGACGCATAGCTCTGGAAGAGCAGATGCTGAGTTACCCCTGGGTGACTCCCACCCGTGTTGGATTGTCGCCACCATCTCCCAGCCCACCTGTGGCTGTGGGCACAGGCACATCCATCATGTGCCAGATTACCAACACACTCCACTGTGTTCCTTCTCATGGGCTGTGCAGGGAGAGCTCTGGCATCAGCTGGGATCAGGCCATCAGGCTGCTTGGGATTCCTTAAAAGAAAAGCTAGGCTGATTCAATTTAACTTTTTTTTTTTTTTCCTCATGTTGCAAGATGTTCCTGTATTTGTGAATAACTCGGCTTACCCTTTTATAAACTCTTTATGTGACTTCTCAAAAATATATACAGTTAGCCATATCTATAAAGGCATAATTTTTAATTCGCTGTTGCATACTTAAGTTATTGCAAACTCAAGTGGAAACAAGGTTTTTTAGGTATCAGTACATGCTCATTTACATAGCAAGCTTCCCACAATTACTCAGAAACCAAAAATGGAAACATAACAACCTATAACATGGGAAAACTGACAATACAGACATCAGAAGAATTATCAGTTATGTACCAGTTTAACATATGGGGCAATTTTGTTCCATTTTATAAAAGTACATTATAGTTATTCGTTGAATTTTACCATAGCTTTTTATCAGACATGTTTGCACCTTCCTGTGATCTAACTTAGAACCATGTTTCTCATTAGAGAAGAATTGCGGGGTAGAGAGTATCCTAGCAAAAGGGCATATTCCTAAATTAGAGTTGGGATTTAAAAAAAACACCATTCAAGCCATGTTCAGCTCATTATTTTGTCAGAAAAAGGGTAATTTATAGTTCTGGATGATAATTTGAAGACAGACTATATAGACGTACTGTCAGCAGGCCAAATGACAAATAGGAAAACCCACAAATCCTTCAGGCAAATTTAGCTGATGCTGTTCTACTGTGAGTATTCCAATAGAAAAGAAGGGTTGGTTTGGAGAGAAAGCTAAATTTAGGGTTGTTTATATCTGTCCATTCACTATCTCGTGCCTGTTATCACACAGTTTATGGAGTGTCCTGTGGCACAACTTGCACTTGAAAGCCTGCAGTTCATGGCAGCAAAGGATTGGCACACAGAGATAAGGGCTGAGGAGCATGTTCCTGCTCCCAAGCTGCTCTCTGCTGGTGCCATTCCGGTGCAGGTGTATCAGGAAGATTAGCTCTGGCTGGCTAATTAGGAGAAAAAAACCCCAGAGGCTTGATTTGAACTCCTTCAAAGCCTTTTAGAATTTTCTCCTGAACAACCATTTAGACTAAAATGACAGCTAGTCTAGCACAATTTCTTTCCTCCTCTCAACGAGCAGGCATTTCCTAAATAACTCTTGTATTTTGTTCCTTCTTAGTTTTCTCTGTAGTGCTTCTCTGCCTTCTTAAATTTCTGTGCACGACTTCTTTGCCACCTTTCTGCACAGAAAGAGTCTCTTACCTGAGACACTGTTTTCCATTGGACAGGCTTTTTAAAGAGAAAAATCAAGCTGCACCTTACAAGAGATAAACCATTCACAGTCTTTGGCTGGAATTTACCAGGAGGTCATATTCATTCTTATTTGTAAAGTTCCCTTTTGCTCCCCTCTCCATCAGAGACAGAGTCAGCAAACATCTACTCAGATGTTCTCTGCCTCTAAATCAGACTCATTCAAAATGAAACAGTTGCTTTGGGAAAGGCATCTTCTGTTGGAACATGGCAAAAAAGTGCTGTGAGAATGGACCTGTATAGCTAATACTGCCAGAGCTTTCTAGGAAGTGTTTGTGCTACATAATGAGTTCTGAGAGTTTCAAAGGAATGTTATTCTGATGTGCCTCATTTGTCAAGAGGGTTTTGAGTTCTGTGGACTAGCGACTACCATTCTTGTGTAGTCAGCTTGTTAAGGCCACAGAAATAAATTAATTTTAATAATAATAATAAATAATAATAATAAATTAATTAAGAAAGTTTCTGTCAGCCCTGACATGATCACAGGATCGCAGAATCACTGAGGCTGGAAAACACTTCCAAGATCATTGAGTCCAACCTCTGACTGAACACCACCACCTTGCCATCTAGACCATGGCACTGAGTATCATGTCTAGTTGTTTCTGAACACCTCCAGGAATGATGACTCCATCACCTCCCTGGGCAACCTCTTCAATGTCTGATAGTCCCTTCCATGAAGAAATTCTTTCTGCTGTCCAACCCAAGCCTCCCCTGGCACAGCTTGAGGCTATGTCCTCTTGTGCTCAACCCTTCACAGCTATGGGGTAGCAGGTACTGGGGAAGAGTCCTCATCATATCTTTGTCTTGGATTTTTCATCATACCATAGCATTTATTACAAGAGTTTCAGTGCTAACATAGCCTACAGGCTTCATGGTGTATTTACTGCATTTTCACTTACTTGTAAAGCCTGAGGGTAGGAAAAAACCCCCTTCATCCAAAGAAATAAGTGAAAACTCAAGGGGACTGTACATTTTGGAGAAAGTAAATGACAGAAAAACCCCACAATCATAACAAATCCTAGCTCTAGTAAAAGAATTTCACAATTTATTTACTGCATTGTGTGGGCTGCTTTGGGGGAAAGTGAGATATGCTAACAGCTAAATCTAGGTTCACAAAAGTAGGCTGCTGTCTCTTTACCCACCTTAGTCCACCACTTACACACAATGAGTCTGAACTGATTTCGATTTAGCTGACTTTGATTTCTTAACAATTTACATTCTGATGTTGAGTCTATATAAAACAGTGCAGAGAAATTCAAATCAGCCTTTCATCTACCACTTGCAACACTTTTGCATTGACACAATACCCACTCAGGTTTAGAAGCCCAGTTCTCATTGTGCTGTATTTTACCTTAGGTTTGTGCTGTCAAGCATCAAGGTTGTTTCCTATGGATAGAGCCACCTAATTATTGGCACAGCCCCACAGACCAAAGCCCTCATATTGCAGTCCTAAAGAGAACTCTCAGAGCAGGAGTTCCCCCTCCTTTGATCATCTTGGTGAAGCTTTTCAGCTTCATCTACCACATTCACATGGTCTGACTGAGATATAACTTCATGATTTGAAACATGATACAGGTTTGAGGTCACATCTGCCACAACTCATCTGAGTTTTCTTACCTGAGTTTTGATTTCTTTTTCTTTCCCTCTCACACAGACACCACAAGTAAGACTTGGCTCCAGTTTCTGACAGATTATCTGTTTAAATGAAGCCTGGCCCCTTCTGGTGTATGCTGCTCTCCAGTCAGCATGCTTTTGAGAAACTCTCCACTATCAGATAAATTTGCCCTTTGCATTTTATAAGGATAGTGGATGTCTGAAAACAAGGGGAAAGTGGGGCTAGGTGAGCATTCCCATCAGTTGTTTTGTGGTGCTTAAATCCCAAATAAATCTGAGAACCTGAATGACAACAAAGCAAGAGAAACTTTTGTGCTTCTTTACATTTAAAACTCCTCACATTTATCTGGTAAAGACTCTTGGAATACTTTTATAAGAAACAAAGCTCATATTAAAATGTAATAAGAACAGTGATCCTTTTCTATTGGAAGGAGATTGTATCTTCAGAAATAATTTTGCTGCATAAGATTGTTGGGATGAGTTTTGGCTAGTATTCAAGTTTCACAGATGACAGGTAAATGAGCAGAGGGAAATAAAAAAAACAAACCAAACCAAAAGCCCTCAACATAGTTTTCTCTATCTTCCTCATATATTTGTCTTGTAGAGTTCTGATGGCTGAAAAACCCTTGTGATGAAAAAGGGAGAAAATTGGTTTTTGTACTCAAATAGTCACCACTGAAGTCTGGAGAACAGGCAGGCTCTACTCCCACATCAGAATTTGATTTGCTCTGCAAATTAATTTAGTACTTAGCCATATGACAAGCAATACAAGCCAGGATATACTGAGCCAGAGCCTAATCCCAGAAGTGGCTGAGCAATCCCAAATTCCACTTTTAGATGCAGTCAGAACTCAAAGTATCCTGCTAATTACAGGTCTCTTTAGAGGTCTGTAAATAAGCTGTCAGCTCTCAAAGCCCTCATGGAGCTCTGGGTTCCTGTGTCTAGGCAGAATTTGATATCAAGGTGGATCCAAATTAAATTACATACACTGCTGTACATAAAATAAAGTAGACCTGTGGGTTTTTTTAGTTATTCAATGCAGAACAATTACAAATCCTGTATTCTTCCACTACTAGATGCTTCTTTGTTTACTCTGCTAGGATAGTCATACCTGGATGAAGGAGCAATTCTCTCCATGCTAGTGAGGATGTTAGTGCTCTTTTTAAGGTAGTATCCACATGTTCTACTACCCTGTTGAAATTTCTAGGCAAGCAGCTTCAGCAATACTTCCAACTGATGGCAGCATTAAATTTCTACCTCTGTGCATCTCCTCCTCTTGCCTCCAGAAATGCCAGCTTAATTTATTCTATGAGTATTCATAATTGAATGAAATATCCCTGTGATCTGATCCCTGAGAGTGATTCAGCACTGGCCACACTGCCTTCTCCTGCAGGCGTAATACCATCAGGTTTGAAGCCTGATCAAAAAGGGTGAAGCAGACTAAGGAAGGAGGATGTATTTCTCCTACAGCAAAGAAAATTTAAGGAAAATTAAATTATTTTAAAAAAACCCTCACAGTCTTAAGGTGTTTTCATTTAGTTTCTTAGGTATATCTGCAGTTTTTCTGATCATATTGGGCAGTATTATGAAATAATGCTACTCTTGGGGCGAAGAAGCACTTCTAGGTGGCTCATAACTCCTAGAGGTAAAATGAGCATTAATAAGGGAGGTGGTTTTAGTATAACCATAATGGGAAGATACCACATACTAAGCAGAAAACTAAACAAAATATGAAGTCTAGAAAAGGAGAAGAAAGCAAGAAGATACAATAATAAATAAATTAGCACATTTAGTAACAAAGGATAAAAAGAATGGTGAACAACCTTTGTTTCTTCCTTGAGACGGGTTTTCACCTAGAAAGACAAAATTCATGCCCAATTGTGAGCCATTATGCAGTAGCAATATACAAATCTAGGCTTTTCTACAAGAAGAGATATATACATTTCATGTAACGAGAAGCCTTGTCATTAATAAGATGATAAAAGAGAGAAATATTGCGCATTTCCTCAGTTTTTAACACTTCTGGGGAGAATGGATACTAGGTTACTCCAGTAAGAACAGTACAGTTGGGAAATCTTATACTTTTAAGTGGTATGAACTGCATTGGCTTACTATCCTATCTATATAGGCATATGTATTTGTGTATATACATGCATATACACCCAAATTTTCTAACTCAGGCCTTAATTTGTTTTCCAAGAGAGATTTAGGAAAACATTAGATTTGCCAAAAAAGGCAAAAGTCAGTCAGTATTTAGAAAAAATAAGTTTCCAACAAAAGACAGTACTATGTTGCCAATATGGCCTCTGAAATGGGCGTAGACTGTAACTCACTGAGATATTAAATACCTGACAGTTTCGTTGATAAAAAGTTCAGGTCGTATTATAAGCAAAACAGTAGATTCAGTAATTGCTGCCACTTGCATTAATCACAGTAAGCAGATGATTTATGGATGACTGAAGAACTCAAGCAATTTAAAAGAAATAAGTTTTCAAGAATAGACCATAATTTACAGTGAAAGGTACTATTTAAATTCAGTCAGAATAACACTTTCATTGACAATGTGTAGCCCACGTCATTCCTCCCCTCCCACTGCAAAACAATTCTTTTAATTCATAACTTACTGTTTATAATCTTTCCCTATGTCTGTGATGCTTCACCTCTGAACTGACATCCACTCTCAAGTTTTCATTTCCAGAAAGGTTGCTCAGCTGCATGGTTCATGTCAGAAGCAGGATAAACTCCACCTCTGTTGTTGTTTCCCTCATCTACATGTCCTGTGTATGTATTCAGTAACAGCTGCCCCGGAAGCTGCAGGGGAAATAACACCCACAGCTGGTGTGACAATCCATTTAGATCATACTAGATCATCATCAGTCTCAGATGAATCTCCTATGAACTGGAGGAGAGGTCATTTCACCATTCAGATCACTCTCTGTCCTGTAGGGAGCAGTTGACCCTGCCCAGTGGAAGGAGAGCTGATGTAGGTGCTGCCCTTCAGAAATACCAAAGAAAGCCAGAGCAAAGAATCAATCAAAACAAACTACAATGAGGATTAGTAGCCTGGCACTGTGGTCTTCCAGGCAAGAGTTATAATTTATCTGATGTCCCTGGCACAAAGTGAAGTTTTCACTCATGTAAAAGCTCTCAGCATGAGCTTTTTTCCAGTGTATCTTCAGTTCTCCCTATTGTTTTGTTCCCTTGGCAGCATATTTATTCTTTCTCATGTTCACAGAGGTGTTTCTTCAATTCCAGGGAGCATGTATTAATATTTCAAAACTCTTTCAGAAATAATACTGATTAAAAATTTGATTAAGCTTTTCCAGTGCTGGAAAGAGTTCAGGGAATTTGCATGCTTCAGTGGTTTCTTCTTTCTCCTATTTATTTTTCATTTCGTTGAAACTGTAATAATTTGTAATAAATAAGGGATTTTTTCAATTACAGTTTCAACTTTGAATTATGTTTCAGACTACTTCAACTGCACTAGCACTCTCATTTCTAGATGTGGTAAAGAGAACAAGGAAAGCATGACAGAAGTGACTTTTGGAAATATTATTGCTCTGCATGAAAATTAGGGGGAATGTGCCCCTTATTTAAGGTCAGAGATACAGATCTGCTTACAGATCATAACACAGTTCTGTCATGAGACATGAGGACCTGAGCACCTCAGAGTCCCCAGAAAGCAGAGCTGGTTTTAGTCTGATAACAGCCGTGGAAAGGTCACCAAAGAGCAAATTTTGGGTTCAGTGGTTCTATCCTTATACACACTTTGACTATCACCCTTTTACATAGACAGTGGGAAGAGCAGCAGCTGTTACTGGATGTGAGGATATCCACAAAAGTAAAGCAGAACAGCTTCCAAATGGGCAATTCTTCCCAAATGAGAAAGTGCCATTAAAAAATTGAAAAAGTACACCAGAAAAACTGTGTGTGCATATTTGGAGCTTATTTGGAAAAGTGACATTAAATTTGATTGATTAAAGACTCTGCTACATCTGAAATGAAGCTTTCTATATCGTGTAATTAATGTATGCTTGAACTGTAATGTTGAGCCATCCAAAAAGTAATTCCAAGGGTAAAACCAGGACAGTGGAATTCCGTCAGGTCCAGATGTTCTATATGTTCTATATGCAGTTACAGACCTCTTGGATAGATCGCTAATTCTTAGTAAGATAATCTTTAATTTTTTAAATCATTTATTATTAAAATCAGATTTTAGAAGCCTGTTATTGTTAGAAGAAAATCTGCAAATACTTGTACCTGCAAATTGAGTGTATTTATACATGTATTCTTTGTATAGAGAATATAAAATACAGAATGTTTTGGAGTAGCTGCCTTAATGCTATTTTCTTATTTCTCCAGCTTTTTTACCAGGTTCAAGGAGATATGTGTTTGAAGATAATTGAAAACGGGAAACAAAAAGACGTTGTCATCCGAGAAGGGGAGGTAAAACAGGATTGTTTTTCTGTTATAGTTGTACATAAGTATGTTAATTGAATGTTTTATGTGATATTTAGAAACCAGCTTATCCCTGCAAGAGATGTGCAAGAGATGGCATCAGGATTTATTTAAAAAAAAAAAAAAAAAAAAAAAAGCTTGAATGGAGTATAGAAAATTTCAAGTAAATAATAGGAAAGTACAAAAAACTGTTCAACATTTGACTGTTTCAATAACAGATAAAAACCCCTCTGAATAACTGGGGTACCTATTCAGATAGTCAAGAACATACTGGAAGAAGTTCTTACTCCCCTGCATTGCATGGGATCTGCCATGTGAATTCAGTTGGATCAGTCGTTTATTTACACCTTGCCAGGTACATGCCGCTCACCCACCCGCACACGCCATTAAGCAAACTGTCTAAACTGAGGAATTTAAATGATTCATGTATTTTCAGCCACCTTTGGTCCTCGCAGCTAGCCCTTCCAACCATCACAGTAGGACAGCTTCAAAAGAGCTGTTTATGAATAAAGTGTATCCAATTTTTCCTTAAAGTAGTACACTTGGTAAAGCATAGATTGCAGTGCTTTTACTGAGAGCATGAATAGATACTTGCTGTTACTATGAGTTAGATGTACTACAACTGCCACTCATGGTTATTGACACAAGCTTGGACTGCACTCAAGTCTTTGAAAGGATTATTAGGTCTGGTGGAGACAACCTTTAAAATGGAAGACATGTTAAACCCAATAGCTTAATGTCACTGAAAGCATTACCACTTTTTCAATGAAGAAACAGAACCATGGATGAGGTTCTGGTATTACACTTCACACTGCAGGTGTACACCCAGCTGAGATCTCAGCATGTAAGAGAAGCACTAATGAAAAGGAGCTCACAATAACTTGGTGGAAAGACTGACACTAGTACTGCTGAGGCACTGTCATTAGCTCTGTTTTGTAGACAGAGAAACTGTAATGACTGCCCAGCCTTAGCAAAAACATCTGTACTGGTGAATGATACAGGCTTACCAACTTGCTGCACAGGTAGCTGCTAGGAAAGGGTTTATTCTCAAGCTTCAGAAATAGACTTCTCTTAACCACATGTTGCCTATTCACTTTGTCACTTGCATGAGTAAATAGCCCCTCGGATTTGTTAATTATTTCCAGAGGGAATAGCACTCCTCATCATGCAATCAAAAGTGCTCACTGTGTTGGGAGGATACATGTGGCTGATTAGACATTTTATTGAGCAAACAAAACACCTGCTTTTTTATTTCCATTTCAATTACTCAGAAATTGCAGTAAGTTTATAAATTTCAGATGAGTAATTGGTTAGATTTTCATTTCAGTTGTGTCTAGCAATGATGATCAAACCAGGAGGAGAGAAGTTGACTGCCATCAAGGCAGTGCTGATTGCAGTCACTGTGTCATCATTCACAGAGAAAGCAGGAAACAGTGTTTGCAGGGCTGTGGGTGCCACAGTGGATGCAGCTGCAAAGGAGCAACACGGGACCAACAAAAATTAGGGGAGAAGTGGGGCAAGGAGCAGAAGATTTTGCAGGTTGAGGGGTAGGAAAAGGACAGTGCAAAAAACGAAGACTTCCTGACACTGACACTTTCTTATTTCTTTTAACAGATGTTCCTGCTACCTGCCAGGATACCTCATTCTCCTCAGAGATATGAAAACACTGTGGGTCTTGTGGTTGAGAGGGAAAGATTAAAAACAGAAATTGACGGGCTAAGGTGAAGTATAAACTATTGAGTAATCTGTTAGAATTCATAATATAAACTAATTTCTCATATCAATACAATGCTGTGTTTTAATTTCCTGATAATTTATCAGATTCATCCTAGCAGTTTTGTAGTAATTCCATCCACACATCTATTTATCTATACACACATAAACAGAGATGTCATTTAGCATTTGCTTTAGTTAAACAAGGACCATTATGAAATTTCTTAAATACATGTTATGGTTATAGGAATCTACTTATGAAGACAATACCTACTGCTATTGTCTTAAGTTTTAAAAAAGATCTCAGAGCTCTCTAACAACCCAAATAAAAAAGATTTTTTTTATCAGTTCTGGCAAGCAGAATATTAATTCCTTTGTAAGCACTGAAAGCAAAAAGATGAAGAGCAGCTTTCTTGTCAAGTGTGTGGGAAGCTGGAAACAAAATCAATTTTCTCATTAGTCCCTCTGCATTGTACACACCTCTGCCTAGGTTTTATTGCCTTTTAAGAAAAACATCTTCATGTAAGTGAGTGGTTTGCTTTGTATTCTGGATGGAGCAGGACTAAGATTTGTCTTGCGTCCATACAGAATTCACAAGTCTAAGAGGGAAAGTCACAACAATATAATGTTAGCCAATCTAGAAAAGCTGTCTTAGTATTAATTAGAGATGACAGACCAAGCAGAATTTATAGCTGTTCATAAAACCCATACAGATTTAAAACTGCAGTGATATCTGTAAAGGGTGTTCCTGTCCCTTCACCTATAGTTTTGATTGTTGCATGGGTAGTGTCACAGCAGGAAGATTGCAAGTATGCAGAGCTAGAAAGACATACTTTTTCACTCAAAGAGGAAAGGCTACAGAAAGAAACTAAGAAAGGGACCATTCAAGAAAAGAAACCCACATGATTAAATTGCAAGCGAAAAACACCAGTTCATTTAAAATATTTTTTACCTATGCACTTGTCTCTTTTTTTGCTTTTATTGCAGATCTGTAGATTGTGTAGACTTACATTATTTAAAAGATACTTTGAGCTAAAAAAAATTGGCCAGTGATTAAGATAAAAATGTTTATTATTAATGTAAAAAAAAGAACTTAAATAGTAAAGTAAATTTTACTTAAAATAAAGCAACCTACCCTGTGAAGTCTGTGAATGGTATGAGAGAGAAAAATGCTGAATGCTTTTTTAGGGATCCAGGCTGATCTAGAGATTTGCACTCCAATATAGGCATGGTCATGTGGAGAAGCTAAACTAAAAGCTACCTTATGGCTTGCAGGTGGAAATTAACACATCCTCAATTCAAAATACCTAATCAGATGCCTGAAAAGATATCAGAGGTTTTTAGTGCCCTTGTTTTCACACTGATGTGGTGAATAAAGACGCTTGAAGTTTTGGAAGTGAACAATCTTGTCATGCTTTTGAACCTACATTCCCTCTGTGTGCTCCTGGGACAGAAGGGAATTTACAACCTGAACCTCTAATGTTCTTATACTTTTTTCAATACCAGCCACCTGCAGCAAAGATTGCACCAGAGGAAATCATAATGCACTTTGAAGTATGCTGACTCAAGGTCTAATACTTGTTACTGTTCCATTATTTATCATGTCTACAAACCTTAGTCATAAATCAGAGTCCCCAGTGTGCTGATTACTGCACAAGTGAAGGATAAGTAGCGTGCCCCAGTGTTCCAGCCTAAGTAATGATTTACATGTCTTGTGCTATGGGAAAAAATGATCTAGCTAATCTTAATTCTATAGCAAATAAGTACAAAACCAAATAAGTTTCATATTAGTCATAATGTTGGACAGTTTGTTTGTACCAAAAAAGACATTTTTAGCATCTCCCTTCTCTGTAGATTGTCTGTGTTCAGAATTTGTGCTGCTAGCACAGGTTTTTCTATGTTGGAGGTATAGATTGCCATCTCAGTCAGTTGAAGTACTGTTACTTTCTTCAGTGTATCCTCTTTTTGAAAAACTTGAGAAGCCTAGGAGCTCTTGGATAATTTCTGGACAATATGTGTATAGATACATATGACAGACATGAACATACAGATATGCGCAGGATAATTACATAAGTTTTGATTTCCTCTTCAAACAAACATTCCAGTAACTTTGACCAAAAAGACGCACAGAACCTTTGTAAAAACATTGACAATATAAGTGACAGGACTGGAACATCATCCCTTGCCAGTCCATGCAGTCTTAAAAATCTGAGCGTAAAATCTGTATTTGCTGTTCCATAGATTGATTCCATACAGCAACCTTGACGTTTTGACCTCACCAAAATTTATTTATTTGTTAAGACAAAAATTTAATGCAAGTAAAGCACTAAATTCCTCTTCAGAGGGGTGACTCAAACACTTCCCAAATCTGTCTAGCTGAAAACCATCTATTTTTCACAAACAAGTCCATAAGCCACCTTGTTTTCTTATCAGCCCATGCATGGGCATTAAGCAAGCTGACTCTGTCAAATATGGGTATTTCTGTCATAGCTGCATGGAAGCAGTTACTGGAAATGGTATTTGGATCTAGGGGGTTTTTTTGCAGTAACTACATTCAAGGTGAAGGTAATTGGTCCCAAGAGATTATGGCAGCAGTCATTTCCAGGATGACATAGGGAAAGGTTGCTGAAGGAATTTGGTGACTTATCTGTGATTGATCAACAGAACTACAAGGCACTCCACAGGAGTTTGAGCACCCCACCCACCAAGTCACCTAACCAGGGAAATAGAAAGCTTTCCCAAATAACTATTCCTCAGAATGAAGTACACCAGGCTTGACAATAAGTTGCTTTTGAACAACAACAAGTAGCTATTTTCTTCAAAAGACTGAAACTGCTTGATCAGTTAGGTAATAAAAGGATTGACTAATGTGTTTACTTTATCAGATACTATGTTGGAGAATCAACTAATGTCCTCTTTGAAAAATGGTTTCACTGTGAAGATCTCGGCACTCAGCTTATACCAATAATTCAAGAGTAAGCTTTTTTCTTTGTAATTTTTTAAAAAATTTGAAATTGTATTGTAGATCTTCGTCAGTCTGTGGCTTATGTCATTAATTTGCAATTTATGCTGCATTTTACATAGACATGTCAAAAGTTAATTGTTGCTCTATAAATTTTTAATCATGTCTTGTATGCCCTGAATTCATCAAATCAGATTAAAAAAAAATGAGAAATCAAGTATTTCACATCTGAAACACACTTTTTGAGCCAGTAAACTTAGTAGCACACTGCTTCTAAATGCAAAAAGATTTGAGTGAAAAATTAACACTCATTAATTCTAGGTTTTCAAAGTAAAGCAGTAAACTGCTTTAAGGCTACTTTCACTCTTGCTTTAATCTAAATACTTCTAATTGATATTATGTATGCATGATCAGGACTGTGGCAAATTTGGTAGAGAGCTACTTTCTAGGAAACATCTGAATGTCATTAACTAATCAGTTTGTTAAATGGTTACGAGAGGTGAACAAGGGAAGTGTTTAGTTACATTAATCTTGTAGGACTTTCAGACAAATCCTCTGTCAGTAAAGTAGGTATAGTCTTGCATACATGTGATAGTAGCTGAGGATTTGGTGCATCCATTATCAGCACAAAACTTACTGGCCAGTATTACTGCCTAGTCTTTGTTTACCTACAGAACATGACTTTTTTAATCCGTTTAAATGTTCATTATTCCAGGTTTTTCAATTCAACGCAATATAAAACTGGAAAACCAAACCCAGGTAATGCAAATTAATTTCAGTATTAGAGCTATTGCTGATTGAAGAGCAATGATTCTCACCACATAAAATAAGTATCTGTTTTTCTTTCTGATTGTTTAAATTAAACTTACTTTGGGAAGTAATTCCTTTCATTACCCCAACCGCAAGGAAATTCCATATACGTGATTACCAACAGCAGCTTGTTTGGTCATGTGATGCCATCATAACCACCTATCAGGTAACTATACTAGTGTGAAATCTCTATCCTTCCATGCCTTTCAAGTTTTATACTAACAAAATTTCACTTCTGACAGCACATAATGAGATTTTTGCAAGTAGAATTAATACACTTTATACCTACTGGTACTCCTTTACCTATAAGTATAAACTGTGATCTACTTTTGGGAAACCTAGAGAAAGCCCAATGATTTTAGTTTCCATAGGGTCTGATCTGTTTGACATTTTATTTCCATGCTGTCTTGCTGCATTTTTTATTTTGTCTCTGCTGTGGATAGTGACGGCAAATTCCACACTGGAACAGACACTCCAGTTGGATTTCCATTTAAATCTGTTTGAAAGAGACATAGAACAGAGAACGGGACTTCTAGAAAGCAAAGTTTTTCGTTTTAGCCTTAGGAACCAGACCTCTCAAACATAATGGCTGCTTTCTGCGTGGCAACAAAAGCCTCAATTGCAAGGATATTGCAACAGCACCTTCAGTGGGAAATTTGTTTTGCTGAAATCTTACAATCCTTCTGGCCCACAGCTTTAAAAGAGCACCCAGCATGTGCATGATCCATTGCTATTGATTAACATAAACTATGCTGGAAATACCACCCTTATGTCTTAATTATGTACAAAAGACCACACTATTACAACTATTTCTGTATCTGCAGGCACTATAAACTATTTGGAAGGGCTTTAGTTAGGTGCAACCTGGTCAGTTCTTCTGCAAGAACTACCTGGAAAGTCTCCATGATGTTACCAAGTTCTTAATTGACACATGAAAAATCATCATAAGAACAACAGCAGAAGCTGCCTGTGTAAGCTCCAGGAAAGCCTGAGATTCCTCTCTGGAGAGTTCCTACACCAGTAAGCCAAACGCTAACCAGTTCAGTCAATCCCACTGCTCAGCTAAGTTTGTTCTTTCAAATCTCTCTGCTGTCTCATCTGTGCTGGCAACTGAGAGACATCCTGCATCAACCAAGAAATGTGTGTATGGCTCAGGTGCACTGCACCCAGCTATGCTACTCTTGATCTCATGACCAACTTGCATGTCACCCTCCAGTCACACTCAAAGTTGAATTCCATAGCTCTTGTCACAAGACAAATTTTTAGTTTCACCTCTCTAAAAGGTTTTTGGAACCAGATGTCCTTAATCTCCACATCAATTCCTAAATATCTTAAGATGATTGTTATGAGTTACTCTAAGAGAGACAAAAGTTCCAGTGAAGCATTATTTCCACATCTATCCCATTTCTCAACTTGATAGTCACCATAAAAAAGTCACTGTTTGCCATCTCAATCAATAACAGAACTAAGATCTTACTCAAATCCGAAAATTGGGTTAAGTGGTTTTTTGCATGAACATCAGCTTTTTTAAAATACTTACTTCAACATTGTCACCAACATGAAGTTAAGAGAAAAGTCTCCTGTATGGGATAGCAACCTTAAAGCCCTTGTAATTAGAAGATGGTATAATCAGAAACCCTGCCTGAAAACTTTGCTGCTGAACCAGCTTTAGGCATTGGTTCTTTGACAGAATGAGGAATGTGATTCTCACGGAAAGGCTTCATGTTTCTTATGAATAAAATGAGGTAGTCTCCAAGATCTTACTTTTATTTCTATGCACTATCAAAATCTGTTTTAGTCTGAGCATGTCACCTGTGTTTGGGTGTTGGTGGTTTGGTTTGTTTGAGGACGTTTTTTGCATGAAATATGTGAGGGCTAGGTAGCACACGTACTGCCTCACTGTGTTTTCATACAGTGTTTAGCAGAGGAAATATAATTTCAGATGAAGCCTCTAGATGCTGCTGTAATAAAAAAAATACCATATCACACATAATATCCTTGTTCAATACAGTGATTTCCAATAAGCATCCCTCACCAGGCGAAGAATTTAAATGCCAGTAACAAATTAATAATATCAGGGTAGAAACAAAATAACATAAAAAATTTATATTGTTAATATTTTTGCAGAAGATTAGAGATAAAGAACAAACCTGACAATCAGTCAGAAGCTACAGTATATCCTGACACTTTTTTTTTTAAAACAAGTAATTCTGAGAAACTGTTATTGATAAATCCAGTACAGAAGCTCTTTTCTTGTAATTTATCTGACAAATTTTCAGCCTGGGGAACAGCTCCCTTTTTCCAGTTTTCAGGGTTTGTGGACAATAACTAACCCAACATCTCCGTGATATCTTATGCATGAGGAAAATACCCCACATTTTAGTTACAAAAATTTTAGTTTATAGCTCCTGTAACTGTGAGACTGACAGTGTTAAAAACAAACAAACAAACAAACAAACACCAAAAACAAAACAAAGAAAAACCCCAAACCCACAACAGTTTGAGATAGAATAAACTAGTAATATGTTCACTCTGAAGGCATATCCAGCTGGTATAAAAATAATGCTTTGGATTTATTCCCTCAGCAGCTCTCTTTTCTTTTTTGTTTTTTCTTTCAAGAAGTGGAGTTCAGCATGACATTTGTAACATATAACAAGCTACCACCAGTTGCCATGATGTGTCACTCAATACATAGCTCAACATCATTTGAGCTGGCTGATGCAGAGGATGGAGTTTCAGCCTTTTTCTTTTTAGTTTCTCTTCTGAAAATCCAGAATTACCTCAATTTAAAAGTGCCAGCTGAAGCACTCTCAGGTTCCTCTCTACATAAGCCTGAACTGGTGCTTCATCTTCCTAGAGAGAAATGGAATAAAATTGAGGAAATCATCTTCAAAGAAATCCTTGATTGCAGCTCACTCATAGAGGAAAGCTGTAAATGGAATCAATCAAGCTCCAATGGCTTTTGAAAAAACACCACATAAGAAGAAAAAGAAAAAAACCAAACAAAACCACCCACCTAAGTCCAGACTTTTCTTGATTTATTTACGGTTTCTGGCTTAGCCAATAGCAGGGAAAGTCCCTCTGAAAGCAGAGGGAATAAAAATATGTTGAAAGCAATCAGAATATATGAAGACACAGCAGAAGAGGGACTCAAATACCACCAGGAAAAATATAATCAGAAATATATATTGCATGCAATCCTACTTGAGGCATCCTCCCTGGAATTGTTTTGTATTTTATTACTAGACTCTTTTGTTTCCATGTGCAGAAATAAGGTCTGAGAATACTCTCTCCTCTTTTTATCAAAAAGAGTGAATATATTTAGGATATAGGCAACACGGGGAACTCTCAAGATGGGTTGATTTGGGTTATTTTTCATTTTTTTTGACATGAGGAATCATAGTTATCAAAACAAGTCTTGCTACTTTCAGCTGAATCAGCCTGAGAGCAAGATTATCCCAATGTATCTATTTCATCCCCCTTTTCTAGGAGGACAAGAGACAGTTCAGACAGAGAAACGTCTGTTCTAATAAACAGTGATGGCTAAATAGTCTTTACAGAAGTAACCAGAAGCTCAAAAACTTTTCCTGCCATGCCTGATATAGTCCAGACTTCTTTTAGGAGCAATTTGATAGGGAAAACACAGCAAGAATTTTTTTTTCCCTAAGTTAGGTGTGTTTCAAAATGAACCTCATGAACATTAATGGTGTAGGTAGAATGTCAGGTTTTTGTTTCTCCAAAATAATCTACATCTAATTATCAATGAAATTTTATTTCCCAGACAAGCTTTAATAGAAAAAATAATCCTGTAGGGACTTCCTAGCAAAATTTTCATTGATTTTTGGTGTATCTAGGGTGATTTACAGTCTAGATCAAGAATCTAGTTAGTATAGTTAGAATACAGAGCACTTTTATGTTTGTGACTCAGAACAAACAAAACCTAAGGAATTGAATGAGCATGAAAAATTAGGTCTTTTCTCCAGTCAGTGAAGCAGGGCTTATCATATAGCCAAGGCCTGCTCTGTAAATGTTTTGTGGTCTCAGCAGTGCTGTTAAACAAGTTCTAAGGGTAAGCTCAGCACTATAAAAATCGGCTTCTGTAGGGTCATCCTCTGTAGCTAATCCAGTGAAGTTCCATAGACAGTATTTGCTGCTCAGTCTTGTTTCAGTGATATATATATAAAAAAGCAGATCTTTATTCTTCTATTTTTTTTCTTCTTTTCAGTTAACTGGCTAGTGAGCAATGTTAATTCAATTAAAACTACTTCATAAAACTAAAAACATGAAGGAAGAAATTCTATCTGCATTTGCACTTGGGCAAATACAGGGCCATGCTTTTGAACTTTAAATAACTGTACAAATATTTGTGACTTTAGAATTATTTCAATGTGCTTAAAAGAGATATTGTATTTGTGGGTTTTTTTTCAAATAAGAATGCTAATTTTGAATGCTTTATTTGCTATGTATCTGTTTAAAAAATTGACTATTTGGTTCTCTTTACTCTCATCTTGAAGGACTTCCAACACATCTAAATGGATCATTCCTTCTCTTCTATAACATGGTACTTCTTTCTGCTCTGAGTACTTGTATTTTTTAAAAAAACAGCATATGAGCATTTAGATATTAAGAACTATCCAGTTAAGGACTAACCAATACAGAGACTTAATAAACTGTCAAGACCCATCAAAATTGTACAGTTTCCCACAATACTATCTCTGTCACTTTTATCGACAATGCGAATCTTCTTTTCTGTATCATCCTCATTGCTCTCCTCTGGCAAAGATGACCATATAAACACACTATTCATCTTTAGCCTGTCGTATGTAGATCCTTTAAGTAACTTCCAAGTCATGTTTATATCTTTCTTGAAGCTGCACCTAAACTGCAAGGGATATGTAGGTGGAAGAAGGGGGTAGAGCCATATAATATAACCCTTCAATTCTTATAAGCATGTTACCTCTCACTGGTTTCATCTATTTCCCCTCCTCTCATATTGAAATGCTTTCTACTTTACACCAGTCCCTAATGAGTACAGAGCTCATAATGAAAATGAACTACTTAGACAGACCAACCTAAGTTGGTGAACAACTCATCCAAAACCTAGGACTGCAGGCTGCACATTCTGTGGAAACAAAAGGTTGATTAGGTTCCCAGAGCTGCTAAAGGCAACACCAAAAAATCCCCCAAGAAAGTCTTCAGGAAGAAATCTGCTTCTCCCACAATATTCTCAAGTGACTCTCCTCATGGAGGGGCAGAACATGAACTGGACGCTCTGGGAGGCCTCCTAATGCTTCACCACGTGAACCAAGCCACTACTGACATATATATACCTATAGTGCCTAATATACATGATAAACCTATCAGGGAAATAGGAAGAAATGCCCTATAGAGTTGTTATCCTTTCTGTTCAGACTTTTGTAAAGAAAAAAAAAAAAATAGGAGTTATAAAGCTCAGCAGTTTCACAGCAGGTATGTCCTTCTCTAATAAAGAAGCTTCTTTCTTCCTTACATTCTTAAATGCTCCCCAGACAGCAACATTTGATACAGAAAACTCACTAATGGAGTTTGTCTGACATTTTCACTAGTGTTTCTAAGGCTATTTAGTGGTAATAGCTCACACATGCTGTAAAAATCCTTCTCTCACCAATAGAGTGAGGTCTCTACTCTTGTTATAATGAAATATCCTATTCCTATTCTATGGAAGCTGAAGTTACATACAAAGAGGATTAATGAAAGGCCCTGAGTTATAAAAGGCAGATTCAGAAACAGAATTAAGATTCTTTATTTTAGGATGGGATAAGTGGACAGCATTTCTCAATACATTTTGTCATTCTTAATTACAATAACATAGGTAGATCATGAAAAGCCTTTAAAAATAATTATGGCCTAAACAGTGACTTTTTGTGGTTTGATTTATTCCTTTCGTCCTGGCTGATGATACCTCCTTTTGAAAAAGCTGTATTTCTTTATTACGAAAATATTTTTCAAAGCTTTCCTCATCAAACTTTTTAGTTTCAATTAGGAAAAAAAAAGGTTGTTCAGTTTCCAGCATAGATTTAATGACACCAAGAAAAATGTGCCTAGAAATACTAGAAATAATTACACGGACAAGTCATAAATTAGTAGTCATGCCAATTCTCAGGGAATACTACCAAAAAAAAAAAAAAATACAGTTACATAGGGAAATATATGATTGCACCAAGTGAGTGCTCTATTTTCAACTAAATGCTTCTGCATCTATATTCCACGACAGGGAAATGAACCCTCAAAGTAATCACTCTCAGTGCTTTCACTCTGGATTTTTATATGGACTTGGCTAACTACTTGTTCTTTCAAACCCAGGTGTCTGAAATTATGTCCCTCATTTCACTGGTTTTATTTGCAGAGGTATTAAAATCCTACTAGTCTCATTGACATTTCTGTTAACTTGGAGAATAAAACAGACTTTTTCTTAGAAATTAGGTAGGCACATATGGGAAAAACATCCTAGGAAATGTATTATTGTTGGCATTGGCAGTTAAATGTGAAATGCTGCAAAACTCTATCATTGCAATAATTCATTATGATATAGTATTGAAGACATGGAAATTATGATTAGAAAGTGTACAGAAATAAATTAATACATAATTTAAAAATAATTAATGAGTTTTTTTATCCCTAGTCTGGACCATTTTACACTCATTAAAGGATGGAAAAAAAAAAAGAGGATTCAATCACCCCACTTTGAATGATGTCTTCTTCTGTTATAGAGGGAGACACAATTTGTAATGGACTGTGTCACATCCTTGCATGGAGATGGGGCCACAGCGTGTAGGAACAGACTGTTTCTGAGGCAGCACAGCGCCTCAGGATGGTGGGATAATTAGTGAGAATATATGGGGATTTAAAGATTTGAACCTTGTTCCATCTAGAATGTGCTGTCTACAAGTGAAGAGTGACACATCACTGAATGATAATTTTTCATAAAGCCCACATGCAATCAAGTTGACCTTATTTTGATACATATCAAGTGCTTTATTGCTCTTTTCCTTTGAACAAATCTTAAAGAAACGAGAGCTATGGGAGGAGCTTGGGGATAGTAGGGCTCAAGAGAATGAGATGGTTTGATTTCTTGATGGGGAAGGGAAGGGAAGGGAAGGGAAGGGAAGGGAAGGGAAGGGAAGGGAAGGGAAGGGAAGGGAAGGGAAGGGAAGGGAAGGGAAGGGAAGGGAAGGGAAGGGAAGGGAAGGGAAGGGAAGGGAAGGGAAGGGAAGGGAAGGGAAGGGAAGGGAAGGGAAGGGAAGGGAAGGGAAGGGAAGGGAAGGGAAGGGAAGGGAAGGGAAGGGAAGGGAAGGGAAGGGAAGGGAAGGGAAGGGAAGGGAAGGGAAGGCTTTCAACATGTGAGTTAAGCAAATTCAGCCACATATACCTGGTAGGTCAGTGTCAATCTTCTTTACCTGTTCTCTTTATTGCATCAGAAGCACAGTACTCCCAGCAAGCTCAAATTCTTCTTTAGATAGTCTCTGTTGAAGCTGTATCTACCTGTACATTCAATTTGCTCTTTTCTCGCAAGCTGTTCTATCCTTCTTTACCCAGTTTAATATTCTCAGTCTCAGTACAGTTCAGTATTATTTAACTGAAGTCAACTTCCTCTAAAACCTGTAATTTCCTTTTTTAAATATTTACAAACTCATTTGGTAAACATGACATATTTTTCAGCTTAACATATCAACATACTGTAATTAAAACCTGAAAAAAGTTATAATCCCATAAAGAACACATTTCTGTGATATAAATTTTTAATAGTAATGATCTGCAGGAATGAACTTTAGTATTGAACCTTTAAATGGGTGTCTGAAAATGTAAGAAAATACTAAATTTGATGTTCCACTTCGTGTTAAATTACTTGGAAAAACCTACAGAAGACTATTAGCTGACTAGCTTAGAAGTGCCATTTTCTTGCATTTTGCTGGCATATTTTTACCTTTACCATCATTAAAAATGTTGTCTCCTTGTTTCACAGTATTGCTAGAACAGAGCTCTACTTGCATTTCCTCAGATATTGATGAAAGCAAATGTACACGCTAAACAGAAATATATGGAACAATATCTAAATATAAGCCATTAGCCTGATTAGAAATAACCAGTTCCTTTAGAAGCACCAGGCTTCAACTCCAATATGTGTGGAACTGTAAGAGGTTGGATCCTCTTCATTGCAGCTTATTAGCTCAAGTTCACAAGTATTAGGCCACCTACAGACTTTAACATCATGCAAGGGATCAGCATCAGGGTTAAATAAGGATTCACTCAAGTAGTCTATTGATAATGTCACACATCTGTCATGTACCTCATCACCACAGTGCTCTCCCATTTGTTCTGCAGTAACAGATAATCAAATCACTGTACTGGGTCACACAAAAAGGTTAATTCCATGCAGGCACAGTTTTCAAAGGCCATTATGCTGTCACTGGGCAAGTGCCATTAACATCAAAAGTAGTATTAAGCCAAAACCCCATCACAGGCTAGGGCCTGCTGATAAGACAAGTGTCAAAAAAAAGCTCTTAAACTGAGGAACTTGAAGTCTAAATAAAGAGAAGTCCACCTTTACTTGAAAGTAAATTAAACTATTAAACTGTTAGATGGTGGCTGTTTCTTATAAGCAATAAAGGACAGTGCACCACAGTAAGTGCAGGATGTATTACACTTTACACTGGCCCCAAGTGGACACAGGCCACTCTGTGCTGTTGTCCCAGCTGAGCAGGGCAGCTGGAGTCAGAGATCAGCAGAAAGAGGAAAATAGCAAAATTATGTTGATGGGAGAATAACAGACAGAAGTTAAACTACAAACTTAGACTTCTTATTGTTAGATTTGTGCTGCTTCTTGGTCAAAATGTAAACAAGTACTTTGCCTTTCTTCTTTACCCCAAATTCCTTGCAACTAATGGGTAGTTCTCCTTGCCTAAAACACCACAGTGCCCATCCTTGAGAGTCAGCTTTTTGCTATTCATTCTCCAGCATATAAAATCTGAACTTACTTGTCAGCTCAATGCTGGAATTCTTTAACTCTGGAGAAGAAATATTCCCCAAGTTGAGCAGGATACTCAGTATCTCAGTATCTGTTGGTATCTCAGTATTTGTCTCTTATCCTACCAGGTTCCACATGCTTTTTGTTTTTTTGAAAGCAAACAAACAAGCAAACAAAAAACCAACCACCAAAAACCTACATACCTCTCTCAACTAGGACATATATTTTAGTAGAAAGCTCCACCAATGGGTAACTTTCTTGTATTCCAAAACTACAATAAACTTTTCTTATTTCAAATGATGCATTTTATATTGAAAACAAAATAAAACAAAACTCGTAAATATTTCAGCTATTAATAGAACAAAGTATTTTAACATCTTTTGGAACAGCAGTTGCACTGAGAATCTTCTCATAAAATTTCTGATAAATTCTCTTTTCTTTTCCTCCTCTGCTGTGTGTTAACACATATCGTAATATTTTAGACTGTTGTCTTATACCAGTCCCTAGTCAAAAAAGCAATTTTCCACTGCCACTGCGGCCTCATTTGCACATATCCATAATTTAAGGAAAAAGTGTGTATGATTTCCTAATTACCTCCAAAGGATGTTTGAGGAATCTGTGAAAATTAAGGAAAAAACCCCAACCAGTCATACTGCAGTGAGAAAAATGAAGCACCAAAACAAAACCACCAAATGCCTTAACACTGCATTTTAGTGTTATCAGACAATAAAATATAGAATGTTCAAGACTAGATGGTGTTAATGCTTACAAGATCAGAATAAAATAAATCTAATGCAAAGACTTTCTTTTTTTCCTTTGGTGCTGCTTAATTTCTCTGGAGGAGTTTGGTTTTCAGTATAAGTTGTTTTAAATATTTGAGTTAAATAATGCACAAGCAGGAAGCTTTTTTATTAAAAAAAAAAAGAAGCCTGAAGAAAAAAGCTTTCAAACAAAATATTTCTTTTTGCTGCAGATTTCTTCAGATTCCTTTCAGAATTTCCTGAAAGAGGCATTGCCAAGAGAAATTATTTCAAAAAATATAATTATTATAATATCACAAAATCACAGCATGGGTGAGGTTGGAAGGGACCACAGTGGGTTATCAGGTCAAACCTCCCAATAAAATGGAGAAGAAATTTGAATAGCAATTTTTTTTTTCTACAACAAAAGAGGTAGGATCCTACCCAGATTATCTGGAGATGGGTGTACTCAGTGCTTACTGGGATCCCATGAACAGTTAACAGCCTCTTCAGCACACTGCTATCCCTTGCATGCACTGACTCTCTCACATATTGTTCAGACCTTATATAGAATGGTCTTTAATGAAAAACTGAAATGATACATTCAAAACGCTGCAGAGCAGTGAAATTCAGCGTTAGGACAGAACCAAAAGAGTATTGAATAATGAATACACTAATACTTTAAAAAGAGCTGTTCTATTACTAGCACCGAGACTAAGATTTCTCTGCGAGTTGATTACCACAATACATTTGGGAGCAAACCATCCAGGGAGTTTTTCCGGCATCTGGTTGGCATTACTGCTTGAAATTACTCAGTGGGTGTTCCCCCATGGCATCTCAGAACAAACTACTTAGAATCACCAAGGCAATTGCTCTGTCTCTGTACTTCACTGTGAGCTGATAAATAACTAAAGCTCATTTCATATACCAGCAACATGCAGCATGAAGCTTGAATTTTGCCAGCTATACTCATACCGCAATTAGTCCTCCAGCTATTTTAAATCAAATCACTTAGGAAGGAGAATTACTGGAAATTCAATCCAGCCACAACTCCAGGAACACCACAAAAATACATTGTATTAAAATTTAGGTTGTTCTAATCTGTTTGGTTTGCTGTGGCCAATGTATTTAAAAACAGGGGACACATAGGGGAGAAGAAACTTAGGGGAGAAGAAACATAAAAGCTAGTACTCTCTGAGAGATGTAGAATAAGCTTATTCCATAGGCCCAAGTCTGCTTTTAGAGGGATAGGATATGAGCAAAGGCTCAGAGATGACACATTATGTTTTACCAGTGCAAAAGTTGGTCTGAAAGAGAATGAGGACTATGCCATGAAAAGCTAGATAGTGTATTGCATAGTGTTTAAATACACAGTTCTGACAATATCTTTGAAATCACTCCATAAAGACACACAAATAACATATGCATCTTGACAATCTCAAAAAGTCCTGATAACAACCATAGCACTACTCTACTGTCACAACTGACTTTTGACTAGATACTGTCTGTAAATTGATCCTTCAATTAAAATTTTAGCAAAGACCAAGGGAAGCAAGTATCACTGATAGCCCTCTGCCTTGCTTACAGATGAACTCCTGAAAGAAACACCTTTCCCACTGAATTCCACTTCTGTTATGGAGCCATTTTCCTTCTCGAGCTGGTTAAATGATCATCGTGGTGAAATAAAACAGAAGAAATCCTTGAGTATGTTTGGAGATAACTTTGAGACAGAGGTAAGGGGGTATAATTTCTCTAAAAAGAAAGAGATATTTTTAAAGGTATGGATAATTGGTGCCTACTGTTCAGATTGAGGGCATCCAGGCCTGGGAGCAATATATAGTCAGCAGACAAAGTTATGCACCTCCACAGAAGTACCTGTCTGTGGTCCATTGATTTGACTAGCTTAGGGCAGGGGCTTTCTAGCTCATTACTTCCTTTTGCAGAATCAACCTGAACTTTATTTCTGTTCATTTCCTTTGGGCTTAAAACAGCTCCTTCATTGCCCTGTCCCTCTCCCCATACTTCCCAAATCAGAAGCACCAGCATGATGCAAATACTACTCAAGTATGTTCAGCTTCTTTATGTGTTTAAGCAGCATTTGTGGTCCAAATCTAATCTGGGTGTGTAAACACTTTTTTGTTTTCCTCCCCCTCCATCTACATAAAGAGGAAACAAGGAAAACTGGACAACAACCAGAGAGCCTGGGCTGCCCTAAAACATTCCACTTCACAGTTTAGTCAAACACAGTCTAGCCTGGGTGTTAAATGAAGCTGTCAACATTTGATATCTATGCTGTATGCGTGATGTTTACAAAACATATTCTTCTCCAGCATTACTTGGAGTCACACTCCAAAGAATCCAATACGCTTGACAGCAAAGTGACAGAGTGTAGGAATGTCAGGAAGAACACGGAGGGGGCAGAAAATGAGAAAGATGAAGTCCTGTCTGCAGCATTTTTAATGTTAATGAAAGAAACTTTTCTACTTCAACAGGCTCTTGACAGGGCCCAGAGTTCATGAGGAGGAAGTGCTTGTTCCAAGAACAGAAGCAGGAAGCATATAGATGCAAAACTGAGAGTGGGAGGAGGCAGAAGGAATAGATAAGCAAGGATGCAGAGGAGCATAAGGAGTGGCAGGTGTGACCAGTTCTCTTTTTATCAGCAGGAATCAATATGAGAATACCAAACAGTGTGAATTTTAATGTCTGTAAAAATAATGTCATCTTCTATGAATATTCTCCTGTAAAAATAGAGTGTTTTAAATGCTGTTGGAAGATGAATATGGACACTTTGGTCACCTGGATGAAACCATTACTTTTCTTACTTCTTTTTTTTTTTTTTTTTGGTAGGTTGTAGCTTATGGACCAGGAACAACTGAGAAAAGTAAAAAGAATTCAGATATCTGGATATGGCAGCTGGTAGGTGGCAATTCACACTTGTTAATTTAAGGGTTCATGTTTAAGTTCAGACTGAACAGTAGTAAAGCCTTCTAGCAACAGAAACTGGAATGAATCTCTCATAGAAAAGATCACCAATAGGCACTACCTTTCAGCTTTAAACTGTAATGAAAAATAACTGTAAAATGCTGCCACAATAAAAATAGCCTCTTTTTCCTCATCGTGTATATTGATGACAGCGATACTGGCCCCCATCCTTGTTGGGAATTTTAATGCACCCTACCTAGGCTGTATCCTGTAAATATATCAGAATGCCTCCAAGTAATAAAGCAAAATCATCTCTTAATTCATCCTTGAAACATTTGTCCTCATCCTGAAGTCAAACTGGAATCAAGTAGAATAAGCTAATAAAAATGTCTGAAAACTTGTTTATACTAAATCAGAACCAGAGGTGATCCAGATGTCCTTCATTCAGCTTGCTTCTAGAATATGTTTGCAACCCAAAAAAAAAAGAAAAGCTAATTTTTGTTACACAAGTTAGGCTAGCTTGGGAGGCAGATATTTCTATTAGTTCCTCTTCTGTTGAAATTCACAGGGACTATCAAATACTAATTAAAGATGTCATAATCTTGAAAGACATTTGTTTACACTGCAGCTTACATCAGCCTGTAGAATCAAGACCTTGTCAAGCAGGGGAGCAAGAACCTGGCTCCCCTGCTTGACAAGATAATGACTAGCCCATTCTAATATGGAGGGCCTCAGCAATTTCTGTCAGCCCCTTGCTGACTTGTGAACTGTTCTTCAAGACTTAAAAAGCTATGAGGAATCAGAAAAGTAGAAGAGGAGCTTGAACTACTCCAGAAGATTCTCTGTAATTTCTGGAGCTGTACCAACTCGTAGGCTGCTAGGTTAGACTGGTGGCAGTGTACCCCAAGATTCAAGCAATGAGTTGCTGCTTTATGATGGGAAAGAATGAACAATGAAACGTGTTTTTACTGATGCTAATAGTGTTAGACAGACAAGATCAACTGAATATTTTGCTAGACCTCATGAAACAGAATAGGTCTGAGGTGTTCTTTCAGTAGGAAAGATTTCTGTAGATGGAGCATTTTCTTTCTGCTGGGTACAGGACATGGAAAATTAAAAGCCTTCTTTCCCTTCAGGAGGGCACATCGACTGTTGCTGTGGATGGTAAAACCCTGACTCTCTCTGCTGGTGACAGCCTGCTTGTCCGTGCCCAGTCTATGTGAGTAGAGATGAACAGTGGTTCAGGGTATGATTCCCCAACTTCCATAAGTTCTGTGTGTTCAATCCACACCATGTTGGGCACCACTGGTGCAGAAACACAGCATCTGTGAATGCAGGATTTACAATAGTCTCTATTATTTCTCGGGGCAAAAGTGGTTTCAGGAGGAAAAGCCTGACATTCATTCTAGTTCACCTCTTATGATAAAAGCTGGAGAATTTTTTTTTTTTAATTAAAATAATTAAATAAATAAATAAAAGAAAAAAATATAAGAGAAGCACTACCAAGAAAATGCAGCATGCAAAAGACCTTGTGTAAAGATATATGGCCTGAATCCACCCACTGGCACTCACAGCAGATGCTCAAAGCATCAGACCAGGCTTAATCAACATAAATGCAGGAAGATTTGGGGTTCAGGCTAAGAACACAGCACTCCTCCTGGAGTAGGATGCATACAGCTGTTTCATAACCTTGACACATGTGATACACATAACAGAAAATAGCTCCCAGAGAGAATGGAAAGGAAGATATAGAGCATGGCTAAAGCTGATAAAGTGCCCACTCCTCCTTTTCAATATAATCATTTGTTGGATTGAGTGTGTGGTTCCCCTCTATATACATTGCATCATCTCTTTCCATTCTTTCAGATACTGCTGGAAAAGAGCAGAAGAATGCATTGCTCTCTGCATCGCCCAGGATCCAAAACGCAAGCAGCCTTATAAATAACTCCTATGTCAGTTGGCTTTGATTATAACCAAGTTTTAACCTATGTTTCTTAATTATCTTTTACTCAAAATGCCTGGAAATTTGAATACTCTAACACAATGATTAAGTGGAGTCAAGTGCTGTGCCCAATCAAAACCTTTTCCCCAAGTAAAGTTTTAGCAAAATTTATAATGGGTATTTTTTTTTAAAGATCTAGTGTTTTGTTTGATTTTATCTGAAAGGAAATGACAACATATCCAAGTAGCAGGATTACTTATCTAATAACACACAACACTATCTAGAAGAAATTAGAGGTTTTTGAAATGTTAAGTCTCTGCCACAAGATGTGGAAAAGGAGATGTGATAGACACTGTTACACTACTTAGGTAACAGTTTTATTTCTTTGTATCAGATTTGTCATTTGTAATAAATTAGTACAACGCTAGCTACCCAGCCCAGCTTCTAGTACAGAAGCTTTAATTGGTAGTAGTTCAGAAATCCTCTGAGATCTTTGGCTAAAAGTTTGTTTTTTTAAAGTCCCTATCTGCTGCACTGCTTGAGAATCTCAGTGCTTTGTGAAATAGAGGAAGGTGTGTTAGTAAAAGGCAAAGCCATATCTGCAACAACATAAGGCAGGTACAAGTTATTCGTTGCTACAGGTGCAAGTTATTCCCAGTTTCCCAGACTGAGCAATGCCCTATCAATCACAGTGATCAGCAGTACCCCACACATGCCGTGCTGGATTCTGTGTGCATGCTGCACTGAACATAACACTGCAATGGGGCTAAGCAGGAGCACCTAGGTCATGGGTGTGCTCCTGTGCAGCAGAATTCTCAAGTCAAATTAGCCTTAAGAGGTATGTTAGGGGGTAAGAGCAGAAAATTTTTTATAATCAGTTTCTATTAACTGCTGCTTCTTTTTGGACAATGAAGTTTCTTGCAGAAATAATACATTTCAAATTATATTTTGCTGCTTTTATCCAAGAACTCTGCAGAAGAATTTTTGTTTGGGTTTTGGTTTTATTTAATTGTTCTTCACATTGTCAACATCAGAAAACAGGTTGCTTAGACACCTGCAAGTATTATCAATTAAATATTTGAGAAAGCAAAAATTACCATTTCCTGATCTTTTTTTAAATTCTAATTAAGTTCAGAAAAATATTTGTTTTATCTATCACCTACAAAACTCATTAAACTGAGATGTCATATGTGTTTTATTGAAGTGTTCATTCTCCTGAGAAAGACACAGATGGCTTGGCTTTAATCTAAAACTTATATTTAACATCAGTAGCTTTTCTAGCAAAGCATACAGCAAAATTCTGCTACGTTCTCCTAATAACAGGGAGCCTAATTTAAAAATCTGAATCCAGTCCTTAAGGCTGTTATAGGTGTGAGCTGTCACACACAAAAAGGAGCTATATCATTCCTGTGAACAAGGGAGTCATTTTTTCTGATTACCATTGGTACTGGTGTGTTTATGTGCCTGCAGAATTGAGTACTTGAGTGAAAATCTATGATTGAGAGATCTAGGGTACCAAAGTGTTATATTTTTAGTCCAGCAGTTACAGGGTAATCACAGAAATATTTCCATATTTCACACTGAATGATAAGTGAGTAAAACACAGCAACATGCAGAACAACATCCAGAATAACCAGCAGCTCTTCATCCACCCAGAGGCACTGAAAACCATGGAACTTTCAGGATAAAAATTAAGGCACCTCCAGATTAGATACCTCCCGTGATATAATATTAAGGCTCCACTCAAGCTATACTTAGACTTGATTTCTTTTATAACAACTTATGTTTGACCACCTAAATTCTATCCAAGTCACATACTAGGTGCCAGACCAGGAGCTCTAAACCAGAGCTCCATCATCCTCAGTTTTGCCACATCCCACAATCAGAAACCAGGACTTAGTAGGTCATCAATTAATTTCTACTGAGGAGCTTCTAACAGCTAGGTAAGAGGTGTTAAGGCCCATAAGTATGGCAAAAAATCAGGACCAGAACAGGAGAAGATTCATAAAAATAATTAAATATCAAGTACCAAGAGAAAATAATTTTGTTTTCTAGTGTCTCTTTTGAGAATTATTTCTGTTGTTTTGGTGTCCAATTTCCTTGCTCTCCCACCCCCTCTCAATAGTTATTTGTGGTCAGAGAACAAATGAGAACACAGAGAGAACTTTTCATTTACTCCTTCCAAGGTGCTTAACCACTGTGATTCAGAAACCTGCAACTTCCCTTTTCCCAGGTTTTCAAATAGTTCCAGAGGGCTTCTGGGCAGGCAGTGAATGTTTTTCAAGTGCTTTAGTCTTCCTTCATATTATATCTGTTCTAAACTGCCCCAACAATGGTACATTTATAATTAGATGCACCCATGCTACTCTGCACATGAGGAAGTTGGCCACATGCAAGTCTGGTTCCTGGAGCCCTGTTGGCTTTTGGGTGTTCTTTCTGCGTACATGCAGTCAGCTCAGCAGATACTTCAGCACCAAAGATGTTGGGATCAAGGCCTGGAGGCTCCAGTGCTAGTCTTGCCTCAAGGAAGGATTTTAAGGTCAGTGGCAAAGGCTTAGTTTGGCATGTTGTTTGCAGAGTACTCTAATGCACTGCTCTTGACATTGTGCTTGCTCATGCATGTCCAGGAAACACACCTGGCAAAACCATGTTCTACAGAATCACTGAGGTTCAAAAAGACCTCCAAGATCATCAGATCCAACCTTTGGTGGAACATCAGCTTGTCAACCAGACCATGGTACTAAATGCCACGTCCTGTCATTTCTTGAACACCCCTAGGGATGGTGACCCCACCACCTCGCTGGACAGTCCATTCCAATGCTTAACAAGGCTTTCTGTGAAGAAATTCTTCCTTATGTCCAACCTGATTCTCCCCTATAACATCTTGAGGCCATTTCCTCTCATACTGGTTGGCTGGGAGAAGAGGCCAAGCCCCACCTCACTACAACCTCCTTTCAGGCAGTTGTGGAGCACAATAAGGTGTCCCTGAGACTTTCTTTTCTCCAGGCTAATCACCACCAGGCACTCCTCATGTGCCTTAGACAGTTCACACTTCGTATGATTTACACATATACATGACTGCCTTTCTTTACAGCTCTTTTTGTACCTGATACACCTGCACCCTGATTCGGATACTCATTTTCTATCTGAATCAGACAGATATTGGGACACCTGATACTTAGTAAACTTGGTACATTTTGGCAGGATTGTTCTAACTTTATTAGCCCAGTATTGCACAGACAGACCATCTGGTGTTTGATGCTTCTGCAAGACTCAAAAGTAAAACCTTTATACAACTAAATATTCTAAGAAGTATTACAGTAAAATCTACACAGATACAAAGCTATACCTGCACCATTCTTGGTAAATTTTTACCTTTAAACACATGCAGCATTGTCCAGAATCACAGGCTTGAGCTGACTTGAAAGCTTAGAAATGCACAGAAAGAAATTTGAGTCCACCTACAAGCATCCACAGAGATATTCCAAAGCAGAATCTCACCTAGCTTAGAAATTGGCAGGAGTTTTCCCTTTCACTTTAGGTGGGAAAAGGTGATACAGCCCAATCCTAGTAGCTGTTGATTAAAGCAGCAAGAGTACCTTTAGAATGTTTAATCCCAATGAGATCACTGCTAAGCTTTTTTTTAAAAAAAAGCTAAACCACTCCTTTTTAGCTACAGATATATTTTGATTTCTATTTATTAAGCATTTAATATAAGCATTATTATAGTACTTCACATTAAGCAAGGAATTTACAGTCAGTCTTTCATGTAAATTAGCAATATAGATCAAAATATTTGAAGTAATGTCTCCTATTACTCCTAGGCTAGCAGGCTTGACCTCATTGGGTACTTAGGTTCTTATTTTGAGCTATGCTAATTTACACAAATGATGGAAATAAATTGGTATGTCTCACTGCATTCCTCCTTATTATGATCTCATATTCCAACACTTAAAAATAGTTGATTAGGAAGGTTATGTGATCAATGATACATGATTACCATCATCACCCATTCAAAATAAAGAGTATTGCTTGAAGTAACTTAAAAATTAAATAATCCTGGTATAGCAAATAAAGCTTCAGTCTTCACCAGCCCTTTCTATAATCTTGAAAAAAGACCTACAAAAAGCAAATTCATGAAAAACATGTATGCTTATGGTTATGAGAGAACTATAAGAGAAAAAAGTGTCCCACACAGATCATGTAATAAACACATCAGAGATCAACAGAAAACTGGAAGATTGTCCAATTATAAAACACAAAACCAAAAAAAAATACCCACAGAAGAGTTAAGATAGTGATCTAATGCTATCTACGTCTGAGCTTGCAATACATAAACTGACAGCTTGTAGAAGTCAATAGAGGAACCCTCCTTCCTCCATGCTTGCTCGTTTATTTGAGGTAGCAAACACTACCAGAGGCATAAAACTGACTAGGTGGATCAGGAAACTGGTGAAATCAGGAATGTTGTGGAAAAGTTTTTCCTCAGACCCACATGGTATTTACTTACACGTGTAAATCAATCTTATCTTACTACATGAAGATAAAAAATGCTTTCATTCTGTTATTAAAGACATTAATTGCACTGATTTCAGGTCTCCAGTCACAGCTAATAGAACAGATGCAGAGAAAGCAATCCTCCCACCATCATTGCACATAAGTAAAGGAAAAAATGACTTAAGCTATTTAACAAATTCCTACATAACCAGCTTGTGTTCATAATGGAGACATTTCAAGGCTTCAGAGTGTTTTTATTTAGTTTATTTTCAGTTAATAACCCACATGCACCTGAATGAACACTTCAGACTCATGAAGGTCATCACCTCCTGGTGTGTTTCTAATTCAATATACAAGTATTGTAGAGCTACTCTTCAGTATCAAAGGATGCAGAATAACACCTGCTTGGACCCAAAGTAAAATTGTTGATTTGTAAATTAATAATAAATAAGAAAAATTTAATATCCACCCCTCAGCTCAAAGTAATTTCCTGACCTAGAGTTCTTCGCACTGCCTGGTACAGAAAGATCCTGTGCTGGATCCAGTCAGTAATATTTTTAGCCATTGTCCAAAAATTGTGGAACTGAATAAAAACTCTTCTTTTAATGCCACTGAAACTTTGATGGAAGCTTGACAGCTAGGGTAATGTTTACACACACACACACACAGAGTCAGACAGTTTGTATTCCAAAAATAAGCCCTTAAATTGTGATATCATTAGGGAAATCATCTCCCCTTTCTGAGGTCTGCAGAAAATAAAACCATTCTTTCTAAATTGCTGTTGCTCTAGGTTAAATATATCTCCAAGATCTTTGGCCTGGTAATTCAGCAGGAGTTGTATGAGAACCACATACTGAAAGATTTGAACACTGCTTTCTTTATATTTTTAGAGTTGCTAAATAGGCATATGTACATGGTCATTACAGTGCTAGAGAAAAAATTCTGTCCCTGGCTTTGGAGATAAATTACACTGAAATGGAAGCAAAATTATTTGGGTTTTAAAAACATTTCATTATACAATCTCATAAGTCCCAGAGAAAGATGTCATGACTATGACAAAGGAAACTAAGCCTAAGCACATTTGGAGATTGAGGAATTTGGGTGTGTCAGAGAAAAAAAGGACTTCTGAAGTGCTGTACAACTATAACAAAAATATCATTTTAGCATGTTTTGATGTTTTTCCTCTTGAAGGAAAAAAAAACCGTAGCTTGCTTAGAATGCAAAACCAAAGCACACAGGTGATGGAGTTTGTAAAGTTTCTACTTTACACACTGTCAACACAGACAAAATTTTCTGGATGATAAGTTGTCCATACATTCAAACCATACACTTTCTAGTTTGAAAATAAATTTGAAAATTCAGTTGTTTAAAGAAACTAAACACATGCCAATTTGTAGGACTGAAGCTTGAAAGCTTCAGTATGCAATTCCCAAATAGCACAGGGAGTTGATACAGAAGTGCAGCCACTGCACCTTACCTAGCTTTTTGTTAACTGTCTCTTCCTCCAAGGAGGCCCCAGGGCAGCATCTGGATTCCATGCAGAAGGGAAACTTGGGCACTTTCAAATGGGCTCCACAATAACTGCTGGGCTGGGCAGAGAACTGCACTGATAATGCAGTTGTCCACAGCTGAATCACAAAGAAATTCCTGGGGGATTATTCATATGCTACTCTGACACACACTGCTCTCAGGGTGCTCAAAAAGCCATCTTCACAGGAGATGAGGAGCCACAGGGCTCTTTTTCCAAGAGCCAAGCAAAGCTCATCCTCTTCATGCAAATCACTTCTAGAGACATAACCTTGTTGACCCAAAAACACAGTTCCACAAGTAGCAAAAGCCCCAGGAACAGCTCCCACCTCTGCACAGAAGAAGGAAGTCAAACCCAAACCTTTGCTGTCCTGCAGGAACACCCAGTCACAGGGTCTGCTGTTAGAGGCATTTCCATCCCCACTTGATACAGCTCAACTGAGCCATGCAGGAAGCACCACAATGTTGCTAGTGAGCCAGAAGATATCCTACCCCCCAAATGTAGTTACAGATGATATAACTCTATAAAACAGGAGTACTGACAGAAAGAACATATCATTACAAAGCCATTGTTCCAGTGGCAATCATTTGCCTGAACACATTTTTGACCTGATCTGTCTACAACATCTTGGCATACATTACAAAAAGAATGTGAACACCATGTTTTGACTAGAGTGTTTCAAATTGTTGAAACACAAATAGATCAGCTTTATTCATGACAACCTGAGAAAAACGTTAACAGTTCCTGATTGTTTCCTGATACTGGTGACTAACAAGCCACATGATTCAGACCTCGTGTACTTTATTATTGATTTGCAAACCAACATTCAATGGGCAGATCCACTCATCAGACAAGAGTTCATAATTCTCTCCAAGAGGAAAATGGCAAATACTGAATGAAACTAAGTAAAACATTCACAGAAAAGATGAGAATTTGTTTAATTATTTGTCTACCAAAACATACTAGTTTCACTTACTTTTAAACCAAGATAGAAAAGTGTATTTCAGCAGTGGGATGAGATTGCCATATGCCATCAGAATTTGAGTTTAAAATTATATCAACCAACTCTGGCTTCTCTTTCCAATGTGGATGACAATGTTCAGCTGTCTAAAGCCATTTCTTCCATTTTTTGGATACAAAAGAGGCAATTTACACCCAATTCTTCACTGAAAGCAATTTGTCACTACTTCCATCTTTGCCATTATAGATGCAGCTGCCCTGAATTATGCCAGTGTGTTAACAGAATCAGGCAGCTACACTACAATAAGGCAAATGTTGCCTTGCTGCATACTGCATTGCCCTAAATGCCATTGCATAGTTGCATAATTTATATACTGCGCATATACGCACACATTATACACAAACACACAGACACACACACACATATATATATGTCTTCTGAGTATTTTTATGTCCTAATTAGTTGTATCTTGCCCATAGTGGTGAAGTTTGTGCCAAGCATACCATGTGTGCTTGGAGGTTTGTAACATGACTAGCCCATTACTGGCAGTCAGAGAGAGCAATACTAAAGGTCAGTTTTGTTTATGTCAGACACAGGATGTTTCAGAAGCTTTTATGGAGCAGCTACATCTGTGCTCTCTGTGGGTTGGATCCACTCCATACGTACTGCTGGTGGACAGAAAAAGCAGATCAGACAAGAGAGAAGCACTACCCTGGGCTTCACTGGAAGCCAATCTCACTAAATGCTCCACATCACCCAGGCTTTTCACAGCATCCCAGGCACTGGGGCTGTGTGGCTCACAGACGTTCTTCATGGAGGGACAAAGGCTGCTCTTTATTATCAGTTTTAATCTAATAGAAAGGGTTCATGGCGTTTATTTCCTCTACAGCAAAATTAACTCTACTTGCAAAGCTTCCTCCCCCTCAGAGGGAAATAAGATGTAGGCTCAGAATCCCAAATCCACAATGATATTTAAGTGCCTGAGGAACTGTGCCAGAGTGTCTGGCAGGGGAAGCTAAACAGACTCAATTTTAAAAGGGAACATAGTGAATGGAGAGACAGACTGAAAACTCAGGAGAATGAAGTACTCCTTTTATCTACTATGGGGGGAGCTGTTCCATGGCAAAAGAAACTTGTCAGTTCTTGCTCATCTGTGTGCTTTAACCCACCCTGAGTGCCATGTCCACCTATATTTGAGATGGGCTTTTGCTGCAGCTGGCACCAAACTAGTCACAGATGCTACTTCCAGGGCATCAACATCAGTGTGATGGGAACTGGACAGAGATAAAGTCGGTATTGAACACATGAACAGTTGCCCACAAGTTCCTTGTCCTGCAGGACTAATAAAAATACTCTCTGTGAAAGGTACTAATATTAATCTTGCTCAAAAACAAGGCAAGAAAGTAGTAGAAACAGTAGAAAACATTTTTTTAAAACCCATGTTACTAATTATATTAAACAGCCTGTGCATTTTGTCATTAAAATGTTATTTTCCATTTTTATATCCTAACATTTTACAGTGAACCCATTTTATTAATTTCCTTATATGTCTGTACTGGGACAAATTTTATTCTCAGCAGTACTTGGGTAAATATGTGGCTGATGGAATTACCCCAATCTCACAGCACTGTAAAAGGACACTTTGGCTCTCTGTGCACACAGGAATTATGGCTAAAGAGGGACACGATGGTGGGACTCCATCAGCACCTGAAGGTTGCTTAACACACAGTACGCTCCAATATGACACTGATAACATACAGGTCATAACTCCACTCTAATAATGTGTCTTATTCAAGATAATAGTACAAAAATTGGGGGCCTTTTAACACCCTAATTACAGCAGAGTCATAGAAATGCTAAAACTCCAGAAATTACTGGCCACATTCTAGCGTAAAAGAACAGCTTTCTAATGTTGATTTTTGACATCTAGATACATGGAGAAGACAGCAGTGGGAAACAATGAGAACATAAAAGAAAAAAGAAAAAAAAAGTCAGTGAACTAACTTCTTTTTAACTCCATTATTTTGAAATTCAACTAAAAATTAGCTTGTTAATCATCAAAAAGCCAAAAAACAATAAACCACAAAAGTTATTTGTTCATATTTTCTATTATTTCACCCTGTTCTCACAAAGAACGCACCTGCTCAAAGAAAACTCCATAGCAGAGAGAGGAAAGCATTCAAATGCCAGGAATATCTCCTATATTTGTATTCCTAAAAGCCTTATATACAAAAGTCTTTGTATTAAAAATAAAAAAATCTGAAAATCTTTAAAGGGACTAGGAGCTAAAAAAGATATTTCTTCAATTCACTGTATTGCTTTCTCAAATAACAGGAAAACACTATTAGAATCTGACATTGATTTATCTGAAGTGAGGTTAGGAAACATATGCTAGAACAAACAAGTATCAGTTCTTGTGCCTGGGCTTTGGAGACACACAAACCCCTTTCACTCCAGTTTCTGATGTGTTTACGGAAACAAAAGACATAATTTATCTGCCATAAGGTGTTCACTGAAGAGGTTCATGCTGTGAGGATTTCCATGGCAACTACTTAAAGAGAGATAAGTGTTCATTTTTGAAACTGAAAGCCTAGGGACATGCTTAGCTACAGCAATAATACCACATAAACTACCTAAACAGAGATCTTTTGTTCAGGGCCAAGTAACTTCTCTTTTCCTGTGTGAGAACCAGCTTTCATAAAAAAAAAAAAAACAAAAACAAAAAACAACAAAACACCACAAAACACACCAAACAAACAAACAAAAAACCTTTATGTTTTCCTTCAAATTTTTTGCAAGAAACAATAATACACTTACATATGCATACATAGCTGAAATAATTACTTCCTTAAATTACCAAGTGGGCAATACATTAGGTACTCCATAAAAAGTGTACATGAGAATTATACAGTGTCAACCCAAAGAGACATAAAACCAGATTTTGTAGAACTCTTCCAAATCTATTAAGATTCATTTGCAAAGAAATTCCAAAGAGATGACAAGAACTCAATGGTCATGAAAAGATTTAAAAGTACTCACGAGTATAATAAAGCTGCAACAATAAATTGAAGCTTTGGTGTGATGTAGCAGAAAAAAAGGAGAACCTAAATCAATAAGCATTGCTCCAAAGCGAAGAAGAAAAAAAACAGTGACACCTACCTTAGCAAACAGAGAACTGGAGCAGCCAGATCCTGTATACCTGTTTCCCTGCCCTCCAGGTGCAGTCTTGATTTTTCCAGGCACAAATCAGGGAAAGGAATTAAGCACCTGCATCCAATCCCAGCCTGCATTAGAATTCACAATCCAAAAACACAGTTGCAATCCAAGGTTAATTTATAATGGGATGGGCCTAGTAGAGAACAAGTCCTAAAACCACTTGGTCCCAACTGAGTCTTCTCAGCTATGGTCTTTATGGGGATTGCTTGATCCAGCTGAATGTTTACATCTCACAGAGAAGGTGTTAGATACTTAAATTCATCACTTAAGACCGTAATTTAAAACCTCTCTTTCTACAATAAAGTTGACATAGAGCATTAAAGGCAGCTTGAAAACCACAGTTTCCTTTATGTCATCATTTGGAAGAGAGGATTTATATCAACCCAAGTAAAACTCCACAGAACACCTAGTTTTTATATTCTCTTTAATTCTCATCTATTTCAGGTCTCCATTAAAACTGCATAACATTAATTTATTCAGGAAAGCTTAGTAGTCTCCTGTTGAAAGTTTTGCCCATTAAGTTGATATTACTGTCATTTTGTTCAAGGCCTGAACAGATGTCTTTTTTTTTTTTCCTATAAGGGCTATTATTTGAAGCTATGCTCACAGAGGCAGTTTCTTACAATGAAAATGCCTGGAAATAAATGGTCCCTGTGATAAGCATCTTATCTTCTTATCTTCTGACCAGCCAAACAATGACAAAACCGTATTGTTCATTTTGAAGGACATTTGTAGACTCATCCATGAAAGACATAATAGTGGCAGGGAAATGTATCAAGGAAGAGAAGTGAGTCAGACTCTCAGCAGCTACAGCAGCTGGAAGAAGCCACTTAGAACCAGGCTCCACATGAACTCCCTTTACAGTTCTACTCTGCCTTTTTTTAGCACTGAAAAATACTTTTATTCTCTTGGGCAAAAGGCAGATGGCCAGATTTAAAGGGAGTTTAAACTGTCTTGGGATTACAGCAATAGGCAGCAAAACCTTTGCTAGGGGTGCCCTTCAAATGGGATGAAGAAAAGGATGAGCTGAGCTAGAGAAGAACAAAAGCAGAATTAGTGCACAAATTCCTATACCCACTGATCAGCCAGTCCTGCAAGCAGGGACTGGGCGTGAAAACAATTCCACTGCCAGAGCTGAGTGGGGAGGGGATATTTATTCTCACTATTCCCTTCATCTATCACTGCCTGTCAACCTGGGCAGTGGAGATGGCACATTCTCCCTCTCTTTGTTCCACCTGAGTTCAGTGAGTGCTTTTCCTGATCAGGGGTGAAAATACTGAGTTCCTGAAAATGCTCTGTGTAGGGTTTTTTACTACATTCACTGCCACGTAGCACATGGATAAGACACAGCAGGGTCCTTTGTGGCTTGGATAGACGGTGCTACTGCTGCAAGCTCAGAGGAGTCTTTCTTTAGGATTCCCTGTTCTCTGGGAAAAAGCTAACCCTCTCTCTTCTCAGGTTTATGCTGGTGCTGGAGACCAGGAAGGAAAAGCTGCACAGAAGGCAAATCCCACTATACTTGAGTCATCAGTAAAGCAAATGCTCTGTAATGTAAGGCTCCCATGATCAGCAAGGCACTGTAAAAACTTGTATTGTGACAATCTGTTTCCCTGAGGCTTGTAGGCTAAACAACAAGCTAGAAAAATGGAGCTGCACAACAAGCTGGGAAAGGCATCTGACAAAAGTCTCATTAGCCCTCCATTTCCTTCACCCACAGCATATGTTTGTTTCTCCTCCTAGCAGCACTTCTGCAGGTCTGTATGCTCAATACTTATCCTAAGTATCCAGCAGTGAGAAACAAAGGCTGCATAGTCCTCTGAGTTAAAGAGTTATTGTGTTAAAACTTGGCTTTTCTAATCACTGTGATGTGAAAATTCAGGTGTCTGACTGAGAAAAAGAGATCTAGAGTAGAACAGAGATGACTGAGAAAAAGATTCCTGCCACTTAAGTGTATTTGTACCAAAATATTACCTCTTGATTTGTAAACATCAAATTAGCAATATTCTCAGGGCAAGCAGTAATATAGCAATCAAGCAACTCCTTCCAGCTATATGGCAACAACGGTGTGCTTTCCTCTCCTACTACATTTTCCTCAATATTTGTCACACTGCACATTAAGTATACTTTAAACTACCCCTATGCTGTAGACTATTAAATTCTGATTATATTATCCCTTTGTACTAACATCATAACTTTGAAGCTTATCAGCATTTCTGTTTCCATTTTGTAGAGAGAAACCTTTGCCAGGGCTGGCAGCAGCAACATGGGAAGTCAGAAAGCCAGAACGATACTTCAAGGCTGTGTTCATACACTGATGGCTCTCCCATGTTCCACTGGAATCTGCAAAATCCAGCAATATCCAAACCAAGTTCAAAATAATCCTGGTATTTCTTAGAATTTAAAACAAACAAACAAACAAAAAAACCACCAAAAACCAAACCACTTTTAGATAAAGCAATTTTCTTTTTATACCCATACTTCTACTTTAATCAGATCAATTTCTGCAATATTACTGTCCTGTCACTACTTGGCACATTATTCTTCATACTCTGAGTAGGTACTTTATCAGCAGTTTAGGCATTGTCTGAAGATCTTAATTCCCACTGCAAAGAGGAAACTACTCACACTTCAGAACTGTGAGCATGGCACAAGTTCATTCAGTAAATTGTCTTGGATTACCCTATGATTCAGGATGTGTCCCTGTGGCTGAGAAGGCAAGTGCTGGAAGTGACATTGAGAGCAGTTTCCAGTCTCATCCCATAGCTCTGTCCTGAGGTGTTCCAGTTATTGCCCTTCAAAATTAGGGAGTACTTTGAGGGAAGATCATTCCTAACAACCACTTCCTGCAGGATGAATTAAATTTTGTCTCCCTCCAGCCTTTGCTATCCTCTGGCATTAACTCACCATGGATTACATTCTCCATCACTCCTGGCATTCTCCTCTCACCACATTTCAGGCCATAAAACATGTGGTACATGTTCCTCAAGTGCACTGTGTCCTCTCAGGAAAAACACCATCTTTGTGGAACTTCCCATTCAGACCATCTTGTTTTCAGTTCAAAACAAGCTTGCAGTATTATCCACAGCTCATTTCCTACTTCCCCCAGAACCACAGATCAATACATTTATCTACTTTCTATGGTGTATAAATTTACCTCACTGTGCAAATATGCATAGCAGTGTTTGAATGCATCTTCACAAAGAAAATATTTCTTCGGGGAACACGAGGGATGTGTTATTCCCTGTTCTGAGTTCAGTCAGCGAAATCTTCTCGATGGATGTCAACAGTCAGTCACAATTTTCATCTGTAAAAATAGGAGCAGGATCTGACAGCCATACAAATTACATCTGTTCCACTGCAACCATCTGTAATTCAATCTGCAAAATATTAATCAAGTTTATCTGACATGATTTTTCCTCCATCATCAGCTCATGATGGTTATTGCTTCTCGGTCTGTTACCATTACACACCAGATTTTTACTCTCCTTAATATTTATTCCTTTGCTTTAGGAGAGACTGGGTTTTATTTATTGGACAATGCTTTTAAAGATCAATACCACATTACCTTCTCTTTAATCATTCTATACATATCATCTGCTATATGGCTCTCCATGGTCTGGCCTTTCTTTACACTGCTAATCTAGCATGATATGTTTAGGTTTCACAGTACATTCAGTGTTATTACTCCCTACACACTGAGAGACTAGCAGGTCAAGCACCATCCTGTTTTTTATGCCAATTTCTTAGCTTCATTTTATTATCCTGAGTTCTCAGGCCTTGCTCTGAAGTCAGAATACGTTTCATTTTTCCCAACAATGACAAGAGCAAGAGTACTTCTCTTCCCTCATCTCCCTCCTTTAAGAAAAGCCAAACATTCACACGCCAAACCAGGCTGAATTCCAGTATCCTAGAAATCAGGCTTAGAATTTGATACTTCCTTATTTTGTAGAAAGGGCTAAACAGTAGAGTGAAATTCAGTGGGGACAACTGGACAACAAGGAACACACTTAAGCACAAACAAATCCACTGCATAAAAACATGGGCAACAACTTGCTCTGCAAACATTCTGCTGGAAAACACTTGGAGGAGGTTATTGTAGATCACAAGATGAAAATGGATCACCAGCAAGTTAGAAAGGAAAGAACTGACTGTAAAGGGATGCACAAAAAAATCCTGAAGGAATTCCTTTCAGTCCATGAGAGACTCACAAGGCTGCAGGTAAATACTTGCTTCCAGCTGTATGTACCACATCTGAGGAGGGAGGGAGGCAATACACAGTTCCACCTCCTCACCCCAGCCAACCAACCACCAAGCCAGTACAGGTTTTTATTAAAATGGAACATCTGAATACTTTTTTCACAAAGATGGAAGAGATTCTGGTTCAGAATCTGTGAGTCTTCATATAAAGCAAAGCACCTCTCAAAGATCCCCACTGTCTAATGCTTCTTTTTTTAATTTTAAAATTTCATTTTTAGATTTTATAAACTTGTCAGTCAGTTTTGGGAGGAAAAAAATCATTAAACATGGGCTAAATATCCACATGAATGTTGATCTTAAATACGGCTGTCAAGATCTGGACGTTTGTGATAAATAAAGCAGTTTCTCTGTACAAAGTGCTTATTCTTTTTGTCATTCTTCAAATGAAATTTCAAATTAGAAAGGTTTGACTAACTCATCCCCTGATACAGTTACCAAGGTAGTCATAATGGACAAGAAGGGAGCTGTTTCTACCCAACATTTCCAAGCAAAAATCAAGACTCATAAATTAAAATTACCTCAAAGGGTCCAAAGCACCACCATTGTTCATGCTGAATTTTAATAAAATATCTGTAAATGTTTTGTACTTCTGCTACTACAGCTGAAGAGGACATAAATTACTGTTTTGTTCCCAGAGGAGCATTTAGGCTTCTTTCTAAATGAATTCGAAAACCTTGTAAAATCTACACAAGACTCTCCACATTTCTCTGCCACTACTCTGCAAATAATAAGGGTCTGTAGATTCTAAAATATTTTTAGGCATGTCAATTTAACAGCAAGATGTAAATTGTCTAATTTCGGCCTGACTATTTGGCCCAGCTTTTTGTTAATTAAATCTAAAGTAATGTCAGGTAAAGTTAGGGAAATTGAACTAATTTCAACAGCACAAAGTTGTATCAGAATACATTTTCTAAGCCAAGGACACATTTACAAGATTTTGTTTTATCAGATACAGTGGCTATAATCTCAGATGGAACCAGCTGACTTCTACAAAAATTTCAGTTTGAACCTTAACAGACAATATTGCTACTTTCAGATATTAAAAATCCTAATGACAAAAATGACTTCAAAATCCTATTTTGAAAAAATTAAAACCGAGTTCCATTTTTACTCATCCACTCTAAGATTTAATCCATCCCATTTACAAAATTTACAGAGTTATCACAAGAGCTAGAGACATCTAGGAAGCAGGAAACCTGCTGGAATTTATTCCTCCCTTCCTCCCTGTCTGGCTGCCAAGTATTACATGACTGAAGAGGAGCTGGCAATCCTAACTATCAGAATTAAAAAGACAAACTGAGTTTTAGGGTTCAAACCCATGATTTAGCTAAGCTGTTGCTCCTTCCCTTTCCCCATGTTTATAGCAGCATTTATTCCCCCATACTGAGTAGCAAAGATGAAGAAATGAGGTAATTTTCCTTTCCTCTACTCATCTGCATGGCCTCTTGCTGAACTGCCTGCCTGCTGCTCAGTACACAAAGCATGTGAAGCCCATTTTGACACATGAGCTTCTACCTTGGCTTTTTTGATGGAAAGAAGAGAAGAAATTTTAAAATTGCACTGAGGAGGGATGATTACAGAAGGCACTCTTTCTAGCTGCTGCCAACTTTGCAGGAATTGGCTTACTGAAAGGAAGACAAATGCCTGAAACATTTCATTGCTGAACCCTCCTGCCTTTTCCTTATCAGTAATTAGCATGAGTAGCAGAATGTGTGCACTTCCTCAATGGAAGTAATTGCTGTGTAGAGCTCCAGAAGTTTTCAAACCAAAGCTTAAAAGACATTTAAATTACGTACACCTTCTGCAGGATTTCTAGAGGGACCTTTTTTTTCTCTCTCCTTCAAATAAAAAAAAATTAAAAAAAGAGAGAGAGAAAAAAATTAACCATCTTTTTCTTACCACAGAGATAAAAGACAGCTTAATAGTGACTAGGCTTCAAGGCTTGATCAAAATTTTCCTGTACTGTCATGATGAACTGTCAAGGAAACAACAGATATCTAGCACTGCTGTCCTGATCTTAAAGCTATTTTTCTGCCATTGATGAGTTAGGCTTTTAAGCCATCTTTATACTCGGGTCTTTCACATATTAGCTCTCATTTTCAGGCAGGAAAAGACTGCAGTCTCTGGGGGGAAGAAAATAAGAAATTTGCAGCGAGGAAAGAAATTGAAAACACCTTTAAATTTAGGTAAAACTCTCCCATTTCTGCCATCCACACCCTGCCCCTTCCCAAATAAATAGAACACTGCGTTGTCTCAGCAGACCTGCTTCTGCAAGACACATACACACTTCAGCCTCAGGCAGAAGAGATCCCTGAGGTCATTGTGAGGCAAGTGTTGCCTTTCAGGGCACTGTTCAAGACAATGAAGTGTACCCAATAGTCCCGTATTCGTGCTTGTCACTTATTTGTGAGAAGAGACCAGAAACATTTTCAGTGGAAACAGTTCATGATATTCAAGGCTGGGCAGAAGGAAAACAAAAGCACAGGCCAAAAATAATGTGTGAAGGAGGCAATTAAAAAAGGTAAAAGTGATGAAGAAAGAGGGACAAAAAAACACACTGTAGATAATTACATCTACATAAAAAGATGCTTTTCTATTTGTTCCTACAGGGCCAAAAGGCATAACATTGAAGAGAGCAATTATTACTGGTAGATATGAGAGAATATCATGCTGCCATAACTATGAATAGATGTTCCCTCTCCAGGAACTGGAAAAGTGCAGCTAGATGTTTAAGAGAGATGCAAGTTTCCAAGCCCCAGACAGTAGCGTGGGAGGCCCCAGTGCCATCCCAGCAGGTAAGTGACAGGGCTATTCTGGAAACCATCTTCAGCATGTACCCAAATTAACAGCACCACAGAGAACACATTTCCTCTACAGGCTTCTAGGGAAGTTTCGGAGACAGATGACAACATGATACCAAAATGAAGCCAAATATATCTTATTTTAAAAAAGACAGACTATCTTAAAATAGTTGGAGACTAAAGAGTCTCATTAAAGCCACAGAAATTGTTGTTCAAGACCATGTGCCAGAGAAAGATGCTAACAAATTCAGAATTTCACCTGTGCTGAGGATCACAGATTTGGTTGATGGAGAACTTTGGTTTTGATAATGTGTTTTGTGTTCAGCAAGGAATGCTAAAGCAAGAGAGCTTGTGACTCAGCCTTGAGGACACTGGGATGTGTTTTGTCCCTATAGTACATGTGCCACATACTGAAAGAGAGCCTCAGATACAAGGTCTGTCAATATTGTCACTGGACACAACTCACTGGTTTCATCTTGCTGGTGGTCTCTATCACAGTAAACAAAATAAAACCATTTTTGAAAAGGGCCAGAAAAAGCTAGGTACTTCATTCCCATTGAGGTCTTTGGGGAAGTATCTAAGTATCACTGAAAAAATATCATATTAAAATGATTGAGAATTCTCCTGTATTTGTAAGTGGGAGCAGTTTTTAGGGTAAGCCATTATTGAACAGTCATGGCAGGTTTGTGGGTCTGGGTCTTCCAGCTTCAAAGTACAATTGATTTATAAATATAATTTGAGACATAGGCCAGTTGCAAATATTACTCATCTGCTTCCTCATAGATGACCAGGCAAATTGTGGTTTTGTTTTACTCCGTAATTAAATTGGTTAACTGAAAACTGAGTGACTCATACTTTCTACAGAAAAATTTAACATATTGTTGGCTGCTAATATTTTTCCCTCCCATTCCTCTTCAAAGAGTTTGACATGGCTGGACTTGGTGGATCCTTTCCCTTTTAGTTCAATTCATGGAAAAAGGTACAGGGATCAGATCTCCTGTTCAATCACCCAGCACATTCTGTTGGTATTTCCCAGGTAACATCAACAGCTACATGAATTCTTAGCCTTTCTGTACCTATGTACAATGCACAAACTGAGCACAAACACTGGAAGTGTCTCCTTGCCTCCATTCATTCTCTGGAAAGGGCTCATTCCATTAATCACACAGATGGGCTCATATTTTGTACTATTATCCTACACGATGCTGCTATCTTTGGCTTTCCTAGCAATACATTCATTATTGCTAATGTTCAGAGCATAGCAGGTATGCTGGACTTGTGCAGCATCCAAGTGTCTCCTTGAAAAATAGCATGGTCCTGAAAGAATCCCTATCTGCTCTACAAGTGCCTTCCCTGAGATCCTTCCAGACCTTTTCTTCCAGCTTATGTCTGGAAAGAAATTAAATTAAGGTTGTGAGTGCCTGATCACAACATTTCTGAAAATGCTTCTGCCTGAAAGTGCTGAATGTTTGCAGCACTTACTAGCATGTGCTGCATGAATGTGTGTATAGCCTCGACCCTGTGTCTCAATCAGCTCAAGTTTTGCTGCCTCAGAAGGTGACATTTAACTTCCACTGCAGAATCTGGGGACCCCAAAGGTAGGTACAATTTAGGGCAGCTCAGACAAAAGCTTGATTAACTATGAACTCTGGAACAGTATATTTCTCTGCTCTCCAGTTCTCTCCCAAGTGTTTGTAGAGACACAACCTATGTACTGTTGGTCACAAATGGCTGGTTTAAGGTTGTTTAAAGAACTCTCAGATCATAATGTGGCCTGGTGATGGGTGGGGAGGGGGATGCACCACCACACTCTTTCAAAAAAAAAAAAAAAAAAAAGAGGTGAGGAAAAGCAATTACTTCAGTGTTAGGGAAACCGGGTACTCATCCCTGGGAGGGAGGAACTTTGCAATTCACTTGCTAACTATCTTATTTTTGGGGACTCAGACAGTAAATAACATGAGCATATGGAGAGATGTCTCTTGATGGAGCCTATAGGAGTGGCACACCCAGTATTAACTTAGCTCAGAAGTGAGAAGCTGCAAACAATTGCAGACTGTTAGCTTTTAGTTGAAATGAATGGGTTTTTAAGTCAAAGTTGATTGGTAGTTAGCCCTCTCAATCTTTAATATTAATATTTTTACCACCACACTCCTTCCACTCCCAGAATCATACACTACAAATTGTCTCAGTTTGGGAGGCATATTTGTAGGTGGTGGAAGTTACTGTTCTGGATTCCAAGCACACAGAAGCTGTTCCTTCAGTAAGAACTATTACCAAGGACCTTTATCTTGCCATTCAACATGCTGCAGTGGATTTCCTACACTGCTCTTTAAAGACACACTGTCCTTCCTGAATAGGCAAAGAGTACTCTGCTAAGTGAGCAAAACCAGCTGAGAGGAAATAAGATTACTCCACTGATAAGATTGCCAAACTTTCAAAAGACTGGCTGCAAAAATAGAGAGATATCAGAAAAACCCAGGGACCTTGAGAATAGGATTTTAAAAATCAACCTTCAGACTCATCTCTGATGCATGAGTTTTACAGTATCCTATAAAAGATGTTCTTCCTTGGAATGAGAAGTTTATAGTAAGGGAGCATATCTTTTATTAGAGAAATACAGAAAAACTCTTTGTAATCTTCAAAGTCTCAACTCAAGGTGGTGATTTCCTGTCCTCAGACTAAATATAGGTCCTTCTCTCAGTTCCTCCTGTCCCCATTCTCTTTGATTATTTGTGCACCCAAACTACCATGTGTGCCAGGCACAGCTCCTACCTGGTGTCCATGCTGTAAGCCTGTGACCAGAACGATTCTGTTGGGAGCCACAGCGGGGGCCGTGGTGGCATTCCATTGCTCCTAATGGCACCTCGGAGCAGAGCACACCATAACAGAACCCCATGCAAGAGAACAGAGGGGGAAAGCTTTCCTGTCAGAGGAAACCCCAGCTAGCTGATCAGAGGAGGGCAGCAGCCCGTGACACCCTTCACAACACTGATATCACACAAGTGACAGGGAGAGGAGCATCCTCAGCGCCATCTGTTTTGCCCAACTGTTCCACCCGTGTGCGCTGAATTACAAATGCAGACAGAGCCCAAGGGAACTAATTAGTTCCCTCCAGAAGGGAGCTGGGCAGTGAATTAACGTATCCACAAGTGAGTACAAGCAGAGAACCAGCAACCAGGTCAGGAAGCTGTGTTATATGACAGCAAAGATAGAGACCCTCCATCGTCTCTTTTTGCAATGATATTCACCAGTCCTGCTCGGAAGCAGTAACTTACAGCTGTTAGTAACACCAAGGTAGCACCATTTTTGCTTAAAAGAACAGATGCTATACTATATTTGCTTTTTTTTTTTCTTACCTACCCCTCCTACCTCAATAAAAGAGGTAAAAAAATTGAGTCAGGTCTCTGAGTGGGATACAAAGGCACAAGCAATAGGACATGGGGATATGACCTCAATTTGTGCTGGGAAAGGTTTAGGTTGAAATTAGGTTTAGGTTGAAAAGATTTATGAGAAATCTCTTCTCTGTAAGGATTAATAACACTAGAATAGGCTGCCCAGGGGAGTGGTTGAGGCAGCATGTGTGGGGGTATTTAAAAGTTAGGTAGATGTGGCACCTAGAGACATCCTTTAGTGGTGAAGTTGGCAGTGTTGGGTTAATCGTTGGACTTAATCTTTTCAAACCTAAATGATTCTATGATTCTAAGTGATAAGCAATGAAGGATGAGCAAAGGATTAAAGATGTGGGATTTCTTATGAAAAAATATGTCATAAGTAGGAAAACCAGTTTTACCTAGCTCCTTCCATGAGAAGAGTATTTAAACCCTTCTGTTGACTGATTTTGTAAATTGGAAACAAAATACCCAATAAAAATTGTGACTGAACCCAAGCTTGGTGATAGCTGATGAACAACGAACCATCAAGCAAGTTCCATGAGTCCCTGTTGTGTTGCAATTGGAAGTCTGGTGGGCAAGCCTGTGAAGAAAAAATTATTAATCCCATAAACAATTCACATTATTTTATTTAATCTGGCAAGATACCAGTGTATAATCAAAACACTCTGGGCCCTTGTGCATTTTTGCTTCCTGTCCATCTGACGTACAGGTCCAAAAAGAGAGGTCCAAGAACACCTTCCCTTCAAGTTTTGTCTCCCCTGGATCTTCAGATAACCATGTTAATAACAGCAGTGCAGCTCTCTCTGTCCTACACCTGCTGTTATGAGCAAAAAAAAGAATTGCGTATTAATATTTTTAGTACACAAGAGCACTGTATTGACCCAGATTAATTTCTTCTATATTTTCCCTACTGATTAAAGGGTTTGAAAACTTTATACCCATGTGGTTGTTGTTTTCACTACTATACCAAAGTTCCATTTACAAACACAGAGAAAGCTAATTTATAGAGAGTTAGCACCACTAATTTGTTTCTTATATTTCTACCATTTAGAGTCCATAAGAGCACTCCTTCTCTAGGAAAACACTGTATCTGTGTCCCTTAAGTCTCATTTTATTTGTTTTACTGCCTGATAAACATGACAGACATTTACCATACCCTTACATTTTTTAAACATTTAGCTTTTTATAAAGAGAAGCCTGTAATCCACAAGCTGTAAAAGCTTGTTCTATACTGAATATAAAGACCTTTGGGAGATAAATTACAATAATGAATACCCCTCAGTATAAATACATGAACCCCTCCCACTAATAAGAGCTGTAAATTATATTGAAGTATGAACCAAATTAGTCAAATATAATTATCACACATATGACAGGCAGAGACAGTCTTGTCATGCGTTCTTAGAAAAGAGAGATAATTGCTACTCCTTCTTAGGCCAAAGAGAGAACTGGCTTCTGAATCTGATGTGTTTCCAAGGCTGAGGCATTTATTTTTTCCCTACCAGGCACAGAAAGTCTTTTTTAGATTTAGCCCTACTTCTTGAAGAAATCCAATCTCATAAACACAAAATAAGCCTACTGTGAGGGAAGTTAACTAAACAATTAGATACAATTAGAAGCCTTTGTTTGATAGATACATCAATTTATTTTATAATCCTGAATTATTTCATGAAATATGAGAAGTGGAGGCGTCAGTTTGTCTCCCCAGAATGCCAGGCATTCTTGTGAACTATTTACACCAAATTTTGAGCAAAATTAGTGGGAGTTAAAGATTCCTTTCAGCTCCGAGAAAAGCTCAGCATCTTGCAGTAAATCATAAATGAGCAAGAGGACAAAATATCTTCCTTACACTGTATTTCAGGGCTTTTAGAACAGTTAAATATAGGCATATTGGCTAGATAGAATAAGAAATGCACGTTACCTCTGCCAGTGGTATGAAGACTGTCAGTTTGGCAGCTTCCAAGGGTATAATTTTGTACATGAACTTTTATCAAGAAGGTTTCCTATTCTAGATCAGCAGTGGAAACAGTACACAGAAATACATGTAGTCTCCAGCATCTCTGTACTTTCTTATCTGTGTGACTCATCTCTCAAAATAGAAGATACTTTATGCCTCTGAGATCCTTGTGCTTTCTATCCTGAATTTTCAGCTTGGATGTCAAATACAATTAGTGTCAAATATATGATGGCTGCTTCTGAGACCATGAAGGTCCAGTCAACTGATCACTAACTTTCAGCCAATTTTTTCCAGTGGAATTGTTGGGTCTTTTACATCTTTCCTGAGCAGATAAAACTATTGCCAGTTTGTGTAACACAGGGGTGGTCAGGACTCTCAGTGAGGTAGCACATTTTATAGGGTACCTGTGTAGAAATAGATGTGAAGGCATGACCATAGCAACCCACAGTTTCCAAATCTGAGGCCCTAATTTTCCTCTCTATTTTTGCATGAGTCATAGCTCCTCCCACTCTGGAGTTTATTCCTGTAAGGTACTACACCTAATAAACATTAGTATTTGAAAATGACAAATCATGTAGGGAAAAAAGGGTTGCAAGAAAATGCATTGATTTTCTATCCACTTCTTCATTGTCATGGTTTAACCCCAGTCAGCAATTAAGCACCACTCAGTTGCTTGCTCACTTCCTCCCGGAGGAATGGGGAAGAGAATTGGAAAAGTGAGAAAATTACAGGCTGAGATAAAGACAATTTAACAGCTAAAAGACATAAAGACAGTTTAATAGGTAAAGCAAAAGCCCCATGTGCAAGCAAAGCAAAATGAGGAATTAATTCAGCACTTTGTGGGGCAGGCAGCTGTTCAGCCATCTCCAGGAAAGCAGGGCTCCATCAGTACAGTGGGAAGACAAAACGCCACCACTCCAAACTGCTCCCTTTCCTTCTTCTTCCCCCAGCTTTAAATGCTGAGCATGATGTCTCATGGTGTGGAATATCCCTTGGGGTTAGCTGTCCTGGCTGTGTCCCCTCCCAGCTCCTTGTGCCCTCCCAAGCACCTCGTTGATGGGGTGAAGAGGAGAAAAGGCCTTGGCTCTGTGAGTAATGAAAACATCCCTGTGTTATCAACACTGGTTTTGGCACAAATCCAGAACACAGCCTCATACTGGCCACTGTGAACAAAATTAACTCCCTTCCAGTCAAACCCAGCAGATATGTATTTAAATTATCGTAAATATCCACCCATTATTAAATGTCATCAAATCCTCAGACAAATCAGGGTGGGAAGGTTGGTTTTCAAGTGGTCAAATTCTTAGGATTTTTTCACACACAATTACCCTGAAACTAAAATTTCATTAAAACCCTAAAAGTATTGAACCTTTTATTTTTCATTTCTGTAAATTAAAGTATGATCTCATTTTTTACTCTGCCTCTCTCATACTCTTAATAAACTCATGCCCTGTGGTGCCAGTGACTTTTACAAATCAACTTCTCAACTATCCATCAGTCTTTACACAGAGCATTAAGGTCTTATTGTTCTTGTTCTGCTAGTAATGATTTTTCACTTCCTATGCTGATTTTTTTATCAAAAGTACTTACAGCACTCTTCATCAAGATGAGCCTTTGCCAATTCTAAATACATCATATGTGTGTTCTCTGCCACTTGGTCAATTCAGAAATTTGACTTATATGCTTTGCTGGTTTTAAATCAAGCCATATTAGCTAATAAATTAAAAAGGTTCTGTAGGAATTTCCTTAACCATTTATATATAATGAAAAATATTATTTAGGTCCCCTAAAATTCTGGAGGGTTTTCTGTAAAATGTTTTTCTAGGTAATATTTTTTTATGTACAACTGCATGAAAGAGTCTTTTAAAATATCTTATATTGCTATGATCTGAAGTATTTTTTTTTAAATGTACAGGTTTCTTAGTGCATACATATGATTTGTCACTATAAAACAGTCACTTTGGAAATTACTGAGCTGATTATGAATAGCTTAAAAGCTGTTCAGAATCAATATGGATCAACAGAAACCCCTACCTGTCTTTTCATTTATTATCTATTCTACAAGAAACAGTTCTGAAGTTCTCCAAGACCTCACTTAACAGGTGATCAGCTTTGCCAAACATTCACCAAATAACTGGCATAGACATCACTTTCAATTCCTTGCTGTGCAATAGAGGTGAGACTATTTCCTTTCTAATACAGTAGTTTGTGTCTAATAAGATCCTTGGATAGCTTTTTACTATAGGTATTCTATATTGTTGTTTGATTAAGAATGATAGTAAAATTAAAAGAATTATACTTATTAGATCTTTCCAGCAGTAATTTATAACTATTTGCTAAATGCTTAGAGAATTTATATCTTTTTTTTTTTACATTACAGCAACCAAGATGCCAGCTGGTTGTGAACCTGGATGTGCTTTATAACATTTTTAATGCTTAAACATCCAATCAATATTTGTTAACTTTTCTAAACTTAATATTTAAATTTGAGTATAGTTAAAATATTGTGAATCTTAGAAGTTTTTCAGAGCTGAAAGCAAGAAATCTTCTTGTCCCTGGGCAGAGACCTTGTAAAAAGAAGATGGAGTTTTTTCCGTCCATCTCCCTGCTGTTTGAGAAATCAGCCAATGAGATCACAGTTAGTGCTTCTTCCTTCAGACCCTGTTGCCAAAAAGCTTCAGTCTACAGAAGAGAGAGTTTCTTCTGGCAGCATGTAATCCTTGAATTTTGAACAAGCTTGACATTTATACTATATAACTAGGAGTAGCAGCTATGTTGCTATGCTGCTTTTCCCATATGCTCCAAAAATCCAGCATCAGAAACTGAAAGTTCATGACACCATGATATATTCGATAACCTACCTTCACTAAAATATAATATTCCCTTCTCCTTTGTGTTAGATAGTTACCTATTTTTATTACAGGAACATTGCCAGATGGAGCGATGGAGGAGGTGGAGTGCAAAGTGTGTGGGAGGGGAACTGGTGCAGGGGTGAGTTATCAGCTCACAAGGTGCAGCACGAGGACACAGATTAGGCACATGACCAAAAGCTGCATTTGAAAAAGAAAAAACAAAGCAATTAAACAAACAAACAAACATAATAATAATAATTTTTAAAACTAGGCTACACTGTAGCTCTTCTTGGCTGTGGACTCTTTCTCTGAACCACCAGCCTTCTAAAGTGTTTTTTTCAACAGAAATGGAAAGCAGAGCTGCAGCTTTGACCTACAGAGAGCAAAGATCTATATTCTGCCTCAAGCAGCAGCTGAAACCATACCAGTATCAATCAGAAATGAGAAGCAAAGGAAATACAGGCCCCATATCATTAAAAATCACCCTAAAGAAACATTAGAAAGAATCTGCATGAAACCACACAACTTGTCCACTTGCTTACTCTGTTGCATAGCAGAATGTATTTATTTTATTTCAAAACTCTGCACAGATTTGCTATGAGGATGGTTATACATAATACTGATATTAAAATCCCCAGTATTGCATCCACACATGCTAAACCATATGACAGATGACAACATCCCTGGGAAGGGAGGTTCTTATGAGCAAGAATATGGTGTTCACAGAGACCAGGAAAGCCTGCTTCCTTTCCTACCTTCAGTACAGACATCCTGTGACCAGCTAAACCTCCCACAATCTTGTCAGCTCTCACATTTACACTGTGAAGACAATATTTGATATCTATTAAGAAAAAGTTTTGTGGGGCATAAATACTGAGGGAAGAGATAGGAATGCAAATCAGCTTGTTCAAAAAGAGTCTCAATTATTCTTTAAAAAAGAATAAAATAAGTCCATGGTCAGTTCTGCTAAAAAACTGCTGCTGTCAAAGGGTTGCACCAAGGTCACAATTCAGATAACCTCAGCTTTCAAATACTCCCCGAATGCAAAAAAACAGTGTCCAGGCACAACCTTGATGTGCAGAAAATGCATTTCTCATGAGCCCTTCTGTCTGCATACAACCAACTAAGTAAAAACATGATCAAAAGAAATAATTTTTTACCAGAAACCAGAGAGTTCGAGGTATATTTCTAAAATTCAGATTATTTCACACACTTTTACCACTACAATAGTATTGTTTTTATTTTATAGCACTGAAGAGGCTTAACTCCTTTAGAGTGGCATTATCTGGAGTTTTGTTTGGAGGACTTAAAAGTTTTTCACATATTCAGGACTTGAAGCGAAAAAGAAAAAAAAAAGTAATTTAAAAGCTGAGCTAGAAGGGTTTTATTAACATTAGCTGGCCTTTTATATGGCATACAAGGAAAAAAAGTAGGACTATGTTAAAGGCAAAATAATTAATCTAGCTTCCTTTAATATTCTCAAAGCACTAACAGGGTCTTCAATGATATTAAATATTAGGGGAAAAGATATGTTTTAGAGTCTGCCTGTGTCTAGAAAAAATGCTTAATTCACATCTCTGAGTATTGATGCAATCACGGCACTATTGTAGACTAATTACAAGATGAGAAGCAAATTGAATTACACCAGTGCAATTTCATTCAAATAATGCTTCACCAGGAATAACTGAGTTGGAGGAGAAGATTAAAAGATCAAACCCAGGAAAACCTTTTGTGCCAGGAGAAAAACTGTGTGCAGACCAAACCTTGCTACATGGGACATATAAAATCTCATTAGTGTTTATTTCCTTTTATTTTTTTTTCTCTTTTAGAAAAAATAATGGAAGTAAATGCACATGAATGAAGATCTTGGTCCGAAAAGTCACCCTCATCTTTGGGAAAGCCACCTTCAGGTCTCATTGCTATGTGAAGATACTATTAAAGGAGGATAATTATTTTCATTATCGTATTATTTCATACGTTGTTAATTACACAACTGTTCCTGCCTATCACCTCCCATTGGCAGCTTCAGCGCTGGAGCACATCCTTTGAGTCTGCAGATGTCCCCAGGGACAAGGTAGCACAGCTAAATACATAAATAAGTAATTAGGGACACTGCAATAGTGGCACTGAGCTTTGTGAGACTGATGTAGGGGTAACTAAAAAGCGACTGTTATCCAATAAGTGATGGGAATGCAGACTTGGGGACACCCGAGAGTTTGCTGCAATATACAGGGCCGGGAAGCTCACACATGGATCCAGATCCTTCAGGGATCCTCAGGGAGCCTTTGTGCAGAGAAAGAAAGAAATGCAGGGCTCAGTAGGGTGCAAACCCCTGTGGCCAAATGCTGGCAAAAGTCTTGAGCCCTAGGGACCTCTCTGTTTTCTGAGAATTCCAGATACCTGCCTGTGCCTCTCTTTTGTTTCTCCCTTCTTCTAAAAAAGGGGGAAAGGGAATATGACACTTTGTCTAATGGCTATTTGTGATGCTCTGGCAGGAAGGAGCACTTGAAAAGAAAACACTTGTCAAATCTCTTACACTGATTAGTGCTCATAGTCTCACAGGGCAGAAATAAAAAAGGTTTGAGAAGTCTGCATCAGTCAACATCTAATAAGGGGGAGCTGGAAAAATCAATGGATTTATGGAATGAATAGCAGAAAAGAGAAAATAGACTACAACAAGCAATCAGTGAGCCAGCACTTAGAAGAGCACATTGCACTACTCTCAGCACAATGGTCTGAGAAGGGACTGACCACAGAAGTGCTGGAATGGTCAGAAGGGGGTACAGTTCCTTCACAAACAAGTAAATGAGAAAGAAAACACACAATTATTTCTCTCCTGAGCATCTGTAGAAAACAAAGTAAAACAGAGCAGCAGGGAAAAAATAAAAAAAGATGCAGAATTGCCTGTGAAAGTCATGATGATCTCAGACTGTGCCTAGCCTCAGAGAGCACCTGCTGTGTGAATTGCTTGGGCTTTTATTAAAACTTCAATTAATGTAAACAGTTGTAATAATGGAACAGAAACTGAAAAATGGTTCTATACAGCCAAGGCACAGTCCAATAATCCTGCTTCCTTTCTCAAGCAGAAGCCTGATAAAAACAAGTCTGCTTGGACAGGAAAGGCTGAGAGTGTAGGAAAGAGAAACAGGATGTACAGGTGGTCAGTCTCTGCATTTGGGGCACACAGTCTTAATCCACACCCGTGACCAAAAAGCCACCTCTCCCTCCAAGGCAATTTGCTGTTGAAATGCAGCTGAACACAGTTGTGTGTCCTGTGTTCTCATGGTATCTCACTGCCACAGGTATTGGGTGCATTTTAGCACCAGGTACAGATGTCCCAAACTGCAGCAAAGGCCCCACCTCTTCTGGCAGGTCCTAAACAGAAGAGGCAGGCTGTGCCTCTCTACATTCATTCACATTCCTGAATTTCTCTCCTTCTCAAGATGTTCAGCTAAGATCTTCTTGCAATAACCTCTTCCTTTGTAGTCTCCTGCAAATGAAGCTCTGAAACAGGATGTCAGAGGAGGCACAAATGTCACAGAGGAAACTATATCACAGGCTAAAGAACTGTGCTGGTTTGAAAGCAAAACCAGTGAGAGACTCCAAGTCAGAAATACAGTAAGAGGAAAATAAAATAATTAAATAAAGTAAAATAAAATAAATGCAATAGTACAAAAAACCACTGACAGAGTCAGAATACAACCTGACACCCTGTTAGGGTGGTAGTGGCAGTCCAGGTGAAATGGTCTTGTTGAAGCAGTGATCCTGTAGAAAGGTCTGGCAGCTCTTGTCCTCTGGGATTCCAGGGAATAAGGTTGCCTGTGCTGTCCTAAACCCTGGATTATATCCAGGTGGGAATGCTTGGCTCCTCCCCCTGGGCAGAGCATCTCCCAATGGGCTGATCTCATTCTATGAGTCATGCAGTGGCTCCTTGATGGCCCATTAAACAGAGATAACTCCCAGAGGGAGTTATCTATGAGTCATGTGGCAAGGCATTGATGGGCCTATTAACAGAAGATAAGGGAAACACTGCCCCACCTGGTTTCAACAGCTCATGAAGATGGGGATAGAATACATAATATGGTTTACATCTTACATTGTAACCTAGGACAAGAACCTCAGATGAAAAACCCTCCAATCCCTAAAGCTCCAAGAAAAACATAAACTTTTCTGCTATCTCCACAAAATACATGACAAATAATTTGAGACATAACCTAACTTTACTCATGAGCACAGGAGGACAAAACCCAGCTAACCAACTAGACATATCAGACATCTGCTTTATTGTTTTGTCCAGCAGTAGAAGGTGATCAAAAGAAAAATCTGTGACAATTTCAAGGAATCCATAACATGTTGGGGGAGTTTTGTTAGGTTTTTTTTCCCTAAAAATATAAATATTAGTTGTTGGTTGCAAAGCCTAGTTATCAAAAAAACCCCAAACCGTTTATCTTTCCAATTAATCATCTAAATAAATTAATTCAAGGCAGGGAAGTAATTAAAATGCAAAATTAAAACAGAGACAATATTTTTGTGCTTACAGCCCCCAATGTGGTTTGTAGTTAAGTTCACATGGGCTTATGCTAGCATGAACAAAGGAAAAAAAAATATAATTAAAAGTGTGTATCAAATGATAAAGCTCACACAATTGGGAACAGCACTGCTCAATTTATGTGTTGCCCCAAATAAAATATTCAGTGGAAAACATGATCAGGAATCAGCCATTCCATAAAAATGCAAGACATAAGTATTATTTTTACATCTTGCTATGGCTTCTGCCCCAATTCATTAGGTCCTTTAATTAAGGAAAAAACAACAAACAAAACCAAACAAAACCAGTTTCTGTATCTTTAATAACCAAATAAATGAAATTGGAGCTTAAACTCATTTTGTTGATTTAGAGGCCAAGCAGGCTCATGAAGCTGTCTCCCCAGTACCTCCACTGGCAATCCTGCAGGCAATTTTTGGAGAAAATCAGGATGAATTTAATACTGCTTGGCACTGGCAGCCTTTCCAGAGCCCAGGAAGGCAGGGCAGCTTCCTTAGGGCCTGTGGGAGGCAGCCGTGCTGCAGACCAAGAGTGGTGCTTCTTGCTTCAGAGGGTTCTCAGTATAGGAAAGATGATCTCTGTCTTCCCCCACATCCAGGCACATTCTGAGATGAAGGAAAGAAAGCCTAAGAAAGAGTCCAAATCCACTGGATTAAAATATACTTTCTAATCCCTGTATGCATTACAAGTTTGCAACACGTGTTAAAACTTAAACCTCAAGAGAAGCCACTTGGATCAGTGTCACCCCATGTCTCTGTCACAACCAAACACATTTCAATTAAGAAGACAATTTGACATTCAAGAACTTTCACTGGGATTTAGGTGCACAAAATTAGTCTTATTGATGGTGGCATGTGGGCCATTTTGTAACTTCCTGAGTTAATTAGGGTCTCTCTTTTACAAAATTTGCTGGTTTTTACATGGCTTAACACTTGTTCTTCCCAACACCCCAGGGTAATGTATTTCTTCACAACTCCTTCTAAGTCAGCAATACTGGAAGAAGAAAAAGGAATATGCAATCTTAGGGCAACAATGCTACTAAATACTCTGAGTGCTGTCCCATAGATGTATTTCAATATTCCATAAACTCACATATGCACACTTTTACAATGACTGACCAAAACCATTAAGGATGTAATTTTGTTTCTAAACTTTTCCCAAGATTAAATTTAGATGGTTGAGCAGTAAATATAAATATCGGCTGAGCCTAATTCTGAAGTTTCTGTTGCATTTTTACATCCAGGACCTCGGCTTGCCAATCCCATGTTTCAATTCGATTGTAAATGTGCTTAATCTAGCTTGATGTTATCCAAAGAGATCTGTTAGTAAATTGGAAAAAGTTTTTTTTACATCTTGAAGAAATCTTGTGTAAGCTGTAACTTTCCTGCATGCATGGAATTTATAAAGTGCTATGGTAATTATTGCTATACCTAAAATATAAGGAGACAAAAACAGTTCAAAGAAAGTCAGAGCTGCTGCAGGTGGAACCATCCTCTTAAGCTTGATAAACCTTTACAGGATGATCCAAAGCTGGATGATTAGCAAACAACTTCTGCAACAGTTCTGAAACGTGCTGTGAAAAGTAAATGCTGCTGTGTTTTTGGACATGGATTAGGCTAAGAAACCATTCAGTCTAGTCCTTCTGTTGCTGTTATGTCAAATATACTACTGTTAGTTCAAACTTACTGCAATTTCCCTTTGCTGAATCTCAAAAACATCTCAAGAATTAAATCTCAGAAACACTGAGCTCCAACTAGCTTAAGGGCACAGCATGGGCCCTGCACACATAGCATTGCACAACAAAGATCACAGAGTACTCCCCATGGTGAAGGAGCTCAGGAACCTCTGACCCTTGCCTTTCACAGCTGTTAAACTACAAAACTAACAGGTTTGGAGGTTCCAAACCTAGAGAACTATAGAAAAGTTTTGTAAGGGTGAAATCATCATTTTCTTACTCCCTTCTTCAAAACAAAGGTCTTAGTTCACACTATATGGCGAAAATCAACGTGTCAATTTTTTTTTTTTCCTATTTCAAAGTCATTTGTATCTGTTCCAGAATTTCTTCTGGTTTTCCAACAGCTGTGATATAAAATCATAAAACCCAGAATTCTTCACATCACAGATGAAATTAGGAGAAATACTGTAATAAATACTTTGAAAATTAAGAATTTTTTTTTCTTATTTTGTCCGCAACTGAAGAAAAAAGAGATATTCCAGAAGACAACATACTTGAAATTAGTGTAAAACTCGTTATTTTACAAGAGACAGACATGCCTTTAAAACTCATTTCTCCTAGATAACTTCAGCTTCTAGACATTGCTAGGCTTCCTCTAGAACTTAAGTTCATGCCCCTGTCCATAGTTACATTGAACCACTTGGAGATAAGAACATATCCATGCAAATGGTGTCTGCTACCAGGAGAAACAAAGAATAAAGTGAGCAGTTTAGAAAGGTTTTAAATGGGAAAACAAAATAGGTTTAATCAGCAAAAATTAAAAAATATGTTGCAACACTAAAGATTTTGCCTCAAGGAGCAGCCTGGTACACCTGGTGAGAGAGTGCAAGGAGTCTCTCTCTCTCTCTTACCTGACTTCTTAGCTACAGAGTTCCTCCCTCTGATGTAGCTGTTGGTGCCACTTGTAGAAAGAATTGAACAGAAACCTATGGGTGTTAGTTAATTCCAACGCAAGCCAGATGCCTAAATGCTTTGCCAAATAGCTATCCAAGGACTATCCTGTACTTATTGACAACAAACACTGAGCTACAGATGTAGTATCTCAAATAAAGGGAACCACTTGTTGGTGTTGGGCCAGTTCTCACTGGATGAGACTGAATGAAAATAAGAACAAGATTTATTGTTTTATTGCACCTGTGGTTTTGTTGGAGACCTAAAAACAGTACAGCCAGGTTTCACATTCTATGTCAATGCTTTATTGAACTAATTAATCGTTAGTCACTTCTCTTAACATTTGAAGAGGTCTGTCATACTCACTGTGACTCAAAATTTGTACATAAACATATCACATCTTGAAACTTCACTGCACTTCCTCTACAGCTTGCTTCACAGACTCTTGGCTAGTAAACAGCTGAATTTACCAATTGATTAGGGCCAAAAGCAAGGACAATGACGATGAGCCCAGGAAAAACTCAAGAATGGCAGCAATAATTAAATAAACAAGTGGACACTTATGGAGCTTTGATAATTCTTGACCTTGTGCTTGGCAGTGGGATTGCTTTCTGCATCTCTTGTGCTTTTATAGGAACAGCTAGAGATCAAGCACCATACACCTATTCAGCAGAATTGTTGCAGATTTCTTACTGATGATTAGTCTGTCACTTCATGTGCTGTGCAACTGGGAAAGAGAACTTTGGATTTCCAAAGAAATTCTCTGCACTTTTAATCTGTTCCCATTGACTGTGAACAGAACCAGGAGTGTTGTATTTCCTGCTGTCCTCACATTAGATTGATTATTTATAGTTGTTCATCTGCAGCAGCAGTTGAATAAAATATCAATACTCAGAACCTCTGTGTCATTGCCATTAAAAATTACTTTTTCCATTTTCATTGTGATAAATCTTGTCAAAATTACATACCTAACTAGTAAGATGTTTTATGACCTGAAACTTTGGTTTTGTTTTCTTTTCTGCTTTTAAGATGTTTTTTTCAGTATTTTGTGCATCACCTTCAAACTGAAGCAGCTGGCTGAAAGGAACAGATCCAAAGAGATATAAAGTGCTAATAGGCATTGTTCTTTGTTCATTGTTACACACATTACCTGCTTGTTTCCTCTTCTTTTTCTTCTGATTGACACTGGGAAAATCATTGTAAAAACTTGGTATTGTAGTCACTTCTTCCATGCTTCAACTGCCTTTACATACCTATATAATGTGCCTGAACATTATGCATTACTTTTAAAGGGTTCATAAACGGACACAAAAAAAAAAAAAAAAAAAAAAAAAAAAAAAAAAAAAAAAAAAAAAAAAAGCTACATCTATTTAGTGAGCCCCCTGTAAAAGATGAAAATGTGGGTTCAGCAAGAAATGTAGAACAAAAACAAAGACTGAAGTCTCTCAAAGCATTAATGCTATGGCAGTAGAACCACTTCAGATTTGTGTATGCATCCCTCTGTTATTCCTGATTTTCATTTACTAAATTAAAAAGGTACTTTGGGGTTTTGGATACAAAATGGCATCATGAATACATGTGTCATTTATGTACAATAAGGCATCATATCCCAGAAAAAAAGGAGGATGAGGGAATCCTTGGTTAGTATTTATAGTCCTTTCAAAATAGATAAAAATTTGGGCAAGTCAAGTGCTGTCAGAATGTTGAATTAGCTCCACTTAATTTGATATGTATTCAGCTAATGCTTTGTTTGATTTTCTGTGATATTAAGGTTTCAGGTGAAATCTGAGTTGCCCAAACTTGGAGTCTGGTAAGCACAAACAGCACTGTAGTCACTAGAGAGAGCCAGGAGCGCGTCCAGAGGGTGGTAAACACAACTGAGTAGTGGACTTGTCTTGTTAGACTGCTTCTCTCCAACTAATAATTGCAGAAGAGATCTAGCATGACTCAATTCCTGACACAGACACGTCAGCTAAATTGCTGATGGTAGGTAGAGTGAACAGAAGTGTAAATGTCATTAACTCTGAAGTCCCAATCTCAGTGGGAATCAGCTTTCATTTAACAAGAGTGGAAAAGTCTTTTTAGAAGAGCAAAGCACAAGACAAAAAATAAAAATCTGGCCAGTGTATCACTGTAAGTACAGGAAGTCTATCCAACTGTCCCAAATACTATTTAATCTTTCTTTGACAAATCCGGATACAGAAAACTAAATCTGTCTCTCAGGAAGCCAATAGAAGTGTTGCAATTATCATCAATTAATTCAGAATTTCATTTAGGGAACCAAAGTATGAGATGAAAAGCAAGGTATAATTAGGTTTTGAGAAGCACTTTCAAAAAAGAGGCAGTGTTGGACAGGGCTTTAAGCACCCTGGTCTAGTGGAAGGTGCCCCTGCCCATGGCAGTGGGGTTGGAACTGGATGGTCTTTGGTACCCCTTCCAACCAAACCATTCTATGGTTTTATGCTTGATAAACAAAATGAAAGGGTGGTTGACGCAGAGAACACGTATTAAAAGAGACACTGAGGGATGAAGCAGAAGACAGAATGATGAAGCGAGAGCATATGTGAAAAGATGAGCACTGGCAGAAGAAAGAGGAGTAGTGGTTTGAAGTCAAGGGATCACTCCAGACTGACACTCAAATACTAAGATCAGAAACTGCCTTCTTATTTTGCCTTGGCAACCAGAAAAGGAAAAAAAAAAAAAAAAAAAAGGTTTTCACAACTTGATTATCACAATCTAGAATCAAGGCAAGATTCTTAATCCAAATATGCCGCACTTCGTATCCAATGTCGAATGAACAATGCACAAACCACTTGTTGAATAACAGATTGTGAGAAGTCAGGTCTGAGTCCATTGCTTCCATTACGACCTAATCTCTAGAAAACAGATAAATAGCAAGATCAGGTTCTCTAAGCAAGCATATATCATATTGTGTGTTCTCATCTTTGAATCATGCAGAAAATAATGTGGGAGTACATTTTTATTGGTATCGCTAGCAGATCCATCTCGGGTTTCACAGGATTTTCCTAGAGCAGCATTTCAGCTCCATTAGCATTGATTAACCTGATATTAACTTGGTCTTCACCTGGCATTAAATAAGAATTCTCACATGCTTCATTTAAAGATCTAAATTTTTCATATGGCTGAACTCTTCAACATTAGAAACCATGTGTCGTCTCTTGCTTTAGTGACAGTCAACATTGCAAATTCAATGGAGCAAAGTCAAATTATATAAGTTACAAATATGGCCAAGGTTAAGAGTAATTTAAAGTTTCTAGGCTGTCATAGAGCAGGCAATAATTATGCAGCTGAAAGTACTACCACAAAACCCACCAGCAATAGGGGAAAAATAATTGACTTCACCTGCTTATTCTGGATTTAAGTGCACTTAATGGCTGGGAATGGTAAGAAAAGTTTCAAATTTCAAGGCTTTCTTCTGCAAACAGTCACGGAAAAATAATTTAACTCTGCTTTTTTATTTTTTTTTTAAATAAGGATTTCTGCCTTAAGGGGCTGCTGTAAAATTAGTATCTTGATAGACTTCTAGAAAGTGGTAGCAGATCACCAGTAATTGTTATCAGAGAGCTTTATGGTCGATATATTCATAATTGTCATACAGCTTCAATTTTAATGTAAGAATTCCAGAAGAAAAGGTTATGCTATATTGCTACAGAAGGCTAATCTGGTCTTCTTTCAACTGAATAAAATCTGTGTTAGGCTGGTATCCTGACAGAGTCAGAGCCAATGCTTTAAAGGGAGAAGCTTTTTAAATATCACGATTAAGGCACATTAGGGTTTTTATGGCAAATTTCATTCCCTGCACATGTTCAGAGCCACACCTGAGTTCCTTAAGCCCTTCATTTTTGTGTGGAATGAGCCCCTTCCTTTCTGTATAAAGCAGTAGCACTGTAATATGAAATTTCCTCTCGTGGTATTTTTGCTAGCCAGACACTGAACAGAGAGAATCAAGCACTGTTTTCATTTGCTGTTATTTCCTATGCTACACAGATGCATGAAGTTAAATACAACTGATGACATGGAATCCTCTGATATTTCAAGTGTTTTAAACTGTTAAGAGGGATCAGCATTTGCAGCAAAGGCAAACCTCCATAGAGAAACAGTCTCAGCATCTGAGAAGACAGATTTAGAGCCAAATAGCACTTGCCAGCTCCTGAGCCTGTCTGCGTGTGAGCCAGTGGCATCTGGACTCCTTGCCATCCTGAGATTCAGATGTATATTTGTGTTGCAGGGAAAGGGAACACCAGGCAATGTGACACTGGTAAGTTCAACTTATTGAGGGAACCAAGCAAGGGATGAACTTTGGCAGAAAATGCTCTTCACTCATGCACACACAAACCAAGACTCACCCCAGTTACCAGGCAAGCAGGCTGGCTCAGTCTTGCCTGGAGGCAGCACAGCACCCCACAGCATCCAGACCCAGGGTCAGGCTCTGTTTGGTGGCTCAGAACCGACAATTTCACTCTGTGTCCTCCTCCTCATCCATTCCTCATCCAGTGGTAGATGTCTGCATAGCAATGCTTCCCTTGATCTCACCTTGATGCCTTAAGTTTTCGTTTTCATATTTTCCAGATTCTGTACTGCATTGGTATATAACTCAGAACTTCATATAAAGTGTTAACAAGTTCTCTTCGCAGTTTACTTAGACAAAACAATCCTTTTCCAGACCAAGAACCAAGGACGCCATTGCTCCAGGCCCAAAAAGAGGATTTTATATAGCCACTATTTGCCACAGGCTGCCTGTCAGTATCCAGCAACATCCCTTTCCATCTTCCCAGAAGGTTCAAATAATGCACTTTTATAACATGTTGATCTATGACCTGTGCCAAGACTCAATACACTGTTCCTGTTTGCACTTTCTTGTCAGCTATTACTCACTATACTCAACAGTGAAACAAAGCATGATCATAAAGGCACAGTGACAACCAGCTCTGCCCCTTTTTCCCCTTGATCTTCCCTTTAACAGTCCCTCTTCTGCACAGCAGAATTATTCATAGAAGCAAACCAGAAAATCTGAACAAAGATGTTAGTGCAACATGCTTCAGACACAACTCAGCTTGTGTTGTCCAGATACACCTTAAACATCCAGACTCAGAATGCCTGTGCGAACAATCATAAAAGCAGATGATCCACCTGTTCCTAAAGCAAGTTCCTGTGTGAACGCCACCAGACAATGTTCCAAGAAAGTTTTCTAATTCATCCCTGCTTCGATAGGGAATTTGACCAGATGCCCTCCAGAGGCCCTTTCCATTTTATAAGGTCCTTTCCAAACTGTTTTGCTATGATCCTCTGACATGATCTCCCTTCTACACAAACTGTTTGCTGTTGACTTTGCTGCTTATATTCTTTCAATAATGAATCCCTGAAGCAGGCCTGAGGCAATTGGTATGTACCAAGAAGACAGACAAATCCAGAGCTGGAACAGTCATCAGGAGAGTTTTCAACAGCTCTTCTAAGTACAGGGTAGAAGCAAGCTTTTGGAAAATATGTTTTCAGGGCACCTATTCATTGTAATAATTGAAGGTGTCACTGATAATGAATTACTGTTCTTGCTACTGGCCTAACAACCCTTTTTATCTTTGGGGTTGCATTCAGCAGCTGTAACATGTTGATTCAATGCTGCAACATACTGAAAATAAAAGCTGTGTTGATGTAATGCAAAACCAATCTATTCATCATCCTGACACCCAACAAATAACTTTCCCTCTTTAATCTGGAAATTGTGGCTGTTCCATGTGTTGCTAAATCATGCTGTTGCTATTCTACAGACGGTCCTTATTGTTTGGCTTTAGGTTTTGGAGTTTTTTCTTTTCCGCTGGTACATATTTCCAGCTTTGTCCTTCCATGTACTACTGTAACATGTCCTTTGCAGGGGAACATGAGCCACATGAGCTACTTACAGTGTATAGCTCACACATTTGTTATTATCTACAGCTCTCATACCATACCAACCAGTAAAAACCATACCAAACAGTAAAAAAAATGTTCTCCCCAAGGACTAGCCAGGAAAAAACAACACAACCTAAAGAGACCATCAAGTCAGCGCTGGAAATCCTGCTGGGATAAGAAACCAGTACCTAATGATTTCAACAGACTGCCTTTCATCTGACTGCTGGCCCTCCTCATTAATACCAGTGAGATGTTATATTGATTGAAGCACTTAACAATTATCCCTTCATGCAAATGATCTATGTGCAGATTCTCCATTAATGACTTATTTGCTGCTTTTTTGAGATATGAAAATAATTACTTCTAGGAACATAAATCAGGCCAGAGATTCCCTGCTAAGTACTTTTTGTATCATTTCATGAAGCATTCACCATTTATGCTTATTGCAGCTGTGCAGGGTCCATGGGATCTAATTCACACACCTTACTCAGCAAACCCCAAACATTTTCCATCGGGCATTCAGCTTGGTGAGCTAAAGCACAGCACCTTTCTATCTCTCATTACCAGACTTGCTTCACCTATGGAAGAAAGGACCAAGGAAAATGTCCAGCATACTCATCTGAACCTGAAGTTCGTGTTCACAACTCCAGTTCAGAGTCATATCCTTTTTACCAGCATTAAATGCAATTTCCAAGTCCTTTGGAACTGGAATGACCATAGTTAGTTACCATTACAAAAATAAATATTTGCCAAGAGTTGCCAATGCAACAGTGTGAGAAGATTAACATCACCAGAGATATTCAATTGGCTTCTAATTAGAAATATGATTTAATATTTTACCACCTTTTTTTTTTTTCTTTTTAAAACATCCATACATTTGACATTTTGTTCATAAGAATAGGAACAAAAATGAACAGAAATTAATTCTGGGTCCATGGCTTAGATACATAAGGAGATACAATTGTTTGTTTGTTTGTTTCAAGTGTAAGGCATTTTTAAAGTTTCATTTGTCAAGTAAAAACCAGTAATGTGCATTCATAATATGACCTGCCACACAGCTTCATTTTAAGTAATGAATGTTAAGTATCTGACTAAAGAAACTGGTAGAAAAGACTTTTGCCAGAAAAACTATATATATATATTTTTAAATGAAAAATTATTTCAGAACAAAACATTTCATTTCAGAAACATTGCCAAATGGGAGACCAAGAGGAAGTATCCTTCTAATATTTCTTATTACTAATCTCCCTGGCAGATTTATCTTTAAGGTTGCACACTGTATTACTGTTGCAGCATAGTCCTTTACATCATGGAGAAGTCAGCTACATCATGGAATTCTCTGGTCAGAACACATCAAGAGCAATTCAATGGAGCTTGAAATCTCAGTCTTATCATCTAAGAAAAGACAACCGTGATTCCCATTATGCACTGTGGCAGAACTTTTTAATTAAATGTCATTATCAGCCAAATACTGGCCTATTCAACCATTTCTATTTTTGATGGAAAACAATAAATCCAAGTGAGGTACTTGTGACAACAATTTCTGTCAAAACGCAATTTTTTTCTACAAAATAGCAGTATTGACAATAAAAACACCCCACACTCAGACTATTTGGAGAAAATGGAAGTAAATACAAATAGCTACATTGGTTAGGGAAATTATTTACGCATTTAACTTTGCCTTTGAGTTCTTCAGCTATTTCTATTTCTATCTCTTTCTGGATTTCATGGTGACATATTGCCCCAACAGCACAGTGGCAGAGAAAAGCTGGGCTACAGCTCGCTCTGACACTGTGCAGGCAGAGTGAGTGACACAATCTGTGACCTTTAAGGTAAATATTGCTTAGAAGCCTTTTAAATACAGAACCAAGATAAAGCAGGGCACTTTATTAAATGGAAGTTACCTTCTTAAGAAAGATCTTTTAGTCTCACACTTCTGCATGCAATTTCATTGATTTCTGTGGTATTGACTGCATACATCTGGTTTGCAAGAGCCTCTGGCAGACAATCTATGAGTTGCAAAAAAACCAAAATAGCTGTCTGAACTGCAGTTTTACATTCAAAGCAAGTTATGTCTCTGCTTGCCATCTGCCATAATTATTATTGTTTCTTTTGAATGTTCATTGCATTTGAAATGTGTTTGAACAACATCGTTCTTACTAGTTATGAAATGATCCTTCTAATGGGTTTACCAAATAATTGATTCAAGGCTTTTTCATAAGTCAGCCACAGAAAACAACATGTTCCATAAATAATGCATTTTGCAGAGGTTTAGGGAGAAAAAGTAACTAGAAAAAAATGGATTTTCTTGCTTCTTTTACATGACTTCCCCACCTCATTTCTCTTAACTGTTTTGTGCATAGTTGATTCAAAACTATGAAATTCCTGTGCAGGAAGAAAATATCTGCACAGTGTCAATTCTCATTTCTTGAGTACTATAGTGAGTGAATTTTTTGATGCCCAAGTTCCCAGAATCCTGAGATTATATTAAAAATTTAACAAACTTTTTGAAATAAATGGAGAGAGCGGAGAGGCTTGAGAATAAGCCTCGCACATTTCCTCATATTTCAGAGAGCTGAATGCTTTTTGAAAAAGAATTAATGATTTTTACTGACCCTGGAGGCTTTTTAGAAGTGTAAGTCCATTCTGACAGTTTCTTTATTACAAGAGTTTGATTAGCAGTTCTTCACACAAGAGCAGTCAGTCATAATAGGGTGCAGGGTGGGTCTCTAATGCAGTTCAGAGCCCAGCCCTCATGGCATTATGTCCTGGAAAGGCACTTTTTCCATTCCAGACAAAGGAATCAAATTCTCTGCATTACAGAACACTGTTGAAGCAACAGCCTCTCCTTATCTGCTTTGTAATGGACTTTGGAGGGTGATTTGTCCTGGGCCAGGATGCAGGGCAAGCATAAAGTGCTGCCCACTTCCATTAGCAGCCCACGGGGTCTGTGAGAACTACTCTGGGCAGAACAGCCAGGACAAAACTCTTCAAGTGATGGAAAGTGCATCAGCTTTTTAAAAGCTTCAGGAAGCAGGAGGCCAGGAAGGGCTACCCAAGTTATTGAAAACCCCACTGTAAATCATGTCCACCTGCAGAAACCATCCCTCACCATCTCTGGGGGTTTGCTTCAGTGCTGGCTCCCCTGCCTCTCCCGGGGCAGTGTCAGAACCAGCAGCTGCAGGACCCACAGCAGCCACCCTGAGTGACCCACCTGAGGCACCCTCCCGCACAGCAGCTCCCCTGGAGGGTGCTCAGGGCTCCCTGCTCTCACAGTGACTCCCAGCTGGAAGCCAGGGCCTGACAGGGCGCTGAGAATCCATATTTCCTGTTGCCTTCCCTTTCCATTTTAGTGAACTGGCATACCCAACATGTTCCAGCAGATGTGGCAGCCTGGACCTGGGTTATCAGCTCTGGGTGCTCCCAGATTCCTCAGCACATGAGGAGCTCAGCAAGGCCCAGCTCTTACCAAACCCTGTATTTCTTCCAGCAACAGATGCTTTCCATTTTTCTATGATGAATACCTTTGGATTGCACACCTGAAGCTATGGGTGGTTATTTCAGGATACAGGAACTGATTTGCATAAATGTCTGCAGATCATAAATACTCTGAATAATTTGGGTTAGAAGGGTCCTTAAAGATCATCCAATTCCAGCCCTGCCTTTCCTGGGCAGCACACCTTCCATTAGACCAGGTTGCTCAAGGCTCCATCCATCCTGGCCTTGAACTGCCAGGGCAGCATATACTTCTGAAAATCAGCAGCAATTATTTCACCAATAAAGCAGCTGTAACTATATGTGTCAATAAAGTAAACTTTGAGTGGGAGGGGGCTTTATTGTACTTTTATATACATAACTTTGAATAATTTAAAATTAAAGAGATGTCACAGGACAATTCAGGTTGAAAAGCACCTCAGACAAAAATATACCTGCTCAGAGATTTGAACTTTGTTTACAACTGCAGTGAGTATTAAAAAAGAGTTTTCTTTTTCCTAGTCTGTGTCTCTAAAATTTTTGTTTACTTGAGATAAAGTAGGAGACATATGTAAAAGCTCAGAAAAAGGTAATGCACCATTTTGGGAGAGCAGCCTGTGTGCCCAAGCCAGCACTTTGCTAGGACAAGCCATTCCTTGCCTGGCAAATTAAATCTGTTAAACAAAAGTTGTCTTTAAATAAGGCTCCTCTAATTTAGCAAAGAGATAATGTTATGCTATCCAATTACAAATGGTCTCACTCACATTGTCAACAAACATGGCAAACACACGGCATTAATTTTCAAAGGGGGAAATAGTCCAACTGTGGCAGAGCCATCCCCACGCCTTCACTGCCACTACATGAAATAATTCATGTGGACAGATACAAACACATGGTGTGAGGGGACACCTACCAGCACAGAAGAGAGAAGATCTTTGCCTTGGAGCAACAGCAGTCACTCAGGATCTACCTTACTGGGGGAAGACTGTTACCAGTGGTTAAAATGGTAACATTTATTGGTACTTACATTAATATTAAACATTATCAGCTTGGCTTCAAATATTTTACCTTCAATGTAATTAATGAATATTGGTTTTTGGGGGTTTAAGCTTAACAATTTTACTGTAGCAAATAATAGCAGAAACAAGGAATTTGTTACCCTAGTACAAAGATATTCATATAATTGTTATTTAATAAAAATTCTTCAAGAAAATGTGTGGATTGTTGTTCTTGTAGGCATTTAATACTACCACAGGCTTTAAAGAAGGCTTTAAAAAGCAATTTTTGCAAAATCTTTGCCTCAAGGACGTTATAGTCTTAGTCAACCAACTTAATTTTATTCCTTTTATATCTAAAGACAGGGATCAGATATTCAAATATAAGAATCTAAGCATATGAAATTAGATGCCTCCATCCACTTTGAGATGTGTGTCATTTTCATGGACTAAGTTTATGACCAGATAAGATCACTGGATTAAAAATTTAGAAATGCAGAAAATGTGATGGAAATATTTAATGTAATATTTTTCTCTCATTAGTTTTTTGTCTGCTTTTATGTTTTGAGGCAAATTAGCAATAAGAGATTATGAGATTCTGCATATTGTGACAAGTATATTTCTAAGGAACTTCTTGAGATCAAGCCTGTAATCTCCTGAAAAAAAAAACAATTGCCATAAAAATAGATAAAGTTTTACTTTTACCACAGAATCTTAGTATTTGGTGCAAGTTACTTACATTAAAAACATTTTTTAGTTTGAATTTTAAAACAAGATTTCTACCATTTTCCAAAGTTTCAGACAACTCTTTTCTTTCCTCCCTACAATTGAGTATGGTTTTCGAAGCTGATTCTTTAATATTTGTGATACAGAAGTCTTCTGAATAATTGAAAAGAAATAATGGTTGGTTGCATGTAACAGGGAAAATGGCTGAATACCTCTAGGAGATCTTAGCCTAATCCCTACTCTTTCCTTCCAATTTTTCCTTGCAAGGTGAAGGAATTGGAGGAGATGCCAAGCAGCTTGACAATCGCTATGTGTTGCACTCTTGAAGTTACACTGTCCTTATATATCTGAAACAAGGATAGTTTCTTGCTGAAGATGATTTCCAGAGTGCATGGTAATTAATTAATTTTGGTACTAGCTCAGGTGCTGACAAGGAAAGAGGTTCTTAATTTTTTTTTCTGATGTGGGTTGAATATAGCCTATTAACATCTTTGTTTCTTTCTTCTTGGACTTTTGTTGTAGCATTTTCTAAAAAATTAAATAAACTCCAAATTTAATTTTAAAATAGCAATGCCAATCACTTGCAGCAAATCCAATGGCAGTGACAAATGTGGCACACAGTCTTGAGCATAATAATCCAACTTTGTATACCTACCCTAATGGCTTTTTCTGCTACTGAGTTGTCATTGAAAAATGTCCCCTTAAACATTACACTTAATGAAATATGTAATGAAATTATTACTGTTCTATAATTTTAGTTCATTTATATCCTCTAGTTCTAAACAACAGTAGAGTAAGACTACACTGGGGGGGGGGGGGGAGGTGTGGAGTGTGGAAAAAAGGTAGCTATCAATCTGTCCAGTAGCTTTTACTACAGAATTTCTTGATTAGTTTGGGATGCATGTGACCTGAAAGTTAATTCCTGGAAAATACTGAAAGAAGTTAATGGGAGGTTTGCACTTTAATTCGCTGTATGCAATAGTACTTAAACCTCAGTCAGGCTTGTTATACCTGAATGGAACAGTCTGTAATACATCCAACCTAACTACTACATTTAAAAACCCACTTAAAAGCAAGTGGAAAGCAGATGCTGTTCTCCCTTACATGACACCAGTGCAATTGCACTGGAATTCAGAATATTCTGATTCAAAGGCACAGTCAAAATTCATGCAGAACAAAGGCAAAATTCATGCAGCTGCCAAAGGTAGCTTCAGCTGGAAGGCACAGAGGCCGTGCCAGAGGCAGCTCTCTGGCAGTGCACAGATGTGTCACAGCAGATGGGTGATGGATGGGCTGCTCCCACTGCCCAGCATGGGCAGTGTGAAATTTCCTGGCTGGGCTTCCCTCTGACAGCTGAGGCAGGAGAGCTGCTCTCTAGAGCACACACCAGCCTCCACCAGAGTGCAGCTCCTCTCTCTTCTGCTCCTGTGAAACTCCAAAGCAGCAAAGGTAGCCCAGCCATGAGGAACCCATTGTTCTGATCAACAGCAGCATGGGTCAGACACTCAAAATTTATCACTACTCCAAACATATGGCCTTGGAATATAAGATGATGTCTGCAAAACATGAGAAATGTATCTAAATTTCCCACACTCAAGTCTAAATTGTGATATTCTGTAACCCAATCTTTCGTGATTATCACATCAAGCTTTCTCTCTACAGCAAGTCTCCATCATATTCTTCCTAAAAGAGCAGGGGACAGCATGCTCTATTCTCACATTCTGTCTTGGTAAAATTCCTAATAATTTTTCTTATTACACACAGAAGTAATTTCAGGTGGCTGCTTTCCATTTGTCAGAAATGTCATAAGCACTTGTCCCATGCCCCACCTGCCCTATCAATTCTCATTTACTGTATCAACAATCCTTAGCTCTTGTCCCCTTTAAGGGACTTTGTCCAGGGTAAAATACACCAGTGACCTTGCACAGCCAGCCAGTGCAGGTTACAGAAGAGCAAAGTACTCTGGCATATCCCACAGCAAGGAAGCCAATGGCCAGCATTTAGAACTTGATCTTATTGTGATGTAGGGTTTTTTTACATATTGCCCTACAACCAACACAGAGTGTGCTGCAGAAATCAGAATCCAAAAGGGAATTCCATTACTGTGCTAGAGCTAATCCTGCAATTGCAGCAAAGCCAAGACCTGGGAAAAGATTTTTTATTCTTCTTGATCACAGCTAATGACTGAGCAGCTATGAACTGTCTAAAAGCTAAAAAGGTTCTTAAAGGGTGAAGCACAATAAACAGCAGAACTGTGACTCTTTAGGCCAGACAAGAGAATGCTCAGGACAGATCTTACCAATATATAAATGCCTGAAGAGAGGATTAAAGAAGATGAAGAGGGGTGCAGGAAGATGAAGACAGGCTCTTTTCAGTGGTGCCCAGTTAAAGACAGGAGGCTATGGGCACAAACGAGCACAGAAGGCTCCTGTGAATCTAAGGAAGCACTTTTGTAATGTGAGGATGACCAAATGGGCACAGGATGCCCAGAGGGATTACAGTCTCCCTCCTTGGAGATACTGAAAAGCCATCTGGAGAGGAGCAGATGGGTGGCCCTTGCTTTAGGAGAAGACTGGTCAAGATGACCTTCAGAGGTCCCTCCCAACCACAACTTTTCTGTGATATCGTCATAAATGCTCATAAAAAAATGCCAGTATAAAGCTCTAATACAAATCATAGCTATTCTACTGATTGGGATTCTAAAACCTTTTGGCAGTTCAACTTCTGTTTGTTTGTCCTAATTGGGATTTCTGTCTTGTTCAGATATTCAAGCAATCTGAGCAGATAAAACATAATCTCTTCAGTACAATAGAGACATTGCCTTCTCTTCCTAATACAGAAAATTCTGATGAATTGTCACCTCTAAGGAAAGAAGCAGCTCATCCAAGCCATCCCTTGGAACCAGAACACTCCATCTACTCTCTGGTTAGAACAAAGGCCAATCTGTCCTCCAGACCTGGAAGCACTTCCCAGCTCTAAGAGTTCATTAATCCTGTGTCATATCAAGCATCAAAAAGAGGTAAACAAGAATCAGCTGCAATAGTCATTCCTACTAATGAATGACTGTCAGAAAGAAATAAAAATTAAGACATTAATAAGCACACTGAGACCTAAGGAGAAGCCCTCACAAGTAGCTGGCAACCATTTCCTGTGAGTACAGACAAAATGCCCAAAATTGCATTTTTGTGCAAGGTGTAACCAATCAATTACCATTTATTCCTCACTTTATCCAGGAAGGTCACCAGTCTATCAGAGATGAAAATACTGTTCATTTTTGAACCTCATCAAATAACTTTGAAAATTAGCAAGACCCTGCTGAGAATGAGATTCTACTCCACCCATCGCAAATGATTCACAAGCTATCATGAGAGATGAGCTCACATATCCAGCTGTTTCCTGGTCCTTGAGTGTGTTTCTGCCACACAGGTTATGCTGTGATGACATTTTTAACAGTGTGCCTGTGCATTCCTCAAGATGACTGGCATTGCAAGTCACGGATTTCTTTGTGCTTGCCCAAGAAGATAGATCATTTTGAGAAGCATGATTTTCACAATAGTAAGCAAACTTACTTAATTTTAGATTAAAATGGATTGCTAAAAAGAATTACTTCCAAGGAGCTGGAGGTTCAGTCCCTTTTCTAAAAACAGATCTCTCCTCCCATCTAAAACCAAGCTCCCTTATTTTTTCTTCCATGAGGATGATACTTTAAAGGGTCAACCCTTGACAATTTACATCACATTGCACATCATGATACAAATACTACCAAGGACCACATGCCTTCTTCAAAAGTTTAGAGTTTACTCTTGGCAAGTGAGACTTCCCTGTTACGCTTTTGAGGAGTTTGTCCTAAAGACAAAACAGTAAAAGGGACACAGAGAGATCCTAATGTTCCGTTCTTGGCTATGCACAACATCTCAACTACTCATGATGAAAAATTTGGGGAAGATGTTTTACCCCTATTTCTCAAAACCCTCTCTTAACCTGTATCAGAATGTTCCTCAGTGGCTCTAGGAGCACCTACAATCCAGAAGGGAGTAGAGATCACTACCTGCAGCTACAGAAGTTATTTTAAGTAACACTTGCCATTTCTTATGGTGACTGCTGAGAGCATTTCTTGAGTAAGCACTTGTGAAGGGAAGACAAAGCCCTTTCCAGCTGATATCACCTCCTTTGAAAGCTCTGAACAGAAGAGAGCAGTTCAAGACACTCTGAATTCTGGATGAGGTGAAAGACGAGGTAAGCCTCTTCAGAGGAGCTGTCTCTTCACAAGGAGGACTTTATGAACAACTGCTCTAAGGTAAAAGCACAAAGAGAACATTCACCCTTAGTAACACACTTAGAATAGCAGCTGCATATTCAAAATTACTGAGATACTGCTTCTGAAATAGAAACTATAAGAAAATACGAATCAGAATATAATTCAAATGCAAGGAAAAGCACTTGAATGATAATCTCTGGATTTTTAAAAAACTTTAGGAGAAACATGAGGTCACAAAGAATAAACATCTGGCTTAACTTTTTTTTCCCTACAGGAGCTGAACAACTAGAGAGCTTGAATTGAATACATTACAATTGTTTGCTTTTATGGAAATATGAGTGAACATGTTCCAGATATTTAGCTCCCTCTGTCAAAAGGAACCTGACACAAAGTTAAACAGCCTCATGTCTGCTATGGTCTGGAAATGATGGATGTAAGAAATCAAAACCCAGAAAGGTGTCACTGACTTACAGGCAATAATTCTGAAGTCAGGACGTCTTATAATGGAGATTACACTTTTTTTTCAGTCATCTACTTCAAGGTAACTTGCTAGAATAAGAGTGTAATAAAATACAGCTCTAATAAAGCAAATAAACCCGGAGCAAAAGTTAAACCCAGGAGAAAAACTGTAAGTAACCAGAAATACAGATCACAACCCAGATGGGAAAGTCAGTTCATGAATCTTTGGTCTGATCATCAGCTGATGAATAGGAAACAACATTGAAATCAAAAAAGATGTATTGATTTACAGCTGCTGAGAGTCAGCTGTGGCTCTGACATGATAGACAAGTCTGATGGTGTAAAATGGAGTCAGAGTTCAGTGGTGACGAATCTACAGAGACATGGGCTGTTTTAAGCAGCAAAACCCAGATTGATTCTACTAGTCCATGACAAAGGACAAAGGACAAAGAATCTAATCTTTTAAAACAGGACTGGGGCATTATCTACTGAAACATGGTAGCCACTTAATCCTGCCCTTCTTTGAACTAGTATTTTTTGTATATAAGTATTCTTTTAAGGAGAAATATTCTTAGTAAAATATCATGAGTATGGATACATTACTGTAGATTCAAGAGAAGCTCCAGTCCCAGATAATAGCCCAGAGTGCATCACAAAATCAGACAATATATTTAGTTGGAAGGGCTCCATCAAGATCATCAAATCCAGCTCCTGGCCCTGCACAGCACCGTCCCCAAGAGTCACACCAGGTGAGTCCTTTCAATCTACTTGTCATAGACAAGTGCCTTATGGATAGCAGGAAACACATGTTCCAGTTCCCCACTGTAATCTCTGGGAGTTTTGCCTTGGGTCATGGGCTATGAGCTGTGTAGGCTGGAGACAGTTTGGGGGAGACTTTTATACATGAATTAAATGATCCTTCAAACTCCATGTACAAGCAGACCAAAGGAGATGACTGTGTGGGAGTGTTCTTGCACATCTTTCTCTGCCAGGTGATTATCTCCAGCAACTATTCTGTTACTTGCATCCAGACCAGAAACCACCCTTAAAGCCTGTGGCACGCTATTATAAGGATTCCATCAAATTAATAGATAAAAGATCACATGAGGAAAACGTCACCTGGCATAAGGACAATCTTAATTCCCCTGCTGCCAGCTGAAGTAATGCAACATTCAAGCAAAATACTCACTGCATCACGGTGGCTTCTGCTGCAGGAACAACTCAGCTGTTGATGCAGCAGATTTTTAGTCCAAAATATTTAGGAGAATGGGCACTACAGTCAAATTACTTTCATATGCTGGGTTTCATATGCTTGAATTGTGGTGGTTCAGCAGAAGTATTCAGACAGTAAATACGCTTTCTGAAACAAACCACTTAGGCCATCCCAGGCTAAAGTTGTGCCTGCTAAAGGAGAAGGATCTTAAAGTGTGCACTGAAGATCTCTAGATAAGGCTACACTAGTCTGAAATATCCTGATAAGCTTGCTGGCAGGGAAGCTGCTGTAAGGCACAATTCCACTGAGTTACAGAATAGCTGATGGCAAGGCCTATAAACAGAAAAAATGAACAATACATATATTTAAAATGTTTGGTTGTCTATTTCTATTTTTTGTTATCTCACTGATACCTAAGATCATTATCCACAGGAATAACATACAGACTAAAAAAATGCATAGATTTGTTTGCACATCAATGTCCAAACACAAAGAGGGATATGATTAACAAAATCTAATCCAATCCCTCCTGAAAGCACAATATGCAATAGATCTCTATGAAAAATATAGCAGTTAGAATTTTCCATAAAGGATGTTCTTCAACATAACCACAACCAAGTATTAGTCTACTTTTCATTTGGTCCTAATTTCCCTGTTCAGAGTCATTTTATGAACCCTGTCTGTTAAACTAAGAAATTCTCCTAAAACTGGCTGTCTCATTTTTATAAGATCAGCAAGATTTTAAGTATTCCTGGGAGCTGCTTTCAAGAGTTAGTTGTAGGGTGAAGAAATGGGAACATGCAGGTGTGTGGCCTTCAGACTCAGACAAAAAAGTATTCACTTATGGTCAAAAAGAAACAGTTGAAGATTTGAGATCCCTAGATTTGCAAAGAAAATAATAAATGAAGCAAAACATCTCCCTAAGCCACAGATAATCCACTTGTTCAGTCAGACATTCCATCTTCTCTCACGAGATATCAACAAATAATGAACATCTGGTAAGATGAGAATTCAGTGAGCTCATCCTACTCATTACTTTCACAAGTGGTGTTCCACTAGCACATAGACAGATGACTGGGTCAGGGAATAGGACCAGTTGTTACTCTTTTCCACAGAATGAAATGACAGAAAAATGGCAACATTTTGAGATAATTGTACTGTACCTCTCAGGATACCTCTTCCAAAACATTTCAGTGTTTCTAGTAGGAACTTGGCGTGCTGGTGTTCAGACTTCACTGGTGTCAGACCAGCAGCTCTCCTCTTCATTCGTGTCTTAAAATGTGAACAGTTGATTCTTCTACATCAAGACTGTAGCAAGCACTCAAGCACAGCCCCTTTTAGACTGTGAGCTCTGTGGTGTTAACTCTACCTGGCCTCAGACTGCAATTATGCTGGCTCCTCAGATGCCCCTTTCTCATCCCATGTGATATGTCTGGCCAACCCATCCATTAAATTCCATTTTTTTAAAGAAAGTCCTGGAGGGAATGGGGCTCAAACGACATTTTGTAAGTAAATTTTACATAGTAAACTTATCAGCCTTCAAGTATTACAAAACTACTGTTGAAGAAGAAAGGACTTAAGCCAAATCAAAGTGCTTTTAAAACCATGTTGCTGAAGAAAAAGAAGAATAGGCATCTTTGCCTGCAAATACTCCATTTAACAATCCTATCCAAAATTACAATTTTGATGAAAAGGCAGAATGGCAAATCTCTTGAACGATGTTTAAATGATAAAGCCAAATCCCCTGTGAGATACTGAAATCCTGTATGAACAGTAAAACCCTAATGGGAAGCCATTCTTTTCCATGCTAAAAGCTTTGATAGCTGGCTGTGCAAGGGGCATTAAAACACCTAAACGAAACTTTCCAGAAATTACAGAGAAATGGAGAACACTGAAGCAGAGCTTTCTAAGAGACAGCACCACCAATTCTCTGCCCTGTGTGTTTCAGGTGAGCAGACCGATTCCAGTAGTGCTAGAATCACATGCTTAGTTCTTAGCTTGGCAGTATTTTCTATGCTGCATAGCAGAGAGCAACAACTCCACCTGAACATTGATAAGATTGGAATGGGAATCATGCCTTAGTGAGAGAGGAGACTACAAGTCTTTTGATTTGTTGGGGGGGCAGGAGGGGAGAGGAGAGTTGAAGGCTTATAATTTGACAGTCCTTACAAATCACTTTCCTGCTGCTCTCTTCAACACAGTTCCACTTAAGAGAAAATAAGCAGCTCCTGTCCCTTTTCAAGAGCCTGATAAGGTACACATTTGTGTGTGCTTTTGTAATCAATTTAAAAGTTCAGATCAGACACAACATCTGGTTTGCGGCAAGATTTCCCTTTCCAAAAGAAAAACTGAATTAGACTATTATGAATCATTCAACAATATTGATATTACAATCTGAGCAGAAACAAATGTTATAAAACTATCAGACAGTAAACATAACACTAATAACAGTAGGGGATCTAACTTCAAAAAAATAGTATCATTATTTTCATGAATATTTGGCATTCTCAGTTTTCTGCCATATCACTTGAACATACACTGAGGCACTCTTTTCTTTCTAGCTCAGTCTATTTTCCATTTGGCATCTTGCTCCTGGAGTGTAAAAAATGGCTAGGAAGGGAAAACTCCCTCTGTCTAAAGAGGTTGCCCAACACTGCAGAGTCCTAGCATAATTCGAAGAAAAATTCTTCTGGGTGGAGAAGGTAATCCCACCAGAAGATGCCCCTAAAACCAGAGTTTACTAATGTGTTCCCTAGAGCATAGGGTTCACAAGTCTCTCTCACACACCCAAGGTGATGAGCAGTTTTCAACCCCAGTGTGCAGTGGGGTGACTCACCATAATGCAGCTGTTATCACTTATTATATGAACAATGTATTCTGATAATTCATTTGGGGTGTGGCTTTGGTGAAAATTTGCAGTTTGTGCTGCGCTAGAGACCATATGTCTGGGTAGCGAGTCAGCAAATGATAGGTCAAGTTCAAAAGCTTTATCCAGATACAGCTATTAAGCTTTAAAAATTACAGCTATTGATCTGAATTATTTCAGTTTAGAGCCAGGTCTCATAGAAACATTATAGGAGCAAGGAGTTCTTAAGTTTGCCAGAGCACAGCTGGCCAGGGATGTCCATTCCCAGAGATTTGCTTGAACTGAGAAAGAGAAATGCCCAAATGAGTTTTTTTCCTTGTCTTAGTCTTACAAGAAAACTTGATTCTCTGGGTATAGGTCTATTAGCTTTGGCTTTCATTTCTGGGCTTAAAACAATACTGGTTTGTATGCCTAAGTAGCCTTTTTTCACAAAATAATGGCAGCAAAAAATCAGTAGATGCTCAAGCTGAAAGTTTTAAAAAATCTTGGTAATGTCCCCTTCCTTTGCCTCCCACTTCCCAAAAGAATCTCTCACTTGATGCATAAATCAAAAGCTTTTTAAAGAAAAAAATCTAATGGTAGGTTTTGATCTCCTCTGATTTTAAAACGACTCAGAATCCAGATGCACTCATGGGAGCCAGAGATCTTTCCCTCATCACAGGAACTCCTGCAGCAAGGGGCAGAGCTGTGACTGGTGATGGAGTAATGACTGATGGATGAGTAATGCTTCTCCAGCAGCAGCTCTTAATCTTGTTATATGGGGGAATGTGAGGTGATTAGAAAAAGGGCAGAAGTTACTGTTAGAGGGATTTCCCAGTATAGGTGCAAGCCAAATGTATTGCAAAGAGCAGTATGAACTTCCTTAGCAATGGCAAAGACAGCTGGGCTGCTCCCAAAAACACGCCATGGGCACAGGCTGCACGAAGCAATGATAGCAGGAAAAATTAAAGCACCATGAACTTTTCATAAATGCACTCACTCTAATCCAGGCACACAGGAAAGACTCATCTCTGACTGTATTCAAAGTCTGGAAGATCTAGAGAATATCTGCCAAGATCTATTTAGTTGAAAGCTGTGGGTTTGGTGGAGCAGACAGTATCAGCTTTCAGCAATGTGCAGGACTCTATATTTATGCGACTATACAAATATGTGTTTGTATTTAGAAAAAAACAGTTGTTGTCTGGGGTTTTTTTTTTTATTTTTAACCTACTTACCAATAAAAAATTTATCTTTGTGCATTTCATTTCTTACACTTATTTTAAGTGCAAGCAAGTGATTGACTGAAACACAAATTAAAAGGGGGAGTGGGCTCCCAAGAATGTCACTTGAAGCTTGATTTACTGGAAGTTATCAGGATGTAAGCTCTGATGTGCTTTTTTTCCTTTTGACATTGAAAACATGCCAGTACTTCCTCTCCTGAGTGCCATAATGATCTGGCCTTAAATTTACTTTTAAAATTATTTTTATCATGCACACTAGATGGTGCTCAAGTTAAAAAATGAATGGCAACTTCGATAGACTTTTCATGAGATTAGCAAAATACATTAACATACTTATATCCAGAAATCAGGGAAAACTGACTACTCACCTGAGCCTCTTCCAGACTGCTGATCATTTTACTAAAACTGTCTTTTTGCCAACTTTGTTCACAATCACTCCTGACTTTTAGTTGCATATTTATGAAATTGTTGCTGACATTTATAGCATCCTGCATTAGTGAGAGTGCAATGAATTACCCGAACACAGCTCCAAACACCAAGGAAATACATTTCACCAGCCATCAGAAATTCAGTATCTGTGTTCATGACAATACTGAGTTTGTAGAAACATTTGAAAACAGAATTTTTTCTTTCTCAGTGATCATATTGGATTAACCTATTAGTTTATGGAAAAGTTATCATATTTCTTGACATTTCAAGCAAACTGTACCAAGTATACCAAGTGTACTAAGTCACTGACCTTTATGCTAACCACAGGCTGAGATTAGAGGAAATCAAGCTCTTTTTAAGTAGTGCAGAGAGAAAGGACTCAGTAATTCAGAGTCTGACACTGTTCAATAGTTGTCCAGTCCTGATAGACCCCCCTAAACTGGCAATGAGGGAACAAAAGTGGTCACAGACACAGGTGAGATCACAAAACTGGTGAGCAGCAAACACTGACAGCAATGCTGAATTTGTCACAGGCATGCAGGTAACGTATTAGTCAGAAATATGCAGGTGCTTGAATCTGGCTGATAACATTGCTTTAATTGGAGATATTTGCTACTTTTTCAATACCTTAATAGCTCTTCATGGGATGTTATTTATTTCTGCAGGGTTGATCATTCCTTGGGCAAACCCAGAGACTGGCTTGGGCTGCAGACAGGTGGCCACTTGCAGTAGATGCTTCTGATCCAAGCTATTTGTCTTCCATGGCCATCAGAAGTTCTTCCCTGCTCTCCTCTCTCATTGTTAGTGGATTTACTTGAATCCTCCTTCTCTCATTTCAGAACCACAGAGCTAAGCCTAATTTTCAATCTAACCTTGAAGCAAACAGCAGTCCATCTGTTCTCTCTGCTGAGAGAGGGCAGAAACTTTCAGCAATGAATTAGTAGCAAGCAGCTGTTTCAGGGTGATGTCTTCAGCCAGCATGGCAGTTTGCAAAGTGAACACCAACCCAAACAACACCAACTGGGCTAAAAGCCTTAGCCCAGACCAGATTACAGCTCCACTTTTGGAAAAATCATGACAAATTATTCCAGAATTGCAAATCAGTGATCTAGGAGAAAAGGACATAGGAAGCAAAACTAATTGAATTTTACAGCACTTCACAAATCCCCCTAAATATTTGATCACAAAACCCAAAAGTGATCTTGATTCATTTTATCCAACACCTGCTGCTCTGTCACAGATCAACATTAAAAAACAAATGACTCCAATCTGCTGGAAATAACAAAAGGTAAGAGAGTGTCAAGTGCTGTTTGCACAAAGAGGACTGTGCAATAAAGAAGTTCATAAAATCATGAGCAAAGTTCACCTTTATCCTCTACAAATAACATTTCAACTTCCCTGTGTGTATATAATGAAAAAACCAATGTTTCATCACATACAACCACCCAGTATTTACAGTGTATTATCCCATCTTTTTTTGCCATGAAACGAAAAGCATGTTGTGAACAAAAAACAAGTTGTGAACAGAAATCACCATGGATTTAAATGTGGAGAGACCATTAGGAACTAGAAACCCTCACCCTACCCTTTATTCAGAGAAAAAGAATACATCTTTTTCTTCCTCACATCAGATAACAACACACATCCTCTGTAGAAACCAGTGATATCCACTGCTACATCTAAATACAGACCCTGTATACACTACCAGCTCCTGAATAGTCTTTTTTTTTCACCCCAGACATTGCCATGAGGCTATAAATCTAGAAAAGCATTTTTAAATAATTACAGGAGGATATTAGCCCTAACCTAAAGAGCTTACAGCTTAGCCTACATTCATTCTTCAGGATGCTTTATTGCTGTCAAGGGGATTTGCACAGATGCAGCAGTTTGACAAGAAGGCCATTTCTAGAAGTGTCACATGAATTCGTAGAGATTAATTCTACAGTTCCCATGGTGAGTGTGGGGTTCCACCAGGACATCCCCAGTCAGAATAAACTCATCTGCTCAGGAAACCATTTCTCTGACTATGAAACTCCACAGTCTGAGATACTATCACCACGTCTGAACACGCAGAGAGCTGAACAGATAAGGAGGAGGGTTTTTTCCTATAATCACTCTGATTCTCTTTCAGGCACAACAGAGAATTAATTGCAAAGTAAAGCCCCTTCTCTCACTGAGGATTTTAGCAGAGGGTTGGACTAGCTGCAGACAGCGCTTTGCTGGGTTGCTAGGCTGAGAGTCTTTGACTTTGGTTATGTGCACCAGTGAGTTTAGGCGCCGGATTTTGAACAGTACACGTAGGTTGGCCCAGATGGGCAGAAGGCTGAAATCAAATCAGCAAAATGAAAAGAGCTAGTGAATCAGATTTTCTCAAATTAACTGCTATTTAAAAATAATAAGCAACTGCAATTGATTCTCGTTAGTTCATCAAGGGAAGATGGAGAAAATCCAGAGCTAGGCAGTCACTTCATTTATATTCTTCTATTGAAATCTTGCACATTTAATCCATATGAGCAGTAAACAGAAGAAAGCTACTCAGCATTTAAGCAGTCAGTCTAATTACAGGCTGGCAAGGAATGTGCAATAGGTACAGTTGAGCCAAACCCTAGAGCAGAACTCCTCTAAAAAATAGCCAGACATGTTGAGATTGCAAGTCTGAACCAAACCTTCATTTTTGGAAGGGGAAAATACAAAACCACTAGATCCAAATAGCCAAGAAACTCAACAGGTTTAAAATATTTATCTGGATTTGAGTTCTGATGATTTGGCCAATACACTCTCTAGGCTTATTGAGCTATAAACCCACATCAGGTGTTTGCTGCCCTCACCTCGATAGGTACAAATATTTTATTTTGAAGACTATGTAATTTCAAATAAGGTCTGATGATTCTTTATCAGTAAATAAAAGACCAATGGAAAGGAAGGTGAAAAGGAAAGCATAATGGAAAAAACCAGCCTTAAACTGAAAAATGAAGGGGTGAGGGAGCAAAAATTTCTAGATGTTTATAGCATCTTGATTATAATCTTCCTCGACATCATTCTGAAAGGTGAGTTAAAATTCATAGAGATTAGGGCTCAACAAAATAAAAAAACCATAATATGGCAGGCTTAGGGTGCCTGAGCATCAATGAAGCAACTTAGAAGGGGAGTGTATCCAAATATACCGTTGGGATCCAAATATACCATTGGGATCCAAATATACCATTAAATAAGAGGGTTGGCAGTGTATTCCAGTTATGCAGCAGTGGAAATGGGAGCATCTCCAGAGGGCTCAGCCACTCTGAACCATTCATTACACTCCAAAGAGCAGCAGTGCCATGGAGCTTTCTTTAGCCACAGAGCAAGACGCTCTCCTCCTGTGTGTGCTAGCAGCACCAGCCTGATAGGCTGTCCCCACACTTAGAACTCCAGGAGAAGAAGTATCAGAGTGGTCTGTAGTGCCCAGGACAGTCTGTGTGCAAAGGGGCAGCCAGCAGTGAACCAAACTTTCCTTCTCCCAGGCACTCAGCAGCAACTGAGCCAAACCCACACACACTGGGAAGGGGAGAATTATCAAGTTTTCCTTTCTTCTGAACACGTACAAGAAACAGGAATGAAGCAGAGACCATAAAAAGGAGAAAATACCTAACCATGTCTTAACACATACAAATGGCAGGAGGGAGCCTGGTCTGCTTGGAAAAGCCAATCAATACTGGACTTATTGTATCTAATACAGAAAATAAACAACGGGGCCGGACTATCCAACAGCTGGGATTGAGTCAGGCTCCTGCAAGCAGACTGTGCAACATAACTATCCTACTATAGATTAAATGCATATCCTAAGGATCAAAGGCATTCAGTGTAACTTTCCTCTGATTCACTGTCTGAAAAAAAGATTAAAATTCCAATGGAAATCAAGACTGAAGGAAAGAAAACAAATATAAAGCTATCCATCAACATGATAGTCTTTAAATTTTCATGGTATCTGCCCCAGTAACTTATCTTGTGGAAAAGTTAAAGTATGAGAAGTTCACTTTGCCAGTGTGATTACTGTGATTACAGCACAGTGGAGGAGTTTAATGAATACAGGAAAAAGCAAGTGCAGTGTCTATAGAACAGTAAAAGAAAGGACACTTTGAAAGGATGATCCTTCAGTCATGAACAGTCACACCCGTGTAACAAAAGAAAATCATGTTCAGTGTCCTATTCTGCTACATCCTGCTAGTTTAATGTTGTATACTTTTTACTTACTTCTTAGCTTCCCACAAATGCCTGTGAAAATATTCTCTTTTTTTTTTTTTTTTTTTGCTATTATTATACAAAACGTTTTTTTATGTGCCTAAGTAAAATAAACTAGGGAAAGAGCCATTTTTAACCCAAAGGTGATATGAACTGCCTTCTCCACATTAATAAAACTATTGATTCAGATTAGTGAGGAGCAAAACTCCAAAGTAATAATACAGCTAGCCAGCAGGGGAAAAAAATCCCTACAAATAGAGAGTTGCCATGTTCCTCCAGACTCACTGGGATTTAGTTTTGGTGAGGAAATTCTGTAATCATGAACTGACATGGACTAATCATGAATGACATGAACTTCCAACTGGGTAGGAAGAGAATCAGCATCAAAATCTGGCTCTAAACCTTTTCTTCCCATTTTATTGCCCAAAGCAGTACTGATCAAGATTTATTTCCTGAAGGTAATTCTCTTCCTTAAAAAAACTCCATTAAGCCATTTAAAAACAAATGTCCTTAGAATATCAGTGCCAATTTTAATGCTTAAGGAACATCATAGCTATATAAAATGGACTTTGATTTGAGTGTCTATCTTAAACATTATTGGCCATAGACAATTCTTTGGCCTGGCATTTAGGTTTCATCATCATTTAAATGAGTAATAACAAGTTTTAATTTCTATAAAGATCCCTCTGCTTGGCTTATAAGGAGCACACTTTAATGTGTACACAAAGAATGTATAAGAACCCTTGGTCTTGCCACAGTGGCAACGAGTGGCTGTAATATAACAGGGCCCTAAAGCTCACATAAGATTTTTACACTAATTTGGTAACACTCATGCTACTACTTACCTCTTTTATAAAGCAGCCATAACACACCTGACTTCATGGAAAAGTGTCACGATGTCAGACCAGCCTCACAGAAAAGCTTTCAGTATTTACAGTGGTTTAAGAAAGTTCTGCATATACCAGGGACCAAAACAAAACCCAACTCTTAGCAAAACGCCCTCTTCAATAATTTCTGCTTTCAAGTAGACAGCAGAGCCATGGCTTTTTGGTTGGTTGGCTTGGGTTTTTTGGGTTTGGGTTGGTTGGTTGGTTTTTATTGCAGGCGTTTATGTGTATATATATATATATAATATTTTCTGACTGCCAGTGCAAAGGAAAGAAAAAATGTTTTATGTCCTTTCATTGCTGAAGCTTTGTATGTGTGATCAATACCTTTACAGAGAACCAAAGAACTGAGAGACTAAAGTTATCCCTTAGGTAACCTATTTCAACTAGACATGGGAAAGGCTTTACAGTCATACTTCGCAAGCAATGAGTACCTTGGACTTCCTCCTTTTTTTGCCAAGATTCCTTGTAAGCCTGTCCAAGCCTGGCTGAAGAGATTCCCAGTTCCTCAGTTCTGCCAGCAAAGGACTGCTTCCAGAGATTATCTCCTCCATGATACAAATGCTTCACACCCAGAAGGACTAGTAAATATAGCTCATCTTGCCAATTAAATCCAAATGCCACAGAAGAACTTGAGCTCTTCTACTTGGATCTACACAGTTGTCTTTGGGGAAGGAGGTGGAGGGAAGGGAAGGAGAAAAACATAATCTGTTCTAAAACAAACATTTGAAACAATATTTAGCCTGTGGACCAAGTGTCCTGCATTCCTCAAGACAGACTGGGGAATTAGGAGATGGAAACAGTTGCCTTGAACAAACCTGTGAAGCAGCAGTCCTTACTTCTGTTCAGAAGACTTTTATATGATTCTCCTCTGAAAAAAAATCCAATTAATTTGCAGAAAATAGCTTAGATGTCATTATAGAAGAGGATTCAGATACTGTTCCATATTTACATAGAAACTACCAGTTCCAGGTGCTACCAATGAAGATACAAAGTTTTTGACATTAATACCAACCTGAGAAGTTAGATGGGCCAGTTCACTGGAGACTGCAATGCACTGTAGCTTCTAGTATTGCTTTTGTGGACTGTGAGTCCTCTTGCCTAGATTTCACTTCAATCCTAAGCAGCCTTCTGGTGTTCCAGTGTAAGGACCAATACCTCATGTCTCACTTTTCCCAACTTCTGAGTCTTCTCATCTTATTGTTATCTACCTGTATTTTAAACTCTCATGAAGTTCACCAATCTTCAATCTTTTGACTAATTCATTAGCCTACTGTAAAACAGGATGACAGTACCAAATGCAGAAATTTAGTTTCCTGCAAAAATGGCCAAGAGTCACAGAGTTTGTACACAAAGACACTTTAATGCAAATCAAATAGTACTGTTTCATTCTAAGGTGCTCCACATTTTCAAACACCCAACACTGAGCTTCCCAGTTCCGCCACTCCATTGAGAAATGCATTTTTAGTCTAAACAACAGAAATTTTAAAAGACGACTCTTTAATTTTTCCTTTTTTTTATTTAATCAATACTGTATTTCAATACCAACTGTTAAATCTTTATGAGCAGCAGAAGCACATTCTGTAAATTTGTTGATCACTATATAGTACAACCTCAAAACTCTTATCCAAAACCCATGTATTCCAAAATTAGGTTTCCTCCCTCAACATGCAACATTTGAATAAAAAAGTCCTGACTTACTCCAAAAAAATTCACTATGCAGTTATATAAACTCATATCTTTTGACAGCCCCTCTGGCTTATGAAGACACAGGTTTATATAAAGAAGCTTCAAAAGAAAATGAAAAATGAATATTATTTTGCTGAAATTTCCAAAGGATTCTAACAATTCCATTACCATAGCAGTACATATACATAAAGACACTGTGTTCAGTAATATAGTTTTTCTGAAGGACTATAATTGTTCTCTGCAAAAGGCTGTGGCATGTTATGCTGTCACTATAACAGAAACTACTGTGCAGCCATTCCATTTTATTTAAGCCTTCATAATTAGGAAAGTATCTCTGTTGAAATTATATTTATTAAAAAAAATAAATCTTATTTTAGATTACTAAAAAAGTGCACATTCTGTAAGTGCAGGCTCCATTTCACCATTTCTAATCCTTGTTTGTTCTACATTTCAGTTCAAATACCCAGTTTTTCATAATATGCTGCAAGGTTTGGACTGCAGAAACAAAGGCTATATTTGCCTTTAATCAAAACACTGGTTTTAAAGATGTTTTCATATGACCAACACATTTCAGACAATCTCAAGTATTTCAAAACCCTTCTTTTTTCCATCCTACACAATCAAAACTCCATCACTAAGTCGGGGCCTTTAAAAAATAATCTGAAAACAGTATACACAATATTTCAAGAAAGCAGAGCAGCTATATAGTTGAAAATGGTAACATAGACACTTTGAACATTAAAACAATCTTCCTACTTTCTATATGAGGCCTCTGCATTTTGCATGGCTTTCTAGCCCCATATTTGTAAGTGAAGAGGCAAATTTTCAGAAGGATTTCTTATTTAGCTAACAGAAAAACAAATCATATTGTAAATGCAGCGCTGTTGCTGCCTAGATTCTCTCACTCATATCATGGTAAGTATCAAACTTCTTGTCCTTGCTTACAAGGTTCATGTTTATACTCAGTGTCATTGTTGATGACTGATATATGTTGGCTGGTTTTAAAATAAGTAACTTGGGAAGATTGATAAAAAAGTACAGAGCTCTGATTTGTTGTGGATATACTGTTTCAGTTTACACAGGAATGTGTCATCTTTGCTCACAGCCAGTGAAAAATATTTTAACTCAACAGAAAGCATGGAATTGCATGATATTGTGATGAGGAGGTTTCACAATCTCAACAAAAATTTAAATCGTTATGCCCAAACCCAGCAGGAGGAACACAACTTCAGCAAATCTTCCATCCACTCTCAGTCAAAATTCACAGGTAAATCCTGCATCCATCTCTGGAGAACATCTTGAGGAACAGGTAAGATGAAGAGAGAGGAGGCAAAAACTAAGGTGCAACGCATGGTGTGCAATTTCTCCGTGCACTGTGTGTAGCGTAGGAGAGAGGAGCTCAGAGCAGCTGCATGCAGAACAGTTGAAGGGCAGAGCAGAAGTTATTCCGGCAATCCATCTCTTCCATGCCTCACCCACCCCAAGGCTGGGCTGTTGCAACCTGGGAAATGGCTCTGCTGGCCAGAAGAGGAACTCTATTTCCAGTGTATACAGAGGAAGCAGCTCAGCTTGAAGTTGCAAAGGATTCTTCCTTCCCTTGGCTATTTGATGCAAAAGATAAGGGTATCAGGCAGCTGGCTGCTGACAGGGAGCTCTGTTACCAGTCTCTCTCTCCTCAGAGGGAAAGAAGAAAGAATGACTTCACATCGGACTATTACAGATACTAATACTTTTGTCAAAAGCAGAAACACACAGAGATTTTACAAAATACTGTCTAGACACTGGAGCCCACTGACTAAAAGAAATCATTTGAGTACAAGCTTAATAAGGCAGGGTAAAAAAATCTACCACCTTACAGCTAACAACACTTTGAAAATGAGTCTGCTGTGTGTGATTTCACTGATGTCTGAGGGAGACAAAGCTCGTTATGTTCATGTTTTTCATACTTTCAGTCAAACAGATTGCTGAATAATCATGTTTTTTCTATTCTAATGAGTGAGGAAGTTATTATACAGAAGGTGTTTCCATATGTTGCAGTTAATAAAGGCAATTCTTACTAATAAGAGTAGGTTGTCTCCCCTCAGCTATCTGATAAAAAGCCCTCCTGTTTAGAGGAAAAAGCAGATCCTGTGCCTAGAAGAGACTCCTAGGGCTGCACATTTCAGTGGTTACTGGAAAGTACTGTAGGCAGATGAATCCCAGGTCTTTTCCAACTGAGTCTGAATCAATGACGTTCACTAAAATGTTCAGGGCAGTAGGAGCAAGCACTTCATGTCATCAACCTCTCTTCATATCCACCCTTTTCTTGCTGCTGAAGGACAGTGGACAAGAACTGGATCCATCAGTATGGAAAATCATCAGGCAGTCCCTTCAAGAGGTCAAGGTGTTTTCTTCTTTCAAGAAGCATCTGGGTCACTATCTTAGGAGCTCAAAATTCTACATGGAAAGTAGCTCAAAATTCTACATGGACTATGGCTAGTTTTAGGCTGAGATCACAGATACTCTTTCAGACTGAAACAATAAAATACATGGGGGGAAATAATTTTTGGGGGATCACCCAGAAGTATGAGATGTCACTTACATCCTTGTCTTTCTAACCACAAAGCTGGGTGCATGTCCACAACTGGATGAAAACCTCACATCTGTTAGAGCTACCCAGTAAAGAGAGAGGAAAAAAGAAGTCTTGAAGCTCATCTCAGCGTTCAGTGTCTGACCACATCTTTAAAAGCCATATGGAATCCAAACCTACTGAAGGACAACTTGCCTCAGATGATTAATATACGCCAGCTAGGTTCACACAGCAGTGTTTTCTCTGGATTTCAAAGTAGGGCAGAGATTGTTCACCTGTAAGTACCTGAGTAGAAAAAGAAGACCTGCCTCTGTTGCCATTTCCACCTTCAGGGAAACCGACAGTTTCCTACAAAGAGTTTCAAAAGGCACATCATCTCTCCATGGTAAGTATCCATCTGCAGCCTTACATTTATGAATTCAAAGCATTCTGCAAGACCTCTTTTTATCCAGACATATAAAAATGTAAAAATTATTTTGTGGAGAGACATTACTAATAGGAAATAATCTATTTCTTCATGTTTTCTGCGAATGGTGTTCTGCTGGTTTTCACTATTCAGAATAGGCTTCAAGAAATGCAAAAAATACCCAAAGAAATAGGAGGATGCTTTCAAATATAGAGACAGTGGGACCAGTTTCTACACATGCAACTAGTCCAGCCAGATGTTCACTGTCACACATAATCACTTTCCATGATTTGAACCAAATCTAATCTGGCCAACATTTTCGGAATTGGCCACTAATTATGGGCATTTCCTACTTTAGTCTCAGTTTCAGAACTGCTGAACAATACCTTGTCCTTGTGGACATTCAGTTTACAAAATCAAATCCAAGGTGACTCAAGCAAATACTGAAAAATATGAACGCTCCAAGTTTGCAGTTCTTTTTGAAAATGCAACCCCTCAAGGCTAAATCCTGCTTTAAAGACTCTGCAATAGTTTTGAAAGCCTCATATTTTTGTTGAGCCACTAGAAGGCATAAACAAATGTGATGGGTGGACTCTGCATCCATTCAGTGGGACCAGTGCAAACAGCCCCTCCCTGACCAGCCAACACTGATGTCTGGGAACGGAAGGAATCCAGGATAGGTCTGTGCAGTGAACCAGAAGTAGCCCTTGCAGAGATGAGGGAAAACAAGGGCTGCTGTTGGATCCTGCCCAGAACACAGAACCCAGCCACAATATATCCACACAATGTTTCTGTCTCAGAGATGTGGGAAGTCCTGTTACATCTGCATTCACAATTAAACATGATTTTGACATTATTATGGTGCTGATGCTCTTATCTCTTCAGTGTGTGATGGGTCCTGGCTCTGTTCGGGCCTGCCTATTGTTCATGAGAGACTTTGTCTTTGCAATGATTGGAGAACAAGGTGTTCTGGAAGCTCTTTTCAGCTGTGATCTGGTGAACTTCTTACGGATTTTTCTGTAAGGAGGGAAGGAGGAAAGGAGGGAAGGAAGAGAGAGACAACAAAAGAGATAAATCTCAGTCTTTAACAGAAGACTGCACAAGAGCCAATAACAAACATAACAAATACTCTTACCAGAGAGGAAGGCTAGTTCATGGGAAAGAGACTTGCAGCAAACAAGAGTCAGCCCTGTCCATCAACTGATGATTCAGAGTTGTCTGATAATGATTCATCAAAAAGTGAATTGGTGTTAGGTAATACTTGAATAATGGTATTTATTACATGAAATCTTGGGCCAGAATGCCCAGGTAGTGAATCCTCACATGTGATATCGATACTGGAATGAAGGACCACAGAAGACAGGACCGTGTTAGCCCCCAATGACTGTGCTACCTCTGTAAAAGTGGGAGCAATTGTTATTTACACTGTACCACTTCCACAGATGACCCAGAGCTCTGGGCACTTTTACTAGTGCCATTCAGGTGCACTAAATTCACTTCCAGTTTTGACTTTCAGCTGATAAATGAAACACATTAACTCCAGGTGGCCATGTTGTTTGTATTGAAATCCTGAATATCCAGGATAGTTCATTTTGAAGCATAAATCCTTGCTATGTTTCAACTGCTCTGTCTCTTTACTATTATAAATCAATAACCACAATGCTGAGGGTACCCAGGGTATGGTATCAGAAAACACAGAAAAGACAGACCTGAACATTAGATGCTGCTAGAAAATTACCTATTTTCTGAATTTACTCAAGAATCCCAGCCTTCATTTAGGTAGTTTTATAAATTACAGGGATTTTGAGCTTATGGAAATGAATTAAAGCAAACTGAGCTTCTAATACTTAATGAGACCAGGCTTTCTAATTCAGACTTTTTGACTTGTAAAACGTGGCCTACAAACTACAGGGTGATGAGGTGCCTACCTGCATCAAGGCTCTGAGATGGTAACTCAAGGAGTGTTTTTTCCCTTTCATCTAAGTGGGCTGCTACCTCTGAAACTGAAAAATGGTGGCACATGACATTGAAAATACATGATCAGCTGTAAATAAATTCTATTGAATTCTAAAATAACAGTTTGCATATTAAATTTCAAACACTATTTCGTTACCAGTTAGTTACAGGTTGAGTGTTCTCCAGGGGTGTAAGCTTCCATGTCAACTAACTGGGCCACAGAAGAGAACACAAGGGGAAAAAAAGAACCAAACACGCAAAAAAGCAGAAGAATATACTCTGCTATTAGAGGTTAAAGGGAGCCTGAAAAATACATTTTGGTTAATCTGTTTTAAAGGTTCAGAGATGTATTCCCCTTTGAAAGAAGGATGTCTTCATGGCCTGGAATACTAAATTAGGGTTTAGCACCATTCAGCAATAAGCACAACAGGAGAAAAGGAATCACCAGAAAGTTAGATTTCAGCATTTCACACAATCCAGAAAAATCCCCTTACTGTTTGAGTATTCACTTTATATGGTCATCTTAAATAAGGCCAAAAAAGATATTAAACTGATTGTGAAGATATTGCATATCTCCCAGAGCAGTAAGACCGTAGAAATGTAATCTCAGACGTGCAGAAATGTGTCTATCTAAAATAATGAGATAGCCACGTTTTGTAAATTCATGTGAATAAACAATAGCTATTACCCACACTGATTACTAATGGGGATCATCTCAGCAAAACCCTACAGAACTGGATCCTTTTTGATATATTTGTTTTCAAAACTTTATATTTATTTACAGTCATTAATCATTTGAGAAGCCCAAGGTTCAAATAATATCAGATAATTCTTTACCCCTCTGAATTCTTAATAAGGCAACTTTATAAATTGCCAAGAGGTTCCTGCTTATGAAAGTAATTTGCAGCTGACACTACATGCAAGGACAGTAAAGGATAGGAGATTACAATGAGTCATTATCTTGTATGGACAGTAAAGTAAAAGATATAGTTATTCCCATTAAACACTGGTTCAAAACCAGTGTTTCTTTGGAAAGGCAGAACAAAAAGGTCACCACATTATTATACCAAGCAAGCCACAAACTGAGTCAACTCCTCACTGAGTATAGATGAAACTAGCTCTATATACTCTGTCAAAAAACCCTTAATCTGGTATGGACTCTTAAAAGGCAATCCAGCACTTCTGTTTAAACAGGATGGTGAAAATGCTTCCAGAAATTAGCTTTGTGGGATGCAGCCTTTCAGAAATAAAACTGGAAGAATGGAAATTTCCACTGACTACATTACATGTTATATTTAAACATTAAATGATTAATATAAATCATTTCTCTAAAAGCCAAAACTGTTCTTTTTACTGCGAAAATTATAGAAGGTGGAGGGACTGGATCCTTTACACTGAAGAATTTAGCATCTAAATACAGTCTGGCTTTTTGAGGAGTATTCATCAGGTTTTATAATTCTTCAGAGTCTTTTTAACATTTAAACATGCAGGTTGCAACAATAGCTGACAAAAGACAGGATATTCAAAGATAAAGTTGTTGTCACCCTTTCACTCATAGCACTTTGCCCTCCCCCAAAGATACACTGAACTAAGGGCAGAGTCAATTTTAATGCTCAATTTCCTGTCCCTCTTTCAGTTAACACTAGCCATATGTTTTAATTACATAAAGCTTTTATCTGGCAATGGCAATAAATGGCTTTAATATCTGTATCATTGGTAACATCCTTTGCAGTTGTTAGGACAGATTAATTGCCATTTTCCCCAGGTCTTTTCCTTTGACTTTTGTACTAGTTCTTGAAGCATGACGCATTACAGACTTGAAATGCAAATTCAAAAGTATTTTAAAGCCTTTGCTTTGTATTTCTAGCCTTCTTGAGACCAAGGGTATGAGAATGAACAAAATATTTAATAGGGCATCAGTATATAAAGCCCACTGTGCTCATTTTTAAGTCAAATGTAATGGGGTAATGTAGGAATAATACACATTCTTTATGTCTGCACGACACTTCAATTAGTAACTGCAGATAAAGGTACTCAAAACCCTTGGCACCTAGTCAAGGAAGTATGGAAATGTACACAAGTCTTACTAAAGCTCTAGATGAAGACCTAATGTCTCTGTTCAGGTTTCATGCACAGACTGGAACCTTATGGGTAGAAATAATAGGCTGTACAGGGCATTTATGCTGTGCTTAAATTTAATCGGGCGAGTCATTATAATTAACCAACCCTTTCTGAGGATCCAAGTGTGTTCCATGTAACTCACCATCTGCTGAAGTGAAGCACAATCCTATATAATCTATTATGACCAGATTTCTCAGGAATAGGACAACTGGGAGCAAAATTTCACATTTGCAAAAGCTGACTCAAAAGTTCCCTTCTCTAATTCAGCCACACATTTTTAAACTTGAATAGAATAAAGAGAGGTCTCCAACTGGTGTTAATCGAGAATGTGTTTTCAAGCCTTTTCTAGTAGGACTGGAAGGCATTGCCTGCTTTAAGTTTGTTGATATAGAGTGTTACTGTGCTATATATAAACTGTTGTGCATCCATCTTGTCTCCTCTGCATTGGACTCAGAGTTGTGATGACAACGTTGTCTTTGGTCTTATCAGCTGCACCAACAGTATTTAAGAAGCTATATTAAATAAATACAAGTTATGGAAGAAGCTTCGACAGTGAAAGAAAAAAATTGCATACAAAAGCCCACTGATACTTCAGCAGATGACAAGCCTTGTTTTGAAAGAAACATTTTCCTAGGAAGAGGAATTGCCCTCAACACGCATGTACTTGTGAGATGTCCATAACTCTTCTTAAATACCAAGGTCCAGAATGCTTTTGGTGCTCTACTTCCACTAAAAACACACTAATGGCCTAATACAAACCTGGCCATGGAGTTTGAAGCTCAAGGACACAACTTTGTTTTCCTCACTCTCCCTAAATTAGTTTGATATTTTTGCCTGAGTCTTTCTTAGACTGATGCCATTTGAGCAACAACCTCATATATAAGAACTGGTGCTGTGGAAATGTATTGTTATCCAGTTGCTGGTAGCACAAGGAACAGCTCCAGATCAGCAGCAGGCATAAGAAAACTGATTTCCTGCACAATCATAATTGAAATTCCATATAATCTCTCCATTGGAGTGAAGTATTCTGCCTTGACTTTCCAAGTGTAAACAGCAACATAAATGTTCTTGATGCATAAATACTGCCAACACTGGCAGAATTTTGTGCTCTGGCACAAACTGTGTGTGAAACTTGCAATCAAGTTGCACAGAGCCATTCAGAAAGAAAACAAGGCTAAAAAATAAGAAAAAAAGGTATTCTAGAGAAATATTTGTGAAGTTTTTGCTGCTCCAGAGCAATATAAATTTTGTGCAATGTAAATTTTCAGCGCAAATTCAAAGTCACTTAGAAAAAAACCAACTATTTAAAAGAATAACCATAATTCCTTGGTGGTTATTAGATGCAATAATCACTTATTTCTCTGCGGGCTCCTTTTATCCAGAGGTACATTTTAACTATTCAGTGGATTAAATTACAGGAGGGGGTACTATCTTAGAGAGTTGATAGGCTTTTTATCAATTTCAACAGGCTTTTATACACAGTGAAAGGCCAAAATGTGTGCAGTGCTGCTTGCTGAAAGAGAATTTATATGGGATGGCGCTGTAGGCACAGAACTTTAGAAACCTGGTATGTTACTGACTGAAGGAGTCACAGCACTTCCTACATTTCTACCTGTGTGCAAACGAGAAGTATTTTATTTAACTCTTTGGCTTGCTGCTTTAGATTTTTTTTCCCTCAACACTTTCAGAATAAAGCTTTCTCATATTGCATTAAAACCATAATCTAGCCACAACATGACAGAAACTAGTTAAAAATAGTTTTGCAAGGCAGAAGTGGGTTGACATTGATACACCTTTTAAAAACAAGGGCCTTAGGAAATGTTAATTTATAAAAACAAAATGGAAGACTTTAATAAGCATGGAACTATTGGAAAGCTGTTGCCATAAGCCACACAGTTGCATTATAAAATGCATACAGATGGCAGATAGAGTGATATAACCTTTATGAGATTAAAGAGGTGCTGCTGTAGACACGCCAACATTATTTAAATGTTTTAAGAGCTTATCTTATTTTACTCCCCCTAGCAAGGAAATGTTTTCCTTTGCTAGTGTTTATCTTCCAATATTTTATCAATATTTATGGAGCAAGACTGTTCTCTATGAACAATAACTTTTAGACACACCAGTTAAACACACAGGTTGCAATCTGACACAAATTACAGTGTCAGATCATCCTAAGAAGCTTAAGATAACACATTTTCTCAAGTACTTCATCACCATGAGGGCTTCTCTGATGTTTTGTATTTTAAAGCAACAGCTTATAGCTACTATGTATATACAGAAGGCCATTAATAATGGGATTGAAGCATTTTCTTTATTGGGAGGAAAAATCCAGGTCAATGGTTTAAAGCACAGACTTCTATGACTGTGTCATGCCTTGACCTTGTATGGCTCAAGCCACCTCTGCCTCTCTGTATCTGCTGTGTTTTAAATCCAAATCACCTTGGAGCAGAAACCATCTCTTTGTGTGCATTTCTAGAGTGCCTAGACCAACAAGTTGATTTCCTATTGAAATATCTACTATTGAAATTATTTCTATCCACTTTAACTGCAAACAACTGTCATGGCATTTAGAATAATCACCTAGTTCAATAGATTTTTCCATATTTTCATTTCCCCTGAAAATATTTCATTAATATTCCAAAGTGGTTTAGGAGAGAAGGAATTAAAGAAACATAAAGTCCTACTCTCAGCACCACTATTCATTTTTCAGTTGATTTCTGGAACTGAAAAAAACTTTTTCATCCCTAAGAGACACTATAAAGAGATGCTGTCATACACTGGTCATCACATGATGAATAAATGTAGATCCCAACAATCAGCAGTGAGATTATCCTCACATTTCATCTGTGAGCTTGGTATTTACCACCAAGAGGCTAAGGTTACCTACTGCTGAGACAACAAAGGTTACACATAAGTTTGGGCGCAACGCTGCCTTCTCACAGAAGCCAGCAGCACAGAGGCCCTACCAGGGCTAGGAAGAGTTAAAAAACCCCTCGATCTAGTTGGCAGGAATGATGGACACCACAGACTGAACATGGACTTGCCTGTGTTTTGGGTGGAGCCTTGTGAGCTCATCAGGGACAGCATCTCACACACACCAGTGATGACGGCAGAGCCGTGTTCCTCAGTCCTCCCCTCAAGGAAGGGAGAAAAGCCTGTCTTTGAGTTCATGGCATTTCACCAGCATCCAACTGGATATCCAGTGAAGCACAACTACTAGGTCCTAGCAAAGGAAGCTTGATGGAATGGGTAAAAAAGTAAATTATTGATACTCCTTGAAACAAAGCAATGGCTCAGGTTTCAATAGACTTGTAACCTGAGCTACAGGAAAGCTGCTCTGCACTTTATCTGAAATTCATTAGCCTCCCCTTGGTTACCTTACCCTGCAGAGGCTGCAAGGCAGGAAGTCTGCTTTATCCAATAAAGGGTTGCTTAACCTCTCCTCCCTGGGAAGGAACACACAAGATCACTGCAGATGTGTCAATACACCAGCACTCTGGGAATCCAGGGAGCCAGAAAGACTTCCACAGCTCACAGGCACAAACACCAGCAGATTTCAAAGCAACTCCTTTATTCTTCCTAACTATAATGGCAGGGTGAGGATGAATTCCTACTCTACCAAGAGGAATTTTCAAAACCACCTATTTATTCTGCAGCAGGATGGCCATTCTGTATATTGATTAAACATCACCTGCTATGAGATGAAAAATTTACCCACATCGCAGCATATAATTTTTCCTGAGACAACTGAAGAGAAGCTGCATCAGAGTGAGCTGGCTAACAGTGGAACACAATGTTGCTTTCAACTACTCCCCAAACACTTTGCGTATTAATTCACAATTCCAGCACTATCCAAGACTCTAAGATGACAAAAAGGTACAGAACATACAACTTCTGTTTCTGGCCTTCAGCTACAAGCACTAAGTGCCATTTCCCCAGCAACATTAAATACTGCCTTGAAAACTTTCAAAAATATTGTGTCAACTAAATATGCTTATTTAAGTCCAAGATAACATAAAACTCATTATATTTTTCATAGGGAAAGAAAAGAGACACTATAGTTCTACAATACTATTAGTATTTTTCTGCCTTTCTTTTCTTACCTTGTTTGATTTTTTCAGAGTATGCGTCATCTGAAGTTTTTGGCCTGAACACTGTGCTTTTCAATATTACAGCTTATAATATTACCCAAGCCTCAAAAATATTGACAATATGCTTCCTTTTTTATCAATTATGCATATACTTTTCCTGGAATAACATATGTACCAATAGGGTATATTTGGAGGAGGTTCTTGGCATCCTGGGTACTTGCTATTAAGCAAGGGATGAAAAAGAAAAATTATTCAGTCTTACCAGAAACAGTTGGACAGCAAAAGTTCCCTCTCAAGCCCATCCCCTGGGGCTCTACTTCACACCATCAATCTCTTGCATAATCAGTGTTTCTCTACATACAGAAGCTCCAGGGTAGAATATGGATTAGAAATCTGCAGTGTAGCATCAACAGAGGAAAGCTTTGCCACAGAATGATTTGATGTTAATTTCTAAGGTCATTTTCATGTCAAAGGTTGAAGATTTTCTTAATTTTCAAAAAATATTTATGTGACCAAAGGTCTATTGAAGTTCATTTTCTGTCACTCATCCTGCTCTCCACATTTATGGCCAGCACTTTTCACATCAGTATCTCATAGTTCTTGTTGGCCTGGCTAATTAAAAACTGCACAGCATCCTAAAGAGTAGGTGTACACCAATATTACTCAAGTTTACAGACAAAATGGTGGGGCTAGAGTAAGGCTGAATTAAATTACTTGTCTGGTGTCTCACATCAAGCAAGAGACAACCTTGGAATTCTAAAGTTCAGATCTGTGTTTTCTCCACAAGAAAAACACTTGAATAGTATTTTGTCAAATAAATGTTTTAGCCTCTACCCATTGCACAAGCTACAAAAACAGCCAGTCTAGCCTCCTTAGATGTTTGACAAGAACTGTTAGTTATCTCTGTGATTGACTTTCACAGTCACAGTCAATATGTTCTCCATGGTATTTTATATTTAAAATGCCTGTGTAGTTACTTATGCAAGCTTTTTCACAAAAAGAGACCAACTAACACTTGTTTTTCCACAGCCTTACCTACATTTATGCCAGAGGGTCATGAGTTTAAAAAAAATCCAAATTATCAGGGAAAGTATTAAGAACGAATGATTAAATATATACACTGAAATATGGACTAATTCAGAATTAAATCCTCTATTTTTAATTTGAAATGAAGACTCCGATAGAGGACAACTTTGAAATTAAATTTAGTGGGCAGTTCTGTGTGAATTTTAAGACTGTGAGGATCGCTGACACTATATTTTTGAACATACTCACCACGGTACAATTTTATAATCTTTTTTGCTATTTAACTTTAGCAACAGTGTGTTCATCACAGGATTTAGATAGTTTCCTTGCCTACATGCACATTATTGCTGTGTATTTCTCTGCCTTCAGATGAAATAATTCTTAACTCTGTGTCCAGCTTCTACGAGTTACTATTGCTCACAGACCACAGAAACATAAAAAGTGAAAAATATCTCTGAACAGTGATATTGCACAGTATTTGAGGATTAAAATCATCAATATCTAAGATCTAATGTGAGAAACTACCATGGTTTATGTATAGGAATGGTGAGAGTGGACTAATTTTAGCCCTAAGCCGATGTTACTCTAGCCTCACTATAGGTAACAATTGTATAATTAATGTTGTCTCTATCTTTTCTTTGATACTTAAATATGTTGGCCTGACAAGTTTGCATTTTTATTTTGCTTTGTATGTTTCCCAAGGCTTTGACAGAGAAATTGGCTTCCCGTGCAAAGATGCTTATTTATAGAAAAATTTCTTCTTGTTCAAAACTAAAATGGTTTTAACTCCCACAATAGAAGATGGCCAAATATTACAAGATGACACATTCCCACTGGGTATGTAGATTTAGGAAGAAGCTAAGCAGCAAGCTAACAAAAAGCTAAGCCCTAAGACTTTCAGTTAAAACATTCAATAAAGAGGATTGGGTTCAGCTACATCAAATCCTCCATGCAAACACAAAAGACAGCTTCTGAAAAAAAAACCTTTTGGTATGGGCAACCATACTGCAGGAAACTCAAAATTTGTCAAGAACCATAAGAAAACAGGTTAAAAGAACTGCATGGCATCCCAATCTAACATCAGACATATATGGTGTATTGGAGACTATGTGATGTACTCTAGCTGATGGGCTGAGCTCAGGAATGGACTTAAGGGCTTTGCTGAATGGGTCTGCAAGGTCTTGCAAAGAAAGCAAGATATTTGGAAAAGTCAACTGCTTATATAGGAGCTTCTCCACCAACATCTATGTTTAAGACAATCCTTCATGCATTTATCATCCCTGTATTTCATATAAGTTGTTGAGGTTTTCTTTCCCTCCCAAGTTTCCCAAGACAACAAAATCTTACAAAAAACTCATTTTAGAAATTGTATTTCCCTTCCCAAATATAAAATTTTCTGGCTATTTCTGCACCTGCTGTCAGAATGTGAGAGAACATTTGTCAACGGCAGTGGAGAAGATTGCAAGGGGCTGAGTGACCCTTCTAAACGTGTCTTTGTATTTTAGATGAGTCATGTGAATTAACCACATTCAAGCTCTGACCTAAGATAAAACTACAAAGCAAACTGTGGTATCTAAGCCCCCCTGGAGAGGCAACATGTTTGAATATCTGCTCACAACAGGGCAGGATCATTTCACAAGAGCCAAAGGTGTGACTTTTCAGGCAGCAGTAACTAGGTCATTTACAGCCATCTGTTCCTAGCCTCAGCCTCCCTGCGGTCATCACCAAAGCTGTGTGCTAACTAATTTTCACCTGCTAATCAGTGGAGGCAGCTCTGAAACTAACAAATCATCCAGTTTCAGTCAACAGCTTTTGGACTCCTGTGGGTGACATTTCCATGAGACTTTATCACCAATAGAGGTAAAGAGTTTTCTCTGAAAGTAGATCCTCTTTAAGGCTTCTGACCTGCTCTGGAAGAATGAGAAGACTTCATCTGATTCTTCAGGCAAAGAATAGGAGTTACCTCCAAGTCTTCAAGCAAGCACTTAGGTACCTTCTTCATTTTGTGTTTGAGCAGTTAGGTATATAAATGTTTGGAGATACAGACTTGAAAGACCTGCTTGACATATCATGGGAGGTCTGTGAGGAGACAGGGAACTGAATCATGATTTTCCAAGTCCTAGGCAAGCACTCCAAACACTGCAACATCCTTCCACTACCATGTGGCTTTAAACAGGGCAAGAAGCTTACTGCAGTGCCACTAAAACCATAATATTAATCTGTAGCACCAAACCGGCATAATGGTATTTCATTTGCTCTGGATACTGATAAAGCAAACCCCACAACAGTATGTGTTTTTCAAACCTCCCAGCTCTATCTAATTGCACAACTTACACTGAGCTCTGAGGGGTTTTTGTGAACATGTTTTCCTTGTATATAGCTATGATTCCTTAAGTTAAAAAATATTCACATTCTTCAAATGAGTTATTTTAGTTCCATGGAATGAACCTGCTTTTAAAAACAAACATTTGCATTATCACAATAGTGTTACTTTGATTTAGTAGGTGCTATAAAGAGTCCAACAGGAAAAATTCATGTAGGTAAATATTGAAAGAAAATGTCTTTAGACCCACGAATGCTGCTCAATGAGAAATGAATGGCAAGAGATAGTGATCTAGTTTCTATACTGCTGCTCGTGATTCTGTATCACAGTACCTCAGCCAGGGCTCAGAAAAGTATAAGATATGAACAGTGCACAGCGTTCATGAATAATAACCACATGAAATAAGGTCAAAATAACATCTCACAGGAACTATTATGCTCTCTCATGAGCATGTAACAGCTTTGAATGGAAGTTAACCAAGTAGAATGGCTCCTAAACTGTAGCAAGCACAGCTCCTCCCTGAACTCCTCACACACAGTATCGTCACAGCAACTGGAGAGAGCTGTCAGTTCACCTGGACTCAGATGTGGCCAATCAATAAGATATTTGCAATCCTATCGGTGGGGATTAAACAGATTTCTAAGGGATATATTCTGTAATCCCTTCTTTTCAAGATGTATGACAACTATATAATACAACAGAAGTAAAGGAGCCAGAAAATTACATCCTTAGGGGCTGATATGGTTTTTGTTAGAGAGCTGGTGCATCACATTCTCAGGCTTGCAGCTGATGCTCCAAGAGTGCAGCCAGGCATCTTCTTGCAGCTGGTTACAGGGCTGGGGTCTAAAGGCCATGGTGCCATGCAGGTAAGGAATGAAAATACACTATGCCCAGGATCCAAGTGTGGTGTAGTTCAAAACCAGGATCCCAATTCAAGTCAAAGGCCTCATCTTTAGGAAAAGCAGAGGTCAAAAATACCTTTTTTTGTTTTGGTGCACCAGATTTTTTGCACAGTTGGGGCCAACTGGAAAAGAGAGAGTAAACATACCCATGAATATTTGTGTCACAGGAATTGCATGTGTGAAGAGGAAGAAGGAGCAGAACAGTTAGCACTGGAACTCTGGTTTGGATGTAGACCTGCAGCTCTGCATTGTGTAGAGTGAAAACTCCTCCAGTTTTCCCTTTTCTCCCAGCAACCTGCTGCAGCTCAAGCACTGTGCATGACCTTGCCTAAGCCTAGATTAAAACACACATGGGACAGAGAGGGGGCAGAGGCAGGTCACCCACAACTCTTAACTCAGGTTTTGCTTCTGGTAGGTTTCCAGTTTGTGTTTCAGGGCAGAGGTTGGGGTTTCCATGGATAAAGCTGCACTGCAGAGAAGGCCAGCAGCGTGTGCAGGAGCACGAAGGGCGAGGAGCACTAGCGGGGCTCTCCCCCACTTCTGCAAGAGAAGCAGACCACTGACAGCACAGCAAGACTCAACATTCTGCAGAAGCTGGTTGTCAGCCTCACATTCTCTTCTTTCTTGACATGCAACTTTGGATTTTAAGCTTTTTTATGTGTGCTATGAGACATGCATAAATTAAAATGAGTGGTACCAGGTAATTATCACAGCAATTGTGATATCCTTATGTAGCACCTCAACAAATCAAGGGAAGATTTTTCCTTTTGGAGACACAACATAAAGTGAGGGATAAGAAAATTGCCTACATAATGCTGCCACAGGGATGCCTCTCAAATCATTTTATCAGCAAAAAAAGGAAGCCATGTCTGCTGGTAACAGCTAAAGATCACATTCTAATTTTAGCAGTTGCAGTTAACTCATTCCCAATGGAGTTGCACTTACCGTGAGAAGGTTTCTAACTGCTTCAGCACTGAAAGGAAACAAGCATTGAGTCATTCAACTGCAGATCTATATGCAAATATGCTTTTCGGCCCTTGAAGGGAAAGCACATAGAATCCACTGCTATAATGCAGTCAGCCAAACATTTCCACACATTTCTCATAATTCAAACGCTGAAAAGAAAATAATTCATTTACCAACCAATGTTTTAGCTGTCCCTACACAAGTCTGAGCATTGGCATGCACATGCACTCTGTTAGGGACAGAGCGTCTGTATAGAAAATAGAGGCACACTGTATACCTAGAATTGGTAAGAAAAGTTTTAATCAACAGATATATTCCCCTTGACATCGAATGGTTCAACAGGAATATTATTATTTTTACTCAAAGATTACGTTTATATCTTATATAACTCAAGATATATTAAACCGATATATTACATTTTGCTAAGGTTCTGAAGACCATAATATGAATTGTTCAATTTTTCCAATTATTAACTCACAGAATAGCAATTTGTATAAAGAATTTAGTTCCTCACAATATGGTAATTTTCTCTGTTGTCCTCTAACTGGGCTTACAATAGAATCCACATCACCCAAAAAACTTCCTAATAGCAAACCTGATTTAGTACAAAGAAATGAATAAAATGCTTCTTATAGTTAGGAGACTTCTGGCTTATCCTAAAGCATGCACATAGTGCTAGGAGAATCCTAGCAACTAATATCTAGGGATATTAAAAAAAAAAAGTAAGGACACTCTTGGTGAGCAGTGATAAACATGAGGCTCTTTAAAGAGTGATTTTTTTAATGAATTGTGTAAACAGATTTGCACTTTAGGAGAAATTCTTGAGCAAGCTATTTCACAGTAGGGAACGAGAATCTCTTTTTCATTCAAAAAGGATGTGAATAAAGAAAAATAGAAAAATATTAAATCCAGTAAAGGCCAACATAAAATTATGATGTAATGTCAAAAGGTAAGTGTTCTCAAACTGCCATGTGGTTTTCTGCCTAGATTAATCCCTGCCTAGATTAATCCCTGCCTGTGACTGAACAGAGGCAGGGAAATTGCATGGCAGCCAGTCTCACAGAGGCATCAGGGAGGGTTTGGAATGGAGAGTGCAACTTGTCACTAGAGATGAAATAGCAGAACGGGGGACCTCTGTATTCACTGGCAAAAGTCACTGGGCATGCTGACAGTATTCAGAAGGACATCTACATGTACACATGGCAAAATTCATGAGGGAGATCCCTTCAAGGCACTAATATGCAGACAGGCGGAAAAACTCTGATTCTTCCCCAAAGTGGCCGTGGGCTGTAATGACTGAGGCTCAGCACTGTGTAAGTGTGCAGCCCCACTCTGCAGAGGCAATCTGGCTGGGAAAGAGGGAAACACCAGTGGGAATTCTGCTGCCATTTTTCCCCAGATGTGCAGATACTGATAAACAATGGGGGAGGAAATGGCTTTCAAATAGCTACAACTTCAAACAAAGCTGAAATATATGAGGATGTGCATTACAATTGACACAAAATATATTCTGTTCTACTCAGAAGGGCAGATTAGCACCTAAAAGTATGTTCAACTTCAGAAGTAAACTTCAGTCCTTGTGTTTTCATGATGCACAAGCTCACACCGATTTTTAAGAATACCTGCAGGCATTGTTGAACTGTGGCCTGAGTGTAGAGAGAAGGGCACTGCCCTAAAATTCTAGGGTAACTCCAAGAGCTACCCTGGAAAGCTTAGACGATATATAATTCCCATACTAATATTCACTGCTCTTCATATTTCACATCCATTGCTACAAACATCTCAAATATGTGAGCAGTTAGATATGAGTTAACTTTACAGAAATAATACTGCTGCTTAAATTCGAGAGGAAAGGGTGATTATTAAAAATTAATATTACTAAAATTTCTTCTGAAATGGAGTAATAAATACATATATTCACCTATCTATTGATGAATAATAACATTGAGAATTCTCATGTGCATTTTTTGTTTGATTAGCATGAAATAGACTGGTACCTCATTTAGTTTAGGAGCAATATTATTACTCTTCTTTTTTTCTCTTCAAATATCAACAATCTATTATAGTATAGGCATTTAAAGCTAAATTTCTGTGAATATTTATCCTCTATACTCCCTACTTGGTGTTCTATAGAAATGTCCATCTTAAACATTAATTCACTAGACAAAAAAAATATATTTTAGGACAGAGAAATGAAAATTGTTGTGGACTGCTGCAAACAAAACATGATACTGAAAAATATTTCCCTTTTTGTAGGCTTCAATTACACTGAAAAATATTTTTCCTTTTGCTATAATTAGCATGCGTCTCTCTCATATGTATTTTTAATGAACAAATTCACATGATAAAACAGATTGGATCCTGATGGAGCACAAAAAAAGTTCCCTAAAGAACTAGTTGTGACTTTAGATGGGGTGATTATTTCTGAGCTGAGTGTTCAGAACATGTTCAGAACTAATGGCTGCTCCCTGGCAGATCATTCTTATTTGTTGCATGGGGGTTTTTTTGTTGTTTTTTTTCTTTTTTTCATTCTGTGTCAGGACTGGGTAAACTGTGTGCTGCCTTTTAAAACCTCTCCTCCCTAGACATCTCTCCCCATTGCAATTATATTGCATTCAACTTTGTCCTGGCAGTGCTGAGCTGTGTGAGCTCCTATCACAGGACAGGCTGGCTGTCAGGGACTGCTGTCTGCCTCCACCTGCCCTCAAAGAACAGAGCATTTAATTGTTGTCTTGGACATTAGGGCAGTCCTAGCAGCAGAAGCAGGCAGTGCTTTCCACTTGGAGCTGTAAAGGCTGGGACTTTCAGGGCCCAGAGGAGAATGAGCTACCCCATCTCTAAATAATCTCGGAGTAAAGGTGAGAGAGATCAAAGGAAAAAGTTAGAAAGGAGATGGCACACGTGAGGAAAGGAGTCAGTGGGGATGGTACCAGGACAGAAAATACAAAAAAAAAAAAAAAAAAACGGAAAACTCCTGTGTAAGACAAGGAACAGATCTCATATGAAACAGAGTTTCAAAGGATAAAAAGCGTTCCCTGCTGTGCTGCTCCGGCACCTGCCAGAGTGGTGCAACAGCACATGTTCAGGCACCTTCTTGTTCGAGGAGTATCAGGTAGGTCCAGCTTCCCTGTGTTTCCCATACCAGGAGGTTTCAAATATTACTTTAAACTGTTCATTATTTGGAGAAGAGCAGCAGACACAGACCCCTGAGGACTAAGACCTTTGTTTGTGCCCCACCCTGCCTGCAGAACCAGAAACAGCTCTGCTTTCTCCCTGGCCTGGGTATGGGGTCTGCAGCCCTGGGAGTGGGGAGGGTGATTTCCTAGGATGAGAACAAGCAGAGCTATCACAGATGAGTGATTTGCAAAGCCAGGACTCATCCCACAACACTTCAACCACCTAAAATTTAAATATCTAGTCCAGGTAAGTTGTCTGGGGTGCCTCTGAGGTCAGTGGAGAGATCACTGCCCGTGTAAGACTCTTCTCAGCCTTTGACAGGCACTTCTCTATAACATGTGGAAAGAATAAATTGAAAATTCTAAAACTTCAAAAGGTAATTTGTCTCACTTTCAGGATCCAATTGCTAGGGATTAGTCTGATATTACTAAGATCTTTGTAACTTTCAAAATGCCATCAATCTGGGCTGGAATCAGGAGCCTAAGAGCTCATCAGCCTCTTACCACTCTCTCTGAATTGTTGCATTCCTCAATAAATTCCAAGAAGTGCCATAATCAATTATGTTGAAATAACCACCAAATTATCATATGCTAGTATGTTAACTTTCCTAGCTGAATCTGCCATTAATGGGTTTAAACATGCACATTTTCCTTGGTTCTCTCTATATTTGCATATGTTCTTTCTCTTCCCTCTTTTTATTATTTCCATTTTTCTTCAACTACCAGCTTTTCTAGGCTTGTGAAATATTCACAGAAGTGAGGAACAGTCTGATGTTACTTGCTGTAATTAAGCAAAATATTAAAGGTTTTTAAATAACAGGCCAAATAAGCACAGCTTACAAAAACAGACTGTAACTTCTTGTCTTAGTCTGAATTATATCAAGGAAGGGCCAGACAGGGGAAGAAAAGAACAGAACAGAGGAACTCCAGAAAACTAGTGATTCTTCCATAATATCAAGCTGTTTTGGGAAAAGCAAAAGCTCATTAAATTTTACCAATTAATCTGTAAATGAAAGGCTGAAGGAGATTATCATCTCAGTTTCTTTTAAAGGAAATCAACTTCTAGCCTGGAAAAGATAGTATCAGCTGCATATTTCTCCACTGTACACTATTTTTCAAGTTCTGAAAGTTTTAGATAACCTACACTGCAGATGCATTTATGTTTTGCTGGATGATCAGAGGTGTCCTAAACCTCATTGTAGATGAACTAAAATAAGTGAAATTTAGAAGTTCCAATCTTTGCCACAGAGAAGTAGCACTAAGTCTATTAATGAAATGCTGATAATATTAGTAGATAGTAAATGCAAGGTTTGGAATGTGCCAAAACTAGCTCTTTGCTGTAAAGCAACCTCAGATAATAATGCCAAAACTGTTATTGAAATAGTGGATCAGTAACCCATATGCAGTGAAGCCTCATTCCCTGCTAAGATTTCATTTTTTCTTACCTGGTCTCTTCTGTAGCTATAAAGAAACCATCATCTGAAGCATCAAGCCAATTTTGCCTCTGTCTCTTGATCACTGGAATGGTGCTTGTCTTAATGGCACTTGCACTGGCTTGCAAGGCCTTACCATTAGTCATATGGATGTGGGGAGCAGCATGCTGAAATCACAATAAAAGGGAAAGGTGTTTGTCTGAGAATACGCATAATTCCATTAATGAATTCTGCTGTAAAGGGCAGCCTGCACACATCTCAAAACCCAGCTCATCTGCCTCAATCAGTACCTGAGGGTAAGAGAACAACCAGTCTTTGCCCATTGACATATTTTATGCATAAGTTTTAAAGTTTTTTAAAAACCTAATTAACTACTGCTAATGCTGTTTTATATAAAAAGATATTGAGGCATGAGTCAATGCTATGAGCTAAGCAATTCAGAAACAGAAACCCATTGATTTAAGAGAGGATTAATATTTTCTGAGCAAGAAAACTAACATCCCAAGCAATGAGACACAAAACTTATTTTTTCATCCAAATAGTGGCATTAAACTAATTTCAAAAAATTCATACTTCTCACTTTGCAGGTCCTTACTCTACTCGTATTTGTTTTTAAATAGAAGTCACTGAATAAGACAAGTGGTTTGGTCCTGCTGCTAACCTGAATGGAAGCAGGAAAACAAAGGTTTATATCACCATGCTGGTGCCATGGTTCTTAGGTTTACTCACTGGTCTTTATCTAGTTAGAGCTATCTGCAATACCTCTGCATTCACTTCACAGCTGATAACATCAAACTGAAAATGATGCATTGATTTTCCACTAAACCTTTACCTGGAGTAATTGTGCAATGAGAGCAGGTACTCATAACTAACAAGAGGATATGCCTTCTGACACATGAGGAGAGAGCCAAAATGTTTTCTGTATCATCTATAGGTAATGTTTTGGAAGAATACACTGACAAAAATATTCAGCTTGGAAATCTGAATCTTGTTTCCCACAGAATCGATTAGCAGCAGGACTAACTACCAACAACTGGACAAAACCAGATATGATAGAAGGCATTATAGAAAGATAAAAATTTGCTTACTTTATCTCACATGGATTCAACATCAATTTTTCTTAGGATGAAGTACTATTTTCTTGGTGAAATGATGCCAGTATTCCACATTACTGATACTGGAATGTTACATTTTTTTAACATTCCTAAAATGGACCCAAGCTCTGCACATTTGTGGGAGGGCAGGGGAACCAACATCACAGCACTGGGTAAAGAAGGGCTGGTAGCACTGGCAAAGACCAGCAGAACAGAGCACAGAACTGTTCTCTTAAATCATGTCACAAAAACATAAAAAGCCAGAAAAGATAAACAAGAACATCATTTTTTTCTGTACAATTCTTGCACTCACATTCAAAGCATTATATTCACATTTTGACATAACTTTTACCACACCCTTTACTCTCTCCAGTAGGACAAATTTTATGCATTGGAAAGGAAATTCCAATGCATATTCATTATGGTACTGCAAGCAACTGAGGCATCTCCTCTGTGATTCCTTAGATCTCACGTAACAAAACCAAACAAGAAGAGGAAAAACAAGACATCATATTTGAGTGAGTCACATATAAATCTTTCTTAAAGCTAAACTATTTTCCTTTGTCTTAAAAGCAAAGAAGATTTATGGTGAATTTAGTTGTTGTTGCTCACAGGGTCATAGTAGCCCTTTTAAATAGTTACCTTTTTTTTTTCCATTTTTTCTTTCAGTGTCTAGACTGCAGTTTGGCTTTCATATAGTTTTTCGTATTGGCTTTGGTAGGGACAAAGACTTAAAAGACATGCTACTAGAAGTGATTTAGCTTTTTTTAGAATAAATTCAGAATAAAATGCATACGTGCTCTGAAATTAGAAATTCATTAAGGCTTTTAACTGCTGATCTCTTCTTGTACATAGTGGGTGGTGCTCAAAAAGAGAGTAAGAAGTCACACATGGAAAACATTGCCACACATCAGATTTCCTATTAAAATCTTGCATCTGGCAGTTGCCAGTGCCATACACTACAGAGAAAAATTCAAGGGCTCCAATGGTATATTTTTGTTGTGCTTCCCCACTCAATAATGGGTTTAAGTTATCTCATATAATGGTTAAGATCTTTTCCCAGGCTCCTTTCTAATAGGTTGGATGTTCCCTTTAGTCAGGATAAGAAATACAGGCAAAAACGTTCAGAAAATATACAAGGTACAAAAAGCATCTTTCCTGTGGCATAAATTGTGAACAGTGAAGCCTGATGGATAGAGTACTTGTCTTTTCATGACACTTTTTCCCCTAGCAAAGCCAGATATTGCAACTAATTCTGAACTTCTGTTTTTCTATTTTTATTAGCCCCTAACCCTCATTCCAGGCAAGAGATAACACTATAGAAAATGACACAAGGCTTACAATATAATCTCATTTCTGTTGCATCAAATTGGTTAGAATTTTCTCTTTTATTTCCCTTCTACCCCAGCCCTTTCAAGCTCTTTGAAGAAATTAATTACATTTCACATAAGGACAAGAGAAAATAAGATCATTGTTCTCCAGTCTGTGCTAGGGACCACATTAATTTCAAGTTAATAAAAACAATTGAAGCTCTTGACCAGGCAATCAGTTCATTAGTTCCTCTCAAAAAATATATTCACCAATGTGTATGAAAATGAGCATTCAATGCCACTGTCACACTAATATCAACATCAAGAGCAAAATTAACTTTCATACAAAGTACTTGTTAAATGTTTTTCTTTTATGATGATGATGAATTCAAATTTTCTCCCCAGCACACAGTTATGCCAGAAAGGTTATGAAAGCCTCAGGAATACTCCCTGAGCTACCACAGAAGTCCTTCTCATTTAAAACTCTACTTGCAAAAAAGCTTCAGCAATTTCCTCACAACACCACCGTGTGCAATCAGCTGCTGCTGCTTTGATTCTGACCATGTACATCACTAATGAGCTGTGCTCTGAGTTTGCAACAGAGCCACTGGTGTTAAGGGTCTGCATGCCAGGGGCACATTGGAGCAGCACCTGAGCATCAGGGGTTTGCATTTTGGACAAATCTTCCTCTGAATTGAGTGAGTCCTTTCTCCCAAGTTCTTCATCTTAGTCTGAGTACATTCATTGAGATCTCTTGTTCCTCTGGGACAAAAAATTGTTCCATGCTCAAAAGACATGAGGAGAGAAACCTTTGAGTGCACTTGAAAGAAAAACTTCTCAAGACAAAGGGAGTTCTGATTCAGGGAAACTTACATCCCATAAAGAACACAAATATGTAGGTCTTCACGGGGTTATCCCTAGAAAGAGTCTCTCCTGTCAAACAGGTGATGTCCAAGCTGAATGCACCCTCAGAGACCAAAGGCGATCTTTTCCAGGTCTTCAACAAGGAGGACTTTACATAAAGACTGGTTGTTGTGCAGCTTCACCTGCCCCCTGCTGATGCATTTCTCTCTGCTTGCAAGTGCTGCTCATCAAAACTCGCCTAGTAGGAGCATGAATTTCCATCTGCATTCATTTCACAGTGGGCAACTGAGACATCTTCAACTTCCAAGGAACACAGGTGATCCCTTCAAAAGGAGCTACATGTCTTTGTCCCTGCCCAATCCTCTGGAAGCAGCAGCACTGAGTTACAGCTGTAAATCAGGTCTTTCAATAAAAGGTGCACTAGGCATAAAGCTTTGCTGTGGCAGGGAAACCAAGGAAATTACTGTATAGGATCACTATACATCTGATATCTGCTCTAGTGGCAGCTATGAGTCCAATGAAGTCTGGGTACCATCCCAAAACCACCTTATATTAAAGTGGCATTAGCAAAATAGCATTTTTATTATTGAGAGTAGATCTCCAGTCCTCACTGGCTCCCAGAGAAGCACAAGGACAATGAGATATGATGCTGTTTTTATACCACAATGACACAGACTCCAGAAGGCTTAAATTGACTCATTTATTTTTGGGATGTGTCTCCCTTTTTACACTATTTTACACAGACTAATTTGATTGGTAAAACAAAGGCAAACCTCTTCAATCACATTGGTCAAACCAGAGGGACATCAGAAGAAGCCCCTCCTGTGAGAAAGAATGAATAACATATGTACCGTTACAAAAACATCTCTCATGTTTACAAAAATTTCCTGGGAAAGGAATTTCAGAAAATCAAAAAATCTCAGACATGAAATCAGGGCTACAGAGATGCATGATGGTAAGTCACAAGAGGAATCCTGTACAAATTCAGAAATGGATCCCAAATGCCAGTCAAGGTTCTTGCCTACAAGTTGCTCAGTTTGTACTGCTATACAAGTGGTCGAACATTTATTCATTGAAAGCCACTAAAAATTCTGAAAAGACACTCAGGTCTGAAAAGACATTCAGCTTTGAAATAAAACACATAACACCCACAGTAATTCAAAGTGTAAAAACTAACAGTGATCATTTGTACTGTGGCTGAAGGAATGCTTAACTGGACTACCATGAATTCCTAAGTGGATTTCAATTTATGATTTCTTATGGTTTTGCCAATTGTTTTAAGAAGAAAAACATTCCCATTACCTTAAATTAACATTTCTAAGTTTTTGTTGCATCTTTAAACAAGAAAATATAATTCAAAGCAAGCAGAGTAAAAGAAGCTCTTTACAAGGAAAAAAAAATCCCTAGAAGAAATCAGTTATGCTCAGATGACTGGCAATAACCCATATTAATTGGTTCCATATATTTTGCATTGACCTAATTATACAATAGATCATTTAAACAAGTTCAGAATTACTTTAAGTCTAAATCAGGTATTGATTCTCTTTTGTCACATCTGAAATTTTCCTTTTTCCAAAGGGATTACCATTATACCCTTAATAAACATCAAGGTTCAGGCTGGTTTAGTTATTCATAGAAATGTGAGATGAATGCAAAAATTACTACCCAAAATCTCTACACAGCATGAAGTCTCAAATGTTGATAATAGCATGCAGGCACACAACCACTTTGGGTATAGAATTTCATTTAAAAACCCAAAGGCTATTAAAAATGAAAAAAATTCACACAACAGATCATATACAAGAAAATAACCAAGTACTTAACACAAGTATAACTTTAAAACCTCTGGATTTGCTACCAAACCTTTCGCAACACCTACAATAGTTGTAATGCTGAAAATCTAAGTCAATGACTTTTCTGTGCAAGGGGAAAAAAAACCACCGAAAAACCCCAAAAGAAACAACCCACCTAAAAGATAACAGCTGACTTGCCAAAGCATCTGGACTAAAATACTGCCATGTTTATAGTCCCTGTTTGTCATATATGGTACACACAAGCTATATATCCTCTGAATAAATCATGTCTTAGAAGGTACCATTTTGAAGTAAATAGTTATTTATGGAAATCAGGAAATTAGTAATGAAAGATTAAGCTAAGCAACTACACACAGAATAAAAGGAAATTTATTTTATAGTTAAAACAGAGCATGCCCTCCCTCTCTCCCCATCACACAGATGCTTAAAATATTTTCTTTTTATTTTTATGAAGAAGAATCTGGAAGAAAAAATAGACAGCTAGCATTGCATTTAAATACAGAAGAAATATTCTTGTAATGTCCTCAGAAAAACTGCACTTTGTTTTTTTAGCAGAGCACACTCTATACCTTGCTGGCTTTGACTTCAGCATAAATCTAAATCTTCAGAGACAAGATCAGATTTAATGTCTTACATTATTTCAACACCTATAAATGCAACTTTTTAACTTATTTTTAAAAGTTCAAATACTTTACCTTGGTAAGACAAAAGTTCTTTTACATCAAAGCAGCCAAGGCAGTAATACAAATTTGCTGTGGTACCTCCCACATTCTGATGACTTAAGGTCATGCTTTAACTTTAGTGTTATAATATAACCGTAATCAGTCAGAAAAAGGGATCTTCATTTCAGAGTAACTATTTGTTGCAGTAGTGGTTATACCTTGGCTCTCAGCAGTATTGCTTTACTACATGTGTATTTAATGTATAATCTTATACTCTTTCTAATGCAAGGAATACCATATTTTCTGGGTTTACTGACAATTTCTACTTACTCACTGGGGAGTAAGAAATTTTCTTTTATACATTCAGATACGCGTTATTTGCAGAGAGAAGCAGACATTTCCATAATGATTTCTCACTTAGCAGAATACTTACTTTTATTTCTACCTGTATTTACTTAAGTGCAATGAACAATTACTGCACACTGACTGCAGAACATTTGCTTGAGGTCTGAGCCATCTGAGTTGTCTGGAGAGGCTCACAACACAGGAACCTCAAGAACTCAAGCTACTTAAATACCTTTTCGTTCTCTCTTTGAAAGTAAGAACATGTTTTGGTGTGAGGAAAAAATATATAGGAAAAAAACCCCACTCTTTTGGCACAGTTTCTAGAACTGTTCTGATGAACTAATAGAAAAGAGAGAGTACTCTTCAGAGTACAACTAATAGGACAAAAAAGAGTAAAGGTAAAGCAGAGTGAAGGTTCACCAGTTTCAATACAATTGCCCTGCTTTTTTCCCAACACCAATGCAGCACGGAAAAAACATTGAAAAGTTTTTCAATCCTGTTCAAAATTTTGTAACAGAGGAATACACTTGAATAACTAAGCATCTTCTTTTGAAATGGGTGTATTTAAAACAAATTCATGACCAACAAGGATTACAACCCAACCAGGAAATAAAAACATCACTTTTTCAGACATCTCTACTATTTTGAAATGTTGTGATCTGTAGTCCTGACCTATCTATAATTCATTTGCACTGGATTATTAATGGCCATTGGTGATAAAGGCAATGAACTATATTAACCATTTATCCCCTGGAGAGCCAAGAAACCCATGGAGGAATTCACATGTCCCATAAATGGCATACATAAAGCCTTAAATAAACTTGAAGGGACACTCTAAAAACTTCAGGAATGAAAACAAACAAACTCATGTCATGATTTGCTGGGCTTATTCTGAAATTTCAACACTCGCCTCAAAAACTGGTCTTTTCCAAAAGCAGAAAGGCCTCTCTTCAAATACCCACAGGACAGGCATCAATCATTCCCTGTCAGAGAAAGGTTTTCTCTATGTGTATTGTTGTTCAGCCCTTACCTAACTTTATTATGAGTTTGAAAGAGACCAACATTTCTCACCCTATAAAAATGCAAGATAGACACCAAGTGCATGACATTTTTTTACATAAAGTTTTCTAATCTCATTTTTGAAGGTGTATCTGTCCACTTAAACGTTTCCCTGTTTCTGGAACCCAAATTATCAAACTCAAAGTAAAGTCAGAAACTGGCCTCTGAGGAATGTGATGCAAGAAATTTCTCAGCTATCATTCTGAAATTTAAATGTGGTCTGTCCCATGTGATATAGATAGAATGCAAGAAATTTTATCAACATTAATCTGACATAATCAAAAATCACTTAAACACAGAACACAGAATTGTAGTTCAATATTTTAGCTATCCAAACTGACAGCATTGTTACCTCTTAAGCTCTTTAATGTCTCATTCTTTTTCCCAAGATTTCTCATGAAATAAAGACAGACTCATTTTATGTCCACAATGATACTGGACTTTATAAAAAAAAGCCAATGGCTTAGGATACTACTATATCTACTTCATTTTTAAAGGAAAAATCATAGCTACAGGCAGATAAATATAATCCTATAATCTCCTCTATACTTACCATGATTGTTCTTGTTGTATGGCTGGATGATTCTGGAAAATAAAAGAACCACAGCATATTAGAATGTTTCCTTTATCCACAAAAGTCCTATATTCTGATGTGCACCCTGAAGGCTAAGATGCTACTGCTCAGCTACAACAATGAACACATCAAAAATGCAGAGACTGGAAAGATTTCTCATGAGACAAGCATGAGACTCATCATTGGTCCTGAATATATATGGCATGCTATAATATGCTATTAACTGCACTTGTTCTCTTTGCTTAATTATCCTCTTCTGCAAGAAAAATATAAAAATGGAACTAATTCATAATTCATGTTTGAAGAAGTGAGGGTTTTTTTCATTTTACTTTTAACATATGGCATCATGAAGGATTAGTTCTGCAGACAAAAATACAGATAGTATCAATATAATTCCATTACTGTTCCCATTTCAAAAAAAGTTTTATAAAACTAAAAAATCCTTTTTCTGAAATTTTTGAGGTGGGTGTTCAGTTTGAAACTGACAAAGCTTGTTGAGAAATGCAACATGCAGAAAAGTTAACTATTCTCTCCGTTATGAAAATTCAGAAGTCAGTCAACTGAGTTCATGGTTATATTTATATAAATTTCAGAGCAATCACTACTAGGCCAATAATTAACATAGATTTCACCCTGCTGTTTAACTCAGATTACTTTTGCTTTTTTCTTTCCCCAAGAATAGAAATCACACTCTTTTTGGCTTTAAAATGTTACAGCTCACACATTAGAACCTTGTTCTTTTTCAAAGCAGTGCAACTTCAGTAACAAAACATAAACAGTTAAGAAACCTGCAAGAAAACCCACTGCTGGTCTATGAGATGCAAGATGATATGACCAGCAGTTTCACAGACTTGCTCAAAAACTTGGATAGGACACCTTGTTGGCTATAGAGAGTTCTTAAGGAAGGGACAGTTATCAAAACTACATGTTTTTATAAAATGTGCACAATTCTGAATGAATTGAATCAGCAGAGTCTCAGTTCTGCAAGCAAGATAAAGCCTAAATAATTACCTTTTTTTTTTTTTTAATTCTTGGCTCCAAATTGCAACTTACAGGATTTCCAACTAGTATCACTTACACAAAGAATTCTTGAGGGATTTCATTATTGTTAAAAATAGTACTAAAGAGATTAAAAGGACATGAGAACAGGTGCATAGCTCTTTCCAAAAAAAAAAAAAAAAACAAAAAAGGCAATGACATTCTTAAATTGGCATTTCTGTTTAATTTTGGGGAATCAACCAGTCTGAAGGTATAGTTCAATCACTAATAGAAAAAAGTAAGCCATTTTAAACATCTCAAACTATTTATAAACCCCAACATTCAACAGAAATTCCAGTATTGAGTTTACATTTACATTTGTACAAGTCTTCATCCTTAATCAATTTTAAATAAGAAATATTTATATCACTAAGGTCACATTGACAGAGGTACTATAATTTGTATACCTACCTAAAGCCAGCAATATCTTAGTGTGATCTCCTCTACCAGCCCTCTTTTTTCACACAAAAGTTATCATATATAAAAATACATTTAGATCACCAATCCTCCAGGCAATTTTTAAACTGGTAGTATAAGAACTAAATATTGTGACAGTCTACTGCTTCCTGATACTTGAACATATTTGGAACTCCTATAGAGTAAGAGAAGATCACAGTAGAGTGAAGAACTCTTTAATCTGTTAAATTTTGATCTTCACAGTAATTTCTGTTATTAAAACTTTTTTTTTTTTTTTTTTTTTTTTTACATCCCAGTAAAATAATGTTTCAGGACATGAATATTCCTGAGAAAACAAAGAGACTGCATTAATGGAATAATGAATTATGTGATGAAGATTCATTCCATTTATAAGCATAAATACCTAGAAAAAAAACCCCAACCACCATATCACCATGAGCACAATATTTCCTGAAAATCCTGAACTTAGGCAGAATAACCCACAAAGTTAAACACACAGAATGGGGATTCTTGTCTCTTGAAACACAGAAGAGACACATTACAGAGCACTTTCAATCAGTTCCAAAATTATCAAAGCCAACAAACGAAAATCCATATTTTTTTATACTGAGGTACTTGAAACCTTCCCTCTTACTCAGAGGTGCTGTGCTTTTGGCATAGCTCTATATGCCAAATCTATAAAAGCTATGCTTAGCCATGATTGCCCCAAAATACACAGACACGCTCTCACTCAGTTGTCTGTGAAACTGAGATATCTCCCTAAAATGAGCTGAGGAACAACTGAATTTTCCTGGAAATTGTTAAACAGTGTATTTTTGAAAAGAACCTGACAGATGCTGTTAATGCAGTGCCAGCAGCTGTTAACTCCAGGATGCTACCATACTGATAACCTAATAATAAAACCCAGCCACGAAGTGAAAAATATATTTGTTAATTATCCCTGTTATATCAGGCAATAGAATCATTCTCTTTTTTGCATGTATTTTTCTTGCTGTAGATACTGAAATATCATCTAAGTTGCCAAACATCAGAGACTTGAGTATATCCATGAATACAAAGGTAGGAAAAGAACTGTTTAATACGTAGATATAGTCAAAATATTCTAGGATCTAGCAAAGACTACTAATTAAGGTGCCATTGTTGCACAGTTTAAACTCTTACATACTCTGATACACAAATATTCTTTAAGACTTTAGAACTGAGGAGACACTGATTTCTTCCAGAAAATAATTACACCCTGACTTGGCAGCTTCTGAAAAACACTTATGCATGGACACACCAGCCAATTTTGTGGAAAACTTTTAACTAAGGCAACTAAAGAAGAAAGCCCTTGCTTAAAAAAGCAGTCACACAGCATTAGAAACCTTTACAAGGGGTCTGCACACCAACGCAAACTCCAGTGCAGCTTAAGGGCATCAGAGATTATTTAAAAACCACAAAATCCTTGGTGTTGATCAGAACAGAAAACTTTGGATTTTCATTTTTAATGAAATGCTTTTGGGAATTGATATAATCTGGCTCAAAATTTAGTGAAACTAGCACCAGTGGACACTTAGTTTATAAGTGAGTTCTTACTGCAAAGGATTGTGTGCAAGCCAGTGATCTCTACTTGTACCACTCCAGTAGGAAGGGAACTCCAGGATGGAGACTGATTCTCCCCTTAAGGCCAGTGAAGTGCCAGGGAAGGGAATTGCTCCATTTTAAGCAGAAGTGGCCAGACATCATCACAACTAGCAAGGGTTTATAGTGCTGTGATGTGGGGGAATTTCAGTAAATGCAGCTTCAGTGCTGACAAGATCTTTATAAGTTTATTATTGTGGAGAAATTGATGCACCAACAGCAGAAACTGCCTAAGATGCTCCTGTGCCCTTTCTGCAACATATTTATTTGAACTTAAATAGAAATGAGTAAGCTGTAGAAGAAATTTCCTCACATCAGAACGTGTTTTAACAACCATATTGATCAATCAAGCATTTCTTCCTGTTTCCAGGCAGTAGGACACCATAAAATTTCCCACTATAAAACCATGTAAGACTAAATCAGAAGTGCACTGCTTAGGGATGGTGTCAGTACATAATTATTTCAACTTTACATATTATTTCCCAGCAAAATGTTATTTTTTATTGCACATCAGAACCCTTTTCCAGCTGTTCATTTGTTATTTGTATATGTGATATTCTTTATTTCTGCTGATAGAAAAGTGAGTTACCTGATATTTTTCTTTTTTATGTAACGGGATCATTGACAATACTAATGGGTGAAACATATCCTACTTCTAAAACTTCCAGAATAAATATGCTTGAAGATAATGTGATTTTGACAGGTGGAAAATAAAGACAGACTGGCAATAGCAGAGCTGTTTAATCCTAGCAACGACTCAGCTTATGATGGTGCATAAGACTTTAAAGGTTAATTTCACCTAGTGACCACTTTATGAAAAAAAATCTGAGGAAGGAAGACTATTTCATTATTTGTCCTCCATTCAGGTTATGAATATTTTGGGTAATCAAACATATTTGATTTTTTCCTCACAGTTTGCAGCAACTGAACAAGTGACATTTTTAATTCCAAAATATTTTTTAAAATAAATACCTATGTATGTCTGATACTAAGAATGATTTTTGACTAAGACTGTTATTCTCCCAAGACAGAAATGTTAAACACCGGAGAAAGAATATACAGATGAAAAAAAAAAACAAAAACAAAACAAAAAACCACCCCAAAAACCAAAACCAACCAAACAAAAACACACACACACAAAAAAAACCTACCCAAAAAAACCCCCACAAAACCCCCACAAAATTATCACAGACCAGACACAGCATCTTTCCAGTTCCACCACCTTCCCTATTGCATTATGTACTAAAATTGTTAAGAACTATTGCTCTGCAATCACAGCTTACAAAAAATAATCAACCTACTTGACAGTAATCATACACAGAAGCACTTTGAGCATGAACTCCAGATCTTGAATCCAGAACACGTAATGCAGGAGGCAATATGCTGCTAATCCTATCAAACAGACAGGATTCTCTTTCTACAACTGTAATTCTTTAAAATAATACTAGGGGAAAGTAGTGATTCTAGGAATTAAGCTCCGGCTATCTGTTTTGTGGTTTCAGTGTTAACCTAATTACACTGTTGTTTGCTGTTTGAAGAGCTGATTCATTCTGCGAATTAGAGAAGCTGAGGTTACTGCAGTTTCATGTCTACACATTACCTGTATATTAAAACAAGAAACACTGATTCAACAGCAGAAATGGGGCACTTTACCATGAAGTGCCCTTCCCTCCTCCTGGGGTCCCACATGCCTTGCTCTTTCTGATCCCTGCTGGCACCAGTGTTACCAGAACCATGTGCTGCGCTGCTGAGTTCAGGGATGCAACACACTGATTGTTCATCAGCATTCATTTCCTTGGCACAACACAAGCAAAGTGATCTATGACACACTTGAAGCAAAGCTTTAAAGCATGAATGTGACTCCAGATTTGTGTTTTTCTTGCAACTAAATTGTAGGCAAAGAAGCCTTGCAAAACCAAAGATACATTTTTGAAAGAAAAGAATAAATGCAGAAGGAATTAATAATAAGTCTCTTACTCGATTTCTAATGTACTTTCACCCTCAGAAATAATTCACATTTCTGAAGATACAGAAATCTGAGCATTTCAGTTGAATGGAAATTGCATTTTGACTTTGGCATAACAAAAGTAATCACTGTGTATTTTAAAAATACACAACATGCTTAGGAATAGTTTTTTCTCAGAGGAAATCCAAGGAAACCTGGGTTTGCAGAAATGCTTTTGGTCCTGCCAAGGACTCCTGTGGCCAAATTACACTGCTTACCTTTTCTCACTGAAAAATACCCTGCAGTTTAAGCAGTCATCAGACAGAGAATGGAAGACTGTCCTTTTATCTGCAATGAAAGGAGCTCAAATACTAGGAAAATAACTGTAATGTAAATTCAATGTACACGTTCATAATTGTGAGATAATAAATAGTTTTCTCAATTTTAAGAAATTCTAGGGGGAGAAGATATTTCTCTTCTTCTTTTTTTTTTTTTTTTTGACAAAAATATTTTCCTCCTACTTGGTTATTTCTCATGTTAAGTTACAAATATCATTTGCATCACTGGGTTTGGAGAAATGAAGACCAAAGAGGGAAGTGGGGAATCATCAACTCACTGTTTTATAACACAAAATTTTAACAGGGAAAAAAAAAGTTACTCAATACATGCTAACATGAGATGCAGAAGCTTAGTTCTACAAATGATTGACAATGTCAGCAGTAACATCCTGGGGCAATTAAGGCCTGTGTCACTTTCCAGGCACATTATTTGGGCTGTGGAAGTTGTCAGTAGTTCATCATCTTCAGTATCATTATTTGTACCTCTGCAAAAACAAGTGAATTTACTGACCCCAGAAATGCAAGCTTTAGAGCATTTTAGTTTCCTAATAAATATTTTAAATGATTACTTCCAACTGCACAGTGAAAATAGAGAGAAATTGGCTACTCTTGTGCAAGCTGCAAAATTTAAATGTATAAAGGTTGTTGGGTCAATCTCTTGGAGGTCAGAGATGGTTTTAATAATTTTGTATAGAAAGGCAGGACTAAGCTCTTATGTATTTCCTATAATGATCTAAGCATAAAAACAATATATTTCAGGAAGTAACTAAGAGCCATTAACACCTTTTCATACTCCTTTCCTTCCCCAGTAAATAACAGTAACATTTTTGCACCAAAAATGACAGCATCATTTTTTTCTGAGAGATCTATTTTCCATGTTCACATTTCCATCAATACCAATGCACACATTTGACTGAGAAATTTGTAGCTGAATATTTTAAAGTGTTCTCCAACTATACCAAAGACCAAAGCTAAAACACACGTCTTAAGCAAACTTCAGAGGGAAAACTGACTGTGGAGCAATATATAGCTTTTGTCTCTCACTTTTGGGAAGAGTGAGTATACACAATCCAGCATTAATCATACCTTGTGTTTTAGCATGGGAAAAATGACAAAATTGCACATAGCAGCTTGTTTGCTACAACTCATTTCTTCTCTTTTAGCTGGAAATCACTGGTATGTTAAATGAGGTTTATAACAATTTTGGTAGGTTTATAGCTTATTAATGTGTAAGGGAAACTTTAGGGTTTTCTTTTTTAAAGTAACAAAGGACAAGATATTTTTTGGTGTGCAATCTATGCTGCTCCTCTGCCGCTATAGCAGAACATCTCTGTCTCTACCAAAACATTGTATTGTGATAACAATAAGGCACCTTTGAGAAAAAACAACTCACTCACTGCTGAAAAATTCCATCCTAGAGTGAAACCTCCTTCCCTTTAATGTACTTTCCCATAGTGTTATGTGAACTTAATTATAATGAAGCATTTATTATAATTATTTTCTTTGTTTCAAGAAAATTTGGGACAGGAAAGGTTTTAGTATCCCTGCGTGTCATTCAGCCTGCTTATGTTTTCATCTGTTTGTCATAAATTCCCCATGGAAAGACAAGCGTGAAAGCCTTTCTACCTTCCTCATCTCCGGAATAGCCAATAGTATCAGTCATAAGCACAGAGAGAAGGTTTGACCAAAACTGTATTTAAGAGAAAAGGTACATCTTTTTAAGGTCTTTCTCCATTTGCCAATTTCTCTAGTCACCTTCTCATCCTGCCAGGCCAGAGATGTGTGGGTTCCTAGAAAAACAGACCCCAGAATTATTGCCTCATTCCTAGATACTTCATGTATCTGCTGCACACTTCAGTATATTCCAGAACAGAAAACTGACTGTTGAAAGAATCCTCTTGAAGGCAGCAGGACATCTCAGACTGAAATACAGCACTAAAGGTATGGCAGGGAAGAGAGGAGGAGGATCAGGGCTGTTGACTCGAGTCTCTTCAGCTATGAAAACTGGCTCTTTTATTTTTGCCCACAACATGAAAATGGTATCAACAGGCACTTAATTTCTGTATCTCATTAGTGACACTGATGCCTTGGACATCCTGCGGCTATTCTGGTTCTCATCCATGAAAGGTAAGGAAATGCATGCCAGATGACAGAGATTATTCCTGTGTAAAATACCTCTGCCTGATGTTTCCAAATACTATAAGCAAAATTATCATTACTCACCCTGCCAAAACAATAAACTGTCATGAAATTTGACTACTTGGACGCACTGTTGCTCACAGTTAAGCAGCTTGTGGGAGAAAGTAATTGCTTGGAATAATTTCAGACACTGTAATTTAAAGATCAGATTCAAAATATCTAAAGCACTTCACAGTCACACCTAAATCTTCCCATCATCAACTCCAGTAACAAAATTGGATACATGTAACCTTCTGCAACATCGTGATTTTCTGAAGATGGAATTTTCCCACTTGAAAGAGACTATCTTCATGGCAGAGAACCACTTAAATATCTTATGTTGACTTTAATTTCAGCAGCAATTGAAATGATGCATCCCAGAGTAGTTAAAAGCTCCAGCATGTATATTATACAAAAACATCTCAAAGTACTGGGACTTTTCCAGAGCAGCAAAATGCCAGTTCACTGGCATTTTTGATTACGTCTTACAGAATGCAAGATTTGCTGTTGTTTGAAAATACTTTTCTAAGACCATCCAGGAAAAGTCTTCCTCCTGACAAGGGACACAAAAACCTGCAAGATCCTCTCTCTAGCTACAATACACAGTTCTCAAGCAGAGCCATTTCACTCATGTCCATGACTGACAATAACAAGATATCAGGGCATAACATCCCTATTAAGAAAAGATAAATGAGCTCCCTCATCATTCTCAACAATGATCAAGCAAAATCAGTCCAAAACACCAATTTCCCTCACCCTTATCAATTGCACCAGACTCCTTCTGGTGGTGCATCCATGGAAAAATTAAAGGAAATCTTGTGCTGCATTGGCTAAAAGCAAAACTCAAGCCAATGTAAGACTTGCATAAGAAATGGTAATCATATTCTTGTTTATTATCCTTAAAAGCATTTAACTAAATATTAATGCCATTCCTCATAATCTTCCCCCACTTCCCCAAAGAGGCATAAAAAAGTGTATTTCCATAATGTACTGCTATATTCAAAGCAAATAATTATGAATTTGCTTAAAAAGAAATTCTGCCAAAATAAGACACTCATCTAAGCAGTAAGATTGACTTAAATTATGCTAATCTAAATATATATTTGCACAAGCCTAAGCAACATTTATTTGAATGCTGTGAAATATTGTATATCTTAAGTAAACATATTTATGTGGTTTTCTCACAACAAATACCTAATACTGTTGGAAAAAAAAAAACTTGAAAATGCAGACATTTCCATGTCAATAATATTAAGATTATGAAAATAGCAAATGAGATTTAATATAAGTCCCCCACACTCCTTTTTGTTTGCTCATTTCACCAAAGCATGCACTGAAGGGCAGAATCTGTCATCATTTCCATATCAGGCTTTCTGTATACTGTTAATTGATACAACACAATCAAACCTGCAGCCATCAATAGTATTTTGGAACCAAAAAAGCTTTTTAGTGTATTTATAGTAACACAAAAGCTCTGGGGGCTGGCAAAAGCTTTCACTGCACAAATAGTACAGTGTGGTCAGGGAAATGACACAGAAACTGCCACTTCCCAAGTTGATCTGGTACTGAAGAGAAGCTGGGCAAAACACAAGCAAAAAAAAAAAGAAAAAAAATCACATTTTATATTTACCTATAACCCGAGGGGGAGGTAAATGGTAAATATTGAAGGTAATCACTTTTAAGTCAGAAGAAATGGAAACTGTGCTGTTGAGCATTATTACTGCTGCTGTGTTACTTTTTCATTGCATTTTATTTACACTTTTCCACATTCTAATTAAAGAGAGAGGCATTTTAATTAGAATGGCAAGAATAATAACCAAAATAGCCATTTTCTATACTAAGATAGTCATTTTTGCACTAAAAAAGACCCAGATTTCACTTATTTAGGATATATGCTTTCCAGTATGTTGTTTTCACAGAAAACAGATAAGCAGAAATATGCCCTAAAGCAATGACTTGCACTTCTCAATAGTAGTTTTTCAAATTAGATGTTATTTTGTGCAAATTGCCTTAATACAGCTGACTGTTTGATACACACTAATTAGTGTAGCTAATGACTAGTTTTACACACTCTTTACTTTGAGGAGAACATCCATACTAAGTAGAAGAAGGGTCTTACAGATTTCCAAGCATGCTTCCTTACAGAGACATAGGGAGGGGCTAAATCATAATAATTACCTTGAACATACTGCTACAGCCTTCTGTGCTGGAGAAATATACAGGTATGCAGCAAGATGGGGGTCAGTCTCTTCTCACAGATAAAAAGTGATAGGACAAGAAGAAACAGCTTCAAGGGATGCCAGGGAAGGTTTAGTTTGGATATTAGGGAAAACTACTTCACTGAAAGCCTTGTTGAGCACTTGAACAGGCTGCCCAGGAAAGTGGTTGAGTCAGCATCCCTGGAGGGATTTAACACTTGTGGCATGTAGGGTTTAGTGTGGCTTAGCAGTGCTGAGTTAAGGGTTGGACTTGATCTTTGAGGTCTTTTCCAACTGAAAGCATTCTGTGATCATCTCTACAGCCAGGGGAAAATAACTCATCACTCCGAGCTTACATGGAGAGTCCAGTCAAATGGCCAGCATTGGTGGAGGGGGAGGCCTTTGTTCACATTCTCATGCAGCAACTACTAAACCATCCATGCAGAACTCCACCTTCAAAGGTTGCAATGGAAATGCAGCCTGCTAATGCAGCTATCATATTTTCTTCCAACTGCACATCCCATGGTGTCACCTTGGCCCCAAGAAGAGCCTGTGTTGCCGTGAGTGTTTGTGGTGTAATAGCTGCATGCTGAGCAGAAATGCAAGCAATCCCCTCTTCTGTGTATTCTCAATAACCACTTCTTGTCAAAGGATGCCATGATTCCTATCTAGGTGTTATTAAATGTACAGTAGGTGTTTTCACTGCAGTATACAAGTAGTGTTTGCAATGACAGAAAAACACGATTATGGGGAAGATGATGGATAACGAAACAAGTTTTTCTCCCTTTATTTGGAATACTATTTCTATGAGCTTGTCTGAAAGGCAATTCCTCTCCTTTCTACCTTGACCTGTTCTGTGAAGCATGAAAGCAGACAGACACCTCTTTTGTGAACATCATCTCCTGAACAGTCTATTTGAGAGCCCAACATCTGACAGATTTCTACCCTCAATAACCTTATTCAATTACAGAACAAATAAGCTAATGGCTTACAGAAGTTATATCTCACAAAGAGTTATCAGGAATGCATGCATATATTTTCTTTTAGTGTAAACATTATATCCTGCTGGATTCTCCTCTTATTTGGACAAGGTAAAACTGCTTATAGTTAGAGTTGAAAAATCTTGCTATTTGTTAAAGATAAAAACAAATCATCAATAATGCACAGTCACTTTTCAGGATGAAAAATAAAGATTATTTGAGAAAAGTTAGCCTTACCCACAAATTCCCACCCTTTTTGTTGTTGTTTGTTTGTTTGTTTTCACACAGCTTCATTCCTGCTCTCAGTTTGCACCAAAGTGTAATGAAGTGGCTGGATACACCAGGCCTTAAGACCACCTCTAGCACTGCAGAGTGTACAGAAAAAGCCTCTCCTGCACATCTGTGTATGACACATATTTTGCTTCCTCCTCTGCAGGGACAGTGGCTTTCTAAGGTACAATGCAAAAAGCCAAAATAAAACATGCTGCGTCTCCGCCTTTCTGCCTTCACCAAATTTGTTTTATTCTTTTCTTGTCCTTTTTTGGTTAATCAAGGTCAGTAAGAAAAATGGCAAATGGAGTTTTTGTAAGAGAAGGCATTAATATATCCTTATCCAATGAATCAGCACCACCATTCATTGCACTGCTGCTATAAAACATCCACACCTTACATTTTTCTAAGTCTGTACCCTCTCATTTAATGTTACTCAAGTTTACATAAAGTTTTGCAAATCAGAGAGTTAAAGAATATTTCTTTTATATTCCTTCACATACCATCAAGCCCATTATGATGGCTGTAGTTTCTTTTCCCCAAGATACTTAATGAAGAGTGATTGGAGGGTGCAAGCAGTCGTTTTGCACTTGGACTTTGAAGGCTTGGTGTTGACCTGATTACATTGGGTTTCACAGCAGGATGTATCTCTGTTTGAGACAAAAGAGAGAGAAATGATATCGACTTGATTTTAAAATAAATAAAACAATCTATTCCACAACATATGAAATTTACTTTTGATTTTCAGTGAAAAGAAAGTTCCTTCTGCAGTTATGCGTTTACAGGACCTTGAACAACACAAGTCCTCATATCCACATTTTTTCTTATTTACCCTCCAAATAAGAAAAATCTATTTCACTTTAGTTCACCCAAGTTCAATTCCATAGTGCAGATATGTAAGGATTTGAGGTTGAAGAGCTAATAAACACAAAACAGTCTGAAACGGGTGTGTTTATATTTTCTTACCCTTTCAAGGTTTATATTGGAGCTGCTTACCCACAGGTTTTAGCAAGCAAATAAAAGCATTTTACTGTAGTGAAACCACCTCAATACCTCAAGCTATTCAGTATGTTCTGTCACAATCACAAGCTTTAAGGGGTCTTCCCAGACACAAGTCACAAGGTGCAGGAGTCAAGGGCCAGACACTGTAGGGTTCTGCAGCTAAAACTACCCCAAAACTGCTGGGGGAACACTTCCATACAGAGCCATTACTGGGGAGCTTCAAACACCCCAGAGTATATAGTATGTTTCATGGAGGAAGATTACTTTGGAGAAGGAGTAATAAAGAGGGTAAGAGGCAGCAAAGCACATCTGGCCAGCACATTTCAGGGTGGCAGCTGATGCATTTGCCAGGAGCTGACACAGTTGTATGAAAATTTCTCAGTTATCTGCCAGATAGAAGTGGCAAATGGGAGCCTCGGCTAAGTCTGCTGGTCCCTCACCAGGAATTTGCTGAACCAGTTAATTAATTCCCATCACACATTTGGATTCAAAATGCCACCACTGTGTCCAGCCTTGTGCAGATCCAGACCTGTGTGGGCAGCCAGCTGCCCGAGGGCAGGTCTCTGTGACCCAGCCGCAGGGCACCAGCTGCCGGCACTGTGCAGGTTGTGAGGCGCTGGCAGCCCAATTACAGAGCCCTCTGGTGACCCCGGGCAGCAGAAGAGGCTGAGAAGGTGAGGGCAGAGGGGCTGGGAGTCACGTCAGCAGAGTCAGCTGCCCAAGGCAAGTGAGATCAGAACACAAAAATTAGGTACTTTCTCATTTGCAGCCCAGGTTTACACCTCCTGAAAAGTGCTTCTTATTTATCAAACGGAGCACAGAAACTGAGAAAATGTAAAATCTACCAGGTATGCAAGGAGAAGCCTGTCCAGCATCTGCCATCCATGGCTATCATTCAGAAGAAAGAGAATCCACTGCATAAAATCAAAGCTCACTGCAATAGCATGATTTTCCTCCTTCAGGAATGCGCATGGTCTGATACTTAAGAGCTCACCTGCCCTGCCTAGAGCTCCCGGTCTCATGGTCTTGGCCAGGCTGTACTGGAACATTGTGCCAAGAGGAGACAATGCCAGCAACTTTTATACTGGACAAGACTTTGCTTCATTGTTCACCACTGGTTTGGTTGGGCTTCCAATCACACTCTCCAAGCATGAGCACCCTCCCACGAGAAGCCTCAAGGGGGCCAGATAAGAAACAGTAGGGAAGAGAAATACACGGGCAGGTATTAGAACAGCAGAGAGGGAAGGCATAGGTAACACTCAGTCACCTCAGGGCAGAGCTGTGGATTTGACATCACCAAATTTCCCACCACCTAATTAGATGAGAGCATTTTACTGCCGTTCACTGCAGAATTCAACTGCTTTTCACATAGAAATGATTTCATGGCATGTCCCGTTTTTCTTGCTGTGGGGAACAAGCATCTCATATTTTGCTTTTTTACCAAAATGGGAACAGAGGCATGCTTAATGTTATGAACACCACTGATTGCAAAGGCAAAACTCTAAACTGAAATAGAAACACTTGCATCGTTTGCTGAAGGTAATTGGAATTTGCATTCTAAAATGTTCATTTAGCAATCTTTTCCAATTTTCTAAAGGAAATGGTAGATTTCCAGGGCTAACAACTACAAAGTATTATTATATTTGCCAAGGATCTCAAGCAGCAACCACAATAACCCCAGCAGTTGCATCAACATATGAGAACTTCATCTCCTTTCATCTGCAACCTATAGGAGAGGCATTTTTATATTTTCAGGGTGAGCAAACAGTTGGGGAAGGAAGCATTTCCTTCCTTTGACTTGTATTTAGTTAAGAAGTCACTAATCCTCCATTAGTTTACCACAAAGGTTGTCTTTTCTCTTTCTGCATGGAGGAAGGTAGCAAGACCAAGCTCTACATTTAAGTTCTAGAAAAGAACTCAGTTGAACAGCCAGGACCACTTCCCATTGGACTGAGTCCTTTCTGTGCAGATTTTTACATCTTACTTCACTCCTCCTCTACATACAGACTTGCTTCAAATATTTTCATGCTTTAGATCAGCACTTTGTAACCAGCTGCCTTATCACACCCAAGCAGAGTAAAGAGGCATTTCAGGAGTTTTCCCTATCGTCCCTTCATATAATTGTATTATGGAATAATAGTAATTAAAATCTTTTAATTCCTGCTGCTCTTATCCTTATTCTATTGCCTAACACTTCACGGAAAATCTTCTAGCCACCTCCACCTTGTTCTAACTCAGAGAACTGACTATAGCATTCAAATTATCCCGTTACCCACGTAACAAATAACCAGTCAGCCACATTATGAAATAAAAATAAAATAGGAGTAAGAGATAACGTTTCAAAAACATATTAGGAACCCATTTTATAGGACCAGATTTCAGCCTCAAGCAAGTAAATAACAATAACAACATTAAAAACGTCTCCCTTTCCCACTGTGTCAGTAGGGTAAAAAAGTAAAAAACCCAAAGTAAACAAAGAGAAGCTGAAATCTTCTACCTAATCACCTCAATAAACATCCTGGATTCCAGAGGGGCTTAGCCAGCTGCACCTTTCTCTCACCTCATATCCTCAACATGCATCCCAGCTGGAGTGTTAGCTTGGTTTCCTCATAACTAGGAGGTAATATAGGACATTTAATTAGCCAGGGGTTCACCTTAGCAGCTTTGGCTTAGGGTGCACAATGATGACTGATGAGAATACAAGGGATTAGCCCCAGCTCTTGAGAGAACAGGGCATAATTTTTATGCCTGTCCTACCTCAGCTGTGGAACCTGCAGCCAAGATGAAGAACAGAGGTAACGGGAAGTGATGACCCAGAATGTTCAGGGCACTGAAATCCTCTCTGCCTTACCTGAAAGGTTGAAAACAACAGTGCCCTGACACACTGTTAATCATATGCTAATAAATATCTGTGAGAATAGCAAAGCATGAATCTTAGAAGGAAAACAAATGTCTCCTATACAAGTTATGATATATAATACTAATTTTTATGAGAAAAATTATGCCAGATTTACTTATTTACTGAAACTGCAAAAATCCCAAATAAACAAAACAGATCACAAACAAACTAAACTAAAAAAATTCCACCAAGCTACATGGCAAACAAAAAGCCATTTTGTAGCCATACCTTTAAGCTAATTCAGATGAATGTATTCAGCTGCACTGGGTTCACTTCATATCCCCATAACACACATTATTTTCCTCAGCTGTAGTGAGATACATTTACTTCCCATAAAGTCAAATACTAAGCAGTCTCTACAGATATCTGGCATATTTTAGCACTGTTAATCTTCTACCAGACCTTCATGTAAGTTCACAAAATGCTGTCTGACACTGTTCATCCATTTACTCACATTAAACCTACAGACTTAGACTCCCAGAGGGGTCAAGACAACTCTTCAAAGGTTACATAACATGGCACTAAAAACATGTGGTGTCCTCTAAGTTTACCCATGTTACCATTTCCTCTTTAAATGCACAGACAGATCAGCTGGATGAACATCCCCTCTCCAGCTTCCCCTCTCACAGCCACAACTCCACAAAGTAAAACAAAGTAGTCCTTTCAACACACACAACACACACAGCTGGGATGTCTCTACGAAATTAACCCTGGCTTTTTTCTTAAACTCCAGGGCAGGAGAGAACAAAATTCAGTGAGAATGGCATTAATTCCTCATTACCCACATTCTTGCAGTTAGTATTTTTGACAAAACTGATGTCCTGGAAGAACAGTTGTATCTACATTAATAGCCGATTTCTATTTCAGTAAGACAAGAGACTGTTTACTTTGATCTAGTACAAAAAAAAACCTCCTGGTGACTGAAATTATGAGCAAAACATCTAGACTGAGCTCTACACCCAGCTGTAGAGTTCACTTCTGTAGAACAGGATTAATACACAGCAGAATTATTCACTGCTTCTCTGATCAATGCATTGATTTCTACATTCATTTGAGGATTAACAGCCTCTGGGTGTACCACAATTCTTATATGACTGTGCAAATATTTAATACTCACTGACGGCTCCTTGTAAGGAATCCCTATTACTAGAATTTTTCTTCTCCCCATTAACTTATGGGTTCACTGTCCTCTTGGTTGTGAACTCAGTATGCATTTCATTGTACATTTTAAACTTAGGTCATCAAATTACAAGATATGTGTCTTAGTGTGGCTGAGGTCCCCTGCCTTTAAGTAAAAAGTAGTGTTGCAAATGGATATAAAGGGCACAGTAGAGCAGCCCTGAGCATACTGAGTACCTCCCCTTTGAGCAGTTATTCTGGTTTTTTAGACAGCCACACTATTTTTCACATTCTAAATGACATAAAGTTTCACTCTGACACTTCAAACCAGCATCAGGAGGACTTCTGCCTATATCCTGCAAGTTCAACCATGCAGTTTTGCAGCTCAGAGAGGACCACCATTCTTAGTAATTTATTAACTTCAGCATTTCTTCTTGTTACTAAAACCACAAATTTCTCTGTGCATGCCAGATTATGAAGCTCCAGTACACACTGAATGTTGGTTTGGTTTGTTATTCTCCGGAGGCAGATACGCACCTAAATACCCAATGATACATGACAGTGGTTTTCTGGTGCTTTTTATCTTCAGAGGATTCCCAGCAAGTTCACAATGTCGATCTGCATCTGAGAATTTTAAAGAATAAAACTCAGTTTAAATATTTTACTATTATAAACAAATTTAGGACATACCAACCAGATTCTGACTTGCATTTTTAACACAAATTCCTTTTTTTTCTTTTTAGCCCACCTTTTGGATTCTCTTTTTTTCATCAATACTTCTAACCATGACTATTTAAAGGCAGGACATGTCGTCATTCATGCAAGTGATGTTATGATTTTTTTTTTAAGTTAATGTAAGTTTTAACACCTAGTAAGTTAGATTGTAGTTTTCGCTTACAAAGTCTTTCTGGAGATAGTCAGCCAGGCAAATGAAACACAGATGAAAATATGAATACTAAAAGAAATGCAGTTTTGGCTATTAAAAATTATTTACATTGAATTATTTTTTGTTTTCTACAAACTTCTCTGTCTCTAAATGTGGCACTACAGAGTTAAGGGTTTAAAGCTGGGACTACTGATTTTTTTCATGCATCTCTTCACTGTAAACTTTTCAACAAAATCGTCAGTTGTAACCAAGTATTACAGAGCTCAAAGGTCTCAAAGATTGTAACTTTCTGCTTAGTACCTGAAAACTGGCAGTGCCGCAACTGCCTTGAATTTCCTGCTGCTACTGTGAACACACAAGCAGAGATTCCATCCAGGTGTCCCAAAAACAAAGTGTTAATGTAAAGAGGTTCATGCTTAGACGATGAAGTCAGTCAACTTAAGGCAAAATTTGACAAGGCACTAGGTTTCAGTAAATAATTTCAAGACAACTGGAAACAGACCATCTCTTTTTCCTTTTCAATTATTCAGAATGATTGGGTTATCTGTCTTCCAAAAGCACATAAAAGCCCCCATATAGAGCTTCCAGTATCCCTAGAATACAGGTATTCTGTTCTGGACAAAATGCAATTATACAGTGATTATGTGGATAAGGAGCTCTCTCAAATGCAATAACTTTCAACAAATACCTACCTACAAGTTTTACAGAAGGGTCACATTATAAATAGATTACAATTGCAACTCCTCCCTGTGTTTCACCAAACTCTTTGTATTTGCTTTATTCCAGCACATGAGACAGAGTAAACAGTAACAGGAAGAGGATAAGACACCATGTAGAAGAATTTACAATCCCTTTATTTATTCTATTCTAGATCTGGGCAAAAATCACGAAGATCATGAATGCACAGCAATGACTGGAATAAGTATTTCAGGTGTTCAGTGCAGCAGACAAAGCACAACTTACTTTAATAGATTAAGGAATCTACCTAAAATTCTGGAAATACCAAAGGGTTTCAAAGGTTCCAGAGCCCTAATGCTGAGTACATGAAATACTGCATTATTTTTTCTTATTCACAAAGCACACTGTGCTCAGGAAAAGAAAATTAAAAAACACAAGCCTGGTGCCTGGAATATTTTTTAATATTGCAAAACACCTGAAGTAGTTGAAGTGGTGGAGCAGAATGATGTGTCTCCACTGACTCCCTCAGTAAAATAAGCAGAGGCTATACAGTATTTTATAGCTACTTTGAGAACAGCAAAGCATTGCCTAAGAAGTAATTAGCAAGAAAATTTTCCATCTACATGTCTTCACTGTAAAAAAAGGTATTGAATCATAGAGTGGTATTTATATGCTGACTGGGAATACATACTGTAAGGAGAGCACAATTTTCATGCTTAAGGTAAAGCATATTCATCAAAGGTGAGGATTCCAAAGCCCACTTATCTGTTGAAACAGTAAAATATGTTTAACAGCAGCAAGATTTGATCCACAATAAGGTGCTCTCCCATAAAAAGTATAATAAAGTTTACGATCTTTATGCAGCACACAGAGAAAAACACAGAAGTTGTATTGTGCATCATTCTCAAGTGTAAAACCAGAGAATAAAATTTGGGTAGGAAGTTATCAAAACTCCCAAAATTTAAAGCAAGTCCTAAAATCAAATATGATCTTTTATATGAACAATAAAAACCTTAGTAAGATCAGTGAAATAGTGGAAGCTATGAGAAAAAATACATTTATAACAAGAAGGAATCTTTTTTTGTGTGTGTGTATTTTTCAAACATAGCAAAAGCAGAAAGTGTGCTGGTGTCTGTAGCAATAGATTATGAAGGTGTGAGGAAAATACACAAGAAAGATAAAGACACAGCAGAAAAGCCAAATGCATTCCTTGTATCACTGTTCATTGCAGAAGCACTTAAAGAAGCTCACTTCCAAAATACTTTTACAAGGAAAGTATGAGAACTGTGTCACATTTAAGTGTCCATAGGAAATATTTCAAAACAAGCTGGTTAATCTGCAAAACCAAGTTACCAGGACCAGGTGGAATTCATCCAAACTGCTGAGCAGACACGCTTCTGGTGTTCAATGAATGCTTAAATGGTCTTGGTTCAAGAGAACAAAAACAGGGCAAATGTGATAACATTCTTCAGTAAGTAGGTCTGCAGAGTGGCAAAAGGTTGCATTATTAATAGAGGCACGTGGTTAAATATGGAAACATCAAGGGAGCCAACAAAGACCTTGGAAGGGAAAACAAATTTAAGGTGTTCTCACATACTCGGTGGTGTGTCCTTGCAGCAGGAAGGACGATGGCGTTCCGGGCCCCATGAGCGCCCGGCAGTGCAGGGGAAGGAGCTCACCTCTCCCCTCGGGCCAGACCCCCTGGGCAGCTCTGAGATCCCCACCACAGAGGAGATACAGGCACACGGGAGCAGGGCCAGCTGATGGACACTCACCAAGCTGATGGGGTGTTCAATACAGCACACACCGGGCCTGGGGAAGCTGGGTCTGGGCAGCCTTGAGACGAGAAGGACAAGGGGACACCTGGTTGGCACCTGCAGCCTCCCAGCAGCAGAGCACAGAGACACTGAGCCAGACCCTTCTCAGAGGAACACAGGAACAGGACAACATGCTGTTCCTGCCTGTGGCAACAGCCAGGCTGGGAGACAGGAAATTGTTAGATATAAGGCTAAGATTATTTACTCTGATCAAACACTGGAGCAGGTGCCCAGAGAAGTCATGCAGTCTCCATCCTTGGAGATACAAAAAGCTCATCTGGCCAAAAGGCCCATGAGCACGTGAACCTTATGCAAGAGGTGGGATTAGAGACCCCCAGGGTCCTTTCCTACTTACGTGTCCTATAATCCACTAACTGCCAGTCTCACAGGCCTGCCAGGATCCTCTCAGGGGACCATGACCTGCCCTCTGCAGCTGATCTGGCATCCAATTTGACATTTCAGAGAGCTCTTACCAAACTGTCACCAAAGACCACTGCTGTCCAGCTGTTACAGGGTAAAAGAGACTTTTTCAGGAATTAGCACCTTATTAAAATCAATTGTCTATGTAATTCCCAAATGATGTGTGCTGTTCAACATATAAAAGGGCAGGAAAAGAGGTGATTAGAGAGTTAAAATTTCCTGATGAGAAATTTTTGAGCATATTTAAAGCTAAAACTGATGCCAAAGGACAGGAGCTGCATCATGCAATCTATGTAAATGAAAAGGGGTAAAATAACCGTAATATATAGATATAATGATGGCTCCTACACCATCACAAAGCAGAACAGTATTCATGGAGTCAGCATCAACAGCTTTCTAAAAATATCTAAACAGTACTAAAAGGAAATAAAAATCAGAATGTTAGAAATCATGATGATAGGAAAATAGAAAAGATGGCTTTCTAAAATTATGGCAAATCTGTATCTTGAAGTGCACATAATTTGGGGCACCATAGCCCTAAAGAGGATACAGCACTAGAAAAATTCTAGGAAATAACATTACAAACCAGAGTATGAAACACATTTTTTATGAGGCTTTAAATCTGCCAAGTATGATGACTGATGTGGGTATTACAGAGGTGTACGAAATCAGTAATGCCAAGAAGAAGATGATAACAAATGAGGCTGTGCTTTCAGATATGAAAGTATTTTCTAATTATTTCCTTTTTTAGAAAACTAGATTTGTAGATCTCTTAAGCTTAGAGAGACTCTCATTAGCAAGTTACTTCTCTTTGACATTCCATCATATCTCTGTCAAAATGCAGATCATCTAATGAATGTACTGTATTCCCTGAATTATATTCTTCTTAGAAACTCTGGGAAAAAAAATATGCTGTCAATTATTTTGCTGGCTATTAAAATCTGGCACAAATTGTATTCAAAGATAACAACAGAGAAAATATTTTCATCCTAGATGAAATAGAGCTAAAAGATGAAATAGAGCTAAAAGCTCTTCCATAGCTATCAAAATCAAGGATGCAAAACATAGTTTGTGAACCAATATCTGTAAATGTTACTCAGATGAATGGGTAGCTTTATGACAGTAAAATACAAACTTTATGCTTACAAAGACAAATCAGTAACATTTTCCATATTCTACTGTTTTCACTTGCCTTTGTTTCATCAAACTAGATCACTAGCAAGTACTATGTACCACATTTGTTAATAAATCTGAGGATTTAAACATATGATAAATTTTCATCATAATCAGTACACCAAATTTCAGATAACTATGCATATATTATACAGATAATATATTACCTTGCACTGAAAACATTTTAACAATCATGTCTACACAGAGAGCACGTAGTTATCCAGATCTAAATTACTATAATTAATACATATATTTATAGTGACAAAGCTATATCCAAGCAATGGGAAAAAAGATATCCCTCAAAAGCCTCCCTGTGCTGAAGCAATAATGTTTACAGACGCATGGCTCACTGCCAGGCATTTATCAACCTGCCTGTGAGCTGCAAACAGATCCAGGCTCGTCAGTTATTGCTGGGAAGAATGCTCACTTTGCTTTTCTCTAATTAAGTGACTTTCCCCAGACAGGATGGTCTTCCTTAACTTACTAAAAAACCATGCAATATATTCCAGCTAAAAAGGAGGCAGTGCATGAGATTTAGACCACGAGAATTTCATCTTACCAAAGCAGTTCACCAAGTCTAATTATTCCTGAAAAACCATCAGACAAGTTTATTGTCACCAACCACAGTGAGTCTATTAAGTTCAGGCAGAACAAAGTTTGAGCTTTCCATGATGGGCTGTGCTCCTAGCAGGAGGTGCTGTGCCTTCTCAACCTCCTGGTGGCCATCCCGAGATTGAACTGGGATGTAAATACATCATTTCCAGTACCTCCCGCTGACATCTGAGCAGGGGTCATGCTATAGGCTTCATTAATGAGGAAAATCTAATTCTCTGCACTATCTGAAGGAATAAAGAACACAGAATAGGACTTTGCTTTCTGCCAGTGGATATAATGGGCTGAGGGAGAGGGTGTGGGTGGACATTCAGTAAGAGAAAATGCTCTGTCAAAACCTGGTTTTCACCTAAAAGGTGCTTGGGCCTTGGGTTATCATTCCCAGAGGCTTCCATGCTCTTCCAAGACACTGAAGTACCTGAAGATGCATTTGGGTACACAGGTGGAATGCAAAAATCAATTTATTTTATGACTGAGCTCTGACATGCTTGTTCAGACAATCTTTCTCAGATCTGGGAATCAGTTTCATTTACAACCTGGCACTTCAAAATATTGCACAAGACTAAGCGGGCATAAAACCTGGTATGCAGCTGGGATAAGTGCCCTGCCAATTGTTCTGTCTTCAGATTTTATGGTTGCTGAGTGTTGTTATGGTGCCTAATGCAATATAGTTGGGAAAAGCAGTTTACATTTTCAAGAACTGGTTTGGCACACACAGTCAGGTGAGTCTGACAAAGCATCTAAGCAGCCATTGGATTCAAGTTCCAGCAAATCAACATGGAAAACAAATCCCAAACCAGTTCTTGGGCATTATAACCATCTCATGCCATATCACATCATGGGTGACCTGGTACTGTGGCCAGGTTAATAGTTAAGCATGACTGTAACATTTCTAAGACCAACACATATGTTCATTCAATACTATAATTACTCAGTGAATCCAGCATAGGAAATCATTACTGCTAATTAAGAATCCTGTTTAAAAATCTAAAAATTATTTGCCTCAAGATAACCTTAGAAAAGGATTCAGGGCATTCTCAGGAAAAGAGAGACTATTTAGTTATAACATTAAAATCTACAGAGTGCACTGAGAATATGTCACCAGATGTTAGTACAGGAATAAAACTACTAAATATTGTTTTCTTTACTTTTTTACCTTTACTAGAGCAAGAGTAAAACAATGACAGTGCAGGTAAGAGCACTGTAATGATTCCACAGAAAGAGAGATTGCCAGGAACAGAACATGGATTGTGGGTATGTATGTGTGTCCAAAAAAACGTGACTTAAATTAGTCGAGATATAATTTGGTTTCCACCATTAGAACATTATTTTAATGCTGTATTCAAAAACCATTAACAATTGTGACCTTTTTTTTCCTCAACCTATGTTTTGTCTAATCAAGAAGCATCAGAATTTAAAGAGACAAAATCACAAGGTCCAAAATTTGCTTTAAGCAAAAAGAATAATGAAAGACAGACACTGCAGGGGAAAAAAGAAAAGTTTTTCTACTCTTGCCATTAATCTGACGTAGAACTCTTTCACTCAAAGAAGCAAAGAGAAAACACTCACAGCACTGCCAGGCTGAAGCAAGCATTACTATTTCCTGCTGAAAAGCTCAGCTTTTCACTTCTCTCTTTTAAGGTTGAACATGTGTTGTTCTAGTATGATGATTACCAGTTGGATGAAACTTTTTTCTTCTGTTTTTTATTCTCCTTAAAAGTTTCATCTTTTCAATTTTTTTTACTATAGTGAGTTAAAAAAACCAGGGACATGGATAAAAATATATAAGGTTCAAGTGAACTTCTAGATTTTCCTCTGTGATTCAGAAGAAACATAAATTTAAGGGTACAATACCTTTTTCTCAGAAACCAACTTCTATTTTGGATTGAGGATTAAAAATATAATCCTAATCCAGCCTTAGACATACTTCTTCCATGAAGAGCAACTCATTTTATTCACACAGTCAACACATGGTTTCCTGAAATCTGAAAATTGTTCCTGACTTGCACAGATTTAAAAGAAGAAAGAAAATGGCCAAAGGAACAGGTAAAAAATTAGACAAGGACAATGAACAGAAATATTCAGCAAGTTTTGGAGTACTGCAGAAGTAGTGAAGAGTTTGCATATGCCTGATGGCTGGTCCTAAAGTACATAAAGAGAAAATAATTACTCAAAATCAGATTTTAAGTCTCCATGGAGTAAATTTCTTATAAACAATGCAGACATCATCTGCATCCCACATGAGTATGCTGGGAAAACATTTAGTGTTAATCTAGTGAACATAGTTATAAACCCCACATCTAATGATCTTAAGAGTTTTCTTCAGTTCTAATAGAGTTGACAGTACAATGAGCCAACATGGTTCATCCTGGAATACTAAGCATCTGCTCCAAGAAATGTATCTATGGAAGACTGGAAATCATAGCCAGTGTGAACAGTAAAACAATGTGCCCAGTGCAGATACAAAAGCTGTTGAAATATTCAGTGACTTTGCAGCAGAATTTACAGATGTATGCAGGTGAAGAGACTTACTGTCACTATGTACAAAAAGTCATAGCTTTTTGTCATACTACTAGAAATTCATCTGGTCTTTATATTTTGTCTATAAAAAGAACAAGCATAATACAGAATTTTATTAGAACTAAAATTTTAAACTGGAATAGAGAAAAGCAAAATGATGCAACTATAATGTAATAATAAATGTGGCTATTACCACCCGCTCATTGTCACAGTGACAAAGGACTGTATTGCACACCACATTTAAATTTTTATGAAACCTCAGCTCCTGATTCTTTGACCAACCCCACTGAAAAAAAGCCCACGTACAGATCTATAGGTTCTGCTCAGCAAATGAATAAAAAAACAACAGAAAAGCACACTTCTTTCATGCTGCCTAGTAGGAAGAATGTATGTTGTTGCACTGATTTTCCCTTCCTGCCCCCCATTTTTGTTAATGTCAGTTTTTGAAATGAGGTACGAGTTATCCCCTTTATAATTAACTTGAAATGTTTCCACAGCCTCAGATCTATCCAAGGCAACCAGACTTTATCCAATGTGTCGGTGATATGCTGGACAAATGAAAAAAAAAAATGAAAAGCAAAAGCGTATAGACAAGAAATGTTTATTGAAAAAGAAAATAAAATTAAAAGACAAAAAATGGGTGGGAAGCACAGCACACAGAACTAAGAATTAAAAAAACATCTTACATTCTGCCTTAATGGCAGCACAGTTAATAGGGACAAAGGGACGTCGCGCTGCCTGCCGCAGCCGGAGGGTGTTTTTGCAGACCTGCCGGGCCAGCTTTGTCCAACAGGTGGTGTGCAGAAAGAAAGCCTGCCGTGTTTTCACCGCCGACTTGGGGCTGCCCGTGTTCCGCACCGGAGTGCCCTGCGTAGCCTGCCGGGACAGGTGAGTCCGGACATGCGGCTCCTGCGGGAAGGAAGGGAGAGAGCGTAACGCACACACCCGAGCCGCAGCACTCCAGCATCCCCGAGCTGGACAGACTCACTAGAATAAGCAAAGAACACGTCTAAGCACTATATAAAAAACAGCCTGTGTAGGGAGCTGTAAGCCACAGAGCATACAGCTCTATTGAGAATGGATAAATAATGCCAGCCTGTTGGAACCCTGGAAGCCAAGAACTTTAGGCTTTCTGTGCTGACAGGCACTGACCCCCAAGAAAACATTATATTTGACCTGAAGCCTTGGAAAAGGCTTCCAAAATTGACTGATAGCACTGGGATTATGAGTGTGTAGTTTGAATAGAAGTGTGTAATATCACAGGGTGGAAAACATAGAGTTTAAGGTTCTAGTATATAGTAATATATATAAAGCAAGATGGAGGTTTTAGGGCGTAGGTTAATCCTTCTTTCACCTTCTTCCTCATGGGTTTGGGTGGTATCTTGTAATTGGGTAGAAAAGTCCTCATTACTTTTAACCCAATAACCAACAATGGGTGGTTGGTTATTGGGTTAAAAGTAAAAATAATTTAGGTGTCATTTCATAATTGGACAGTTTGCTCTTAAAAGGCCTTGTAGAGAGATAGAGATAGAGCCATTTTTCACTTTGTTAGCTAGAACTCACAGCTTGTGAGACTGTAACATATATAAGAATTAATAAACATCTGAGTCTGAAAACGAAACACCATCTTTCGAGCATTTAATCCCGGCTCTGATGGGAAAGGAAGACAAAAAACCCACACCATCCTAAATGAGATATCGTGTAGTATATTTAACATTTCAGAGATAGCCCACCATTTGACTGACAAAATGACATTTGTACACCAAAAATGCAGGAAGCACGTGCTTGTTTATACAAGAAATAGTCAAATAAAGATATGGCAAGGCCTGAGCACTGTACAGTTCTACTTAACATAGAAAAAGGATTAATAAACTGAGTTTTGTAACACAAAAGTTGAATATGTACATAAAAAACCATTCCATTAAATAATCAAATTACAGCAGCAGTCTTATGAAAGCACCATGTTTTGTTTTAGAAAAGTTTGTCTACACAGTCCTACCTCTGTAGGTTGGCTGGAAGAGAGTTTATCTTCATCTGTCTGTGTGGGCATTTTCAGGCCACCATATTTCTTCCAATAAATCCAGCAAGATGCACACAACCTACATTGCATATTAGGAGGGCCCCAAGAATACCATTGGTGAGACTGCGGAGCTAAGGAGGAGAAAGCAGCACAGGTGAACTGGTGCATGCTACATTCATTACAATAAATACAAATGCTGTCATAGATGATTTATATATGGCCATAACATATGTCAATATCAGAGCATTGTACGGATAAACATTTAATACATTTGACACAGAAAGTAAGAACTTGAACTGTTTGTTGCTTTATTTTTTTACAAAAGCACCACAGAAACACAGCACCACTCCATACAAAAATTTTGGAAATGCTTTTATAATGAATTTCAAACCAGGGACTTTGTATTGCTGAGGTTGTGTCCCAGGGGACTACCAGAAAAAAAAACCCCAAACCCACTATTTCTAACCTCTCCCTGGAAGACAGGCTTATTATGTTGGATTTTATATCTGCTCTCATATAACATCTGTTGAGGGCTGCTATTTCAAGAAGTCCAAAAGGCTAGAAAGAAACAATAGTCCTTCCCACGTTCCCCAACAACAACAGAGAGGGGAAAAGCACCCCAAAACCATTCAAAGAAAAAAAACCAGCTCAAAACCCCTGCAGCCTTAAAGAAAAAAACAAAGATAAATTTGAATCTAGCTTTGTGAAAGTAAAAGAATAATATATCAATGCAATCACATTATACTACTTAAAATTTCTGTGCTTTATGAATTGTTAAAAAATAAATCATAAGGTAATTTGAATACTTTAATTAATATACTGAAGGCAGCTCTAACTTTTAAGTTATTTCTGCCATAAGAGTAATTGCAAATTATCCTCTGTCACATGCTAACAGAAGTATATATCGTTTTCTTTTAACAGCACATATTAAGATTCACCCAAACTCCTGAGTCATGAAAAACATATATTTACTTACTATAGCAGCTTTCACAAGCCCGACCTATTACTGTGGCTTGTGCCTGGTAAGAGGCTCCCATTGCTCCGTTGACTGCAGCAGGTTTCCCATTGTTGCTGGATATTTGATTGGGATTTGGCTTATTGCTTTAAATAAATTTTTTAAAAAGTTGAAAAAAAAGAAAAAGGTGGTTTTATTAACTGGTTAGTCAACATGAAGACAAATAATCTAATTCTGGAATTCTGATGTGTGCTGAAAACATCCATAAAATCTTCTCTAAACAAGAGTAATTTTTGTACTCCTCTATTATTTTCAGCGTTGTCAGACACTTGCTGTGTTAAGGGCAACTCTGATACTCCAATTTACAGCTCTTTAGTGTGCTCACATGGTCTAAGCTACTTGGTAAGCTCATAAAAGACCAAGTCTCAGGGTCAAAGCATTAACAAAAGTCTGACACAGCACAGAATTTAAGAAGGTGGTTCTAGTCAACAGATATGGCTTTACAAGTCAAGGATGGACTTTGGGTGAAGTATAACAAAAGTAGCAACACTACTTTTGTTGCCTGTAACATTAGAAGGTTGTTCATCCCAGGAAAGGACCAAACAGCCTCCTGTCTGAAAAAGAAGTACACACAGAAATACAAATGTCTTATAACCATGGCAAAACTCACCCATATATCAGGTCGTTCTGTCCCAATTCTCTTCTAAACTACTTCCTCTCTGAGAAGGCTGGCTAACTGTTTTTGGGCTATTTCTGTTTGGCTTTTTAAATATTATTATGCTATATCATTCTTGTAATTATTGTAACTTCTAATACTTCAGTGAAGTAGGAATTTATAGGTCAATTAATTCAGAGAGCATTAATATACTCCTCACTAGATTAAGTACAATACTTCCAGAGTTTCGACTTTGTGAATCTTAATTACCCTCAATACAATGCAAGGCTGGATACATTGATTCCTAAGATAATTATTTGTCACTTTAGGTAGCATAAAATATATTCAAGAAAAGTTAAAATGACAATTGAAGAAACCTTTTCTGTATCAATTCTCTATTTCAAATGCCAACGAATCTGTCTCCTGCCTTCTCCTTTTTCACTATATCAGCAAGAGACAATTTTACAGTTTCCACAAATTCTTTAACCTATGCTCAAGGTACAGGAGAAGAGATTGAAAGACAATTAAGTCTTCCACATTATGATCTGTTGCTTAGTTACCTTTCAGAAAAGCCATGAATTGAAAGGGACTCACTGGTATTGAGGACAGAACCTTGCATTTACAGGAAATACCTAATGATCAAGTTCAAAAAGGTACTCAGCTCTGAGAATCAATTCTACTCAGATTCCAAATGCAATAAATTAGTCTTGAAGCAGAGCATTTAGCAATCCCATGACCACCGTAGATATCAAAGACTTGAGAAGTCCTACCATCCTCCTCCCACTGTTGACTAGGGATGTTGTCTTGAATCGGAGGTAAAAGACAGGCAGTAAGATAAAAACGCAAAAATCCCACATTTTTAAACATATTTTGTCATCCAATATAGCTGGTCCCTACTGTGAACATATTGGACATCCATAACTGTCCACATGGACCAAGGAAATTAAATTGAAAAAGCATAATGTAAAGACTGAGCAACTTATGGTTTTCCTAAAGCAGACACTCATCTGAGAAAGTTAGGGAACACTCATACGAGAGTTTTTAGCTTTTTCTTTTAAACAGTGTGACTTATTAGAGATGTGAGTTCAAAACTCACATAAATTGTTCTAAGATTAAAATAATTAATTTAATAGTCTGCTGCTTTCATTGTTACATCTGTTTAAGAGAGAAAAGCCAGTATGAAATGTGGGAATGAAATTCTATTGTATGTAATTTATACAAGTCATCAAAAATCTTTGCGAAGAACTTCCTTTGTAATTACATTCTTCTGCTATACAAACACAACAATGGGAAGTTCATATATAAGTAAACTGAATATACCCACAGAAAGCTTAGGAAAAAAGTGATTTGTAATCCTTCTTCTTGTCATAATATTGAGGAAATTATGAATATGAAGGAGGAATTTTATCTTTTTTTTCTGCAAACCACATGTTAACAAAAGCAGGTATAGCATCCAGTTTAAATCTAAAAGAAATACAGATCAAAAACCCCTCAGAAGAAAACAAGATTGCATTAATAGTATGCGGTCAAAGACAGAAGGTCTGGGCTGTGTGCTACCTTTAATTTAGAACCAGAACATCTCTTGTCTCTAGATGAAGAACAGATTTTATCAGCCAGATAAAACTGTAATGGGAAATTATCTGATTTTATTTTATGTAACTATATTACCAACTGCTTCTATTTTGAAATATTGCATTTACGCAAATATGAAATGTTGTGCTACAGGGATTTGGAAGAGATTATTCTGGAAAAAACACTTTTTAAATTAATACACTCTTCTTGCATGTGAACAGTCCACACATAGCACTTGATCAGCCTTTGTAAAATTTCTTATTCCAGACAAAAAGATTGCAGGTCAAAAACAAAGAGATCAGTAAAGTAAAAAGGTTCCTCTTAAGACAAAGAGTTTCTAGAATTTTCCAATGATATCTCTGCATATAAGAAATCCTGTGAAAGTAACCACTAAGAGATGACTAAGAAAATACCATGCATGTAACTGCATGTTACTATTTCAATTTTACCTGTATATTACTCAAAAAAATGACTTTGTGTTATACTCACTAGGTGGGGATGTACACTTGTTTCAATTTACTTTCTGCTTCAGCTGCTTTCAGACGTTTCTAGTTGAAAAATTAACACATTAAAATACTTTATTATATTAAGTTATGACATTTCATAAAACTGCACACATCATTAATTATTTCTATTTTATGATTTCACAAGACCCTCCAAAGCAAGTGTAGAAATCTACATGTAGAAAACCACGAAAAACAAGTTCTCGATTTTTATTATTACTTTGAAATCATAATAGGCTGTCCTTCCCAGTAAAACTCACAGGCCTCACATATGACAACAAAACTATAAAAATAACAATTACCGTTTACATAAATTACATCTAAATAAATATGTACAACATTGTGGTTACCCCTCATTGCAGAATTAAGTAGAAACTAAATGAATGAAATTGTATTTCAGTCACACAACACTTCTTGTCCGCTCTGTCTGGAGGCTGAGCTTTTATAACACAGTACAAGTACAAATAAAGTCCACTGACTCTAAGAGATAACTAAACACTTACTAGCATTAAATGCCATCAAAACCATAGCCCAGAAACATCACAGTAACAGGACAGCTATACTACTGTCAAGATAGTCTGTGAATTTACTAAAACATTACTTTCTTCATACTTGCAACAAACTCAAACCATTTTGCATTGCTATAAGTTACTGCCATATACAAGAAACTAAGTATATAAGACCACAGTTTTTTCAGCAGTGGCGTAAGACATACAGAGTTCAGGTGTCTGCAGGTCATCCAAACCATTTGTATGTAAAAGATGAACAAAAAGCATTATTTCCTTGCACTTTCTGTACTCAAGACATTATTCCTGTTCACTTGAGAGAAAAATATGAGAGAGAAAAGGATTTGAAACATGGTCAATTTCTTTACAGATGATAAAAAAAAAAAAAAAAAAAAAAAAAAAAAAAAAAAAAAAAAAAAAAGCAGGGACAAATTTATATCCAGCAATAATAAATCAGTACTACCTGTCTTTATCAGGTGATTAAAATTCAGTCCTTCATTTCACTTACAATAGCCACTTCTCCTCTCTGTTGTACTCCTGTTTTTTGATATCCAACTTTTGCAAGTTTTATAATCCAGGAAAATATTTCCCACCTTGAGAAAACTATCATTAGATGACTGCCCTGAGTCCCCTGCCTGAACCATGAGGTGAGTTACAGGGTTATTCAGCTTTACTGACCCAGCAGTCTGACTAAACCTCCTGCTGTAAACGGCTGTTCTTCTCCATTTCATTAAGTTGCCTCTGCATTGCCTATTTATACAACTCTTACTTATAAAAATTGCATCTTTAAGGAGTAATGTGTAACAAACAGGCTTCTAATCAGTCCATGCCACCATAAATTAATTCCCAAGTAATATGAGAGCTCTTTCCCATTTGTCTCCAAAACAGGTTTTTTTTTTTCCTTACAGCTTTTTGCTGTTCACAGATGCCCAGTTGTTTGGAGCTACAGAAGTGAATCCCATTGGCACTGCTGGTACAGTTGCAATCTTTCCCCAGTGCCAGGCTTGGCAACACTGCTCTACCTTCAGCAGGCCCATGGAAAAATGCAAAAATGCTCTGCCTGCTTGGGTCAGTTTTTACAAGAGCAAGAAGGAACAGCAGCAGTACCATGCTCCAAGTCTCATAAACTGGTAGCTTCTAATCTGAGAACACTTTACAGCCCCAGCAGAGGAGCTCTCAATGGTGAGCTCCCTCTGCTTAACAGCAAGACACAGGTTTTCCACAACTGTCTCTTGTTCGTTTTCATATTATATCCAACAAAATAGATTTTGTTTTCAGCCTGAAAGAAGCACATGAAACTGCCAGGCAATGGGTTACCACACATTCCTCAGAGCTTCCTAGCAAGCTGGCTCCATTCTACAAAAACAATGGCTAAATCTCATTGCATACCTACCATGAGCAAAAGAGAAAATACAAAAAGGGGCAAGAAAGGAGGAGAGTAGCCCTGAAGCACTGAGAATGTAGAGGCATGTGTAGGAAGCTGTATTAAGCCCTGATGGCAGTGTCAATGAGAAGTGACTATAAACACATTAATTAAATTTTAGTATACTTTTAGTACTGGCATGGGGGTTGTCACAGGAACAAGGAACACAATTTAACAATTGCTTTTCTCCTTTGTTTACTAAAGTGAATGATACACTGCCATCTAAAAAAAAAAAAAAAAAGTAATGGCATTTCAGTATAAGCTATAATTTTATACATTGAAACTATGGCTAATATTGGTCCCTAAAAGCAACAGAACATGTCACAGCTTGAATTCTCACTGACATCAACTTCTAAGTACTGAGAGAGAGGAAAGCATGCCAGAAAGAAAACTACCAATAGTTGCAGTTTCTGAGAGGAAACCTCTGCCTGTTGAAATCTAGAGACAGAACTGGTAAAAGCTGGAAGTTCAAACTGAAAATATTTAGACAAGAAACAAAGCACCAGTTTGTAACAAATCCCTGGAGCAATGTAATAAATCACTGCAGCAATGCAACTAAGAGAACTGATGCTTTACCTGGGAAAAAAACCTTACATTGCAACAGTGTTTTAAACAGGTCTTACAGACTGCATTGCAGGGGAGGTCAAACTACACAGCCAGTTTTTCAACCGGGGTCTACTGCTTTTAATGAACTAGCATTGAAAATGAATGTTTGTGGGTTTTAAGAACTTTTGTTATGAATATCGACTTACAATTATCCCAAGAAATTACCACTTCCCTAAATTAGCACTCTTTTCAACAGTGGAAATAAATAAATGAGAGGCAAATGTAATATATTGTTGAAGTGGAGAAATTTAGCTACCATTTGATATGTTCACTCTTTTCCTCTTATGAAGTCTCAATTTAGTCTTTTCCCATTGAATCAGACTTTCAAGGAGAACACCACAAATAAACTTTCATTCAGTAGAATCAATCAATCAAAACCTGGCCTTACTCAAACACTATATATAATGTGGTGGTCATGGGAGGTGCCCTATCACCAGGAATCATTACCCAAGTCTGAATTAGTTTTGCTAGACAAGTTCAGAGGACTTCAACATATCTTCCCTTCGCTTTGACTTGAAGGGAAGATGTTCTCAAAGCAAAATGGTAGCAGTACCTCCACTGCCATGAAATCACCACATTTATAACTTTGCAAGAATAACATTTAGTACCAATTATGATAAAGAAACCTTTCTTATGCCTGACAGAACACATCTAATTCACACAAAGAAATAAAGATAATTAAAAGCAATTTTTCATATTAAATCACACCAATCTAGAACTCAGAGATTGTATTTTAAGATTCAAGTATGTGCAATAATCTTTTTCATCTTCCAAATCCCACCAATTCCCCTGTCCCCAAGCATGAGATTTAGAGAAGAATGACTCTGAAATTGCCACTTTATTACTGAATACATTTTCTCCCTGCACTACATTCAATTATCACTGATTGTTCTTTTTGGGGAAAAAAACCCCACAACCCTACAGATATTGTTTTTACTGAACTGTATTAAGTTTTATCATTCCACAAAAAACTAAACAAGGGCATAATGAAGTTCTGATCCCTTCTTAGGAAGGACTACAGAAGTGTTAACCAGGATAAAAACTACCAGTGAAAAAAAAGGGGTCAAAAGTGAAACGAATGATGACAAAGCTAGAAAAACATGCCTTTATATGGAACAAATTATATTCCATTTGTATTATACATTGAACTAAAATGTCCCAGTGATACTCCAAGACACTACCATGTGGTAAAAGACCTTTCTCTTACTTCCCATGCCCTAACAAGATGATGTAGAAACAATTTCAAGTAAACCAGAACAACCTGAAGTAATCATCCCTCTGATACATTTAATCTGACACAAATCCAAAGATCCATTCAACAGCACAGCTGTAGTTATTACAGCATAAAAGTTATTTTCAATACATTGTCCATTAATTATGTGGCAAATAAAGGAGCTACAAGCTTAAACATTAAATCAGAAATTAAAATGGAGTCTTTTAAAGTATTTTATGTCTAAACCAAGGAGTAAATATATAAAGAGTACAGTATACAAAAAGTACCAACACTGACATTTTGCCTAAACCTGACAAAAATACCCCATTATTGGTACCCAATATAATCCTAACAAGTTTTTGCTTCAGAGCAACCCAAACAATTGAACACTCCATCAGAAGGATGAACACATCCACTGTGCGCAGAATGGTCTCAATTTTGAAATGCTGGTAATGCCAAAGTAATGTTTTGTCCAGAAGTACCAATAAAAGATTCAGAACACCAAGCAGTCACTTTAACACAATGTATTTTTCTGCTTCCTTCATCCCCATGGCAGAGCTTCACAGCCTAAAGCATTTGCTCTGCAGCCCATTTCCATCTAATCCCCTACTGAAGGAGGAACCAGGAATCCCATTGCTTCAAACCAGCATTCAATAGAAATAGCTTAAAAAGCTCTTCACAGCTATGGGATGTACAGCAGGCATCAGAAAATTTAACAATTCAGCCTGTAACAGCACAGAAGCACTGGTCTGTACCCCAAAAGATTACCTGAGGCCTCCCACCATACGTCTTTTCAGGAACACAAACAACTTTTTATGCTTTAAGAAGATCACCTTTTAAAAGAATGTTTCAGACTGTTTCATTCTAAAATAGTCATTAAATTACCTGCTGCACATATCTGTCAGTGGTTTTCCACATGTAGTAATACTCAATGATGCTAGTCAGTGACTTCCAAGGGAGCTGAAAAACATTTGTTACAAGTTAAAATGGTTCCAAGAAATTGCAATGTCCACTTCTTGTTAAACATAAGTTAAAATCAAATATAGTTGAGACAAATACTAAAACCTGAATGTATTAAATAGCTGGATTAGAATCCATATGCAAAGAAACACATATTGCAATTAATAATACACAATCTTTCCTTATAGTTAAGCAAGTATGCAGAATTACGGTATCGCACATCCAAATCTAAATGTAATTTATTCTGTTTAAACCATATAGTTAAACAAAATGATCAAAAGAGAACGCAGATTTCCATCAGGAAACACACTAGATAATATTTCTGTTATTAAGTGTGTCAGATGGAGAATAATGTTAGGACTAAAAGAAATCATCTTAACAAGACAGTGCTCGAGTATCATAATAATTTTACTCTTAAAAAATACAAAGGATACCATATTTAGTCCACAGATTTTTCATGTCCCATAACAACTCAGCAGCTCATACACTACCACTAGTTTTGCAAAAACTCCCACATGCTCTCAACTATTATCAAGAAACAAAAGGATGCGAGGGACAAATGTTACCCTGAGCAACAAGAGTGATACTGACAATAGAAATATCACAAAAATCTCTGTACAAACAAGGTACCTTTGATAACAACAATTATTTTGGATGCCCACGCTCATCAATAAAATAAAAATGTGTTAACCTAAGTGTAGGGGAGAAAATTAGGCAATCATTTTTAATTATCACCAAATAATCTATTTAACTCTACAAGGTCCTTCTATAACTTAAATTAGGATGTCTCATCCAAAATTCAAGCAATTTTTCTTCAAAACTTGGAAACATTACTAATTTGTGTGTTATATTTGCAAATATTATCTGCTTTCTAGAAACGAGGATAATGTTTAAGAGGTTCCAGAAAATACAGGTGTGGAATCTGATCTTTCCAACCTTACTGACCCCATTAGGCAGCTTTCTGCATGTCTTAAGCCAAAAGAATAGTTTCCTGCACCTTTAGTTAAATTCCTAAAATACCAGAGGAACACCTTCTCAAACTGCCTCTCCCTACATGCAGGAGCTCACTAGTTTTAAAAGCTGCTTGATTCAGGTTCAGAGTCAGAAGTGAACCACAGTGTGTGAATCCCTGAACATTTACATTTGATCCAAAAGTAGCACTGAATGAGATGCATACACTGATGTCCCAATAAGTAGTAACACAATTCAGGTTCCTAAAATCCTTTTGCTTTCTCAGGTAAATTATGCCTTAAGAAAAATCCTCCCTCAAAAAGGCCAGTGACAAAAAGATGTGTTTGGTGTGAGGTGACAGATGAAATTATTCTCAATCTCCAGGTCCGCATTCTTCCTGGTATCCAGGTGAAATGCTGTCACCCCAACCACCTGCCATTGTCAGTTAATGCATTTCACCACATCCATATTTATTTTCCTTCCTGAATCTTTATTAGTGTGTTCACGCTTCAAATAAGCAGCAATTTCCCATTTCTCTAGAAAATACTTTAATCAGTTTCAACTATGGCTGTGACATCAGTATGTTCATTCACTCAGTAGGCATCTACAATTAAAGGAAGGTAATTAAATGCTTGGACCAAATAACTGTAATCCTTTTATACTTTGATTCAAAACTTGGAAAAGCTGTTTGATGGTCTGAGTATGGATAACCTGTATTCCATTTGCACTTAATGCTCTTATGCTCTGAACTGCCAGTGAAGCTGTGAATAGCCACAGAATAATATATTGTCGTTACCAAATTCTGTTCTTGAAAGAAGTAAATATGCTCATCTGTATAACATTTTCTTTCAGGAGAAAATTAGCAAAAGCTATCAGCTCTACAAAAACAGAGAGAGGGGAATTTTAAGTTTCTTTATTGCTCCAGGCTAAAAATAGACCAATCAAATCAGATCAGCAAGAAAAATTTAGGATTATAAAGCATCCTAAAATGAGCATGGTAATTTTAAGGCGTATTTTCATAATTTTCTAATTTGCTCCTGCTTTCTATAAACAGTTCCTACTCTTGATTACCAAGGCCTTTCCTGCCATATCTGAGATGTAATAGTTATAAATTTGTGAAAACTGTTGTTCATGAAAAACTAAGAATTAACAAGTACAACAACTTTGTCTTACTGTTAGGAAAATAGTTACATTTGGAGAACAAAATAGCCATTCTTTTTCCATTCTACTACTCTGGGATGTGAACTAATTCAAGCACATCAAGTAAATTGAATTAGCCTATAAGGTTTAGCTTGATTAGGAGTCACACAGAGTCTTAAAGATAGAAGAACCTCTCCTACAGGAGTCAATGAGTCAACAGTTGATGAAAATTATTATTCAAAAGCTAGACAGTAACTTGATTAAAAATGAGCATCTCCTATCTATGAAAAAAGGTAAATACCTTTGCACCATTTAATTTATAACAATCCTGTTTACTAATATTTAGTGTTTGTAGCTTAACATTTGAGCTGCACATTGAACATCAAACAGTGGCAGCTCACAGTAACTGCTGGAAAAGTAAATTAATCTGCCCTTTACAGAACTGTCATGTAAGGGCTGCAATTGCAGCTGCTGTGCTTTGCAAATCTGGGCCGACTCAGAAAAAGCAACTCCTCTGGGATGTAATGACTCAGGCAGGTACTACATCACCCTTCTGCTTCAGGAGACTGCTACCAACCCCTTTCTGCCATGCAACGTGACTTTCTTGCCTTTCCTGTGGCACCACTGCGTGACTGCTGAGGTTGGAGTTTAATCTCAGGCACTGCAGACTTTAATTTTATCATTAGATCCTACGTGGAGACCCGGACAAGTTCACATATACACTATCAGTTCATTATCTTCTTTGCCCTTGCTCTTACAACACATCTAAGAGTACTCAGATACTTATCAATAAGTAAACTTATCAATGGCTCACCCCTGCAGAGAGGGATGAAAACAGATAGAAGTACTATCATGGAAGATCACTGCTTACATGCTACCTACCTCACCTTGTAGAAACTTTTCACATATCCGTGATCTAAATCTCGAAGGACTATTTTCCATGATTACTTAAAAAGCAAATGTGTGTTTTCAAATCCCTGCACTTTTAGAATGCTACATAGGAAGTGAGAACACATAAATTTTACACTAGAGAAATTAAGCTATCCCAAGACTACATAATGACTAACATAATTGAAAGATTTCAAATTACATAGAATTAAATAAAGACTGTGCACTGCTCTTAGTACCATATAAATTAAGATATAAAATAGATGTTCTTCTAAGGATGTTTTTAAAATGAGACTTTTCCAAAGATTAAAAAAAAAAAGGACTAAGAATAGATAATGAATAGATAATACCCCAGTTCTAACTAAATGAAGCTATAATTAATTAGTGCCCCACATCCATTTGTGCTGCACTCTGACTCATGCTTAAGCTGCCCTCAGTAGGCTATGAAATGCTATCACCAGATCTGTCTCCAGCTTTGGGAGAAGACAGGAGAAAATAGCTGCATTTTGGGAAAGAAGATTTAGTGAAAGAGGGAGAGGTATCAGGACAAAATTTTATCAGGGTATCCAAGACAAAATTTGAGCATTGTGAACAGCCTCTAGTAATGTCATTCAAATATCTAGCATCTGAATATTAAAAATGCAGAAACAATTCTTGCGACACGTTACTACAATGCATCACTTTAATGTAGTAGTAGGCAACACAGAAATTATACAGAAAATAAAAATACTACATAAATACCAGACATGCTTTCTGCATGCCTGCTCACAAATTGTGTTAGGACACAACTTGTAAAGAGGCAATAAAACATGTTATATGCTTGAGGCATTTTCAAAAGCCAAATATTATATATTAGGAACCATTTAATTAGAAGACATAGCTCTTGAATTATTGTACAATTACAAATGAGAACCATTTGTCTGTATAAAAAATAATAAGAAATGTAGTTTACTTTAAGATTTCGGTTCTAAAATATCTATAAATATTCTTTTTCCATAATATTTTCTTGAACTTAAAAGAGCTGTTTCAGCCATGATGCAACTTTCAACCTTACGTCATGAATGCAGTGAACACTTTCTCCCTTAGGAATCTCAAAATGAAGCATGCAGATATAATACACCTATTAAAATGTCAATTCTTTAGAAAAACAATAGCCTTCCCTTCCCACCTTCATTCAATTACCTGTTCCATTTCAAATTTGTGAAAATGAAGGAAAGACAGCTCGGCTCATTGCCAAGCCTCCTCCCACTGTCCTGCACTCTATCTTGGAAGGACTTCTACATTTACCATACAGTACCTTTTTTCCCCCCCTCACAAAGACTATTAATAGACTTCTGCAAGGAAAAGGAAAAAATCTGAGCTCTCAGACTTAAGCAAATTGAGATTGATGTGAAAACATTTCAATTGACTTCAGTCTTAAATAATGGAATTCCTTTGGTTCAAATCTTAACTTTTTCATGAAGCCCAACTTGAACATGGTACAACAGAGGAAATATTTTTCCTAGAAAGAAAAAGGCTCTCCATAAAATATGGGAAAAAATTGCAGCAAATTACTAGAAATTCCAGCAATCAGTGTAAGAATCCATGTAATTTCATTACTCTGCATTAGAATCAGCAAATTAAAGGTTTACTGCCCTATAGTATCATACTTCAGTACCAAAATGATTGTAGTTAGAACATATTGGAAAACCTTTCTTTTACTTTTCAGAACTGCCAAAACATCTAATATGTCAAAACAACTCCCTGTAGCACATTTTAAAATGTACTATCTGAATACAAATTTCTCTCTGCTAACCATAGCAGGAAACCCCAGCTTTCCAAAAACACCCAGGGGAATCAGCCATGCAGCTGCTAATGAATTTCACTGGAAATTGTGGAAACACTCTGCAAAGTTCCTGGACCTTTTTCAAATACTTTTAAGATCCTTGTAAAAATCCTTATCAGAACATCTCAGCATGAGACGTCCTACCTGATATTAAACCACTAAACAGATTATCCTATCGCCATCTTTCCAAACAACAGCATTGAACAAGAAAGCATATTGACTTTCAGCCAGATAAAATGTATAGGTATGTTAATCACACATATCAGCTCCCCTAGCTAAACCTTCCAAACCTACAGCAAGCAGCTATACTCAACCATGTCAAAACACCGCTACAGGAAAGGGCACTACTTTCATACTCACAAAGTCTTGTCGAATGTCGTTGAAGTCCTTGCCATACTTTTCCAAGGCCTCTTCAAATAAACTAGCTTCTGATGCTGACCACTCTTCCATTTCATCTCTACACAAGACAGGCCCTCCCAGAGGCACTAGAACACTGATGGCACTGCTCAGATCATAGTTGTGTTTATGCAGTGTGTCCATTGCGTGAAACTGGCAGGGACAAGGAGAGAATAAAGACGTGTTTAAATAGACAGTAGTCCATCTCAGTTAATGCAGATTCTATATATGATTCTCTATAAACCAAGCAAGGAGCCCCAATTAACGCTAAATTTAGAATCAATCTTGATATCATAGTTTTCTGCTGCGAAATATGAGGAAAATAAATGGTTTATTACTTAACCTAGGAAAGGAAATACCTTGATAAAATGTTTACCATGTTTAAATGACATTAGTTTATTAGTTCCTGCAAATTATTAGCAAACATTTCTAAAGAATCTCTTGTTGGTAGAAATTGGTTCCAAGAAACCCAATAAAGACAGTGGCATATATTGACTGTGGAGCCATTTTCAATTAACAGAAGCTCTAAATAGTAGCTAAACAGCTGCTCAGACATCTATGAGCTCAATATTCTCATTGCTGGCAAAGTGAGACATTTATTGTTTTTGTTATCATCATACTGAAAGAGCAGCAAGATTTTTGTCCCTTGCTAAACACTGTTGTCACAGACCAGTAAATAAGGTTTCTTTGGTTGATGTTATAAAAGGGAAAAACAGAAAACAAACAAATTAGAACAATCTTTCCACTGTAGGTAACACTGAACGCTCCCATAGCTAACCAATGATGAGGAATATGAAAAGTAAACAAATCCACCCTTTGGGAAAATGAGCAGCACACAAGAAGCATTTCTGACTCAGTGTCCCAAAAGACCCCATCAGCACAATCCAACTGGCTGTGCTGAAGGAGATATCAGAGTGATAAGTGTGATAATGTTTGTGACTCTGTATCAGTCTCCTTCCAGTGTGTCCCACCACAGTGCAGAGCTCCAAGCATAGCATGCAAACTCTCACAAGGCCACAAACCCAGCTATGAGAACACCTTGCAAGTAAGGAACACTCCTGCATTATGTGTCAGCAATTCCAGCTGAGCTTCTGCATACAAATACACTGCAAATAATGGATTTTTCTGATCTTTTGCCATCTTCTATCAATGACTATTGTCTTTTTCCAGTGTTTACTGTAAGTTTTTGAGTGCTATCAAGCATAAGATTCTGAAACTCTTTTGTCTGTAAGAAGCAATGTCACTATTATCTTGCAATATATCATTTTACTTACAGTTCAGTCAAATTCACCAGCCTGGAGAAAAGCCATTGTTAAAATCAAGTATTCTAATATGAAAGTATGTAACAATGTCTAAAATCCATCAGCTTCATATTAGACAATGTACACTGAAATCACTGGTTTACTGTTTACCATTCAGGCAATGAGTAAACCAGATCTGAAGATTGAACCCTTAGAGCAGTTGGATTACTGAGGTTTAAATCTTTGTTTAAATTGCAGCCCTCATAGAAAAGCAGTACACACAGAGCATCTTCCAAGCAGGTGCTGAATCCAGATCTATTCACTGATACCAATTTTCATAAAAATGATGACAGAAGTGAATAAATCAGAATCTTCCTCTTGCTTTATGTTCATTTTTCATCTATAATAAACATTTGACTCCATGAAAATTTGTTGATACTACTGAAGAAAAGACTCAGACTGAACTGTGTGGAAGTGCTGTCTTCACTGAGCTGTCCTCTGACAGAAGACCACTGACAAGTTCTTTGATAACTCTGCCTTCTACAGGTTTGCCAGCCCTCACCTGCAACAAATTTCCACACTGCAGTGCAAACTGTGGTAGCAAAGGCAAAAGAAGCCCGAAGCAATTCCTAGAGGCTGAGAGAAAATATCCTGGAGTATATCCTAAGAAGCAGGAGGCTGGGAGACCTGGCATTGCCTCTCCCAAACAGGAGCCTGAAAGACAGAGAAAGGACCACCCTTCTCTAAGCGCTCTTGCCCAGAGCATGCTGTCCAGCACAGACAAGGGGGCCCACCAGAGGAAAAGTGCTAGGATACAGGTAAGAGGCTACTTCAAGTCCAAATATAAGCAGGCAGAGGAAGAAACTTTGCACCACAAGCTAAAGAAGGGCTGCATAGAGGTGGAAAAAAGGGCATGAGATGGCATCTTGCAACAAGCTACACAATGCAACTCCCAAACCAAGCTGCAATTCCAGACTGAGCTGCCTCCAAAAAAGCAACCAAACTGGAAATTGAGTGTGGATTCTCCAATTCAATCATATTTTAAGTCTGTTTCCCTTAGGAGCCACATATATGGAACTCTAATAAAAATCATTAAAAAGACACCATTCAAAATGCAAAGGAAAAGACTGCTCATACTTTTCATTTTGAAGAGACATCCAATATCAGATTTAGGTCCCTACATTAAGGTCACATAAGCTCTTCTGAACAAACCCACCACGAGGAGCAAGTGATGCCGTCAGCCTGCTTCACTTTAAATGGCTCTCATGGTCAGTATATGCACTATGAAATATTCAGGAACCTGAAACAGGTCTTCCCAGTCTCTTTCTTTTCTTAGAGATCAATTTTCATTATAAAATAAAACACTGCCTTTGAGAAGGCCAGAAATGCAAGTTTTAGTTGCTTGTCTCACAAGTCTTAACCACTGTAAGAGAAGCACATTTATTATCGTCTAAGAAGGTAGACACACATTGTTTCATGTCTTCAGTAGGGTTTTCTAATCTTGTCTCATTGCCTTTCCTATGTTTTCAAAAAAAAGGACCCTGAAAGCAGCCTCTCAGTTGTTATTAGTCTGCAAGAAAAGTGTACATCAACCCTGAATTCTTCTATGTTTATAATCTGGGTGTTGGGGGGTTTTTTAATATCAGTCTGTTTAGTTATCTCTGATTAAAACTAATTAGGATTAAAACTTAATTAGGAATACTGGAAAGCCACAGGTGTGGTGCACAGAAATCCCATTAGTGGCACCTAGGTGCAAGGGTTATCAGCTTTGCATTAAGAAGATAGATGGTATCATTTTCTTAGTGTTATGCACCTATATCCAAAGTCTAAATGAGATACACAACAAGTTCTGCAAATGTCTCTACTAACTTTAACTGCTGCTGAAAATATGCTCCCAATTAACATGGAAATGTCTGAAAAAGTAACTACTATAATGAAAAATATGTCTTTTCTTAACTTAGAAGGATGTACGTTGCTAAAAAGCAAAAAAGTAGGGTTTTAAAAAGCTGAGGGGGTAGGAAAATGAGAAGAGACAGACACAATAATTAAGCCTAAGGTGGTTCCTCTGATGCCTCATTATAAGATATGCCTTTCATTAAGTGTAATGGAACTTAATGGATCATTTGCAATGGAGAAACATTAACATGGCACTCAAAGTATCCCTTTATTAGCAGCACTGCATATGTACTTTCAAATGAGAAATTGCCATAAGGATAAATCCACTCTATTAATCACAGAATACAGAATGCAAATAAAGAATAAATATGAAATATGTGAAACTTATTAGAAATTCTTAATCCAACAAAATAGTAAGAAAATGAAAAACGTTAAAGAACTATTTTGATAAACAAAATAAAGTATTTAATGTGAACAGAATTGTGTTTGTAAAAGTCATATTAGCAACTGTGAAACAGAAAATTCATTTTGAGTATTACTGAAAACATTACATTTTGCCTCTGCCTTTACAATACTATCATAGTCCAGACTAAATCAGTTTCCTGTTCAATAGCCTTTGAGTACACTGCAAAAGGTAATACATTAAATAGTTTTCTCATCATTAAAAAAAAAAAAAATTATCTGGAATACAAGAATTGTCCCACTGAATCAGACCAATCACCTATCTAACTAAGCATTGTGTCTCTTACAGTAGCGCCAAAGAATATTAGCTAAAATATTCAAGTAAGTCTAATCACAGCCTGAGGCCAATTCCCATTTAATTGACTAGCATCTACAAAGCTTCAGAATGAGGACATTTAGAAGGTACACTTTTCCCTTTCTCCTCAATACTAATTTATGGCCTATATGACTACGTAATTTTTCTAACCTTTTTTTAACCTGCTGATACTGCCCATTCCTACAAAATTTTGGGCAACTGAATTCTAGGGGCTCTCTATTCATTTTATAAGGCAGTGCCTTAACTATTTGAAACTAATCTGTTAGTTTTATTGAGTTTCCTCTAATTCTAATACTCCAGCATCTGGTAAATAGTAGGTCTTCTTTAGCCTAAACTATATGGTATTGTTTAGCTACAAAAATACCTAAAATAATAAACAACTGTTGATATCTTTGGAAATCTAAGTCAAACTTGATTCTCTGAAATAGTAATACTTTTGGTCTCACATAGTGCTTCTGGCATATTTTATTTACTGTAGCACACCTTCTCAGCTGGTATGATTATACAGAAACAAACCTGTAATCAATATATTTTTCACTTTCTCTAAAAGATGCAGGTGCTTACATTATCAGTGAACAGCATACTAAGGAAACATAGTAGGAATATGCTTATTAAAATGTTCTTTAAAAATATGCTTAGAAAGCCAGATTGCTTATCCTTTAGAAAATATGATGACATATACATCCTGTAAATACAAAGTACTATCCACACAATTTTCAATCAGCTTTATTACCACATACTTTAATGACACTGCCCCGAATTAATCCCTCTACAATGTGTACTATCCATTCTGCTGTGGGTGATCCACAACTAAAGCCAAGAGTTGCACAGCACAGTGTGATTACAAGGGCAGCACTGAGAAGCTTAGAGAAAACATACGAAGTTTTCTTACGGACACCTCCACCTTGCATGCAGGTATCTAAAGGGCAACAGGTGGAACTTAGGAGTACCAGACAGTGTTGAATTCATGGATATAGAAGTTGTAGGATGTTTAAGAAGCCACCTACCAGTGTGATGTCTCGGGAAGCAGCAGCTGCACTCATGTGTAAACTGGGTTGCCTGACAGAACTACTGCAGTCCAAGGCTCGAGCAAACGTGCCAACCGCACTGCAACAGACGAACAGCAGCAATGGTAAATAAACAAAGATGTAATCTCTTCTATCAGACCATGTCATATCCATAAAAGTGTCCTTTTACACATGGCAGTCACTGTTACTATTAAGATTTCAGATCTTCGCTAACAAAGAACAACTTGATAAAGACAAATCACTAAACACTGCAGCAAAAACTCTGACTTTCTGCCCCCCAAAGTAATGACATACATATGAGAACAGCAGCTCAGAAACAAAAGATACTCAGAGAATTCTCATGTACCAACCTCTTAATGTATGGATTTTTAAATTAATTATGAAGTCAAAGGTTCTCCACAGTTTGGGATTTACAATCAGGACTATTATTTCTAAAATTACAATGCTATAATAGTGCTTAAAAATTATAATTCTAATTAAAAAGGGGGTTCACCATGTCCCTGGGAGGAAATTAAAAACATTTTATTCACTTCAGTAGAACGCATCTATGACTTCCATTAGTGAGCCAAAAAAAAAGCATATTAGCTTAGTCTAAGGTACTCCTAAAATCCTGATGTTGTCTTAGGTTTTAAGCAATAATGAAATAAATGGATTTCTCAATCTACTTAATTAAAGCATTCCATTATTGAAATTGACATATTTTTTCCAAAACTTTACTTTCTTTTCCACTTTTGTTGATGAATTGTACATGGAATCTATTAGACTGTTCTAAACTGTGAAAATTTCTTAGAGAGCAGTACGCATTTCTTGGAAGTACATCTATGTATCGTGCACAGTGAAGGAAAAGGTGCATAGAGAATTTGACTTGGCCCAGCATATCATACAGGAAATGAGCAAAGATGCAGTAACACAAAAGGTTATTAATTAACAGATCAGAAGTTTTCCCAGTACCTGAATTTGTATAATGACTCTTGTGGTGCATCGTACCACATTGCTATCAGAAAAAAAACAATGGTTGCAGCTATGACATAAGCCCTTCTAAATTCAAAAAGACCCACTTAGTAACAGATCTAACACAGTGCAATCTTCTGGCATAGGGACTCAAGCCTCACTCAGCAATTACACTCCACACAATTTACAAGTGCAGAATTATACCAATGGTGAATGTCACTGACAGATAAATACACATTGCTGTATCCTGTAAGGCTGATATTCAATAGTAAAATAATGTGCACCAAGACAAACTCACTGAAGTTATAAATGATCATGGAGCAACTGATAATAAAGTGTGTTACCACAATTTTATCTTGAATCTCAAAAAATTTATTACTGAATGCATGTTTCAGTACTTGCTGCCACAGTCTCACAAGTTAAGATTCAACAGCAGTGATTCAGACCCCTGGTATTAACTGTTTTAGATTTCTAAAGGCTGTGAAATAAATAAGTAATATTCAAATGTTTTTCCACAACCGTTGCTCCCTCTTTGTGGAGATGGCAAATATGAGACAAGAACACACATACACACACTCTATTTTCTTTTTTTTTTTTTAAAGCTTGGCAATACATAAAACATAAAATGATTTGTCCACAAATCATTTCCAAGAATAAGGCTCTATTATGAACACATTTCCTGATACCTGTCATCCCCTTTCAACATGTTGGCATTGATAAGGGTTGTAGCTAAGCAGTCTTCCCTGTGATCCTTCTGTTCCTACAGCTTGAACCAGTGAATGTGCCATGACTGCATTTCTGTTCTGCACCTACCTGCTAGCTTCTTATCTTCCTTTTGCATAATTAAAATGATTTCCTTTTGACCACACTTCTAAACTAAAGTCTGAGTATGCTACAAAGAACGTTCTCACAGTCAGTCTCTGGCAGATCTAACTTTGGAGGCTGAATTCAGAGCCCAAGAGTATTTTGTTGCTCAGAATGTAAAGTCAAAATTAAGAGCCAATATAAAGCTAGGTTTCTTTTGAATAAGTGATAAAGAGGTAAGAGCTGATGGACATTGTTTCCAGTGCTGTACTGAGTAGGGGAAGATTGCAACCATCAGAAGAATGCTGCATGGAGGTTTGGAGTACATGAGTGCAAAACAAATTAATAATAAATAAAACACATAAATGCAAAAGAAAATAATAAAAAATAGAATAAAAGATTATAATAAAAAAGCATCAAACATAATGGAAAAAATATGATAATAACAATAAGAAGAAAACAAATAAATAATACATAATAAAATGCAGGCAGTGTACCATTTGGGGTGTCAATGGGGACAGGACGGGGTGAGATGGTGGAGGACACAAATTGGGTGGTCTGGAGGTGTGAGGTGTGTGCATATCTGTGGCTCTCTTGAAATCAAACTAATTTCCAGTTCTCTTTTCCATAGTAACTTTTGAAAAACAGTGAATTTCCAAATAAGTGTATCATTTGGCTGTTAAATAGTAACTAGGTTCAAAACTAAATAGTGATATACAGTGTTTTGTATAATCTAGCTATGCAATTCAGGTCCAAATTCAGTATTAAATTTAGAAATCATTAAAATACCTTAATTTTTATGTTTTTCAACTAAAAATACAGATATGAGGCACATCTTGATGGAAAGGTCAAAAACTACCTTTGTCATTTTACCTTGCATGACTTTTTTCTAATTCCACCGTTCCAATTGTTTTAGAAAAGGAACAAAATAAATAACTAACCAATGTCATTTCCAGAAGACACAGTATTGTCTTCACCTTTCTAAAATAAAACTCAGTATTAAACCAACACAAGCTGAACAGTCACACCCTAACCACTTACTTTTCTTAACAAACTTTCAATATTAATGTTTCAATATTATTGTTAAGCTTGAAGAATTCAAAGAATAATTGTAAATAATTAACTAAAATTATACTTAATTCAAAAATAACAATAATAAACTGACAACCCAAAAAACTGTGCTCAGCAAGCTACTTATGAATTATTCAACATGTAATTAAAATACTTAGACTTCAAACTGAAACCAACACCCCCCACATTTTCCAAAATAAGCTAAAGCCAAAAGTCACACAGACAGTGAATTACAAAGGTGGCAGGGAGATGGACAAGACAAACAATTGGCATTATCAGCAGGAGGATCACTCTCTGCACAGCCTGCATCAGCAAGCAGCTCTAAGAGCTTTAATCTAAGAGCTAAGATCCAGTGTTACCTTAATTAGGTTTTCCTTGGTTTAATTATCTTAAAGAGCAGAACCAAGAAGGTTCTCTCAAAGATTTATAACAGATTGCAGCTGACAACCATACAAACAAAACAAATGGACACAGTCCTGTGCCAGGATCTAAGATTATGGATTAAATCCACAAATTCACCAAAACTCAACAAGGTATATGTCCAAAAAATGTGAGAGCTCACTGCAGTTGCTATGCCTGTGTACCCTACATTTAGGCAAAATTTCAGATTAGATTTTGAACACAGAAAATAGATTGCTCCAAATTTCTTATAGCTCAAGTCTAAGACATTAAAGGAAATAAATGTTCAAATTTTTGTGTAAGATTAATATTAGTGGTAGCCAAAGAATTAAGAAGCAGCAAACACAAGAGACTGACCTAACAAGCGGCAAAGATTTGGTGGCTTGTCAGTAACTAGTTCTGAAAAGGGCTGTTATTTACCAAAGAAAATCTGGAACCACTGCAATTATACATCAGGATAAAAATAGCCTCTACTTCTCCCAGTAGCGACAGCAGTCCAGCATCAAATCAGATCCAGAAAGTTCTGGATGCAGGCAAGTAACTCTCAATTTTCTTCTACCTTGTTTCTTGAAAATCCAGCTGAGACATACATCCTTCTCAATCCAAGGATGTTTATTTCAAAACTGTTCACTTTTTCTTTACACTGCTTGTCTGTTTCAGTGATGCCAGACAAGTAGTGGGTACACTCTGGGCAAAGCTGTTGGAAGTGAACCACATCTGTGCATACATGAATTTACAAATCCAGAAGAATTCTCTGCAGATACTTGCAAACTAATGAGCAAGACCTATGCCTTACCTCTGAGCTACTATTTTTGAAGAAAATAGTTAAGTGATCTTTGCTGGTTTTCTATATATTAGGAAAGGAAACCTTTTGTTTTCCTTTTCTTTACTCCAATGTTCCTCTTCACACTAAATTGGAAACAATCCTACAAGATGACCTCTTAGACTGCTCTAAACTTAAAAAACCAGCAAATTCATATCTGATTGCTCTTTAAGAAAATATCATGATACTTAAAATATTGGAAAGAAGATCCAATCTTCAAAAAAATCTTCAATCCAATCAATCCAATCAAAAGATCCAATCAACAAAAATCTTCAGTGAAGACACATACAAGCAACAAAACATTAATTTAAAACTAAAAATACGCATGAGATTTTACTACCCAGTTTTGCAAAATCTGGCCTGCAGAATATATTCAAAGTAAAATGATGCTGTTACCAAAGATTTTTTTTGCATTTCTAAGCAACTGCCTGTACAATGCTATGCTTCATTATTATCACTTCAAATATTTACAGCACAAAAGGAGATGGCATGATAAACATGAAAAGTCACCTGCCACTATTCTTTTGCTGGAAGACTCTCAAAGCTAGAGTAAGCGTGGCATGATATATAAATGTATGCTACAAGCAACCTTCACTTTCATTGCTATATGAATAGAAATGAAACATATGTGAAATCTTTCTTATTCAACAGAAATAGAATCCAATAGATAAAAGTAGTAATTCACAGGATGTTCTTTAAGGCATCATCTGTATGCCATCCTGCAATTCCACAGTCACAGAGGAGGAGATGTACAGCCTCCTAAAAGCAGGTCCATGAAAACTCTGCTACGGAAATTTATTCTTTATACTGCAAGAGATCACAGGTCATTTAAAAAAAAAATCATCTCCAAGTATGAATTAGTTCTTTTTAAATTAATTTGGGTCAAGAAGTACAGTAATACAAAATGCACAAAGGAATAAACATATACTAGCTAGGCATGAGAGACAGGCAGAAACATAGAATTTTTGATACGCCTGGTAAACTTGATGTGAACATATTTTTCCTTTTTACTGCCAAACCATCTGCCTACCATTAGATGCTGTAATTCACCTTGCTAGCAAACATCCAGTATTGTGAACGCAGCATTGGCATCAAGATTTTTCACCATTTTTGCTGCATAATTTTATGTTGCAATTCTGCCATTAAATTTAATTACCTCTTTAATGAACTGCAATTCCTTTTACTTCTCAGCACCTCTGGAGAATCCAAAAGCATTGTAATACTGAAGACTGCAAACTGATGTCTTTATGTATTTATTTTCATTTATGAGCTTTGGGAATCTGGTCTACTGTCACTGACTACAATGGATTATTTCACAAGAACAGAGAACTACTTTGATCACACCTGTAAATGTTTTTACTCATGGTTCGCAGTTAATGAGTGCATTATTTTCCTCTGTATAAAGAAAGACACCTTGCCAGATGAAGCTGCATTGTGTTCCCTGCCCCACTATAAGATTAATTAATATAACAATCATAGAACATCTCCAAATACACCAACATACGGTGAGCACTTATAGTAACCAACAGAAAATGAATATGATCACTGTCCTAGAGCAAAAGGACAAGTGGGAACAACGCAGGAAGGATCAAGCTCTAATTTAACATGACTAACAAGTAATTTTCCATCCTTCTATGATTTTACATCAAAAAATAAGCAGGCATTCAAAAGAAGAGAAATATAGAGATAGAGGTATGCAATGCCATTTTAATGTCATAGAAATCAAAGTACGAAATTTTAAGGTAGCGATGCAATGCTTCAAGGCTATTTTAATTAGATTTCAAAACCCTGGTTTAGTTGGAAATAAGCCGGGACCACAAATGTCTGTAAAATAGCTTCATTTAGAAATATATTCCTTCCAGAAGACTGTGTTGGTAATGTAGTTAGATGAAGCAGAATAAAAGAACTATGTTCTTAATGGTTTCACTGAATCATAAAGCACATAAATGGAACTAGAATGTACCAAAAATGTATCATGCAATGAATTGTAGACCAAATTAGCAGACAGAAAGAAAATTTTTTAAAAAAATTTAAAAGGGTCATTTCTTCAGCTCTCAGCATCTGTCTCACACCTCCTATTGCATTTGAGACTGGGCAAGATAATTTTTGACTCTGAAAAACCAAAAAAAGACATGACTATTGTGTTATACAGACAATAGGAATGCTTTTATTTCCTAACACTATGCAACTTGGGACAGAATTAGAAAAGAACATAAGATCTGGCAATGAAATTAAGTACTCCTTGTATATAAGAAACTGTAAGAGACTGAGCATCAGAGGAAATGGTGTATCTAAACCAGTTCAAATTAGACATGTGGTCCCCAGCATTTTTATCTATTGCATTTTAACCAACAACAAAAAGTATCTCACAGCATACTGACTGGGTTCCTGTCAGTAGTAGTTCCACACACTCACAGATATTTAGTCTACAGGATCTGATTTGAGTTATGACTAAAAATAAATCTGCTCAAAATGTTCAGTGTGGACACCAGGCCTCAGCACCAAACATTTCAATTGTACAAATCCATTTCTACCATACTGAACTATTTGCTAATGTGGGCAGATGTAAATGGCTGTTGTAGCTTCTCAAACTCCTGTCCTTTGAAGCTGATAGACACAGAAGAAACATGGCCAATGTATAGGACAGAAGGAAAACTGGCTCATGCAGTTGTATTCTATTTGAATGCAGTAGAAAATGCTGATGGACTTTTCATTGTCACAGCATAAATATTACCCAAAAGACAACTCAAACTCAGAGTACATTAGTCTGAGGCCTCCAGTTTCTCCTAACAGATGTTTTTGCTAGTTCAAGCAAGAATCCTTACCCAAATTATGCTTCAGTAGCAGCACGAAGGTATTTTCAAGATTTGTGTGTCAGGCAAGACTACTTGGGGAGGCCAAGTTTATGGAACCGCCCACTTTTTTCCAAATCTCCACCATTTTTTTGGCACTTTTACCTCTAATTTCTGCACAGGATAGGTATATTCTACCTTTCTACTCAGGAAATTATTGAATAGTAAGGCTTAGTGAGAGGCCAGGCAAACCTAGGAAAAAGGCCTCTCATTCCTGAGACAGTAAACAAACCTTGTAAGACTGGGAAAGCTACATGTCTAAGGTAAAAATATAAATATACTTGTAAATGGGCAACACAAATAAAAGGAGTATTTAAACACCTTCTAAAAAACAACAAAGCTGCCTGTGTGATTGAAAAAGCTAAAGCATTTAAGGACAAAAGCAACTCTTCTTTCAACCAGATCAGACTGGAAAAAAATGAGAAGAAATACTCAATTCCTTCGACACAGCATCGAAAAAGGATCACTTAAATGCTTTTAAAATGTCAAACACAATAGCATACACATACTTAACGAAAATCATACCTTGGAAGGTATTTAAGCAAAAATTCTTCTTATATTTTCAAATTTGCAGAACTAAACATAACCAGAGAAAAGATCATTCCAACTGGAAATCCAGCAGGCACAGCCTAGTGAATGTCAATGCTAGTGAACCACAATGCTTAGTGAACCACAGTTAGGCTGCAGCAGAACTGCCTGTAGGCACTGCTCATCACATCATAATACCAGTTCTCCACTGTTACTGAAGCAGCTTTTAATGGTCCTGTATAATGTAACCACACAACACACTGAATTGAACACTGCCACCAAATCATCACAGAACTATTTTTCCAGAAATTCATAAAAATCTGTCTCAGAAGCCGCTTAGTGCATCCTGTGAATCCAAGTATATAGGAGCCTGGAAACCATTTCTGTCAGTTGAAAGGTGACTTCCAAAGATGAATGGAGTTCTGTGGAAGAACATCCACAAAGCTGCACCTGAGTAATGCCTGATTACCGACGTATTCAAGTACCACAAGACCTAGGATAGGTACAATTAATCAGCCATGATCCACTATAACAGAAACCATCTTTACAGAAATGTATCAACTTTAAAAAAAAATGCAATCTTGGTCAGGGCACAACATTGCAAAGGATGTCTTAAATAACAGGAAGGGAGAAGCATATTCTTCTTTATGTATTTAATTATTGTCTGTTACTTCCCAGCAGGCTCTTACTGCTACACTCCTCTGAGAACATTTTTGGCTCCACAGAATACTACTTCAGCTCCCTAGGGTGGCTGAGAAATAGTGAGTAGAGGAATTTTAAAGCAATGAATGAACTCTTCCAAAATTCAGTCTCCATGCAGATGTTTCTTTAGGGCACACCATAAATCTCCAGGTATTATACTGCTGGTGAAAAAGTAGTTCAGACTCCTGGTTTCTATGGAATATCTACCAGACCCCCTGTGACTTTCTGAACACCTGGTAACACCTAAATCCTTCAGTCTTGCTAGAAAATTCAACAAGGGCAGGTGAAAACAAACAAACAAACAAGTTTTAGTACTTTATCAAGAGGATACAGTATTCCAAGTGGGAAAGTAAGAAAAAAACCCAAGTGGATCAGCACCTGAACTGTAAATGAGTAAATCAGCATCCCATATCACCATACACATAAGCTGGAAAATATAGAGCAACTTTTTTTCTTTTTTCCTTCCTGAAATGTTTTTTTTTCAAAAGGGAGAAAGAAAAAAACCCAAAAACTAGAAACCATGTAAAAGGATTATTTGCCTAAGAAGATTTGAAATTATACTCTGCAAGGAGGTTACTGAAAATACAGGAGATGGATTTATTCAGGATAAAATCCATATGTGAACTGTGTCCTCTGTTATTATTAGAACAGTACCTTTGTAAGTATGAAAGGCAAAAGCTGCTGCATCCTATGAATGTAGAATTGTCCTTCAGTAAGAAACCCACAAATTTTTGAAGAGGTTTTTTTTTAAGTAGAGAAATAATTTCTACAGGCATTTAATAATTCAAAGCACTTTGATGTCTTCATAAATCTGCATAATCATGGTTATTTATAAAATGGAACTGACTTGATTTTTTCACTAATGAAATACATGACTTCAAAACTTTATTTCAATATTCATCCAAAATAATTGCACTGTATATTATTCAGCTTACATGCATATGTGGCAACTTCTGCACCCATTTCATTTCTTAACATGAATTTCTTAACATCTTAAATTTTCTTTATTTCTACTCTTAACTTCTATTTTATGCCACGAAATTCCAAGTACTGTAAAACATAAGACTGAATTATTATTAGCACTGAAATCATTTACTCTGAGGGAAAAGCAAATTGACATCTACATTCAAAGTATCAAATTCTACTATAACCTCCGATACAGGGAGTGTAGCAATATTCCAAAACTCACTTTCCTTTTCTCTCTCCTGTATTGGTAGCTTCAATAAATATACAAAGGGTCATGGTCTGATTTTCTCTGTTAGCTAACTGTGGGAAAGAGAAGGGCTCACAAAATGGCAAACAGGATGAGTAACACGATATAGGGGAATAAATAGTCAGTAGAAAAAGGAAACGGATTTTTTATGAGAGGATTTTAATCTTACCGTGCTACAACTAAAAACTGGTCAATCTGACGGTCAGTAAGGGGACTATCTGGATCCCATACTTTTACTTCCAGCTTTGCCTGTTCTCTGTCATCTAATTCTCCTGTCAAAAGGTAGATGGGACAAAACACTTATTACTCACAATGTATTCCTCTGTATAGTTCTTGCACTAAGTTTAAAACAGACATTGCACATTTCTAAATATATACACATACACACACGGAGTACTTAACAATCATCAGCAGTTATCCAGTTAAATTCCATAATGCAGTATCATCAAAATAAATACCTTCCCTTAACATCAGCATTTCAATTTAAGGAGACATTATTAGAAGGTGTAATATCAATGAACCTTAATAAAATGTTATTATAAAGTTGAAACCATAACCTAAGTAACCAGTGGCTTCTTTAAATTGCTTGTCTAGTATATCAAAGTTACTGGTTCACTTAAGCCATACTAAAATTAATTTTACACTTAACCAGCTTAAGCAATTAAATTCTATCCAGTTTATATTCTATGCCCCCAAAAAATAAAACATTATGCAAAACTGCTGTCTACTGTATTTAAGCATTTTTTACCTTTTCAGCCTCTACATTATCTGTATTGTTAATATAAATCATACTACTAAAATTGCTGTATACATTGATTAGTTCTATCCTCTTATAAACTAATATATGAGGCTGCACCACAAGAAAGTTACTATATACTACATCACCATTTCCCAACTTCATTTATGTGAACTGAACAATTTGTGTACATGTACACGGCTGAAACAATGGAGGTGGTTTCCAAAATTTATTTTGCCCTGTATTCATTATTTCAAGAGTATGGCATTTGTACTTCATGGAAGAACACTGAAATGTGAATTTGGTACAAGGATTCACATTCATAAGAAAGACTTGATCTTGTCTTGCCTACTACACCAATAACTTCTCCTGTAAAATAAGAAACATTTCAGAGGCTGATGGAGGAAGCACCATATATGCTACCAGTACAAGGAGATGTACCTATGGGATGTAGGCAACACATTTGTGGCCATGAGAGATGAAAAAAGTAAAGTCAGAATCATTGTCTTTCCCTGCTGTATTAGAATAGGAGTGTGTTCTTCCCTAAGCGGACATGTGAAAACCACTAATGTTTAGCTGGTTGCCAGTACTTGTCTGTGACTTTTACAAGCTACTACAAGAATGAAAACCTGTTGTCAGATACAGCCATTCCAGTCCCTTTGAAAATCAGGGCTGTGTAGGTACCTCTCTGATCACACAGATCACTTTAGTCTGTGCTATTTCTTACAACTTAATGAAAACAGCCAGTCTAAACACGCACAGTATCATTAAGACATGAAATAACCTGAAGAGTCTGGAAGAAGACTGCAAACCAAGTACTGACTCTTCTGAAATCACGTCATATATGGGGAGTTCTCTAGCACATTGATTCTGGACAGAAATTAAAATGTGGTATGTATTTATTCCTAGCAAACACACAAGTTAGAACTGCACCATGCTGTCTGGCTAATGTTTCAGGAACAAATTTTACAGTCACATTCTCAGAAAAACACAGTAAATTACTTTTTTTCCAATACACAGGCAATAAAGCATTGGCTGCCTAATGGGACTTCAGCTTCTGTTCAAGCTAATTCACATCCAGTACTGAAGACAAAATGTTAATTTCTGGCATCTTGGAAAGGATTTTAGGTCTACAAACTTATTCTATCGATTGTACACCTGTCAATACATTCATTTCTTCCATCTGTGACAGACACATTGTGGGTGATGTTCTACACTTTATAAATATTCTCTGAGCATTTCATTTCAATCTGTTAATATATAGTTTTTAAATACCTTTAATGTTAACCATTTCAGGACATCACAGTCTGGAGATCAAGCATTACTCAGGTAGATTATACTTCTCACAAAGAGAAAGCATCATACAAATCCAGCACCAGTATTCAATCAAAACATGTCACTCTTCTAAATCAAGTTTGCAAAAAGAATTTAAAAAACTGCAATACTACAATTCTTACTTCAATTAGAGGTAATTCAACAATTGTTACTATAAAGTGTTTTAAAACTCTTGATAAAGGTGAATCTGAAATATTGCCAAGCAGTATTTTGTAATGGCAGTAGACATAAATAGGGTACAAGCACTGGAATATCTATACCAAAATAATCTAAACACATACAATAATTGCAATATTAAATATCATTGTAACAATGGTAGACAGAGGTTTCCAGAAAATAGGGGGAGTCTGCCAAGCTGCACTTTAAAAAGCTACTTAATTCCCGATTTTCTGCTTACATGGCAGGATATAATCATTTAAAAAGGGAAAGTCTAAACAGACCAAACCATGGAGGTAGTCAAGCAGTGCTATAGAAACCTTAGAAATGTTCATTACAGGAATAAGTATTTTGTTAACTTCCTTTGCCTGTGCTGAAAGTATCAGTATAGGAGGCTCACAGAAGATAAACAGGTCTTTCAATATAATGATTGCCAACCCTCTGTGTTTTACTTGAGCTGTTGATCCTTAGCTGATCATGCCTGTACCACATCCTATAGGATTTTTAACATAGCAAACCACTTTAAGATGCAATTCCTCTGTTAGCACATCAAAATTTATCTTCTACACTGTTGATTTTGACACCGAAGTATAAGACGTTCAAACAGAACAGATGATAAAGTTGTCATAGCATTAATTTGTTGTATTACAAAACCTAGCTCACAAAGGAATGGGGGAGTTTTAATTTCACCATTTCCAGTGCATCTGAAAAGGTCAGTTTTAAAAGTGTCACCTTCCCTTACCACCAGCAGCATCCCAATTACAGCTTCTGAGAAGTGCTAGGCAATTTTTCTGAATAACTGATATAACATACCAGTATAACCAACTTATTCTAATCAATGTTTATAATTTCATTATAGCCAGTCTAATCTGATGACTAATTTTATTGGAAAACATTAGTAGATGGTCAGAAATACATCTGGTTTACTCTACATCAATCATTCAATTTCTTATTTCTCATAGTTGTCTTCTAGTAAAAAGTAAGATTTTTCTTTAAAAAAAGTTAAGTTTTGTATTTCAGTTAGTCATTTTAGACAAATGAAAGCATGAAGTGCCCCTCTAAAAAAAATGGAAAAATTTATAAAACAAAAGTAAACCAAATGTACTTAAGATGAGGTACAAAAAATTAAAGATCTACTTAGTCTTTTAGATTACATTTCCTGTAGATAAATACCCCAAAGATAACTAGTCCATCAGATTCAGAATGATTCTATGTTCTTCTTGTATGCAACTAAAAGAAAATAACTTTCAATATAAATTATAAACAGCTTTTTAAAGTGAAATTCTTTGAATTTAATAAATACAATATAATACTGCAATATAATATACTATTAAGAAACTGAAATATCAATCTATAAGTTAGGTTTTATTTAAAAAATGGTTGTCAAACAATATAAATTCAACTTTTAATGACAGTTGATGAGGTATCCGATTTTCAAGACACTTCTGATGTATAAAGCCTTATTTTTGTATTTTGCATGATTTGCACTATTTTTCAAAAAACTTTTTTATTCTCCTTCTCAAAAAGTAATTCAGATGTCAATTCAATCCAAACAGGCAAACTAAACACCTGCAGTTTTTTAATGAATCCAGCCTTCAGGATATGCCAGAGGTGCCAGCTGCCGGATCCTTAATTCCATGGGACAGAAAATCTGGAGCTGTGGGATCACAATAAGGCAGTAGACCTATCCTTAGACAGAACTGGACACCAGACCAAGAGTTTCAGCCACAGAGTTCCTCCTAATAAAGCAAATTCATTTATTCATACAACCTCCTGAAATCTGCCAGTTTTGATGCGAGTGTCAATTGCTCAGGCTTACCAGACATCTAAACAGATAAAGGTGAAGGCTTGTGCTCTTAATGCTTAACACATTTATAAGAAGTCAATTCAGTGTCTTCATCTCTGTGTTTTAGTTTTGTACTTGTGGAACAGGAATATCTCTTAGCTAACATAGCAAGGATTGTGGAAGAGAGGTATTTGTTGGTTCTTATCCTTCCCTAGATGAGTTCAGCATGCAACACAATGAAATTTCTTTCACTGAAATATGGATTTAGCAGATAAAGCATTTAGCAGGTTGTTGCCAGAACTCTTTGGGAGTATATTACCTGCAGGTAATCCTACATGGTTTTTTGAACATAGTTTCACGTGCTGTTTGTGTGCCATCATTGTAAAAAGAGGCAACTAAATAGTGAAAATGAAGTTTCAGTTCATGAACCACATTCTCATGCTGCTACTTAGACAGTATGCAAACATTTTCTCTAACTTGCAGAGGAGAAAAATAGAATCACATTGAATTTCCTTCTACTGTATATGAACAAAGTTCCAGACATTAAGCCTGTCTGTCTAATGTAAAATCTGAGCTTTCTCCTTGGATGAAAAGTACATTAGTTCCTCACTAAAACAGTCAGCATATTCATCCTGCATAAAATTCTTATTACCCATTTTTATTTTTTTTATCATTTGCAATTCTCACCAGTACAGACAAAAAAAATCAGAAGAAAAGTTCAAAATTTACACTTAACTCTTCAAAAAATATAATGGAGTTATGTGCAAATAACTTCCCTGATCAAAATAACATGAGAAAGCTAAGATGAAAAGTGTAGGCAAAATAAAAATTATTTGTTTACCTTTCAATTTCAAAACTATCTCCCTTCTGCCTTAGCTTGCCTGACAGAGGTATATTCAGATTTCAATTATTCAGATAAGGAGTTCTATGTTTACATAAATCTCATGGTAAAAATTTATGAATGTACGACCTGTATAAGGACTAGAAATGAAAACCAGGATACATATATAGACTATAAATGAAAGATATGTGATAAAGGCCTGTTACTTGTCTACAAGCTTTTAGACTGCTATTGGGCATTTTTAAAGCCAATAAAACATGCATAGTCCAATCGCCACTTATCCTCTAGAGCTTGAGTTTATAAAAAACATCTAATCATTCTGCTCTTGAAAAATCCCTTTTGAAATAGAACTGCCTCCTATGACCTTAAAGTTCTCTCAGTGTTCAGCTTTACAGTACTTATAATTTAATCACTGATGATCAAAAGACAAGTGCTCAAAAAATGGTCAGAGCTTTAATTCATCATGTTCTAAATTCCTAGAAATTAACAGAAAGAATTACACTCGAGCTCAGAATAAACTGAACTGCAGCCACACATTAATGACCAACTCCTACATAATGCTGCATCAAGGATGGCTGGGTTATGGAAATGCCCAGTGATAGAAGGAAGGAACAAATAAGGCTGCTTCTTTCTCAAAACCCTGCAGAAATGTTTTCGGTTTTGCTGTAATTCCTGAAATAACAACACATGAGGTAATAGTTTTCAGGAAAGCACGGTGAAAATGATTCTAAGTAAAAATATAGTACAGTACTACACATGAATATTATTAGTATTTAAAATACTTGCTTTTGAGAAAGGGATACTACAATGCAGAGACACTGTATTCTCAAAAAGCCAAGAAAAAAACCCAAAAAACAAACAAGCAAAAAAACAACCAAACGAACCAAAAACCCCCACCAAAAAAAAAAAACAAAACAAAACAAAACAAACCACATCAAAACCAAGCCCTGACTAAATGAAAATGAAATCTGTGATCCTGCAGTTTTGGGTTGTGTTGTTTTTTTTAAAAAGCTCTAATGTTAAAAATATGCAAATTCCCTGTTACTTAAGCTTTCTAAAGAGAAATGAGACTCTTTGTGTGAATAAATGTAAACAAAACAATTTAGAGAAGAACTTTTTGTTTAGCTGAAATGTATTTTGACTTATTCAAATGTAAAAAACCACATTTCATCCGCATCTGCTATTTGTTTTTCATCTTCTACACAATAAACTTAGAAGAAAAATCAGACTTGCAGTAAAACAGCAAAGAAACAAAAACATGAACTTACAATAAGTCCTTTTAGGCGAAGGTACTGAGGTAGAAAATACCAGCAAAGTCAATTAAACACTAAGACACTGCTGGAAAAGTGATTGGAGTGCTCACAGTGATAATGAGCACATACACAGCACACAATAAATAACTGTACCCTTCATAAGACTGACTATCTGACAACTCATTTAGTTTTTGAACAATCTCAGCCAAGGCTCTTCAGCTATTATTAGCAACAAAATCTTTCTGACAGCAAGCATGCACAACCTGCCACACCAACAAGGCAGGACAGACCATTCATGCTGCACTGCATTCATGCTGCACTTTAACCATTTCCTTCAAGTTGTAGAAAAATAGGAAGTTCATAACAAACAGAACACTAATAAGAGAAGCCCAAGTCTTCTCAAGGAGCTAAAGACAGTAGGGTATCATGGCTCTTTTTTTACAAAGACCAAAAATTGAACTGACCTCAATCATAAATGAAACTTGAGAAAGGCAGACATGATTTTACAGTTCCGGGCACCCAATGAACGAGAAACTAAACAATAACAGAAAAAATCCACTCCAAATATCCCCAAGCAGGACAACCCACCTAACTCACCTCAACTGTTGAACAGCTTTTATAAAATCTAATTGATAAACAGCACAATTTCCAACTCTTCTATCTTATCCTCGACGGTTAACATAGGAGTTGTGAATGTTCTGAGAACTGAAGCTCAGAAATTTCCATGACCACATTTGGTCTGTTTGATCAAAATTATACATACACTTAATACATCAACAAATTGGACCAGAAGGTAACACCTATTTTTAAATAACATCACTGAACACACTTCATAAAACACTATGGTTTATAATGCAAAGCTAATTGAGCTTCTGTTGTACATGTGGCCACAGCCCTAGACTATAGATTTTCCTTGCAAATACATGATTAGGCAAAAGCAAACTCTTTCCTGAAAACAAGCATCAAGAGGCCATTTACATGTGTTGTTTAATTTCTAGTAAAACCGATAAAATTCTATAAACATGCTTTTAATTGTGCAGCATGAAAATCAGTAACTCAGCTCCCTGGAAGAGAGACTGGCAAAAGTGATGTAAAGGATATTATAATCCTATTAACATTTCACATGAACAACATTGTAAAGTGTATTTTACTGCTTGTGAAAATCAAGCATTTGACAGTTAATTATGCAAAATTTATTGTTTGAGCTTAAAAACCAAAAAAAAAAAAAAAAAAATCTTCCAATCTGACAAGGGACTACCATATTTAAATTGGCTAGCCCTCAAGAAACAGCTCGTACTTTTAGAAAGTATTCTAGAAAATATTTCAAGTTAAAGTCAAAAGACCAACTAACAGAAACCCCATTTGGGAACAAAATATATTTGAGCATATATAACCAGGAATTTTATTATTTGTTGAGATTCACCTCATCTAAATATCTGATCTATTTTAGATATATATTTTCAGCTGAGATGAATCAAGTCTTGGCAATATATTTCTATTCTGATCATAAAGGTGAGTCTTACTGGGTTAGCATCATCACACCTGTTAAGTCTGGTGTTCTATTGCAGCTTCCACAAATAGGAACTCCTAAATCAGCTTGTTATATCTTTTGTTCCATGCATTCCTTCTGAAAAAAGCATTGAAATAGAAAGCCATCATCTTATAGTTGAACCAAGATTCTAACGAATATTTTGAAGTTTTTATTTATTTTGCTGCTGATTTACCAGATTTTCTGCCAAATATAAAAATTTCAATTTACACTGAACTTGGTGAAATCAATTTCTACAAGGTTCCTAGGCATCTAGAAGCAAACCTGAGTTAGGCATAACCATCCCCTTTTGTACTTGGCCCTAAAGGTATTCTTTATTTCAGACTTTGAGCTTTGCTTTCTGCTCTCTGGATCCTATAAGGTCATCTTGAATTGACAAGAAACCTGGTTTTAGACACTGACTGTAAACTCCCAAATTGCTGTATGTAGAACAAGGGAGGTATGCAAGCGAGTAGATGCACTAGTTCCTCAGCACCATCCAAAAATAACTTTATGGTTGACAGCTTTTTCCATGAAAACCTTTCCCTCACACACTGCTGATCGAAGAGCCTAAAGGTGCTGCTGTTGTCACCTTCTGTGGATGCACAAGAAAAGCAACTCTTGCTTTGATCACATCTAAGAAAGTGGGTTTACTCTAATCCCACTTATTTATTCTTGTAATGGCATTTTGTTTCACTCACAAAGGAAACGCTAACATGGACACAAAATTATCAGGCCTCGTGATTTTTTAAAGCCAGTTAAATACAAAAGGTTAGACAGATAATATTTGTGAAACACTGAACTAAGGAAAAAAGACAATATTTTCTGAATTTTATTTTTTAAGCACAACTTACTGTATTAATGTGTCCAGTCCATAGCCAGCAATTGTCAAAAAATTGATCACTTAGTACAAATTACAGACCATATTTTCGAGAAATCAATAGGACACAAAGACACAATATTTGTTTATCCTGTCAGATATTTCTCACACACACTATCTGTCTTTAGAGTATCTGGCTGTCCAATTTTTAACTGAAATATTTGAATACAGAACCTTCTAAAAATATTTCATATCAACGGGTTTTAAAAAGGACTGATTATTATCATCTCACAATAGAATTAAATCATTGCAACCACATCAACACTAACAGAAATAATCCAGCACATAGACTTTTGATGAGAGAATCAGATGCACTGTTCAAATTACTGCTGCAGGTCTCTGGCTGTATGAGTGACTTTCAAATTCAGCAGAGGTTTGTATAATACATGGGAGAATTATGTACCATGAAGTAACAAAACAGATCCCTCCTCATGAGATTACAGTAGAGTTTCACTATTCTAAGGCATATTTTTCATCAATTAAAGATAAAAATTTAGTTATACAGGAAGCATTTCTAGAACCACAAAATACAATACACCAAGTATAAGCAATCCTGAACTTTCATAATATTAAAAATCCAAACAGATTGTAAATGAGTTTCTCATTTGCCTCTTTGCTTGTAATCATGTTTAAACTTAAAATCCTGAAATTCCAATATTCCTAAACATCAAAAGGCTTGAACTCTGAGTTCAATAATTTCCATTTGGTATATCTATTAAAAACAACATACTCTTAAAATGGAGATGCAATAAAAAGCACAAAAAACTGTGAAGGCCTTAGAAAGCACCCTTGAAGGAATTAATTTATTCTGTTTCAAAACAGAAAAATTTTAGAAACTTTGGATAGTTTCTGTGTGCGTCATCCAAAATTTGCAGTTTAATTTTGTCCAATTTTGCCCCTTCTTCCTATTAAGCACTCAATTAATTGAACTGCATTAATTCTAAAACGCCTTGGCTTCAAAAATGAAATCAGCTGCACAGCAAGTGCTATTTCTAGGCACTCACTGGGTATTTTCAGGTGTGCAAGAGGGACTCCAGCTTTTAGTTTACAATTTTATTTACTAGAAGAAAAAAAAGCTCCGAACAGAACATCCTTCCCCCAGGCTGCTTCTTCCTCCATTTCAGAGACTCTAATTCCTCTTCTGTATGTCTCAGTAGGGGGTACTCCTCTTCCTCGCCCACTCCACACTCTTTGTATTGCTTTAACTGGCCAGAACCGCTCCATAAAGAATTCCCTAGGGCCTCCTTTTAAATCCGGATGCAAGAGATAAGCAGCACTGGACTGGGAGCAGGACTGCAGCTGGGAGGGGACCATTAGTATGTGACTCTAAGCATCCCTCCAGGCTATTCAAACAGGAACTCGCAAATAGTCTGGCATTGCTGGTGGGCTAACAGCCAGTTCTCCAGACAAACCTTTCAACCGAATCATTCCGTATTATATTTGTCAATGCCTTGCTGCTTGTCTCCTTCCATATAGCTCTGCACGGAAACTGAAACCTCATTCCCTAAACCAATGCTAACCCTCCCTGCATCCATCACCCCACGTCCCTCTGTGACATGCCTCCATTCTGCCCTGCGAAGTCTGGCTCTGCCTGACTTGCTCTGCACTCAGAATCCTCAGGGCAGGCACGGTGAGCAGAGCCGGATGAGCCGAATGGAGCTGCTGCACACAGGCAATGACTTCTGTAAACATCCCTGCCTTGCAGCCACCTCCGCTGCTCACAGAGCCATGTGCACACCGCTGGCTGCCCAGCCGCTGGGATGCTGCCCAGGGTAGCACAAGAACCCAGCGCTGGCTAGCATCCCCTCGCTGTCTGCCAGCACCGCGGGACCTTTCCCTCAGAGCCGCTCCTCCCAGCCCCTTCATTCCCTAATAAATTTCATATATTTATGAAAGATAGGACTGAGGGTACTTTCATATGCTTTAATGTTCCCTCCAGCTAGAAAAAAGTTAGGGACATCTCACATCACAGCGGGAGAAAACCATCCTTGTCATTGAAGCACATTACTAGATGTGGGGTCATTTCTTTTTCTTGTCACTTTTCTTTTATCCTCCTGTTTGCTACAACATTGTCCAAATTTCAGAGGGCATTAAAATTACTTAAGTCTTCTCAGACCACCAACAGAGTCAAAAGGTCTATAAACTACCAAAGAGTCCAAGAACTTGACAATTTGATCTATTTAAAAAGGAAACAAAGAAGAGAAATTCAAATTAATTATTGGAAGAGAAATCAAAATAATTTTCTGCATTTGTGATGAATGGATAGAGGTTCACATGCATCATAAGAGACCTAAAAGATACACCTTAAAATGATGCATCTATAGAGAAGTTAGAGAACAATTATACACTATGAGCAGTAACAAGCTACTTGAGTTTGGACAAGAATCCTCTCCAGATTTCTCCAGGATCTCAGGAATACAACAGGTACTAATCGAGATGCATGAGTTCAAACCAAGTTTTATTATACCTAGGGTGTGAAGGAGGGAATGTGAGCTAAAGAAAAAAATGTGGGCAACTAAGCATAGTCAAGGCTCACAGCTGTGCTAGCCAAATTAAACTGCAACCAAGACAGAGTGGTCAACAGGCTTTTTATAAAGAAAAATCCTGAAGTGCTGAAAAAGGATCATAGAGGTTTATAAGGAAGCTCAAAGTGACAGCCTATTGGATTTCTAATGAGCTTTAAACAAATTTTAAGAAAACTAAGAAACCCCAAGTGACAAGATCTCCTGCAGGGATAAACAGCTGATGGTCTGATTCAGCATGGTCCTTCCTACACTGCTGGGCTGTTTTTTTGAAAATGCTGATTTCAACACAAACATATTACCTAGCACCACACTGTTGTACCAGATACTGGTACACAAAATCAAATGAAACGTCAGAAATTTTATTTTGATAAATTACTTTTAAAAAATCATAGGAAATTGTTATTGTAGTAATTTTCTTGAAAATACAATTGTTTGGTTGGGATATTTTTTGCCAGAGAATTACTGCAGAAAGTTTCACTAGACTTACATATCACGCCCAGGATGCGTCATGATAAAATTTTTTGTTAGATTTGTTTAGAAAATATCCTTTGCTTCAGAAGTTTTAATAGAGCTTTGACAGACAGAAGAACAATTATTGACCTTTTTTGACTTGGCTGCAGCCTTTCCACTAGATTCACAACACCATGAATGAATGAAAGTAAGCATTGCTTAAGAAATCACTGGTTTGGCCAATGAGATTACTGTAAACAATTGGCTTCCCTATGTGCAGCATGACTTCAATTGTATTTGTTTAGCTAAGCTGTCATGCATTTTATTTTGTGCAAACGCATTTGAATTGTGCCACAGATGCAATTAGGCCTATGGTGGCATGCATGAGGCAGAAAGAGCAGCGTAGGCATGTGACAGGAAAAACAATGCATTAGATGAACTCCTACAGAGAAAAAAAAAACAAAAAACAGTTTCTCCCATTCTTAAGCATTACCCTACTACATAAACTACATCCCTAATGCCCTGCCAGCACTTTTCTCTCTCTCATTCTCTGCTTTTTCAGCCAACCAAGTAAAACAACCTGCCACTGCATCAGTTGTTCCACTGCATGAGACACACTGGTTGAAATGCCAGAATTGAAAAACATTTGGATTTTAAAGCTGTGAGACAAGTAAGAATCAATGTTATATAAAAGTCTACCAAGAATCTAAACTAGTTTGCCTGGGTGCAATCTCCCTGTACACAAAACATGACTGAATAAAATCTGTTAGTTAAAGGCGACAACAATTTGATCATATTCAGAACCATTTATAAAAGTATGCCTTGTAACCAAGTAACAATAATGACTTGCTTAAACCAACACTGTATAGCGGTCTGTTCTTGTTTGTTTAGGGCTTTTAGCTCTGCTTATTGAAGTTACTAGTCACAGATTTTACAAGCTGTTGATCAAATACTGTAGGTGAGTGCACCACACAGCAGCTTCTGCCCATCACATGCAGAGAACCAGATATCTTGCCCCTGCACTGTGGAGTGGGCATGCTCCACAGAAACAAGATACTCCTTGCCCAGATTCATGCTCTTGATTCTCAGAGATAAGCTTTTTTTATTCTTGCTTTGCAGAGAGAAGAATGTTACCCCATGCTGGAAACAGGTGTAAAAATAAGCTGCTATACCCACAGAATAAGCCACTGGAGAATGTGTTGTTAAAACAAAGAAAGGACATTCTTCAGTATTCTGCTAGCCAGAATTTGAGCCAGTGCTGTAGAACAGTCTCCTCTCTTCCAGAATACTTCAGCAACTAAAAAAGACTAAAAATCTTCAAACTAGAGTGTAGACAGACTGTAACACTTGGCACTGAGGGGACAAAAGACTTCACACAACCATAAGATCATTCAAATCTGACAATATTTACTCCCAAGTTTTACTCCCAAGAATGGTGACAACAAAAATCAGAAGAGACTGTGGAAAGAAATCTGCTCTGGTCTTTCTCCAAAGTTACAATCTTCACTAAATGCGTGATCTAAGTGATTTAGCTACACCATTACAAACAAATGTGGCATGGATTTACAAGGCTTACACATTTTCAACCAAATTTAAACTTTGTTTACATTTGTTTACTGCAATTGTGTAAAGGATTTATGATTCAATATATCCTAAAGTAGAAAAACAGAAAACAGTTGAGTCTGGAAGACTTTATCATGCATCTCTATTTTAATAAACCTTCTAGTCTTTTGAAAGTAGATGTTCTTTTTGTTTCAAAAGGTAAAGAGCAATATAAATTTATCCAATACACCCCTGGTGCAGGGAGAAGCAGGCATGCTGCACTGTCCAAAATTTGACCTAATCACCTGGGTTTGCAGTATGTTTTACTCAAGGATGCAAAAATGGCAACATCAATGCAAGGGGAAAAAAAATCTATTCCTACAAAAACCATACATAGTTGTTCAATAAACACACAAAAAAACCCCAAAACAAAACCAAACCACCATAGTCTATTCAGAAAGAATGTAAGTTATCACAGTATGGAGAACGTGCAAGCAATTTGAAGTTTTAATCTACTAGAATTCATCAGTGTATTTACAACAAAATCATTTCATGTTTGTAGAATATATTTTTACTTTTCAGCTGTGTTGTGACCAGCCTTCTGAAAGCTAATCTTAACTGTCTTTAGTCATTTGAATTGGATTTATATGCAGTAACTTTGAAAATAAAACAATTGATAGTGTGTGAATATTTGATTTGTCTTTTTTGTTGTTGTTGTTTTTTGGTTTGGGGATTTTCTATAAATATAAAATATGCCTACCAACCACCTTTGAAAAGGTATTCTTCCTTTAGATTACAGAACAAGTTTTATGTGTGAAAAAATTCAGGAGTGCTTTTTATTTTTATTTTATATCATCTAATAATACTATTATTTGATGATATGAAACCTGATTTTTCCAAACTGACAAGATGTTGCCTAAATTCTCTCTTTTAATTTCAGGTGACAGCTCTACACTTTCAAAGAGTTACATAATAGAGCACAATAATTTGGAGATACAGATCACTAGCCACTTTTAATATTACAGGCTGAAAAATGTACATAAAGACAAAAAATCTTCACGGAATCCCATAGTTTCCAAATATAACTTATCTAATCTAATAATTTTAAACATTGTTTAGATTTTTTTTCATGAAATAAAAGGCTTGACAGTGAATGGATTAACTTCCAGGCTGTCAGCTTACATAAAGACACAGCAACAGCTGAATCAACTTTTGTTTTTACTTGGAGGTCAGAGGGCTATGGAAACATTTAGAAAATAATCAGTCCAAGCTACCATAATTCAAATATTTTTATCCTCCCAAAACCAAACTCTCTTTTCCACCAGCCACTAGAAATAAGTGCAGATTGATCCAACTGAACTATTCAAGTGCTCCATGTACCAACAGATCCTTGGTTTCTGAGCAGCTTCGGGCTTCTCAGTTCTAATGGATTATTATTTCCTACTAAAGGCTGCAAGAAGAGTGCATCACTTATTGCATTTTGGGGGTTAGTCAGGTGTGAGAAAAAGAAGGCAGTAACACACAGTGAAATTCTATCTTCATGATGTATGAGAGAGATTATCTACTCATTTTAACTCAAAATGTTAAGCTCCAGAAGAACTTGGTAACTTTAGTTTAAATGAATATGGATTTAACTTTAGAAAAAATCAAATAAGTAAAATTTGAACAGGAGAAAAAATTTCTTTATGTGTAATATTCACTATTGCATAATTAGCTTTGGTCTTTAGTAATTTAAGCAAGAAGAATTCAGTAGGAAAAGACTTCCTGCCTGGCAGACAACCCTAGCTTATCCTAAAACCCCTACAGTTCAACCACGTACTTGGGAATCAGATCAGTACTTCCCAGTTGCCTCACACACATTGAGCCAGCCATTTTCACATTAGCCCTCTAGAATGCTTTCCTCCTGAGCATGTGAACATCTACGGGACTATTTTTTCCCTATAGCAGGTACATTTTACAGCAAGAATAGCAGTGGATATATCTATTCATAAACCTGTTCTGAAACAAGTCTGTACACTTTATAAACAAACCTGAAGTGACTTCCTATAGTCTATATCTGGTGGTTAAAAGAAAAGTCAGAATAATAATGCAGATGGTCTATTAAACAGCATTCATTGTAAAATAATCTCCCACTTGCCAGAAATCAAATTATTCACTTTATAAATTTACTAAACAAACACTGTAGAAATTAGAAATAATGGGGGTGCAACAGAAAAAGTATAGCAGCAAAAAAAAGTAGATCATGATGAATAGAAAACACAACATTTAAGGTACAAATATATATGTTTGGGGCATTCGGAATTCCTTGGACTTACTGCAAATGATGCTCTTTTCACGTAATCCTTTCTTTTTAAAGAATAAATACCATGACTCTTGAAAATAGTATCTACAGCTAGAAACTTCCACAGAAACTTTTTTCTTTTTTAAAATTTAATTAGCAAATACAGTTGTAAACACAACAAGACACAGTTACTCATGCTTCTTAAACGTGATTCAAATACTAAATAAATATTTTACTTGAAATTTTGTTTAAAAGAATAGTTCTATGTAGCAAAAGACTAAGGCATAGGTAGTTGTGCTAGATTATAAATAAAAAAAAAATTTAAAATAACAGTGATTTTAAAGCTATGCCACGGCTAGAAATAGTTGTTTCAAGCCTGCTACAAAACAGACAAGATGCTTTAAAGAAAGAATATTTTGTAATAAGAAAACACAAAGAACTTGAATTCTCTATGCATTGTTTGTTTTAAAAGGGAAAGAAGAAATACCTTTTTCACTTGTTTTACTACAGGGTTATTATTTTACAAACGAGTTGGTCCTAAACATCTTCTCTCAATGCCACCTATATTAAACAACTAACCAGATCATGTAATTAAATAAACAAATATCAAATGCCTACGCAGAGACTGGAAACGGACATATTTTCAACAGTTCTTGAAGTATCCTTTCTTTTTCTATAATATCTACTGGTGTTCATAAATTTTTTCAGACCTACCATCTTACTTAGTCTGCCTCTACATATTAGCTTAGCTCAGAAAGTCAGCATGAGCAATAATACAGTACGAGGACTTTTATTTTTTTCACTAGTCAAAGATCAAGTATTTACCTTCCACAAGCATGTCTGGCACATCTGCTTGATATCTAGGCCCCACTCTGATTTCTCCTTTGTCTGCTAAAAGCGTTTTCAGTGATGGATCATACACCAATGAATAAAAAAAAGTATCCTAAAAAAGAAAGACATATTGGCAACAGCATAATAATTTTTAAAATTAGGTCTGCAAACTTGTAACACCTTCCCTTTGGAAATTTGCATACTTTACAGAACACAGATTTGGTAAATCTTTACATAATACAGATGTTTCACAAGCCTTTTAAAAGGCTAATCAAGATTTCTCTCACTGTAAGGACTTCCTTCAGAACAGAGCAATAATGAAAAGATTCATACACAAAAATATATCAATGGATTTGAAGAGAATTATTGTCAACTGCTTTCTGAATTTAACATGTTTGCACTTCTAAGTATCTCTACCATACTGACTTTCCATTATAAATTAATCTTAAAAAAAAAAAAAAAAAAGCACTGTCTGTGTAAACCCTTTTCAGGCACTAAAACAGTGTTGGCAAATGTGGTATAATCACATAAGTATAGGCCAAGTCCTGCTTTCAAAAATATTTTTACTGATTATCAGTTGTTTGGTGTAGAATTTTAAAAATAAAGACATGCTAATTTCAGTTAGTAAGCACTGCCTTCCTGATGTTATATTAAGACATTCCAAAGAAAAATGTTTATTTTGATGGCATTTTGCAATCTTTCAAAGTCTTGGTGAATTTTCTTCTTCTCTGGTAAAGCTAAGCATCCTAAGTATCTTTCAGAGGAAGGTGAGGAGATATTTTCCATACAATAAAATAAAAAAGGAAAAAAACAAGGAGGGAAAAAAAGCACTATGTGAATTCTCCCTTCAATATCTACTACAGGAAAACATCTCTATATTTTCATCAGTAAGATGCCATATTAATTACTTCAAATTATTTTCTAAACACAAACAGATTCATAACAAACCTATCATTTAAGTATGTCAATTAAATTTTTACCCAATAATATTGCTTAAATCAGTGTTTTGAACAACATAATTTTTCTAACCTATCATCCAAGATATAATTTTCAATGTATTGTTTGCCCATTTGTTAAAAATACAGAAAAAAAATTAAACTTATCCCATATTTACTTGAATAGAAATCACAATTACCTCTTTCTCCAGGTATGACAGCACAGATTCTGTCTCATTCAGAAGTGCAACGCTGCATTTTCCCCTACACAAACACAAGCAAGAATAGTTCCTTTGTAAAAAGCTCAAATTTCAAGTAAAGAGTTACTTACAAGAAAACAATCTAGATATACTTAAAACTTCTACACTAAAAGTATGAAAGCATTAAAATTTATAAAAATGAACATTGACATACTTTAATAATTAACATAAAAGCAACAAAACAAACAGCTGTACTGATCCAAGCCTTCAAATACATTGGAATTCCAACACAGTGGGAAATAGTTTCAGTAATGGACAAGCAAAAAAAGAGAAGAGGTACAATGGCAAACAATAAATATTCACACAATTAACAAAATGGCCTGGATTAAAGAAACATCACCTCCAATTACTTATCTCCAGTAAGTTCAGTGTATAATTTGAAAACAAATAACCCAAACTAGAAAGAATATAGGGCTTTACTTTTCAGGCTGTAAAAACAAAGCACTTTCCTCTTTTGAATGGGAGTATTTTTAATAATGAATCATGGAATTCTATTAAGTTTCCTCTATGTCCACATTAAAATGCTAATGACCACATTTCTGTGCAGGCTCTTGTTGCTCAGTAGTGGTACAGACCTGCCCGTGTGTAACATAAGCAGTCAATGCCATGGGACTTTGACCCTATCATCCTCATCCCCTTCTCCTCCCCATCTCCCCCAGCATTGCCTTGCCTCAAACTCCTCTGTCTCCACTTCTCTGCAAATAGTCTGCAGAATTATTTTTAACAAATGGTATTTTAAAGAAACACTCATGGATGTGGATGAAAAATGTTAAGTGTGCTGAATCACCTTGCTAGCAACTCGCATTTTAATGTTATAATTTAGAGCTGAACTACCGTTTTATATATATATATGTATCTGTATATATATATACGAATATATAGTTATTACCTCTTACATACAGCACCTTGTATTTCATGCACTAAAGTTTTACTCAGTTTAGTTGGTATTTGCCAGGAGATTCCTGTGGCCTTACACATCCAGCTACAGGAACTATGCCGAGGACACCCATCTCCCCTCATGGAACAGACCAGAATACAAATAGAGAAAGAGTAATTGTTTGCAGAGACCTTCTTGATTTTAAGATAACACCAAAATTGGCATTGTAAAAACCTGTCATTCTGTCAGTGAGTGCTGACTCTAAGCTCAACCAGAGGCATTAGAAGCCAGTTGCTAATGGCTGATCATTAAGTGAACATACCCAGCTAATGTCTTATTCATTGCCACTGCACATCCTGGGAAAGGGTGGTAAGCCACACATTACTGTCCTGAATTTCTCTTCATTGTCATACCTGTCAGGAGAACCACACCACCAAAAAAAAACGGTGGGAAGAGGAGGGAAGAAAAGTCTGACCCTAACAGCAGAGAAAAATCCTCCTGCAGCAGAGGAGGAAACCTTCTAGATACTCCATCATGTTTTTATTTGAAGGTTTTCTTGAGACTTTTGTCCATGATAATTTCCAGAGCATTCACTTCTAAAAATTAATTGCATTGTAGCACGAAGTCAGTTTTCCAACTTTATTTTAATATTTTATTGGGTTTTTTTTAGTGTAAAAGGTTAACCAGGAATTTACCTTTCCAGTCTGCTTCTATTCCATATAGGTCAAGTATGCTCACTCGCTCTGTCTCTCTCTACTGCAGCCTGCCCTTATTTCACCACAGAGACATCCACTGCTTCACTGCCATCATGGCTACAAAAGTATTTTATTGACCAACCTCATCTTTTATTGCTGGTCTGTAAAAAAATTCATTTTATTTCATTAAGATACAAGATTAGTCCCTGCAGCATGTCTTCCAAGTGAGTGAATTTCTATTTGATGCTACATTTCTTGGTAAAGCACTTTAACCACCTAATGGCTGGAATCACACAAGAGGTAACATTTTGTATGCATATATGATCTCTCACATGCATGGACTTGAGTCTCAATAAAGACAGTACTAGACCTACAGTAGACACTAAAATAAAAATAATAAAAACAACAACAACAAAACTCACATTTGAAAACAGTTAAATTACAGAAGTCATTCTACTTTTGATTCTCTATATTACTGTTACCTGTTTCTGTAATCTAGAAACCTGCAATACTTCATATAAATGATTTAGAATCTTTATCAAATTCATAAAAGCCTACTGTTTATATAACTCCTCCTCTCTTCTTTCCCATCAGGGGAAAAGCTTCTCTGTCTAGTTGCAAATGCTCTTCTGGGTTGAACCAAACATCTAGTTCATGTGTCCAGCACCCCTCAATCATGGATGCTAAGGAAATAACTTAAGTGAATATTGATTTGCAGTAATATGCCCCTTAATATTCCCCAACCACCACCGCACTTTTCACCTGTTCTTCAATACTAATCATCAAATGCCCTGGAGAAAAAGTTAATGTCATTTAAACCACATTACAATGTGACTTGGGAGTTAGTTCTTAAGGGATGTATCTGAAACCTCATAGCTTCCCTGGATTTAAAAATAATATTTTCCTCCTTACAGTGTTCTGGAGCTTTATTCCTTAAAGTTTTTAAATTATTTCAGATAATTGGGACAGATAGAGCTACATCAAATAATCAATTAAACAGCATAAAATCTGACTTTCCAAACTTGATAGAGAAAAGAAAGGGGGAGCTAGCTACCTACAAAAACAAATGAAAGAGTGTATGCTGCATTTAGCAGATTATAAAAATCAGTTACACTCCAAAATAAAATTATACTCTCTTCTTTCAGAAATCCTACTGTCTTTACATTTTGAGTATTATATAGATTAGTGGTATACAATGCCACAGGTTCATTGTTCTGTTGGAGTCTTCTGCCTGAAATGTGTCACTGAACTGAACTCAGGTAAAAATCACCAAGAATTGCCGAGTTTTAAAAAAATTACATAAATAAATAAATAAATAGTTGTCTACTATTTCTCCACATATGAAAATTTCTTCCTCTTATGTAACTGATTCTCTGACTTAAGCTGTATTGCTCCAACAAGCAGCATTCTTGACTTAGCTGTTATCATCAAGGTGAATTATTAGTTAATAGCATCAGAAGGTCTCGATATTAAAATGGCATGTCTGATATTGACCTTTTTCTCAGATTAAAAATATTCAGAAAAAAATTTTATTTCCTACAGAATTAGGCAAAATATATCTTGTAGGAATGTTGAGGGAAAGTTTAGACAACCTCAGCAATGCACAAATAACAGCAAACAAAAAGGTAAGTTAGCTTTTATGTCCTCATTACAACTCAATTTTGATGAAATTAGATTGTACCTTCAGAATCCTTTGTGCTCTTAGATGTACTTCATATTTAAAGTGGTCAGAAATAAAGAGTTGTTACATGGAGCTGACAACAATGCCAACAAAACTTATTATATAATTAAATCAGCCAGCAACAGAAAGTAATTTAGAGGTCTTGCAGTAAAAGGAGACAATAAAACTCGCCTTCAAATATATGCTCATGGTATTGCCAGTTTCTATCATATAAACCACTTAAGATTAAATTTCTTCTTCTGTCTTAGTAACCAGAGCCACAACTCATAACTTTTTTCTTTAAAGTATTAATCATGTGAAAGCTCTTTTCACATGCTACACCTTCCTTCACTCTCATTTGTTAGAAGCTTTTGTCTGCTTGTAAATTTTTTTGTATGTTCAAGGTGACTTCACCAGTGAGTTGACAATTCCTGATCATTTACACCCATCAGCTAAGGGATGCCTGACAAGCTATTTTTCCACACTTACAGCCTACTTCCATACCTCAGGGAAGCCCTTCTGTTGCAATACAGAAATGAGACTCACACTCTCTCCAGAAAAAAGCAAAACCTTAGAACTAAAAGTGCCTTAATAATTTTGTAGGAAAGGATTTCTTCAACAGCCCTAGCAGAAACCCAAAACTGCACAGTCTCAAAAACAAAACTCTAACCATCTACAGCCAAAACCTCAAAGCACAGAGACACTAATGAGGATTAAAAGCAAATGCTAAGAAATACTAGTTATCATGGTAGATAGAAATCTCATTGCTGGGAACATAAGGCTTTGTTTCCCTTTCCCCCCACCCTTGTTTTATGGAACAATTTTTCCTGGGATGGGTGGGAGGCTGTTTACTGTGGAACAAAGAAAAGGAGAATTAAATTCTAAAAACTAAATGATAGCTTTGTGAGACACTCATAGGTCAGACTGCCTTGGACAATTCAATATGGAGCTCATGAAAATCAACGTGAGATGTCAGTTACCATGCCAGTCCTGAAGGAGAGATTCCACAGATAGTAAGCTGAGGTAAGACCTAGGAGATCTTGAAAACTAAAGACAAAAACATGCCATGTTTGGTAAAACCCAACTGAGGAATGAAAAACATGTGAGAACTTACTTCAGACAAGAATGTGACAACAATCAATATTTAGATGAGAGAAGAACAAGACTACTCTTGCAAATCTATTACAATGAAGGCAAAAGATGATGATAATCAGCTCAACAATTTAAGTAGCATAAAAAAAAAGTTGTACCAAGGTTACTATACCAGACAATGTTATGAAAAGCTTTCAATATAGTCTGGTTAAATGACCCAGATGTGAGAGTTGGCCTGAAGACCCTTTTACATGTCTCACGTTTTATGTCGTGGAGACTTCGGGGGGGGAAACGAGAGGGAAGCCTCAAGAGCTGATGTAACTGCTACCAGAATTGCCATTTTGCCCAGGTGTGTTTGCTTGGGAACAGAGTTCCCGGACATACATCCTGCTGAAACAATGGTAGTCGCAGCATGCTATACTGCCCCTGGACCACCTATACCTGAGGTGCAGCAGGATCAGCTTGTTCTGTTCTCCCCTCTTCACATTGTGCATTGGGCCTAGACTCACGAGATTTCTCCTCCACTCTGGCTGATTGCCTCTCGCCTCGGAAAGAACTATATATTCTCGGAAGGAACTATATATTCAGCCTCAGAGGAGACCCCTCTGAGGACCTCCCCACAGAAGACAAAATCTATCAGCTCCACGAGGGTTCTGCGGCGTCGATCCATTGGCCACGAGCCACGAGGATTGCGAAAGCAGACCTATTGGACAGCTGCGAGGATTCCGTCTCTCTCTGTGGTAATTATCCTATCTGTCCTATCTCTCCTTTTCTCTCTTGCTTTCCTCTAGATAGCTTTCTATCCTCCATCTCTTTCTCTTGTTATTTTGGTGGGTATATTAAATAAAGCATATTAGTTTTGGTGGGTACATTGATATAGAATAAAGTATACTGATTTTTGGTTAAACAGCATTTTTTGGTCTCCTTTGTACTCTGGAACTAAATACGAACTTAGTTCACTTTGAACGGGTCGTAACACCAGAACAAAACACCAAATTGCCCAGAAGATACACCTTCTTGTTTGCACTGTCTAGGTAATTGTTCTTTAATGAGCTTTCTCGTAAAGTAATCAAAAATATAGATTAAAAATCTTTATCAAAATTTTAAAAAGCTGATGCAAACACTTATATATTAAAACTATCAAAATTAATCAAAATCAACAGCAACTGCCTCATCTTTTACAGTGCCTGTTCATTTCAGCCCTAAGTTTTAAACCAGTGGAAGCCTCTACAATTCCTGTTTTGCGCTGTTCTCGCAGGCTATTTCTTTATGTTTTCACCAGGTAAGTAAGACAGCCTATGAGATACAATTTTTTTTTAAATAAGGATTTCTTTGGACAGGAGGTATGCAAAAAGAAAAAAAAAAAAAGAAAAAATTACAGAAAGAAATTACAAGAAACAAAGTACCCGCTGCCTGTTAACCAGTACTTGTGATAGGAATGGAAAAGGCAACTTCATGGGTTCAGTACCACTCCAACAAAATCTCCTCTTTGAATGGAGATGTAGCTTGGGTGACAATGATGCAGTGCAAGAACTCTCAGAACCCATTGCTCTGGGTTCCCACCAAGTCAATTAAATTTTATATGCATATTTAACTCAGATACAAGCTGAAGGAAGAAAAAAAACATATACAGGTATGACCCCAGAGACTTGGAAATAACAAATATTAATTGCCCTCCTGAAAACAACAGAATTATGTTGGATAATTTTGTACAGATATATATCAATTCTATCTTGATGATCTGCATCAAGAAATGTTAGTGTCTCAGTACACATTTGGAACACAGAAGCATGAGTCACTAGCTAGACAGTCTGAGAATAAAATAACAGGAAAGAATATTAGGAAATATTATGCTTGTGAGAAAAATCTGATTTGATTTTAACATATGCTGTTACTTGAATGACAATCAGAGATTAAACTCAAATGAAGGTGTATAATGAAGAGGGGTAGAAAGGAGCAGGTGCAGGAGTAGAACTCCAGAGTTATCTTTCACACATCCAGATAAAGGGAGAAAAGGGCGGGGGGGGAAATGTACAGTTATTGAGTAAAGGCGAAGAGAGCTAACTGAAATAGCACTTTTTTTCCTGAACTGTCTTAAATGAGAAAGTGTTTTGAAGATTTCCAATCGAACATCCACTTTGAGCCAAGTCTTGATCCCTTACAAGCAGCCTACACTGCAATGATGATCACCAAACCACAGAGAGGGAACTGTGGAGTCCAAAGAGCTTCTACTAATGAAATTGATTCCCCAATCACGGCAAGCCGATACTAAGAGTACTTGTGTATTTTGTTTTGAAGCACAGTTTAAGGGGCACAGAATGATGCTGACAGACACATACCAGTGTCTTTATAGCAAATTTCAAGTTCTTGAGACTGCAAAGAGATTAACTGAGGAACAAGCTATTGCATAACACTAAAACCAAAATAATAGAAACATCATCATAGTGATTTAAACCTGTAATAGTTCCCTAACTACAATTTGACTTTTAAAATATTCAATCAATATCTAGAACTGACCAAAAAAACCTGCATTGTATTGATTCATAATTAATTGGCTCAAGTTTGTCTCTGTTCATTCACAGAACCATCTCAAACATGAGCAAGAAAGCCCAAACAAACAAAAAATATTTGATAGGTGACTACTACTGGGATCTATGCCTCTGACAAAATAATACCAATCTTCTAAAGAGTACAAGATTGTCTATCTGTGGCCAAAATATAAATCAATAAACTTGATATTATCTGATTAGCACACGCTTGATCAAATAAAATTAAAAACAGAATGCACAGCATGTGATTTATGCACATCTAAATGAACTAGTAAATGCCTGGCATCTAAACACATGAATAGATCATATGGATGGCCCAGGATTTTGATACTGCATGTGGCTTTTAGTCAAAAAATTCAGAGTTTTAATTTTAATTAGAGCTGGAGTGCTAATTTTGTGCACTCCAAACTGGTAAGATTTACAGACAGTCTCCTGAAGCAATCGTGCCCAACTGACATGGATTTAAAAGTAATTAAAAGGTAAATATTTTCTCAATGTGGCCACAGTAAAACTATACATTTTGGTATCTCAAAACAAGCACAACTGTAGATGTAAACTGGAAACTTTCTGTAGACTGGAAACCGCATTTTTGCAAACTCAAGTCATTGATATTTTTTCTCTAGGGATTAATTCATGCTAAAAAGTAAAAGAATTGTTGCATTTAGCACAGAAGTAGTGATGCACATGAACTGAACAAAACAACAGGAGGCTGGTTAGGAATGATTTTCCATACAGTCATGAAACCATTTAGGTTGGAAAACACCTTTAAGATCATCAAGTCCATTACAAGCTGCCCAGCTCAGAAGCAATACACATCACTCCATGCAACTGAAAGTAAAATTTTGCATCCTATGGTAGGCTCCTACTTTGTAATTATGTCACTACAGGGATATATGCACTGATTTTCAGATACTTAAATGACAGTTTTCCACAGATAAATACACTTTTTCTTACACTGTTACTAGTACTGGCTATTGACCACATACAAAAACAGGATTCTGTCCTGAACTGAATTTTCATTTTAATTCAAGTAAGAATAATGTGAATTCTATTGCAAAAGAAAAAAGAAGAAGAAAGTAGTCAGGCATGCTTCAAAAGTCCCTTTGTTCCAAATAAACTCAGTCCAGAAGGGAAGAATACCTTGCTCAACAATCCAAATTATTAGGTAAGCACATGCCTATGCAAAACAAACTCACTCCTTATCCAGTCTGATTTATGCCAGAAAATAATCAGGCTTATAAGGTTCATAGTAAGCTTTTAAAAAGTAGCTAAAATTTGTATATATACTCACATACCCTGTGTGCAGAAACTTGTAGTTTGCCAGGAATGCCAAAACTAGAAATTCTGAGGTAATACCACTAAACTCTGAAGCGCCCTGTCTTGAGAAGTAACACTATAAAATGACCTGCTGTATCTGTCTTGAGCTTCAGACCATTTGTTGTGTCCTGAGTGAAGGAATCCCACATTCCTTCAGTGGGGAATTCCTTCTTTTCTAAAGAAAAAGTATTTCTCTATACCTTCGTTTTTGAAGTACAGCTTTCTTTTTTGCTGTTCTTTCTTCTTCATGATCTCATCAGGACTCAACAATATTGATGCTTCAAACAACTGAGTCATTTGTAACACATCTAAAGAGCACCACACGGTTACAGTTTATAAGCATGACACATCCTTATAAACTGCACATTCTTAGGCTACTTTTTCTGCTATGTCTACAAAGTGGTACCAATTAAAGTTTCTTTAGTCTACCCAAGAGCAAGGGTACCATTTAACAACCAAAACCACAGCCACCAAAATAACAAAAAAACCACCATCACCAAACAAAAAATTAAAATAAACAAAATACCAAACTGAAAAAAAAATTAATGCTGTGTTCTGAATTCCATTAATGATCAGAATAATATCAAAAGAGGGAAACCAAGATTCTTATAGACTGGTAGTTTAGAAGTGTAAGTACTTTTTTGTACGTTTACATGTAAAAATATGCAGAGGGTACAAATTTCTTAATAAAAATTGAAGAACTCTTCTCATGATCTAACTATTTGGATGCTCTTTAATGTCACATATGCACAGGCATTCTGCAAAAATACACTCTCCCCAATCATATTAATTAGCTTCTAATAAAACTATCTTATGCAATCACAATTTTTAAAAGGTTCATGAAGTCCTTTCTGTGTTGGAACAGAAGTAATATACCAAGCCAAGACCATCTTAAGACGGTTTTGAGTTTTCTTTTCTTGGTTTTGCCTTTTGTTCATCAGTTTAAAAAATAAAGGGCATGTGTAAGAATATTTCAGAATCAATGCTCAGAAAGTTTTTCTTTCATAGGTGCACAGAAAACCTGAATTTGCTGTTTATGCTAAACAACAAATAGAATCCTCTAAAAAACATAAGAAACACTTAGTTTACCCAATTGCAGATTGAATAAATACTCCCCATTAAAGATTAGGGTGTAAATTTACTACAGTTATTTGAAAACACCCCTTCATGACAAACATCTACATAATGTGCAGATATCCGACACATGTAAAATGAAATGCAAGAAAAAGATTTTTTTCTTCTTTTTTTCCCTGAAGGGGGTGGAGGTTTTTATTGCAGTATAAAGCAGCCCAAAAGATTCACACCTGCTTTTAATATGAAATCTGAGAATGCCTGGCTTATGTATGCTTTCCAAACACTTAAAATATAATCATACATAAAAAATATAATCTTAAAAAAAAAATATAATCTTATAATAATATAAAAAAATATAATCTTACATAAAAACCCCACAACCCAAAGACTGGAACATCAAATAAGCAAACAAGAAATAAGCAAAAATATTGAAATAGTAAGATGAACCTTGATGTATAAATAAATTCTTCTACACAATTTGTAAGAAATATTTAACTTTAGAGCAATTACAAATGAACTTAGACCATAATGCATCTCTTACAACAACCTAAACATGTTTAATAACTACTAATTCTTGACAGTTTAAGAATGAAAACTAAATTAAAAGCCCAAATCACAAGCCATATAATCCATTGCCTGTCCAATAAGATAACCATTTGCAGATTTTTATACAAGAACCCACTTTTACCACACACTAAGTTTTACGGTGAATTGTGCAACACTGGCAGATCATTTGAACTTTCTGACAACCATTCTTCCCCCCATAACTTTTCATGCCTTTCCAAAATGCTGTATTTGGTAATGCTCAAACCTCTGAAACCCCAAGGACACAGCACTGGCTCAACTCAGTCCCTCTCTGGGATGGGGGAAATCTTACAGGAGCCACCTGCAGAAATCCTGGGTGCATGCACTGTGTGACATTAATGAAGGAGAGTGGCTCAGGGAGTCCTGCTGGCAGGACAACTGTGACAAGGACATGTGGGATTACAGAGCCTGGCAAAACTGCATCTGCAACATGCAGGGATTAGGAGAGAAGGAGATAATCCACTGGAGGGGTCTTACTGACTGCACACATTTGTGCAGACAGGAGAGGCAATAATTTCACTTGTAACTTGACAGGTAGGCAGGAAGGTAACAAGCCTTGTCTTTGATCCCCAGACCAATACATGAGCTAGTTCTGTGCCACACACCGTGACCCCAGAACAAGCTAGGCAATTCCACCTCCTGAAACACATTCCACTGCAAGAACTCTGTCCACAATGCACCACTGCCGCATTTAATTACTACACTACCCGCTTCTAATTCTTTTCTAAATCTGGCTTTTCAGGGTTTTCTTATGCCAAAACTTATGCTGCTCCCTAAAGCTACTGAAATGGCATAGTGACATCTAATTTAAAGGGGAGAAAGATTAAGACTAAAAAAATCCCAGCATTTCTAACAAAACAAATTACATATCAAAACAGTTAAATATAATGTATCTATAACAAAATAAAAATATCAGAATGAGGGATGAAACTGCATTTCACTAATACAAGAGGAAACATATTACATCAGAATTATTCAAAACCCAGAGTTACAGACCAAAAAGCTCCAGAATTAGACATGAACATCAAAGAAATCTAACCCACTAAAATAACTGCAAGGTAACTCAACTATGAAGTAACAGCAACAGGTATATAAATGAGATATCACTGTATTTGGAATTGTGAATTAGAACAAAAGTAACCTTAGTGATAGGGATTTTTTGGAGGGGAAGAGGTATAATTTCCTCTGCCATTCAGTTCAAAAATGTAAAAAGGATAAAATTAAGAAAAGAAGAAAGAAAAACAGAAGCATTAAAACCTTATTAGTTAAAACTAAATAAAAACATACTAGGCAAAATTCTTTTACTCCTTCAATTACAACAAAAATGCCAGTTAGTCTCAGATACTTTTCTTGGCTGAGGATGTCGGGAAAAGTTCAAGACCTGTAGCTGTCAAAAACCTCCTCCATTCTCTCAAAATTGACTTGAACTTTTTCCTCTTCCTTCCAGAGGGATTGAGTTTTTCTGTTCTTACTCTTGAGAGAACTGATCTCCAACCTCCAATCTCCACTCTATTCCACTGTACCATTTACTCCTGTAAATCTAGTTCTTCCTAAGGGCTAAAACTGTAGGTGCCTAGAGCAAAGGTCCACATCATGGAGCTACCCTGGCATTTACTGCACAAATATCCCCTAGCTTTCTATATGGAGGCAACTGGCTTGGCAGAGAATGTCATTGAGCCTGACTTCAGCAAGGCCTGCAGTGTTCCAGTGTCCTTCAAGCAGATTGGAAACATATGGACTAGACAGGTAGACAATAAGCTTGGAAAAAACCATTGGACTGGAAAGGCTGTGGTGAGTGATACAAGTCCAGCTGGCAGCTGGTTACTTGGGGTATCCCCCAATTGCTGACCATGGGAAAAACAGTTTAATACCTTTATTAATCTGAATACACGTTCAACAGATGATTTTTTCACTCTTGAGGTATGACAACTAAAAGGAGAAATTCTACTGCTTTATTCAATTAGCTAATGAAAAGATAAGATAACTAAGATGGCAGCAGGCTCCTTTCAGAGAAGCACAGTGATAGGACACAAGGTAATAGACGAAGTTTCAATAAGTAAAATCCCAAATAGATGACAGGGAAACAAAGATCACCACAAGAGTCATCAAACACCAAAACAGACAACCAGAGAGGCTGTGATATCTGCATCCTTGAGTATTCTGGAGTACTGATGGAAGAAAGCTAGAGGAGTGCCACCTTCTCAATATTTCTATCCCCTTTCAGAGGACAAGCTAATTAACAAAATTACTGAGAATCACAGAACCTGAACACTAGTAAGTTAAAGAGCTAAGTAAGGAATACTTTATAGTGTATTTGCTTTCTTGATTCTTTTTAAAGAGTTTTAAAATGTTGTTGAAACATCAAGCTTGTTCCAGAATTTGTCTGGTAAAGGTCTTAGTAACACGTGACATCACAGTCCTACAACATTCATCTGTTATGAAAAGTAGATGCAAGTCATCATTCTGCTTTTGGCTGCTGTGCTGCATGGCATGTACTATGAATTCATGTGTTTTTTCTGCCTTCTTTGTGAACTATGTACTGGAGAACCTCTATTGTATTTGCTCTCTGAGTTGTGAGGTGAGAAGACATTTACGATACTTCTTCTATGTAATCTTCCTCTGGAGAGGAAAGAGGATACCTTATTTCAATATCTAAATGTCAAAGTAAGTAAAAGAAACTGCACAGGATTATTATCTCCATGCTGTAGTTGGAGCAGCAGAAAATTGACAGTTAAATCACTTTCTCAAAGTCAGAACAAGTAGCTGAATAAAGCAAAAGAAATTAATACAAAGATTTCCAACTTCCAGTTTTTGTGTTGTCAGCAAGAGAGATAAAGCAATATCTCATCTCTGTGGTGCCCAGTGGCAGGACCCAAGGGAATGGCCTTAAGTTGTGTCAAGGGAGGTTTAGGTCGGATATTAGAAAAAAGCTTTTGCCCAGAGGGTGGCTGAGCACTGGCACAGGCTCCCCAGGGAAGTGCTCACCCAGCCTGACAGAGCTCAAGAAGTATTTGGAAAATGCTCTCAGGCACATGGTGTGATTCTCAGAGATCCTGTGCAGGGCCAGGAGTTGGACTCAATGATGCTTGTGGGTCCATTCCAACACAGAATATTCCAGGATTATGTGATTTGCAAGTAAGAGTGAAAAAAAATATGCACATACAATGTGCTTCTCCTGTTGGACAATATATATATATTTTTTTTTTTGGCTTCTAGACATTTATGGTCTGAAATAGCTAGGGGCAGCTGGATGTAATGAGAAAATGAAAATTCCTTAAGAATGCAATGTAAGAATGCCTTGTTTCATACTAAATCAGACTTCTTCCTGTCACTTTGCTATTTCTTTTCCATTTCTAGATTCATCATACCCTCATCCCAACACAAAAAAAAAAAATTCCTGACTGCTAAATAGATGACATGAGCACCTACGTCACTTACTGAAAGAAGTCAACAAACACTTTTTGAGCTTTAGCAAGCCTCTTCCTACATTAGCATTAAAGGCAATTTAAAACAATACTTGAAATGCTTCTGCAACATTTAGCTAAACTTAGCCATTTAGCAGAAGTCATTCATGACTTCTTCACATCTACGGAAGTTGGGGTAATTTTAATTTTACATGCATGCAGTCCTAAACTGCAGATCTGACCAATGAGTCACTGCCTCCTTTCCAAATCCATCTGCTGTTTTCCATGCCAGAAAAAATGGTCAAGATTCCTCTGGCCAGCAGAATAACTAAAAAAAATTAGCTTTTCCAAAGTAGTAACAGACTTTCCATCCAACTATCAACTGATGCTGTCAATTGGCAAGCTAGAGCTCTGAGACTCTTGTCCCTTCTAAGGTTCAAACATCAAGTAACAGAAGGGAAAAACAAAGGTGCTTCCAAAGCAGTTCATGGGACAACCTGGCCCAATTCAGCTAAGGCAAATGACACCCTTTTGCAAGGTGGAAGCAGCCCAGCAAATGGTTTATCAGCAGAACACACAGACAAATGGTATTCATTACTTCTTACCTGATATGCGTTGCTGGAAGGGACTCATACTGGCGAGAAAGGAAAAGCTCTCTGTGCTTCAACTGATGTTTCTGTTTATCAGTCAAATCAACCTCAATTGTAGTTTCAGACTCTTCTTCAACTTCTTCTGCAAAGAAGCAGAGCGTAGGTCGAAATTAACTTTGTTGCATAACATCATTGCAACCACTTCATTTGACATCCCCCCCCACCCCTTAGCAACCTCCTTTAGTATTTCAAAGAAAAGATGAGTTTAACAAGACTACAGTTTATGTAACTTGACAGAATGTTAAGTATTATGAATTATACACTTCTACTTCAACTCTTTAAAAAATTATGCTCCTCTCCTCTGTACTACGCATTGATGCCTTTCACACAGTTTAAGAACAATCCTGTCAACATTACTCATTCTTTTTTCATCTTCCTTCCTCTGTTTTTCTCTCTTGCTTGCTGACCAGTTTTGGGTTTGACTTTCTCTTGCCAATATTACTATTATTAAAACTTTTACAGAAGTCCTGGAGAAAAGCACACTTTCTATGAACTGAAATTTACTAAACATAATTACAGTCTAAAACTGCAAAATCAGTCTAAGAAAACTGAAAAAGCCTAGTGTCTTCCATTATGTTAATCTTCTTAGATAATGACAACAAAAGCAATTTATTTGTATATTTAAATAAGATGTTAAGCAATACAGGAAGAAATAAAAGCAGATACTAGAAAGAGTCATATATAGAATTGAAGGGCAAAGATCCCAGTGCTTGCTAACATCTCACACATCTAACATTGGCAGGCTCTCCAAAAGAGATATCCTGGGATCTTGATGGCTGAAATTTGCTATCCTAGTGGATTTTTGGGGATACGTGGAACTTGAATCTGCACTTTCTCTAGATTTCCAAAAAGGGCAAAAATTCTCTCTGAATAATGGATGCAAAAAATACAGACCCTTTAACAACTTCCCTAAAATCTAGCAACTTTCTACCTGTAAATTATCCATCATTTGCAAACCCAAGTGTAGTTTACAAAATATTTCTCAGAAACTGAACAACAGAACCTCAGCATGAGATAGTATTTCATATAACTACCTACAACAGAGGACCTCACCCACTCCACTAATAATAACCATTTTTACAACCAACCTACAAACATTATTTCAAAATGAAGCCTGCCTGCATTCTCATAGCAACCACAGTTCTCTCCAAATGCAACACTACTACTTTTTTTAATCATGCCTGTGTGTAGTTCATTCCATTTCTAATAGTTCTTTTCACAGAAGTGATATAACAATATATCCTGATATAACCAACTTCTTCAAACTCAATTCCACTTTAAGTCTACCTTGCTGTAGACACCCCTATCCCCTTCCCTGTTTTGGCATGTCTTGTAGAGAAAGAGATCAAGAAAACAGAAATGAAAACAAGAATTTCACCCATCTCATCTGACAACCCGCAGCCTCACCTGACACAGGTACAGGTTCAAGTCAAACCATAACTCATTCAGAATTATTTTGGCATCTATAATACTGACAGTGAATAAATCTTAAATCTATGCCAAGGAGAAACATTTTTTTAATTAGTCAAGTAGTTAAAAAATAGAAATTCATGCTAAAAGTTTATGTTTGTGCTGGTTTTGGCTGAGGTAGAATTAATTTTCTTCACAGTGGCTAGTATAGGGCTGTGTTTTGGATTTCTGCTGTGAGCAGCGTTGATAACACAGAGATGTTTTTGTTATTGCTGAGCAGAGCTTGCCCAGAGCCAAGGCCTTTTCTGCTCCTCATAACACCCCATCAGCAAGGAGGCTGGGGAAGCACAAGGAGCTGGGAGGGGACACAGCCAGGACAGCTGACCAAAGGAATACCACATGGCGTCATGATCAGCATCTAAAGCTAGGGGACAGAGAGGGAAGTGGGGACATTTGGAGTGATGATGTTTTGTCTTCCCAAGTGACTGTTGTGTGTAACAGACCCCATCTGTCCTGGGGATGGCTGATCACCTGCCTGCCCATGGGAAGCAGTGAATTAATTCCTTGTTTTGCTTTGTTTGTTAATTCCAATTCTCTCCTCCATCCTACCTGGGGTAGTGAGCCAACAGCTGTGTGGTGTTTTGTTGCTAGTTGGGATTATACCACACCAATGTTTCCAGCAATAATTTCTACAACTGTGACCCTTACAAGCTATATTTTGATTGTCAAGTTCAAGTATTAATGTTTCTTCTAGTTACCTTGGGTTTGGGGCTTTTTTCTATGTAACTTAGGCATCCAAACATAATTTCAGTCAATATATCAAAAACATCTGACTGCAGGTAAGGCACAAAACATAGGACAATATGGGCCATTTTGAAGTTGTTGCAGGAAGCCAAAGATGATATTCCAGATTTTAAAATGGCTTTAGACACCTATTCTCATCTCAATATCTTCCTCAAGTAAGAATTTAAATTAAAAAATCAAGAAGAAAACCCACCACCTTTAAGCAAATTTATTTCACTAATCTTACATAAGACATAAAAATTTTGATCCAAGAGCCTGAAGCTGAAACCAAATGTCTCTTAGACCCATGTCCTAAAACACTCTGAAATTAAACATGAAACAACACAACTTTTTCTGTTGTATTTTTAGAAATAAAACAGATGTTTTACACAGGATGATCTGACAAGCTCAGTAATAAGTAGAACAAACCATGGCCAGACATTGAACAGTTCCATCCACTCAATGCAATTTACTGTCAGGAAAATGTTACAATTTCCTGCTTCAGCATTAAAATATAAAACCAAAGTTAACAGTAGGATTTAGTAAAACAAGTAATAGTTTGTCCCAGCAATCACACAAACCTGTACCTGGAAAGGAAACTGGAGAGCATAAAAAAGGGAGAAAACTAAGTTTGCTTGATGGCAACACAAAAAACTCTGCGTCTGAAGAAGCCTCCAGAGAGCTGCTTTTAAAGCAGGTTTTTGCAATGATCAGGCCTTAATACCCTTTAGAAGGAAAGTGGTAACAACCTTGCAGAACTTTTAGAGATCTCTTCACACCTTTGACTTGATTTACAGCACAAGTGAATTTCATTTGCCATCCAAGGAGGGGTTACTTCTATCAAAAAGAGTGAAATCGAAGGTACCTACAGGAAATCATAAAGTAGCACCAAGCTAAGCACATTTCAGCACTTGGGAAAGGAAGAAAAGCAATAGCTCAGAGTGAGCAAATATTTTATGCAGCAATATGGTGATTACATACACAGCCCTCATTCTTCCGTGATTAGACAGACAAAAGAATCAATTTTAAATTGCTCAGCAAAATATAATTTTGAAACTCTTACATATGACTCCAAAGATGAATACTTTATACATACATACAATCACATTTTGAAAATTACACACTCCCCTTTAGGCCTTGATCAAAATTTAAGATAATGCTGTTTTGTAGCACTTTCCCTGGTTTACAAGAAATATTTCATTATTTAAAAGAAAAATCCTCGTGAGCAAAAGCAGGCATCTCCAGTGAGCTTTAAAAACTTGTGATCTATTTATTATATGTGGGCTTTCTAATCATCAGTGGTAAATAATTATTGTGATCCTGAAAACCAGAGTTATCTGGTGATACTTTCAGGGACAGCACTGCAACTTCCCCTTTCCCATCTGATGTAAATGAAACTTAACTCAGTAAAGCAATGGATATCAGAAAGAAACTGTAACCCTCACTAATTTTACATATGCATCACCACTTTTAAACATAATGAACACTCTTTTTTTCCTCTTCCACTTAATTTGTGGGATTTGTAGTTAGAAAATGGTGGTGTTAGTGAGCCTGAGAAGAAAACTGTCCATGCCACCTAAACTTTGTATACAGATCTTTGTTTTTAGTTATGCGATGAGTCAAGCTTAGTTTGAGGAAGAATTGCTTGTTTCTGCAAATAAAATGAAAATAAACTGAAGGCAAGTCTCTAGAAATACAGTACTCCTATTTAATTAAAAATTATTCCTAAATAACTTTTTAAAAATCCAGAAAGATATTTAAAGGTTTACATGCAGCTCCAACAACTGTATAGTTAATCATCAGCTAGCAATAGCAATAGCAAAAAAAAAAAAAGGTCAATTCCTCAGACATCATTTTCTTCCTTAACTAAATCAAAATAACCCCCATGAACTCCCCTTGTGTACTACAACAGAGTAAGAGAGACTAGTTTAAACACTAAAGACTTTCAAGGAGGAGGAGTAAATCTTCAGTACTAAAAGAAAGGAGAAAGTTCTCCCTCTACTGCCACCAAAATGCTGACAGCATTCTTCCCAGCTAGAGTTGGAATTTGGAAATTCAACCAAAAATCATGGAAACAGAGTAATTCAGGCTGGAAGGGGCCTCAGGAGGTCCCTTGAAGAAACTATACTTCAAAATAGGCTCAGCTGTGAGGTCAGTCCCTGGTACTCAGTAATTGAAAATCTCTGAAGACAAAAGACCACATAACCTATCCATTACTCAGTACTGAGAAAAGCTTCTACACCTATCTAATCTGAATCACTCCTGTTTCAATTTAGTCACTGCCCAGAGTCCAATTCTATCTTCTGGTCTATAACCCCCATAGGCTAGGAGTCCACCTCTTCTCCAAATTGAGAAAAGTCAATTCCAGCTGACTCTCCTAGAAGGGCAAGTGCCCATCATTATGGTTTTTGCTGAATGCGCTCCAATTTATCAGCAACTTTCCTTTATCAGGATCCTAAAACTGGTTGCAATATCATTCCATGTAATGCAGTGGGTGCTGAATAATCAGGGAGGATAATCTCTTGCCTTGATCTACTGGCTATGTGCCTGGTGATACAGCCCAGGATGCTCTTGGCCAACTCCCTTTCTTGTCAGGGAGTTGTTGTCTGCCGGCAGACTCAGGGCCTTTCCTGCAGAGCTGCTCCCCCTCAAGCCCCTTCTGTTCTCAGCTTATGCTCCTGCCAGGAGCTCTTCCTTCCCAGATGCAAGACTTGGCATTTGTCCCTACTGAACATCTTCTTGACATAGCACTCCTCCTGCTTTCTAGGAATCCCTGCATGCCAGCCCTCCCCTCAAGCCATCACCCAGCCACCCTCCCCATCCTTGCATCACGTGCAGACATGGTAAGAAAGAGTGCACCACATTGCCTGCTTCAGTCAATGCTAAAGACTGGTCCCCATGGAGATTCCCACGTGACTCCACACAGTGTGGATGCTTAACCACCACCCTCTGACTCAGACCATGCAACTAGTTTTTTATTCACTTAGTTGTCCCTTAACCCTGGTCAATTCCAATTGCTTGGCCTGCTGGGCCTAAAAAGAAAAAAAAAAAAGAGAAAGAGAAAAAAGCAGAAATAGGAGACTGGGAAGACATAATGGGAAAAAACCAGGACTCCTTTCAACAGCAGCACAGACCAACGCTGGATAAAAACAGCAGAGTAGCCAAAGCTACAGTGCATTAAGTTCCTACCTTAATTGCTTCTACTCTTGAAACCACACCTCAGCTTAGCTGCATCCAGCTTATGCAAGCTTAGATGAAGAGATTCAAATCACCACCACCATTTGTGGAGTTACAGTCATTTCACTGTTTGTTAAAATACTTTTAAAATTGTATTAGATGAGATCAGAATTTCAAATTCAATGGAAGCCTCACTTTCAGAAAACTTTCCAAACTTCCTTCCTTTCCCCTACACCTTTTTCTTCAACACTCAGCCTAAAAAATATGCACATTCCAGGTATCAACAACATATTTTCAAACCCACAGATAAAAAGCTGAGAATGCTGAAGAGCAGCAAGTTTACCACACACATCTAAGGAAAGGTGGCTGTGCATAAGTCTCTTAAAGCTTAGATGGCTGTGACAAAAGCTTCAAATGCACATTTGGCAGTTAGATGCTACAGCAGTAACAATTACAAATATAGATTTTGGGGGAGAGAGAGAGTAAATCTAATTACTGCCAAATTTCATACAAAAGAAAAACAGTAAGTCTAACTATCTGAACAGCTTTATTCAGACCATGAATGAAGAGCTCTCTTAGGTTAGCAGCTGGCCAATTTGCTCATCTTCGTGAGGCTTCTTGCCATGTTTCATTGTACTAACTCAGCTGTGATATTTAACCTCCTAAAGCTGTAGTAAGGTCCTTTAATCAACTTTGTGAGCTAGACTATGCATGGTTACACTTTCAATTTGAGTGAGGAAGCGTCTCCCAAAGCTGAATTAATTAGCTTTACTTATACCATGTCTGTTGCAATGTTGAGATGACTTAGAATATCTAACGTCAATTTGATATTTGCTGTTACTTTCAGATAGGATAAGAAATCCAAAGAACAGTTTGTATGTATTACGAGTCATGTAAATAGCATATTGCTATCTAAAGCATGAATCTGAGCAATTTTGCAGGTAGGAAAAAAGAAGTGATCACTTGTGTTTACAAGAAACAGGTCTGCTTTTAATTCCTGCTAGATAGCATGGATATACAAGTGGCCCCTAAGGGATTATCCAGTTTTCCTGCACAATTATCCAGGTGGTCCTCCCACACTACCTCATCATTATTTTTCTAAAGGAGGTTACAAAACAAAGAAGTAACTACTGTGTAGCCATTAAGAACTAATATGCCACACCTACTGTCCAATAATAAAAATTATTTCCAAAATAATGCAAAATGGTTTTTTTGGGTACTTCCAAGTAGCATGTTATGATAATAACCATTTCCAGAACAATAGTCAGTCATAAGCAATTGGGCAACCATATCACATTTATCACCTGCACAAAAATGTTTTGTGGAAACCATCACACCTTTCATTAGCAGAAAATTCACCTTCCCAAACTCGATGGGTGGGGGTTATTTGATAGCTGGTTCAGGAGATTTTTGAGAGCTAGAAGCTTGTGGGTGGAAAGCAAGGAAGGATTACCTCCATAAGTACTATGAATCATGATGTGCTACATTAATAAATAGATCCTAATAAATTAAATATAACATGAATACATGCAAGAGCAAGCACAATAGTTCTTTAACAATTTTTCAGCACTGGAAGCTACTTTGTAACAACACTACTGAACAGAAGGGTCCCACAGAAGCATGAGAACAGTAACATGCAGGTAATGGTGAAAAAGATGGTTTATGTATCAAATCTCAACTAGATTTTCCCCTTTTACCTGATTTCTGTATCACCTATTCAAATGCAAATTCTTCCAAATGAGAAAAATATCCTGTTACAGGGTTCAGGTTCTGTTTGGTCATGCGTACATCTGCATGAACTGCAGCAAGCTGCTGCAGGATGTGAGAATTAACAGTCCTGGGTGGTGTTTCTTTAAACAGCTCATTAGTAGCAGCAAGCAGCAGACTCAAAACTATGTCATGGACACTGCTATTTGCAACATGATGAACATCCAATTACTGGTTACATCCAGCTCATCAGCTGAATCAGAAGTCAATTAGTACTTTTTCCAAAGTGTACATATGTTTAGAGTTGTGTGGGAAAAGAAAGGAAATTTTAGTTCTACCCTCAAATCCAGGCTGGCAGACCACCATGAGCAAAAGTGCACATGGTAAATCTGACAGTGCCCAAGAAATCATTTGTAAATCCATCATCCGGCTCAAGAAATACAAAGGCTACCTCCAACACTGCCATGTAACCTGCACGAATAATTATTACACCTGATTTGAAGAAAAGGGAGATCTGTAGCTTCCATTTTCCTGAGACAGCTGCTATTAATAATTTTTCCTATCACTTAGATTTTCACCATTTTTCTGTGAAACTCCTGCCCATATCTTGTTTTGTCTTTCCTTTAGCATAGGCAACAGGTCTGTTTGATCTAGTTGGTTAATAAGCTGCATGGTTGACTCTCCTTAAGAAAATGCAGTGTAAATATAAAAAAAAATTAATGTAGCATGAGAAGAACTAAGCACACAAAAAATGTGCTCTTATGTTTTCTGTAAGAATCCAAAGTCCATGTTTAAGATCTACACTGGCATTTTCTTGCACCGTGTGACAATAACCACAGAGCTTCAGAGATCTAAACTGCTTTTCTAACATTCAGTTCACATCCTCAAAAGCCGATAAACAACTTTTCAAAATTTGCTGGCAGAGATGAAAAGGCACAGATTGTACAAGCACTCTCCTACCCCTACTCAGAATGGCATATGATTCTGCTTATAAAACACAAATTATTTATCTTCTACAGTATCTCCTTACAGAAGGGCTGAAATTTGTTGGAATTTTTGCAGGAAGGAAAGAAGTAGTAGGGAGAAAATAAAAAGAAAGAAAAGGGGAAAAAAGAGAAAGAAAAAAAAAGGATTTTTAAATCCTGTTCTTGGGTAAACCTAATCAAGACAAATTAAGGTTCTATGTGTGGGATTAGGAAATAAGAATATTATCCAAGAGAATTCCTGGTCGATGCCAACATGGTAAGAAGGCTTTTCTATCTACAGACCTGACAAGACAACCAGGAAGAGGAGGTAATTCACTCTGATGGTCTAAGACTTAAAGGATCATTTTTTTCCATCTTTTTTCCATCAACTATGTTAGATATTTATCTTCCAGGATCCATTATTTCCTTAATGCCTCTACAGAGATAATGAGATCATAAGTTACAGGAACTATATATATGAACTGAGAAAAGTGTAAAGAGATATGAATACATGTATTACTTTAAATAATTAAAGCTTTTTAATTTATTAATTCTGAAACCAGGAGGAAAAACAAACAAACAAAACAGTGTAGGAATAAGCATCACCTTGTATTAACTATTCAAATATTAATATATATGTCATTCCCAAGTAAACCAATGAAGTTTTTCTTCTACTCTCAGTACTTTGCTTTGTAGACAACATGTTCAGATGCCATTTTATTTGCAGCAAGTAAAATATCAAAAATCTCCACTTATTCATCTCTTACATGGTAAATCTTCAGTATTCTGATTCTGGCTTTTTTTTCCCTCTTATTAAAAACAAAAATTAAAAACTAAAAGAAAGGGGAGAGCATTAGGAAGGCAGATGAAGCTAACCCCTATTTGAAGGCAAATATAAATATAAAAGCTGTCCACATATTAAAACCTTTCTTTCTTGTATAATACTTGACAACTGAATCCTTGGCCTCTTGAGGGCCTACTGAGAATACGTATATGAAATCCTGCATCAGGATTTCAGTCCCGACAGCAGCATCAGTCAAAGGATCTGCCTAAAAGAACTGCCACATAGCAAAGGGCTGCAGTACCCTGTAGGGTCTAGGCTACAGGTCACAGACTCTGCTAACACTATTTCTACTCTGGTTTAAGCCAAAACAAGGCTGCACTTTTAATACAGGAAACTGAAACATGACTCCCTTCAGCATTGCATGTCACTGTCACAATCCTTCACATAAACAAGAACAGACAAATTAAAAATTAATTCTATCATCCAGCATATCAAAACAGGAAGATAGCTAATTTAGTTGTGCTGGTTTTGGATAGATGTTTAACCTGTTGTACAAGTAGAAAAGGCACATGCACTCACATAACCTCTGGATATATAGTGCTCTATAACACAGCAATTCTGCAATCTGCGCAGAGAAGACATCCTATGCACTGTGATAAATCCTCAAACAGATTCTGGATTCAGGCAGTAGGTGACAGTCAAAATTAACTACCTAGCTCCCTGAAGTCTTTTAAGAATTTGATAATGTAGAACAGGCTTTTACTGAAAAAAATGTGCTTTTTACCATTCAAACTTTTTTTGCTCATGGGAGTGATGTATTCTACATCAGTACAAAACAATCTTTCTGCAAGGACCACAGAATCATTTCTTGCGTATCAAAACCAGAAGCAAAGCAGATTCACACTACAAATCTTCACTTGATCAGAGAGGGTTACAAACAGTAGCTGAGGTAAAAACTAAAATATTGATCAAACAGACAAACCACACAGCAAAATAGCATTCTGGCCATTCTGGCCACCCACTCCATGTGGTTTGGGGCATGACAAACTCAACATATTTGCTAACTTTGAGTCCTTCTACTTGTGCAGTCTACCTTTAACAGAGAGTTTACAGATAAACTACACAGCTACTTTACATATTCATCTTTTCTGCTACTTCTACCAAGTCCATAATACCTCACACTACACACATATATATATACACACACACACAGAGCACTGCATGAATCAGCTTGGGTAGGAAGCATTACATTCATTCTCACACACAGCCTTGCCCAAGCTAAAAAGCTCCACCTCTACCAGCATGTGTGCAGTTACAGGCAGGCATAAGTATTACCAAGGGCAATTATTGCACTCTTCATTCCACTGCAGAATACAGACATTCAAGAATTACTGCTGGTAAGCCTTTAAAGCATCAGACCTGATTCTCCAATCACACATTTAACTGCCACTGCATGACGGGAAAGCCTTCTATATTAATAGTGAGTTTACATCAATCAGTTTTATAAATTATATAAACTACTGATTCAGTTAGACTATCAGAGAATTCTTTGAAGATGTGAAATGCATCTCTAATTGGAGCTTTACAGATAGAGATAACCTAGCAATGTTTTTGTAGTCTAAAATTTATGCCTCAGGTGCTTTGGTACAGTGTGGGTGCACTGGGAAGAAAGTGGGAAAAATCACATAAAATTAGGAGCCATGGAGAACAAAAGACGTAGAACCATTGGAGATTATGGAAATCTACTTATCTTCATGAGACAAAAAGTTATGATCAATAATATCAATTTTAATATTACAAGTATTTTAAGGGTACCAAGAAAGAAAGTGTAGGATCACTTGCGTGCACAATTAAGAAACACAAAAGAGGCAGGAAAGCAGATGAGAGAAAACAATTACACGTTTTCCACAAATCAAAAGAAACCCTGAATAAGTACAGTAATAATGGCACGTATATTTAAACTTGACCATGAGGAAATGAATCCTGAGAAACACAGGGAACTAGGAGAATGCACAACGCTTTGGCAATTTTCTGTGAATACTCTCTCTCCTTCTAAAGACTCAAATGTGAAAAACTTATTTTGGGAGCAGACCTCAAAAAAGTGACACCTTTTGTACCCTAGTGAGCTTTACCAAGGGAACTTACTAAATAAATACTTCTGGTATTTAAGTACTAAAAATAAAAACTGAGTTTTATATATCTAATAAACAGTTTTAAGCATAAACACGAGCTGATATTTCACAGCTTTCCACTCTTCACAGCAAATTCACAGAATTAATCCAGATTTTAGGTTTAGTTTGTTTTTACATTCAGAGAAATTGGCAGCAACGTATTCAAGTCTCTTAAATTCTGTGTTCAGAAAATAAGAGTGTTGAATTTGAAAGAAAATTAACCTACATGCACTTGCCCAAAATTATAAGTTTATACTTTGGAGGTCTAAAAATGAAGGTAGCAATAACTAGCTAGACAGTCCACGGAAAAATTCAGATATGGTTATACAAATTGTACAGAGCAGAAAATTTTTTATATGTGAAGAAGCCATGCATGATCCAAAGACAGATCACACATACACAGGTGAAAAAAACCCATTTATGCAAGTTTTCCATAAGAGCTAAGAACGCCTATAATTATGAACTTAGTTATAAATCCATTCATCCATTAAGATAAGATCATTAACATTCTCAATCTAACAAGCCATTCTACACCAAAGGAGGAGCCTGAATGGACACAGAAGTTAATAATTCTACAAGATACTTGGGGCTGACAGTAAACTTGTTAATGAGACAATATAACTACTAATTCTAAATGTCAGTCACAAAAAGAACACTCAGATATTGTCAGAAGCAAAACACTCCTCATTACTGGTTCTTTATTGCTTTCACTGTTGAGGAGAGAAAACATTCACAAGTTCTTGGACAAAAATCAAATGAAGAAAACATGTAATTTATGACACTACCAAAAGCACCCTTGAAAAGAATAATTGGGAGCCTTGAGACAAGTTTTTCCTTGGTGACAAGGAAGTAGTTTTCAACAAGGCTTGCTGTATTTCAGCAAGTTCTGAATTTTCTTCCATCTCTTCAAGTAAATTACAACTGATGGCATTCTTTTGGGTAAATGAAGGAAAACTTAATGTTCTCTTATCTCAGGAGATCAAAGAGATCATGTCTTCCCCACAAAAAACCCCAAGCTCATTTTCAGTGAAAGTGATAGCTAGACTAACATAAGTGCCTTAGCATAACAGCTACTCTGCCACTGATTAAAGAATTTGTTATCTGTATCATACTTAAATGGTCCTCCTAGGGTGTGTCTCTCCCACATCACAGACTTCAAGACTCCCAGAAGCAACACAACACACCTGAATTTGCTGCTGCTTAGTTTACATGTCTCTATCAGTTGACTGTAAATAAGTATTAACATGTCAAATTCCAACAAAAGCAATGCTGGAACCTATACACCTAAATTTCCTGGATCACAATATTTGGTTTTGTCTCTCTTCACCACCCCATCTTCTAAACAAACCCAAGAGCCTTCTGAAGAGTTGCTCACAGACAGGGACTTAAAACCTGTCTTGTCCTCAAAGAGAAGAGGGTAACTACGTAAGATCAAAACTAATTTTCTCCTAATTCTTGGGTGGGAGGGGTGTGTGTGTGTGTGTGTGTGGACAGAGACAACAGAGCCAGGGACACTGAGCTGCAAACAAAACACTAGTTTATATTTACAGAAGCCTTGAGATTAACAAGGCAGTATCTCACTGAACCAGTTACACGAGTCTCCTCACCAACTAGGCATATCTAGCAGCCAGGCCTTCTTCCTTATAGCCAGTTCAAGAGACTCTCCTACCTTTCATTCCCAGCTCTGTCTTTCCAGGCCTTAACTCCTTCTTCTCCTATCCAACCAGAAAGTGTCTTTCATCACAGGGTGATATCAACAGAACTCTTTTCTTAACAGCAAGAAAGAGAGGCCTTCTCACCAAGTGCAATTGAAAACATAAACTGTAATCTAACAGAAAACTTTCCAAAAGCCACAAAATTCCATGGAAGTGTTACTTACAGTACTGTAAGAGACACAAATCAATTAAGCTCTAAAGACTTGTTTTGTTTTGTTTTCTTTTCTTTTCACCAATATGACCATAAGCAAGACCAAAAAACTATTCACCATGGGGTTGATTTTTGTTGTTTGGAATTTTTTTAAAAAGAAACTGAATTATTTCAGCATTTAAAATTATCAAGACAGAGAAAATAGATTGTATGCAGTAGACGAGTTAATATTTGTCTCTTGGGTTCATTTCACCAAAGGTGTTTCTAACTGAACACAGGCTGCAAAGACAACAGGTATCAAGGGAAGCAGTGAAACAAAAAAAAAAAAAAAGACAATTTAAGATTTCAAATAAAATCTCCAGTCAAAACATACTTTTTATGCTAAGACATTATGTGACTTGAATTAGGTAACAGGAAAAGTCATCTTAAAGTGATTTTTCAGAAAAGGGATTGTGGTTAAAGAAACGTTGTATCCTTTATGAATAACTGTTTAGTTTGATGTACAAGAAATACTACAATGAAAAAGAACCATAACCAAAAAAAAAAAAAAAAAAAAAATTCCATCAAGTTTCTGGTTGTGTTACAATCTGATTGGACAAAAAATTGTCCAGCTATAGTATTCTATAATTGTTTTGCTATAGTATTCTATAATTGTTTTGAATTATACTGAGTCAAACATGTGACTAAGATAACAGGACACTGAAGAACACAAGGTGTTTTAGACATTTCACTCTGGAGCCCTTTCCTGAATCCCAAGGGTGTCAACACTCATAACTTTTTTATACAATTTTCTAAATGGTACTTTTTTGATTGTTGAAGAGGGCAGGAAAAATTCTTGTGTTTTTTCTGGAGTTGAGTGTTAAGAATGCCACTATGCAAAAGCAACCATATGTTGAAAAAAATTCAACATATTTTAAATGGAAGGATAAAGGAATTCACATTATATGAAACAGGAATTCACATTTCAGTTCTATGTATAGGAAAGGATTTCACATACGGAAAGGAAAGGAATACGAAAGGAATACGAAAGGAATTCACATTTCAGTTCTGTGTATCTTGGGGAACATCAGACAGTAATCTGCTAAACACTACTGCTCAAGTTAAGCTCATTTTCTTAACATCTTCAATGATACCTGCTAGCCTGCTGCTCTACTGAAATAAAACACTTCTCAAAAATCAGATGGAATATTAACAGCTTCATTCTCTCGGATGCATCTGGAGTGTTGGCAGTTAACACAGACAATATGCAAAATATTCCTCCCCCCCAACTACAAAGCACCTTTAAGGGAAGGTAAGAAGGCTCAGCAGCAGGTAAACTGCTCTGCAAGATCAAGCCATTTCCATGAATGTTGGAACATTCTTGATATTATATAGAAAAGAAACTACAAGTGTTTGTAAGGTGCTTTGAGATCTTTTAACAGCAACTATAAAAACATATTGGCATATTAAATATTTTTCACCAACTTTAACAAGAACTTCTAATAGGATTATTGCTTTACAGGCAAAAAAACCCTGAAGTACAGATAGAATACTGGATTTGTTTCTGATTGCAACACATTAATGTCATACAAAGGTCAGAACTGAGTCCAGACTCCAACATCTGATGATAAAGTTTAGTGGGCACGGCAGTGTTCAGACAAAGGCTGGATCTTGGAGGTCTTTTCCAACCCTAATAATTGTCTAACCAGGAATCACTAGCAGGACTCTTCTCGTCCTAGATATTTATCATGTACAAAAATTCTGTAGCAGAAACACCATTTTACAAAGCAACATGACATGAAATGTGATTGATCAAGAGCAAAAGAATAAGTTTTCAAAATGTACAACAAGCAGTAAAGCCAGTAAGTGATCTCTTAGAAGAGCAACTGAGATTGAACATGATTTTTTGTCAGCTTCTGTAATCTAGAAAAATTTCATTTTACCTTTCATCACAGTCAATGAAACAAATATCTCAGAGGGTTTTTTTTTTTTTAATAGAGTACTGTCTCATTCACAAAGAATATCAACTGTGTTAATGAGAAAAAAAACCATTCTGCATGAGCTTTATCACAGGCCCAGAAATATTCTTGGCACTTGGTCAGTATCTCAGCACACCTAAATGAAACAAACCCTGTTAATAAATCAGAAGATGAAGGACTTCAACAACAGTAACTGTTTTTATATCCTCACCAGATGGTTGACTAGGCAAAAGCTGGCTGAGGAGTTGCAATAAGAGAATGACTTCAGACATAGTATGATAATGCATGATCTGATAAAGAACTTAAAGTGCAAAAAATGGCATCACGCACTCAGGTCACCCCACTCAGCTTCAAGAAAGTAATAGTGAATAAACCTCAAATATGGTGTGATTTTTGGAATGGTCCCTGTGCAGGGCCAGGAGTTGGACCAAATTATCTTCACATGGCCCTTGTAATATAGGATATTCTATGATTCTATGATAAATCTATTGCAAAAGAAGGAAATACAGAACATGAGCCCTTCGCTGTAATCCAAACCCAGTGCTGGTACAATGCTGATACAGTCTCCTCTCCACAGCTATTTGCTCTAAAATACTTTCATTAATTCTACTGAAGATAAAGAATCATCTACATCTTATAGGTTCAGCTACAGCTGGCAATTTCTCAATCACACCATTTAGTTAGGAAACATCTCTATGCCACCCCTTTATGTTTGCTTCACCCATTTTTATGAGCTGAGTGTTTCTGTCCCAGGTCTCCAAGTTCACTCGCTTACGCACTTGGGTATCTGTTGCAATATCTGTCTCTTGTACTGCCTGCCATCCTCTGTTCACCTCCCTTTTTTCCCTTCACAGGAAGCCTTATTCTGCTGGTCAATTCTTTCATGCCAAGAAAGGAACAGCCCCCTCACAGTGACCCTGCCGTGATGACTACAACCTAAGTGCTGGTGAGTGCTAACACCCCAAAAGAACTCTCTTACTAAGCTCAGGAGGCTGCACAGTATTAAGAAGCTGATCCTGGACAGTATTTGTATTTTAAGCTGGCCTTACCAAACTCTATCGTATAGTAACATAAATCAAAGGTGAAAAACAAAGTCCTCAAGTGCCCATAAAACACGCCAAATCCCTGGATCTAAATGGCTACAATCACCTTAGAGAACTATTCCCAAATCTAAACTGATGTCATACATGATGCTGGTAGACAAATAAAAATTTCCTTAATTAAATTCCACCTGAAACACCAGGGAAAAAAAGAAGGCAATACAACTTCCTCACAGATAAGTGACATTCTTTGAAAACAAGGGAACTACTCTGTAGCTCAGCAGAACGTAGAACGGCCTAAGGAGAATTTGATTTCCCCCTCTCAATTTGATAAAATATCTTGAAACATTTTGGAAGTCAACAAAAACAAAAGCAAACAAACAAAAAATTCCCAACCAAATTTAAAAAAATAACCAAACAAAACGAACACAAACAAAAACCCAAACAACAAAACAAAAACAACGAACACCCTAGGCAAACAATATACTGACTCCTTACCAGTGATAAAGTTACAGATCAACTTTATTCCGTTTCCCAAATGTTCTTTAAAATAATTCTGAAACTTTTTCAAGTTACTGAAAATTTCTTTTTAAAGTTCCAAAATATTTTCTTACAAAGCTGTTTTCTTCTTTTAGTAAATGGGACAATATCTACATCTCAAAACCTAACCTTCAGAAACTGACGTGTCAGTCAAAAAAACCTCCAACCCCCACCTGCCAAAATCTTAAGAAATGCATAACTCAGACCAATTTTCTCTATCATAAAGAAAAAAAAATGCTAGCAATATAAAATATCATTAGAAAAGATCAAGCAGATCTTATACTTAAAAGACTTCTCCCAACAGGCACACAGGAGAAATCCGTGGCTGAACTAGAGTTTCCATTCCTTAAGAAACTTGTATCTTTTAAAATTTTTTATATACCAAACCAGGTAGAAGTGTTGAAGTGTCAACATGCTTAGCTATATAAAACATTTCCAAAACACTCAATTCATAAATATACAAATATTTTGTTTACACACACCATATTTTTAAACAGAACACTGTGTTATTCCAGAATGAAAGCCTTTAAATTGATTTGACATTTAACTACATCTGCTCTATGAGCTATAGGAAGCTATAGGAGAGCAATCCTTCACTATGAGCTGTCCCCTGTAACTGTAACAAACATCTCCTAAAAGAACTTGGCACTACAGATCACATAGATTGATCAGAACAGAAATATTGTGTCCAGAGAAAATATTCATAGAGAAACACAATTCATAGGAGCTCTGGATTAGAAGGCTCATAACCTGTGGGACACAGGCATGTTTGTTGAACCAGCTGGAAATCACATTTCTGATTTCTCACTACAAAACCACAAGAGAATCCCAACAGAGAAAGCATGATGGAAGACTCCCTGGCACTCCTAGTGACACCAAGAAACCCCTACTATGCTCTAGGAGAAGAGCAACAGACCACCACCAAGTCCTTTCTATCAAAGCACTGATAAAATGGCAATCTGAAACTCACAAAAGAAACAGAAAAATCTTATTCAGTTTTCCAGACTGAATGATACCCACAGGACTAACATACCCTATTCTAAAAAATAAGCCAACTAAAAAAAAAAAAAAAATTACAAGATTTATGTTTCTATACATTTCAGGGGGAAGAACTCAAAAGACTAATGATTGCGGGGGCTGATATCATGATCATTAAAAGCCCACAAATAACTATATAGTGTACCCAACTATATAAGAAAAACATTAAATCATTTTCTTAGTACATAAGCAAGATGTATTGTCTCCCTATAAAAAACAAGCTAGTATTTCATACTATGTACTCATATCACCCCCACTTCTCTAAGACCAATAAAAGAATAAAACAAAAGCCAAAGGTTGGCTGTTTCTCTTCACTAACCATACCTGGATGAGCAAAATTACCGGAGCTGGACATTAAACAAATAGCAGGGTATTTTTAAAGCACCTAATTACACCATCATATATCTGCATTTAAAAGTTGTGGCATTATCTAATGTCTTTCAAGAGATTCATCCCTATAAATCAGAGATTTATAATCCCTCCATAACTTATTCACAGATTAATTTTGAAAACTCAAGCATCATATATAACCAAAATGGCATTTAATAGCATATGGCAAGAAATTTATGGGATGTTGATGTACTTCATATTTCAGTCATTTACAAATATGACTGGAGTATTTTGCAAATTACTGTTTTCATCTTAGATTTTTAGGTTCTGAATTATATTTTCAGAATTGTATTTTTTCTCTCCAGAATTATATTTTTCATCAAAAAGTTATGGAACAATATGATATTTCACATGCATACCAAATGGCAGATACCAAAAAAAGTTAGGTTCGTGTTGAAAAATGGGGCTTTTTTCACCTATTATCACTTGTTGTTTTTCTGAAAAAAAGTGGGGAAAAAAAAGAGAAAAAAAAAAAAAGAAAAAAATCCAACCCCCTATTTTTACTATCTAGATTTAGCATAAATGTATATAACAGCTCTTTTACAATCTCCAGTGATTTTTCAGTCCCCAGTAATACACTTCATTCTTTACATTAAGCAATACGTTTATGTCTAACTCAAAAAAGTCACATCAAATAATCAAAAGTGGTCTTAAGCTTAAATTGACTTACAACCAAGAATTACTTTTGACATTAAAAAAAAAGAAATTCAGCTGTATCTTCCAAATGAAAAGATACATTCTTTTTTATCTTCCAAATAAAAGATACATTCTTTTTTTTTTTCAGATGAACAGTCTCAATCACATGGATACATCCTAATTTAATTCCCAGAAGCAACTGATAGGAGCAGGAGAGTATCAGATAATACTAAGCAACTAACTGGGTATTAATAAATGCCTAACATAAATATATATTTCACATGCAAAAAAACCCACACAATTTTAAGCAGTTGCAGAAATTGAGCAGGCTGTGTTAGTAAGAAAAAATGCCCTATACCATCTACTTACTAGCATGCTTATCTGCAAGCATTATAAGGCTGTTAGAAATATCTCTACGCCTGTAAAAACACACCACTTTTGCTTCCACGTTCCCATTGGCAGTCTACAAAAGAAAGAGAAAATCAAGTCAGAATGTATCCTTCCTAGCTGAGTAATACAAATTAAACACTCTCTGCTTGGAGTGTTCCCTCCTATCAGTAGCTCTCACGTGATCAGCCAAGCTGAAATCAACAGACTCACTCCAATAAATAAAATCTTCTTGAGAGAGGCCAGTGCCAATTTCAGACCAGACAAGAGCATTAACTACAATTATTGAGTCTTCAGAATTTATATTTTATTCAGAGGCACAATGCCCGTATCATGCTAACGTAAGAATCCTTGTGAATGTTTCTTCACAATCCAGCTTTAGACAGAAACGTGTATTTCAAAGTACTCTAGCATTTTTCAGAATCTCATTTAATATAACATTTATTGAAAAAGTCTTCTTGAAAGACTTTTGAATGGTTTATTTGAAAAAGTCACAACAGCTCTTAAAATAAAAGAGCTATTTAATTCAGTCTTGTTTTCATGATTCACTATAGGGACCATGATCATCTATAAAGAATTTACTAATATTTGAAGACTGTATCCTCCTCCTTGAAGGTACAAAAGTACTTCTTTACCTTGAGTTACTTATTTAATACTAAAAAGTATAATGTTTTGATTAAGTTTTTTACAAAAAAAAATATTGTCCCTGGTAGAACAATAATCAAAGCATTTCATTATATATTTACATTACACCTCCACATCTGCTTGATACCTGTAAGACATGAAATCAAACCATTCACATTTAAGATGTCTGGACTGCAACCTCCAACCTCTCTTTAAGGAAAAAAAAATCCATACACAACTCTGTTTTACCCTGCACAAGCAAGATTAAATTATGCAATGCAGTTTAAAGATAACAAACATTACATTCAATACATGATTGGAATCACGTCAATTACTGTGAACAAAAAAATTTCTTCTCCAATAAAAGTCAAATATTATTTGCCATGCACAAGTTCAGTGGATGTTGTGTTGGACAGCACTAACAGTTAATGTGATTGATGTCTGCTATGGCATAGTGTTATGTTTCATTAATAAGAAGAAAACTACTTGCAAGTCACCAATTTTTTAATTTACTTTCTAACCATTGGGAAAAAAAATCTTAATCATTACTTACATCATGATGGGCATTTTGACAATTAACTTTTGATGTAGCACATCAGTAAGTTTTAATACTGCTTGAGGGAAAAGTAAAAAAAAAACCCAATACATATAGAAACTCCACACTATCCTTAGTAGTGTAAGACTAAACAAAAATAATCATGCTTTCCCCTAAATGACAGCCAACAGAGCCTCCATTTTTCAGGAAAATACACTCAGGATAAAGACAGAAAACACAGTCTGTACTTTATTCAAAAGCCCATTCTTCATTCACAGCTGCCAATAGGCAGAGCAATAAACAGCCACAGAAGTCACATTCACATTTTCTGTTATTTGATCACTGCAAAGTCTCGCTGGTACCTTCCAGCTCTTTAGACGCCTATCTAAAAGCAGACACATTATATGATGGCTGTCATTCCAGATGGATTCACAGTGTCATCGTCAGCCAGAGAATTTAATTCATTCATTTCTCCAAGAATTCATAGAAATCGTTAGAACATTTTTGCAACAGAGTAATCCTGTTCACCAGGAAGGAGCAACTGGGTGTTTCCTTAGGTAACAGGACAGAATTACAGGATATCACACAGCAAGTATTCAGTAACCACCAGAAAACGCTACCACAGCAGAAATCTTAAGGGTTGCAAATAATTCTAAGATTTTAACAAGCACACTGACTGTTGCCAATAGTTAAGAAAGAATCTTAGATATTTGTACCTTGTTAAGCTCTTCAATTCTCCTAATGAGATATGGATTGCTGGAAGAATTTTCAAAATAAACATAATCTGCAAGGAAAAAAGGGAAAGTCACTGAAATACCAAAGATTATGTAAAGATATATCATTAGTGCAAAAATTTTCTTCTAAAACTTGAGATTTTCAAAGGGCTGAGATTTCTTCATAAATGTTGGGACAGCAATGTATTCCTATGCTGAGATTTAATATAATTTGTTCCTAAATTCCAATTATAACTGCACTACACCTGCTTAAACAACCATGCTGGAAAAAAGTTAAATGCTTTGTGTTGATTACACTATAATCCAGTAATCCATGCGCTTCATAAATCTTGATAGAGAAGGAGCAACTTCTGACAATCGATTAGGGAAGATTTAAGAACTGAGCACTTTAGTGAGTTTCTATACTATGGAGATTAACATTTCTGTTAAGAGATGACACCTCATATTTATTATCAGGTGCTGTGGCAGTACAGTTGTCCCAATGAGTAATGTATGTTTTATGATACTTGCTCCTGTTGTTAGCTCTGTCCACTAAGATGTAAACTATATTAAGCAGGAATTGTCATGAGATTAGCAAGGATCTTGCAGGACAAAGTCTCTTCCAGCATCATTAATATATAAAAATAGTTTTATAGAGTGTATGGAAGTTTACTCATATCCTGAAAGCTGCTCCCATGTAACATACAAAGAATTGACATGCAGCGCATTTCCTTCAATAGTTATCTGAAAACTTGTTTTTCAACGAAAAAGTACCCATCAAATGCCAACCACACTTTAAATTTGATATTGGACTTCTGCACCACGCACCTTGCAAACTTTATTTTCAAAAATCCAACAAGAAACTGTAACAATGTATAACAGTCTTCTGCAACACTTTGACACTACAATACAATGAAAAGGAACTTCAGGTAGTTCTAATGAAAGAATATGATCTCTGGATAGTGTTTACGATTGCTTACTAAGATGACGACGAAAAAAAAGAGAATTGGTGACCTAAGAGGTAAACCCCACCCACTACCTGCACAGAGAAGGATGACTTTCATGAGTAAAAGCTGACGGGACTACAATCTAAATGCCCTAATGAGGGAGTATGCAGATGGAAGATTTGCGGCTCTATCAGCATATCTCAAAACATTACCAGAAAGGGATTCAAACTATTATCACCCCTCATTTCCACGCATCTTCCCTCTCAGCTCTGCCTGTTGAGAGAGCAAGAGGATAGAGCGATTTTTGAGCACCCAGTACTGCACGCCTAACTTGAGCGGTGCACCTGAGCCACAGCACTGGGCACACTGCCACGTTCGTTCTCTCCGTGAGGGAGCGAAAGTTATTCGTGTCATTTTCGACAGGCTGGGAATGGGAAGACAAACGTTTGCCGTGTTTTTCACCGCCTAAATGCCCTCTCCCCCCCCCGCCCCTCGCCAAGCAGTCACGTATCAGGGCGCTCCTCAGGGGTCACGGCGGTAAGCAAGGGAAGCTGACAGAAATCCCCCGGTTACCCAGCCGGATTAATTATTTATCCCCGGCGGACCAAGGAGGGCGCGGAAAAACTCCGCCGTAAGAGCGAGGGAGGGCACGGGGGCAGGGGAGCGGCACGGAGGGCAGCGGCCCCGGGGTGGGCTCGGGCCGCCCGTGCGCCCCGCACCGCTCCGCGCCGGCAGGGCCCGCCAGGCCGCGGCGGGGCCGGCCCGGCCCGGGGGCGCACGGGGGGGCGGGCGCCGCCCCGCTCGCCCCGCTCGGCCCCGCGGGCGGCCCCTCTGTCGCCCTCCGGGGAAGGAGGCGAGGCGCGAAGGGCGGCCGTGCCCGGCCCGTGGTGCGGGGGCTGAGCCGGCGGCGCCGCTCCCCCCTTCTCCGCGGAGGGCGGCGCTGCCCTTCTCCTGCTCGGCGGCGGGGCTGGCGGGGGAGGAACCTGCGTCCTCCCCCTCCGCCCTGCGGAGGGCCCGGCGACCCTTTGCCGGACCGGCTGCCGCCTCCCGCCGCCCGCCCGGGCCCGGCCGCCCCGCTCGGGACCGCGCCGGCCCGAGGGGCCGTGGCGCCGCTCTCGGCCCCGGCGCGGCGCGCTCGGCCCGCGGCCCGGCGGGGCCCTCCGGCCGTGCGCGGGGGGCTCCGTGCGGGCGCCGCCGCGTCCCCACATACCTCCCACTCGGTACATGTTGGCCGCCATGTCTGCGCTCTGCGCCGCCCTCCTCCTCCTCCTCCTCCTGCCGCCTCTGCCGGGCCGGGCTGGGCAAGGAGGGAGCGGCTCCCGCCGCCGCCCCCCCGCGCCGCGCTCGCCCCCACCCCGCGCCGCCACCCCTCCCCGCCCGGGCGCAGGACACAGCGCCCCACGGGGCCGCCGCCGCCGCTTCCGGAGCCGCCGGCGGGGAAGGGGTTAAACGGGCGCCCCCGCCGCTCCCCCCGCGCACCGGCCCCGGGGCGGGTCGCGGGCAGGGCCCGGCCGCAGGTGGGGTGGGGCGGCCCGGGCCGGGCGGTGCCGGGGGAGGTGCGGGTGCGGGGCCGCGCTCCCCGCCGTGCCCGAAGCACGCCACGTTTTGCGGGCTCCCGCCGCTTTGTCCCTCTCCTCCTCTCCGGCCTTCTCCGGACTTGCGGTGTTTGAGTCTTCCCCGGAGCGGCCCGGGGATCTCTCCCCTTTGGCAACTCGCAGTAGTATCCCAGGAAAAGTTTGTTTCTTGCGCAGCACCTGTTGGTGATGGGTTCGGCAGCCCCTTTGTTCGCCTCCGGAGCGCGGTCCCGCGGGCGGCTCAGGTGCCCCCAGCCCGCCCCGGGCACGGTGCCTCTCGGAGCTCTCCGCCTTGCGCAGGAGGCGGCTTGCTCGCAACAGGCAGCAGAAAACATCTACGGCAGAATAAAGACAAATCTAGCAGCTTGTATCGGAGGCAGGAAGCGTCGAAAGAGATGCTTTCAAATCATCCGATGAGAGAGATGCTCAAAAACATCAATACTGGTGTAACATGAAGCCATTTCCCCCTCTTTATACAAAGTTCACACCGTAAGAACCAATCCATACACTTTACAAACAATTTGATCCTGCTGTGGCATGCTTCCTAGGAAAAGAAATGCTTGTTATCTTCCTGCGATGAAGGGGATGATTTATTACTTGTTTTATGTCCTGGATATTTACGTGTGCAGCTTGAGTGTTACCAAGCTAAAATTTCACTTCATCCCGAGCTGCAGGAAAATGTGTTGATTAGGAAGATGATCTTCTCTGATGTTTCAAACGATTACATCCTGTCTTTCCTTCCCTCTCTAGGCAAATCTGGGACTATTAAATTAAGTTTTTGGCTACTTCTAGGACACTTTTAATTTCTCAAATGACTACAACTTTGTGTCAAAACGGCAACTGAGAAGCAATTTTCTGAAACACATGTAACAGGAATATGATACAGTGAATTATTCTTCTTTTAAAAACAGCAGCACATTCAAGCATTGAAAGGAAAAGAAAAGGGCGGGGGGGGGGGGGGATTTTCCTCTCTTGAACATCTGTGGGAGCTGTGGGAGCAGAAACTCCTTGGGAAGTGCCAACTCTGTCCAGCTGGGTATTTCCAGAGGTACAATAACATGGCCTTAGCAGAGACCTGAGGTGTTACTTTTACTCTCCTGGTGTACTGCTTGGGTAAACGAAACAGGTTAAACTTTCGAGGCAAGAGAACAGTTAATTCAAATAGCTGGTTTGTCATAGCCATTACCAATTAAACAAAATGCCTCCAAGCTCTTTTCCTCATTATAAGTCTGCACTTGGACATTAGGGGGATTCCGCACACTAGGAAGTTTACAATGTCCCCTCAGCCAGCAAGGAGTGGACTTGGACAGAAACAGACCATTGCTTCCATCAGCTGAAGGCACGCCTGTGGAAGAGGGAGGCGGCTCCTGAAGATACAGGTGAGAAGTGAGCCCAGGGAAGCCCATGGTCGCAGCCTGTCCTATCAGGTGGACAGCCTGAAAATAGTAAGAAAACCACCCTTGCTGACAGCTGCCAGACTGAGGCTGCATCACAGACCAGACAGATAGAGAAAGAATGACGTTTATAAACCTTAGTATTGAATCACTGGGCCTTATTGTTCATGGTAACAGGGCTCACACAGTCTGCACCAGCACAGCCTGAGGTGTACAGCGTGTCCGTGCTTCGGGAGCGGTCACAGCCAGCTAGTGGATACAGCGTTGCAGCACTGGCAGCAAATTTTACTTTGCTGTAACATATACAAAAGCCTGGATACAGTTTATTTTCAGTGATCGCTCAGTGTACAGAATGGGAAAAATAAAAGTTATGTAAACATCTTTATTTTTCTAGATTAAGTAGAATGGAAAACTCTCATTTCAACTACAAGACTGTTAGGAAAAAACAAAAAAAAACCAAACCAAAACAAAAAAACAAAAACAAAACAAAACAAAAAAAAACACAAAAAAACCACCCAAAAAACAACAACAACAACAACAAACCCAAAACCAAAAAAACACAACAATTTCATTTAAAAGTATAGATTAGTTCCATGGTCCAGGCTGGCCAACTGCCCCCATGATGAGCTAAATCAGCAGTCCTGAAAGAGATGGACATCAGGCACTGAGGAGCTTTCACAGTATTCTCAACACAGTACCTCTAAGGTTGACTGAAGCTATAGAATTTTCTTAATGTATTTAAAAGAACACTATTATGATTTTTTTCTTCCATTAGAGATAGCACCAAAAACCTCACCTTTTCTTCACAGGCATTTTAAGGCTTCTTTCTTACATGTGGAATTACAAAGGTGGACAAAGGTAATGGAAATCTGCTATCAGAGAATTTTATTCCTGAATTTTCATTTTTGAAATTGAATTTTCTCATTTTCCACTATTGCAGAGCCAAGATAAAAGTTTTAAAAGTTTTGACAATTTTATCATTCCATGAAGTCATAGAGTAAGAGAACTTCCATTGCAGCTGTCATATAGCATCTTGTTTTGTGTCCAGAGAATTTCATTTCAAAGTTTTCCAATTTCAAAAGTTCCTTAATTACAAAAAGTCTGAATATTAACAACACCAACCTCATCATCAAAACATGTCCAACGTATAAGCTTCCTCACAAAAGATACCAGAACTGAAATCTTCTTAAATTACTTGAGTATTAATGATTATAGTGACAGTCAAGAGGACTAAAGTAAAATATATTGATAAAGGTGTGTATTTCAGATTGAAATACTTCAGGATCTTACAGGTTACATCTTAGAGAAATCGACAAAAAACATTGAAGAAGGAGTTTTTTGAACCTTCCTACAAAATATGTTCATCTTTCTGTAGAGCTTTCACAGAGATTCACCCTTGTGCTCATGCAATAGAAAGGAAAAGGCCTTTCCCATCTTTGCCCCATACCTATGGGACCCTAGAGGGTTTGTTGGGGGGTTTTTTTCACAGGTAATTTTGAAGAACAGGAAACATTCAGCTGTTGAAGTTTATGAGTTCACACCAAGGAAACCCAGCTTCCTTGCTAGTAAAACTTTCCTACAACAAATTAACTGGCTGCATGCACATAATGCATGCAAAGAGTTAAACAAATTACAAGGGACTTCACAAAGTATCATTTCTTATCAGCTTAAACTGCTACACTGGGAGTAAATCACCACCATCGAGGACTTGGGTAGTTTATGGACTTGTCCTGTAACTCAAAAATAAAATGTAGTCTGTACAAAGTCACTTTGCTTTCGTGTGAACAAACATGCCAGCTAACACAGTGGCACATTGATCAGACTGACTTATAGGCAGCTAGAAGTACAGGCACCTTTTTTCTTTTACCAATGTAAATACACACCATAGCTTGCAAAACCTCATTCATGAATTTATAGCAGAGACAGAATTCATATTGGTGTTACTTAATTAGTCACAAAACAAAAATATTTTTCCACATCAATACTCATGATTATATTTATTAAAAAGCTTGTATAACTACTTTTTTGCAACAAACATTTTATAAAGGGGGGGGTTGTTTACAGAAATACCAAATTCAGTGTTTATTATTACAAGTAATAGAAACTTTTAGCTGCCTCTACAAAACAGAAACTAGGTGCAATCTGTAAGAGATGTTTTCACACCAACTTCTATATAAATCAGAAAACCTCCCAAACCTCTCACAAGAGAAAATCACCTGCTCTTTGCATCAGAAATAACGTTGGCTTTTTTATTGACTCTGAGTCAGATCTCTCAAGAGACTCTTACTTAAATTTGTCACTATTTTCATTAAATATGATTTAAGCAATAGCTTAAATCTAATTGCTGAATTACTAGTAGTCTACAGATTTAGATGTTGAAACCAAATCTTAAAGTTGTAAGAATTCCACTCAATAAATGTGCAGATAAAAAAGATGCTTATGGTTGGCAACAAGTTATTAATTGAGAGGGCAGTTAAAAACAGATCTCAGGTAATGGTTTTTCAATAAGTATCATAGTGTTATATAGACTGGTGCTATAGCCTACCAAATGGAACTTCTTTGACACCATACATAATTTCATTTCCTATAAATCATACAATTGAATCGAGGTATTCTCTTTTTTGGTGTTTTTGTTTGTTTTGTTTTTGGTTTGTGGTTTTTTTGTGCAAAATAATCAGATCTGGACCTATATGTACCTGTCTTCTTGTTATGACTGAATTTGCTTTAATGAAAACCAGTCTGCTGCAATGGAAAAATTACTTTAGGTTTGAGGGAAGAGTGGTAAAGTAGGATATATTATTAATCTTCTGCTAAAGGCTAGATGTATGTATTCCACTCCAGAGGCATAACTCTCAGTTTTTGATAATAATCTCAGTAACAGAGTAAATATCTTATATTTCTAATCAGATTAAAAAAGAAAAAATAAGATTTACCAATTTAAAGCTTTTGCTAGAGCTACCTATTTACTTTTCAGTCCACATCTTAATGGAAAAAAAGCCTGCCTGAAGCTCTAGGATTCAGTTTTGTATCCCATTCTGTTTGCCAGTTTTAGAGAACCCCTAGGTTTATGTCTAGTTTCTGTTCAAGTCCATGCAAATTTTCTGGTTGACTCCAGTGGAGCTAAAGCGATACCATTATATAGCTTTTTTATCTTTGACACAAGCAAGGTTGCAAATGAGAGCAGTTGGAAGCACACTGGAGCATTGCACACATCTGCAGCACTCTGAAATGAAGCCATTTTGGGCTTCAACACCATACTGGATAGATATTAAACACTCCACAGCAAATTTACTCTTTATCTCTCCCTTTCTTTCAACTGATCTATTTGTCGTGCTTAACACCTGCTAAAAAGCTGTGAAAGGTGCTTAATGACACCTATTTAAGTAGAGTACAGTACATTCATCTGAGCAGAATTAATTTAAGTCAAGGACTCAGCATCTGTTCAGTTCAGTTTTTCTGGAGCTTGAATGATCTCAGGCAAGCAACACCAAAGTGCGACTTACTGAAATGTACCCTCAGTGCCTTCCTGTGTCTCTAAAGACTGCCTGGTGTTTCCATTACAGATGCATTTGACCTGAAATTTTCAGGTACCAGTTCTACCTCTAGTTTTGAAAATCAGAACAATTTCCTTATGCAGGTAGCAGGTCTCCAGCTCAGTGTGGTGAGAAGAAAATCACCCACCCAATCTTGTGTTGGTAGGAGGAACTTGCCTTCTGAATTCAGGCTGGATGACTCTCTGGGACATATTTATCACTGCTGTAATGTGTAACACACCCTCTTAAATCAAGGGCATCATGCCTGCTCACAGAGTGATTTTAACTTTGTGTTCAAGTGACCCTTATTTCTAACAACAGGTGGTACGACAGAGGAGGTCAGCTTGCCTGCATGATGAACAGGTGTCTGACTAGATGACTTACTTCCAAAATCCACTCTGGGGAATGGTGACAAAGAGCAGCAGCACTCAGCACAATGGCAGTACCACTGGTATTACAAAATATATTGGTGTTGCATTGAAGTCTTTTACCTGGAGACAAACCTGTCCCAAGCCAGTGAAGTTCACAAAGTATTTTCTCAGGATAAGTGGAAAGAACAAGGAACGTGCCTCTAGATGAGTAGACTATTGCAGGTAGAGTTAGTACACCAGGCAATAGGTGGTAACACAAGAAATACTGCAAGAACTAGAGGATCCCTAGTTGCAAAGCTGGCATGGGTTTTATTGTTGTTTAGAATTATTTTGTTTGTTTTAAATCAGCTATGTTTTGCTTGGCAAGAAGAAACAAACAGCTTGAAAGCCCCCTTCCCCACAGTACAAAATGGGCTGATGGAGAACAATTGTGCATTCAGAACACTCTGAGCATTCCCCCAATACAGCAGAGAACAGGAGACTTTACATACTTCCTATAGCAATGAGCCTAACTGATATGTTCTGCAAGTAAGTTCTTTAATAATGGCTGTTTGAGCATTTGTACCAAATAGACACAAACAAACAAACAAACAAAAAAACCCTGAACATGCTTCTGAAATATCCATATTCAGTAAAAATCCCCCCACTATTGCAACTGAGTCTCTTTTTTGTCAAAAAGGCAAGTGCCAACTCTACTATCTGAAGATCTGTCATTTCCATGCTCAATCTGACAAGTTTTACTTTCTCTCTGGCATACTGAAGATTTTTGACTCTACAGTCCTTACACCCATTTATCAGGTTAGTCTTTCACTATTTTTTAACCTCTGCAACTAAGCCCTTTTGCAGCTACAGCTAGGAATGAAAACCTGTAAAATCTGGATTAACCCAAGATTAAAAGCCTGAAAGTACCTGAGTTTTAATATTCTACAATGTTTTCTAGAATGCAAAAGAATATTTCCCTTGCAAGGAATTTGGCTTTATTATTCATATTTCAATATGAACAAAAACCAGAGTGCATCAGCTCTCTTCTCCTTATGAAGCTCCTTTGGGAGGCAAGGGTACAACACACAGCTCAGACTAACAAACAGAGAGAGCCAAAAGTTAATGTTTTCATTCCATTGCCTTCCTCAAAGCTATCCATGCAACCACTCTGATATAGGGAGTCAGTAATGGGGAGAATGGCTAGAGGAAAACACGAATTCCTGCTCTTCAAGATGAATATGACTAAAGAAGCATCTTTAGAACAGCATACTTGCTGTTTGAAAAAAATTAGATTCCTTCATCCAGTGGTTCTGCCATACAACTCTGAAAATATTTCAGGGTCCATCCTGCAAGTTCTGCTTTGGCACTAAACTCAAACATTCCTAAAAATTTTAGCTAGAAGGAAGAAATCATGGACTCCCATGCATACAGTATGCTTGGTTTCCTTTTCTTCTAAACAGAGGAATTATCTATACTGAAATAACCCCTTCTTATACTGTTACAGCTACTTCCCCTTTAGGTATCTGTAAAAGTTGTTAAACTAATAAATATGTGCAGCAATAACAAAACCAGCAGAACCCCTGAAAAACCAACCCATCCACCCCATCCAAAAAAAAAAAAGCACAACCAAAAAAACCCACCCCAAAATTAGTCAGCAAGATATCCAGGACTATTTTCACTGAAGCCAGTTCCTGAATTTCACCAGAATAACCCTCAGCAACCAAATCAAAGTAAAAACATATGGGTATGTGAAATCCCAGAAGACATCACAGAGAAAATAAACAGAGCTTATACTGCTAAATCACAAATACACTGGGACAGAAGCAGCCTGATCACATGTGTTTCTCAGATCTGCTTTCAGAAGTTCTGGATTTCTTTCCAAATGGATACTCCTATCCCTTTGTGGCCGGGCTAGGTCCATAAATAAGCCGTGGTCAACACCCAAGCCCATGACTGGAGAGCGTAGTTCTAACAGATGCTAAATGCCATCTGCTTTCATGGACATCAACCAGATGATACAGAACACACAATACAGGTAGAAGGCCCTCCAACTTTTCCATGCTGGACAGTACTCACACAGGAAGTACTCACACTGTATAAGCTCTCCTAATAATTATTCACAACATCAGTTCCATAGGGACTGCTCCGTTAAACCAGTTGAAAATAGTACACCATGACAGGGAGGGGAAAGTTGCAATAAAAATATCTCTGTCATAGTGACTGTTAAGCTTTTCAGGATATAACATTTTTAATGAATATTTTAAGAAGATTTCGTGCTGTGATTGGAGTCCTCTTCAGCAGCTGGCCAACATTTTGGGATGAGAAAAGTTATTTATGATTGTTTGAGGAATATCTTCCTCTGAACATGAGTCACTGGGTGTTTTGCTGTGATCACTTTCTGTTTAGGAAAGAAAATCTTGACTGAATAGAGCATAATAATCTGTCATGGTGGGGGAAGCAGGAGGAGAAGATGTCTGGCAGGGGCACAGTGTTGCCTTGTGTAGGATGGAATCCATGGACTTAGACTGCTTAATCTGATGTTTTACCTGAGCTCTTACCTTGCTCTTTAGCAAGCCTGATGTAATCTATACAGCATTGAGTATGTTAACATTGTTACTTCTATCTTTAAAATTTGAAGAGGCACACCACTTAATAGTAATCATGACTTAAAAGGGACCAGTCTTTTTGAAAGGCCTTTTATACCTTTCCTCATACATCAAAATGTAAAAATGAAAGTATCAACTTGTAGTTTAAGTCCCTCTTTTTCTTTATAGGACAAACTCTGCCGCTGAGTATCATTCTTATCCACCTACAGATTTCTCTGATGAAAGCATCACAAGGACTGAAAGCAATATTTGCTGCTGTATTCATCCTTAACAAATTCAAAAACTTTTCTGAATGGAATGCACAGCTCAAGAACTTTGCTGTTCAGGGATGAGCTATTCTCTACAAACATTTGGAAACACTGTTACTCTTGCAGCAAAATTATTTCCCCACCAAAGAGGACAAAAGTAACTGTAGTCCTTCATTATATTTCTGGAATTGTGTATTCACTTTCTGTTGGAGTCTGCTGTTCTAAATAGCAAAAGGCAATGCTGCTTTTTCAGACACACCAATCTTGCAATCCCCCACAAGTGCAAAATTTCAAGGCACAGAGAATCCATCATATCACCATTCACAACTCCAAAATTTTCTCCATTGCTATTTCCATTACCAGCCCCTGTTCCAAGGTCTACAATTCAGCAGTAAAAGTTCATGTTAGGCTGAAATTCATCCTGTGAGGTTTAAGGAACCCAAGAGTTATTTTCCTTTTTACTACAGAATCACTTCCCTTTTGTAGAAGACAGAGAGGACTGCTTTTACATCAGCAAAATAATCGAAGAATCTAATGCCCGCACTTGTATCAAGCGATTTGTCTATGAGAAATAATTATTCTGTTACTCACAATATCTGTCTCTTGAGTCAGTTGACCTAAATGGTCACAATTTCTGCAACACAGATTCCTTTCAATGGAATTTATCTTCTAAATTCATTAAATACACCAAATACTGGCATACTAGACAGGCCATCATTATTAGCAATGCAACTGTATTACTTTATTTGCCTACAGAGACTCAGAAATACTGATCCTCTGTAATACTTCTGTAAATTCAGAATAACTCTGTTGGTATGGTTGAGTTCATCCACTGGAATCACACTCTTGGGGAAGGCAAAAGAACTTGGTTACATAATTACAAAATTCAGCAATAGGTTGAATCCTTTAAGACCCAACCCCATGAAAGGAAGACTGTGTATCTCTGTTCTGCCCTAGTATGGGATAGGAGACATTAAGCTTCAGATTGGTACCTGGTCTGCCAGGCCTCCCTGGCACACTGGGAGGAGGAATACGGGGATACTTCAACATGCTCACTCCCACAAAGCCACCGAGAAGTGCAGGGTTAAAAATCACAGCTCCACAGGCTTGTCTTCCTCTCAGCTTTCAAGGATTGCTCGTCAGGAAATAACAGAAGTGTAAGAGACAGTAAAAATCAGCTGTGTGAGCAGACAATTCAACTTCACATTTGGCTGAGTATTTTTCATGTTCTATGAAGCCACTGAAATGCCGAATTTGAGAGATGAGGAGGTTGTAAGGAATATTTTCCAAATAATCTCTGCAAACAATGAGAGCATCAGGGTCTTGCACATCCTTACTTTCTGCTGGGACCCAGGCCATGGCAACTGCACACATCTTAGAATGGGTGACCATAGCCCATGCTGAGTAGGGAACTCCTCACCATCCCCTTTTTAGAAAAAGATGCTTGGTGCTAAGAAGAGAGAAGGAGAGAAAATGAATGTATGACTTAATGAGAAGCACACTCACAAATAGTTCCTAGTACAGCTCCTGAAAGACAGAAGCATAGGATTTCAATCCAATGTTTTTATCAGTGTTTGGGGGTTTTAATTGATTCTTTTTTTTTTTTTTTTTCACTTTTAGTTTTATTTTATTTTTTTGGGTTTTTTTAAAACTTATTTTCCCTATTCTTCTCTTTTGAAGAAAAAGTAGTTTTTAATATATGAATTACAAAAAGAGTTAGGAAAACACAGAAAAATCAGTGGTATAAATTGGTGAACTAAAGACAGCTATCAAACAAACTGCAGTGCAAACATGAGATGTCGGTTCCCAGTTTGAAGTCTGTTTTGCAGCACAAATGTTTAAAGAGATGAAATTTCTAAAAAAGAGAGAAGAGTCGAATTTAGATGTGCTGAGGGAAAAATGTGTTAATGATTTGATAACAATACTCTTGAGAAAAAAAGAAAATAACATGATCCTAAGGCCATATTTTGAAGTATTCAGCATAAGACCACAATACAAAACAAACAAACAAATAAAAATGAGAAATCCAAACCTCCAAACAGAAAAGTTCCAACAGCTGAATGCTGCAGTCTAAGGGCAGAGACTTGCTGCTAAGGGGCTGAAGTCTTCTGAAAATGAGCTTCTGTGCTATTTAGTATAATTACCCACTTTGGAGAGTCAGGCCAATATCACATTCATTGAAGTACAACACAAAGCACTACATCTCATTAAATCATGCTAAGCTTTTCTAAAGAGACAACTACAAATTTTTCCTCGCTGTGATTATAAGATTACTGATGTCTCCTGCCTTGTTTGTGCAACAGTTAAATAAAAAACAAAATAAGAAGAAACACAAAACAAACTCGCATTGATCAAAGGAAACCACAATTTAGAATTTGAAATAAGAAATCTATTTTATTCTAGCTCCTGCAAGGGCACATCTATAAACCTGCTGGGCAGCTTACCATGCAAAAACCCTAATTTACCAAAAATCTTTATCAGAATAAGTTTGCATGGCTCTGCAGACAATATTACCATTTTTTTCCTAGCCATCATTTCCAGAAAATATGTTTTGTCATCACTGTTGTGGCACTTAGATTTTTCCCCTCTCTCAAGGCTAGAATGAGCCCTAACTAGATGGCAAAGATGTGCCAAAGCCACTCCAACCTCAGCAGCACAGTTTCACAGTTTATCACCATGGGAAGCAGGGAAATTAGGAGCTGACTAAATTGCTAATGCCGGTTGATTATCTTTACATCCTGCAGGTACATCAGCAGCTGAGTCAGAGGTAGTGGCCATTACAACAATGCAGGTGGCCCACTTGCCGTTCGGTTTCAGCCTGTCACCACTGGTTTTGAGCACTGCAGAGTCCACCAGCAACACTTCCCAACACACCATGTGATGGTTCTTTTTCACCTGGAATTTCGTTATAAATTTGACACATATTATAGAGGGATACCACAGGCAAACTGCTCCTTCTCCAAATCCCATTCCTCTCTCCCCAAAGAGAGGGTGAGAAATTTACCTTTCCCTCCTGTAATTAGCAGGAAAAGAACAATTAGTCAACATATTGCAGCTTTCCACAAAACGACTCAGAATCTTTAACTTTAGTGACACTTGACTTAAAATGTGGGGGCAAGTCTACACGTAGGTAGGATCTGCAGTTGCCAGCAGAGAAACAAGTGTGTTGAAATAGGCAAAAATACATGTTAAAAAAAAAAACAAACCATGAAAGCAGTACTTGCACAAAATGAAGCTGCAGTAACTTATATCAGAGAACAATACATCATAAAAACTGTACACAAATATTTTCACAGTGTGAAATAAATCAAAATACGTCCTCATGCAGTTGTTTTAATCTTGAGAGCCAGATTCTCAGATATTTCAGTATCTCTTCTGTCTAAACAGTGCTCAATCTACCAGATCATTCTGGTGGATTTTGTTGCAAGGATTTGTACCTGATCCAGACCATCAGTGGTTATATCTTGAAGTCATAATTGAAAAATACCCTAATGAGGGACATTCTTCCTTCATAAAATGAAGGCAGAGAAAGATAGACTCATTCTGGCTAGGAGACATTTCTAGCTGTGTACCAGAGATAACGGTGTGCTCACTTTAACTTCCAACTCCAGGACATAATCCAGTCTCTTGCATCATTTCAGAAAGAGTCACTTGATGCAAATGGTGAGAGTTACTGCCCCTGAAAGCAGATACTAACTTGCACCAGTGAACTTGGGGAGCATCTGTGTCACTTGTTCAGATGTTGATGGTGATTATGTCAGCACCTGGGGAGACTTGTCTACAATTGCCTACCTGCAACCCAGTTTTGTAACTTATTTGCTGGAAGCCAGACTCCTCTCCAATATTTTGCAGATAAGTTACAGAAAGTAGTGATCTTTAGCTTATTTCTGCCCAGCCGTGAGGAGCAAGCTGCCATGTAATGTCCTGTACTGCAAGCTCAGGACAGAGGGGTTTTATTGGCTCTCCTGGACTGTAATCGAGCCATGCTCCACTTGTTCCCAAAGCTCTGATAACAGGAAGGTTTTAACACCTCGTTGCACTGCAGAGCCAGCTCTGCCTGTGCCCTGAAAAAGGGTAACAGCTCCCTGCACTCTGTCTAATGCTCCAAGAGGCTCAGGAAAAAAAAAAAAAAAAAAAAAAAAAAAAAAAAAAAAAAAAAAAAAAAAAAAAAAAAAGTATTTTGTAAAGACATCTGATCTCATTTTTGCTAAGAATCAAAGAATTTACACTAAGAGTTTATTAATTTTAAGTGGATGAGTATTTTACTGCAGATTTAGTATTTTAAGAACCTGAGCATCCTCTTTGAGCTCTAAATAGTCATCTAAATATTTATCTAAGTTAGCAACCTTGATCATTTTCATAAACGAGTATAGTCAACAGGAAGAAGTCAACAGTATAGTCTGGGACTTCTGAAAGAACATGTATGATCAAAAGCTGAATAATTCTTTTTAGAAATAAATGTCTTCATGTAGGGTTAAATCTTTGCTAAATAATGCAAGAGACTGGATTATGTCCCAGAGTTGGAAGTTAAAGTGATCACACCATTATCTCCATTACATAGCTAGAAATATTGAATCTTGTATGCCTGAGTGTTAGATAAGACCTAATTCTGCATCACTTATTGTAGTTTGGTACAATGAAGTGGACAGTAGTTAACAATACAGCATTTGTGAAGAGCAGAAGAAAGAAACATTTCCCCTATTCATAATGAAAAAAAAGAAACTGTTTTCAAAATGCTTTATTTAACTTCATTTCCTCTGAAGTGTGAAGTTTAGAGCAGCATAATAGCAAGACAAGTTTCTAACTCTCCTCTCCTTCCCCTAAAACTTTAGATACCTAAAATGAAGAGTATAGCATTTATCAGAAAGGAATAAAAGAAATTAACCAGCATTTCCAGAAACTTCACTTTAGAATATTTTTTCCACAGATTCAGTAAAACCCTACTTGTGAGACACTAACTCACTGTGATTACATCTCACCTAATTAGACCTCCAGGCTTATCACCTCCTTTAAGTAAGCAGTCAGAGCAATGTGTGCTGTTTTCAATGGCTCTGCAGAAGTGTCCAGCAATGGGATTTTGGTGTCCCAGCTGCCTGAATTCCCTTTCCAAAGGCCATGAGTGACTCACCAGGGCACCTGACCTGAGACCCAACCAACACAACTTCCAAGCTTCTGATCCTGTGCTTCAGAGGCCTAACAGATGCTGAGGGCTCCGTTCAAGTTACCTAACTGTGGCATGAAGTGTCCCCAGTAGGGCATGCTGGACATCCACGGGGGCTGCCAGACACAACAAAAAAGGCTCATGCACTACTGGAGCAGCAGGTGGAGAATTCGGTAAATCACAGAATCATGGAATCACTTTGGTTTAAAAAGACCTCTTCGGGGATTAAGCACAACCATTACCCCAGCACTGCTAAGATCATCACTAAACCATGTCCTTACATGCCACATCTTTACCTCTTTTCAACACCTCCATGGATGGTGATTCAACCACTTCCCTGGGCAGTCTTTCCAGTACTTAGCATCCATTCTGGTGAATAAATATATTCTAATATCCAACCAAAACCTTCCCTGGTTTTAGGGGGCAATGCTGGCGACATTTTCTCTTGCCCTATAGCTAGTTACTAGGGAGAAAATGGAGGGCACCTCAAGTGGCATTAACTCCTGTAAGTTTAGGTAAGTGAACTGAACTCATGGCCTTTGTTGAGGATGCAAGTGGGAAAAACATCCCAAACCACAAAAACAAAACAAAAAATACGTACGACAGTAGCTCTTGATGTTAGTTAGTGCAAAAAAAAAGGGGTAAGATTCTGACAAAATAATGCTTATATATATTTAGCTGGACCTATTCTTCCTATTCTAAGAGCACACTTAGGATTCACCCACATACATGGCTTCTCCAAATCCTGTTATTTCTCTCCATCTTCTCTTAAGGCTGTTTCCCTTCTCCTTGGTAGGAATTTAGAAAAGAATCTCTCTGGTGTGAAAACACATTCCCATGTTGTACTCTCCTGTGAGGATATGTTCATGCCTTTGAATTATCCATTATCAAGTCTCCTTCTAATCACCTTCCTCAGGCGAGAAATGTCCTCTCTGGGCTTTGTATCTGTCTGCCTCGAGTTCAGATGTAACGAACTGGTTTATTCTCCCAGTTAGTAACCATCTCTGCCCAAAAGGGCTTCATTTGATTCAACGATCATAGCAAATGTAATAGTTTTCGTAATTAGCCCAGGATCAGGGACAAGAAGTTTTGCTGGGAGTTGCTCAATATGGAGGTGAAGGAAAACAGAGAAGGCAGTTGTCCTTCACATTAAAAAATCTCACAGTCTGACCCACAAATACATCAAGTCTCCAGAGTCAAATCTTAATTGTTTACAGCCAAATTTCCCAAACGTTATCACGTTTCATGAAGTTAGTTAGTCTCATTATAAATGTCAACTACAGATTGTATTCTGTGCACATGTATATATATGTGAATACCCAGTTCCCTACTAAATGTCATTCATCCATTTTTAGAAACACTTATATTCAAAATTATTCAGATTTTTATAAGTACCACAGTGACAAGGGAACTTGTACTCTTATGTCAGGTGCCACTGACAATCCTGCATCTGTCATTAGACTGTTTGTTTGGTAATTATATGTGGCAATAGGCTCATCTCCTGAAAGGTTTTCTACATAGCCCACAAACCAGACTGAAGTAGAGGGGCTTTGAGGTAGAGAAGTGAGCTTAAAAAAAAAAAGAAAAAAAAAAGAAAAAAAATCTATTTGAAACCATTTTTTCCCAAGCCCTAAATGAAAGATAAATGCAAACCATAGTCCATCTGTGCATGCAGAACCTTCTGAAGCATTTGTTCTGTTCGTTATATATTGCCTTTCCAAATAATTAAGAGAGAGATGGCTAAAAGTGGCAATATGTTTATTACCAAAAAGATTGGGGCTTTCCCCCCACAATTTTACATGTTATACACTATATACTCCCTAGCCAGGAGGATTTTTTTGTTCTGTGTTTACAAGTCTATCATCATGGCAACCTGCTCCACAACTAGAGTTCCTACATGTTGTAGTCATAAAAATAATCAAGATTCCTGACAAGGCAGCCCACTAAAAGCCAATTTTGCTTGCATCGAAGTCAACAGCATTCAGTAGCTACCTCAGTAGGGACAGAATCTCATCCCAAGTTATGAAAAATGCCTACCATCAAAATATACCACTTTTTTTCACATACAGAATGCAAGTAAAGACTCTCCTCTCTAAAAGCAAGCTTAGAGCTGCACTCAGAGCAATGGTCTCAGCATGAAGCCAGAAAGATTTAGAAGCAGTAGAAAATATTTCAAGTTCATTAAATACCCCTAGGATGCAATAGCACAGTGCAAGCCATGAAAATAAACGTTGACATAAAGAAAGCTAGTTTTACATAATTACTATTAATTGTGAAGTTCCTCCTGGGCAGCAAAGGATAACAACTATAACACCAGGAAAAACATAATTGCTTCGATTCAGCATCCCAGCAGTATATCCAGAACCTAAAAACTCAAACCAAACCAAGAACAAATCAACACTACAACCACCTGAGCACAACTATCATTAGCCTGCTAAATCCTTCTAAAGTTTGCCTTTATGCCCCATACTTTTTTAACATATAGGGTGAATACTCTTTACTAATTTCTATGCTGATCTCAATGAACTTATTTGGTCACCTGTTCTTTTTTTTCACTAGTTATGTACCATTTTTCAAATCAGGACAGATGGAACTTTCAAACACAGTTCTTTTGTTACAGAATTGCCTTTAAAAAGATCTTTCTCTTAAAATATTACTACATGTTTTGCTTATGGTCACACAAAGTCTTCAGTGCTTTGGTTTTCCATCCTATTTCTTCTAATTTCTTGAGGCATTCAGTCATAAAATTAAACACCACCACCACCAAAAAAAAAGATAGTTTACACTCAGTGAAGTCTCCTCAAAAATTAGGCAGCTCTAGTACAATCACAAGACTGCTATTTCACAACTCCAATGGGGTAACCAATCTCAAAAGTTGAGAAATGAGAACTCAATTTTTTTTTTTATTCAAAACCAGCAAATTCTGTCTAAAATCTGGGGATTTGTTCCTGGCAAATTGCTGTTCCTGCTCTGAGAAGATGTACTTTACAGTTGTGGACACCAGCTCACTAGGACAAATCTCCTCAACTGGAAGTCAGCAGTTATAACTAAAATAACTAGAGTTGAACATGTCAAACTACAGAGGAAAAGAAACCATCACTGTTTCCAGGTTAGCTTTGCTTATATTGAATATTCAACAGTGTAATTCTGAAGGAAGAAATAATTATATTCTATATTTAAAAGAAACTGAAAACCATAAATAGGAGTAGGCATTAATCAACTCACAATGCCTCATCAAGCAATGCACTTTAAAGATAAAGTCTTGTCAGGCCAGCACTTTACCTGCTCTGCCAGACAGCTTCTTAACACAGCAAACAAAGCTTTGTTCCTCTTGAAATAATTTCTAGAACATACACTCCAACCAATATTTCAATACAGTTAGTAAATGTGTGTCTTCAAGCTGTGTTATTTGTACTCTGCTCTCTTCCTCTGCAAGCTCCCTATGAGGGGTGGTTAGAACATATGGAGCAGGAAGCCTGACAAATTGCAATGTCAAAAGCACCTGGGTAACTCATTAGCACTGTCAGAGTTCTAGTCAGGTTTTGCTATTTAATTTTTTAACAAGATTTTCTAGTGATTGTTCCTGAGAGAATGAAATATAGAAAGTATACATCAAAGAAGGGAGAAGTTTAGTGTTTGCTGCTTATAAAATTAACAAATAGAAAAATACATTAACTGTACCAGGGAAGTGGTTGAGTCACCATCCCTGGAAGTATTTAAAATATGTGTAGATGTGGTGCTTAGGGAACACGGTTTACTGGTGGACTTGGCAGCACGGGGTTAATGGTTGGACTCGATGATCTTAAAGGTCTTTTCCAAGGGAAATGATTCGATGGTTCTATGAACACAGCTGCTGGAAGGAAAATCTTTCCAAGCTATATGGAAACAGACATCAGCATGACTAAGCAGACATCATAAACGGCCTTACTGTGCCACAACACGCTGGTGTGTGCACTTGACAGCATTTTGGAGCTTGGGTGGGTTTCTTGCGAAAAGCGGGAAACAAAGAGGGAACAATGAGTAACCGCGCCCTCTCGTGGTCACACTGTACAGCAGCCACAGACCGCGGGATTCTCTCCGTGGGAACGGGGACATTCATTAGAGGCTCTTGAGAAGTGTGTTTCAGAAGATGACAAATACGTTTAAAAATAGTAGCGCTTAACATCATTCTCATTTTTTAAAAAAACCCAATTTTTACTACACAATTAGACGACTATACATTTATTTTGACACGCCTAAATGTGCCCTAGAAATCTCACCTGATAAAGTAACATGGCAGCAAGAGCAACCCACAAAGTGCATACATCTAGAGCTGCAAAGAACGGGGGTGGGAAAACACTGGTTTAACCTGAATGCCCTTTTAAAGACACAACACCTGAGTGACAAATCTTTGGCATTGGTTTGGGAAGGACATACTTACCTGCCCTTTCTCCTGATAACTTGGAAGCATCTCATTGAAAGGGAGAGCTGTGTCTTGCCTGCTTTTAGACCAAGATATTCCAGATGTTAATGAGCCTAGAAAGTACCTCATCTTAGAGAACTGTCATATTCGGATAAAAAATTAATTAAAAAACCCGTTAGTAGCAGAAATTCACTCCCTGTACTTGATGCAGACAACTGCAATCAAAGCTTTAGAGTGCAGACAGGGTCGTAGCAGCTAATAATTGCTTTAATCTTAAGAACAGGTTCAGGACACAGGAACACAGGAAGCTGCAGGAGCAGAGACCTGAGAACAGGATGGGCTGAAGCAGGGAAGAAGCTGCCCATTACACCTGGCTCTTCCTGGTGTCCATGCACTATCTGAGGAGGAAAAAGAGAAGAGTCTCCCTATCCAGATGCGCACGGCGGAGGGCCGGGGCGGATGGGCTGTGACAAGAACCCTTCGTGTTGCAGGGAAGCCCGGCGCTGCGGCCGCCGCTGCCCGCTGCCGCCCAGCCCTTGTCGGGCACCGGGACCGCCCGCCGCCCCGGCAGCCAAACAAACGAGCTGGGGAAGACTGGCGCTGGCCGTCGGCCGCGGCGAACAAGGAGCGAGCTGCATCGTGCTCCAACACTTCACTTTGAGCTTTCCTTGAGGGGGGGAAAACGCCCACAAAGTGTTACTTGCGTTTAGCGGACAACTTCGAGCAAGCGCCGCTTTGCGGGGCGGACAGCCGGCGGGGCCGGCGGGCCCCACACTCTCTGCCGGGAGGGGTCCCCGGAGGGCGGTGGGCAGCGGGAGCCCCGCTCCGCTCCATGTGCGCGGGCGGGGGAGGAGGCGTGTCCCCACCCCGCCGTCGCCGCGCCGCCCCTAGCTCGCCTGCCAGCCGGCATCGGCACCGGCGGAGCGGCGCCGGGCGCGGAGCTCCCCGGCCCCGGAGCTCCCCGGCCCCGCCGTGCCCGCGGCCGCGCCCCCGCCGCGGCGGGGCCCCGCGGAGGCGTCCGCCCGCCGGCGCTGAGCCGCGCCCGCACCTGCGAGCGGCGTCGCCCCGCTCCGCTCCTGCGCGGCCGCTGGGGCGCCCGCGGCGGCGTCTCTCCCGCTGTCCCTCCCCCCCTGCCTCCCTCCCCGCCCGCTGCCCGCCCCGTCGCCGAGCGGGAGCCGCCAGCGGTGCGCGCAGAGCCGGAGCCGGGGCAGCCGCTGCCGCCCGCGCTGGCCCCCGCCTCGCCGCCCTGCCCTGCCCGCCGTCCCCCTCCTCCGTCCCGCCCAAGCCATGAACTTTGGCCGCGGTCCCTCGGTGGTGTTGAACGTCGGGGGCACCCGGTACTCCTTCTCCCGGGAGGTGCTGAAGGATTTCCCGCTGCGCCGGGTGAGCCGCCTGCACGGCTGCCTCTCGGAGCAGGACGTTCTGGAGGTGTGCGACGACTACGACCGGGAGCGGAACGAGTACTTCTTCGACAGGCACTCGGAGGCCTTCGGCTTCATCATGCTGTACGTCCGGCACGGCCACCTGCGCTTCGTGCCGCACATGTGCGAGCTCTCCTTCTACAACGAGATGATCTACTGGGGGCTGGAGGGCTCCCACCTCGACTACTGCTGCCAGCGCCGCCTCGACGACCGCATGTCCGAGACGTGCACCTACTACGCGGCGGAGGAGCCGAACGGCGGCCCCGAGGGCAAGGGCCGGCGGCCACAGGGAGCCGAGGGCAGGAAGTGGCTCGAGAGGATGAGGAGGACTTTCGAGGAGCCCACGTCTTCCGTGGCCGCCCAGGTCCTGGCCACCGTCTCCATCCTCTTCGTCATTGTGTCCATGGTGGTGCTGTGCGCCAGCACCCTGCCCGAGTGGCGGGCGCCGGAGAATCGCAGCGTGGAGGAGCAGAGCAGGTACACAGCAGAGTCAGTGAGGGAGCCCTCAGGGTAGGAGGATCCTTTATTTTCCCGCTGTCCGGTCCCCGTGTGTCCCGTCCAGTGTGTCCTTCCTGCCCCTTGTCTTGACCGTCCGTGGCTGTAGCCTCCGCCGGCGGAGGTCGTCTGCGCGCCTTGAAAGCCCGGCCCTGAGCTGGGGGCCGGGGAGGGATGTCGGGGTGTCGGGGGAGTGGCGCTGCTCCGCAGCTCCGGCTCCCACCGGGCTCTGCCGGGCACCCGTGGCCCCGAGCGCGGGGGACGCGCTGGGGACGCCCGGAGCGGCCGCGCTGCAGGCGGGCCGGGGCCAGCGGCAAGCTCGGGTCTGGACAGGCTGGCAGCGGAGCGGGGACACCCCTCCATCGGGATACGGCTCCTATTCGCAGTGACGGTGCCTCCCTCCTTGCAGGTTCTTGGAGCTCTTATTGCCCCTTTAAGCAGACACGGGACCAACACAGAGAACTTCTGACACTCCGAAAATCAATTTATGCCTTACGATTGGGGGGGGGTAGAAAAATAACCCCCCAAAAGAATGCAATTCCTTTGTCTTTTTCTTTGGGAAAAGACAAATCCTGTAAGTACTCTGCACGTATTCGTACAGGTCCTTCTGCTGGAGCAGATGCAGTGCCTGTTAGGATTCTGCTCTGTGTGGGAACAGCCTTGCCTCCCCTCTTCCCTTTACATCTCAGATTCTCTATGTGAGGAGCACAGGAGATGATCAAACTGCACATCGAGCTCTTGCAAGTGCATCATTCAGGCACCCCAGTGTATAAATGTAACAGATGTTTACATTTCCTTTAAGCATAATAAACATAGCAAAACAGTTGCGGAAAACAGGGCATGGGGTATAAGGCTCAATCTTGAGCCTTACAAGAACAAACCCTTTCCCATCTTCTTGTGACCTCAGACTAGGGTTACATTGATGCAACTCTTGCACTCACTCTTCTGTTCCCTCTCCTTCCTCTTCTCTGTTCCCTAGAGAACAAAATTGAGACCAGTCTGGTAGAATTTCTCCCATAAATAAGACTGACATATAAAGAAAGAAGTAAACGTTTCTGGTACTTGCTAGCTTCTCCCTTTTTAAAAACAGACAGGATATTCAACAAAAAGTTTTCAGCTTCTGCTCTTCTAAAAGGGCACTACAGTGAAATTCCAGCCTTGTCATTATGAAATCATCTTTTACCATAGAGTTAATTGGAATGTGATATATCTTAGTAGCCAGATTAATTCCTTGGAAAGTATTTTTGTAGTTTCCATTAGCTTAATGGAAAACTGCACCTGTATTTCTCATTGTAGTTGAGCCAAAGAATTAATTGTATGAACAAAAAGAAAGCAGATGCAGGGTGAGAAGCTGAATCCTACTTAGATTCAGATATGTCAAAAGAAGGTCCTAAAGGTTCTCCCAGTTAAAAAGCCTTACTTAAGCTTAGCAAGGTTATTTCAAAGAGTAGATGCTGTGGGTGACCTTTTTGTACAGCAGCAAATTGCTGGGATACTCCCAAGACGCATGGGAAAATAGGTGCAACACTACAATAGCATCAACCACATCGGTCATGTCTTTGTTCACGTCTTCATGGTGTGGGAATCAACCACAGGTTTTCTCTTACAGAAAGAGTTCAGCTTGCAGAGAAACGTGGCACAGTATGTGTAATTTTTCTTGCATAGTGCCTTTGTCTTCAAGATCCTTATTTTACTCTTCTCAACAACTGCATATTGTATACCAAGTGTTAGAAGGATAAGGTCCTAAGTACTTGTAAGGTGCTATATAGCCAAACTGTTCCCTGGGCAGAGAAGGCTCCTTTTAGAACCAGAAGCACGACTACCTATGATGAGGTGAGTTTCTTCTGTACCAGCTGTAGTACTCCATTTATTGCAACAAAAAAATAGAAAAGTTTCTACCAGCTGAAAAGTTTCTATCAATGTCACAAAAGTCTGTTGCATATAAGCATCAGTTCAGCCTGCGTCATCTAACCCATACAATCTGCACAGGAACTGATCCCAGTCTGATGGCAAACTCATGGGAAACAGACACAAATGCATGCCTCTTTGTCCACATGTGACCACCAAGGTGGAGCCAGTCCTCTCTTTTGCATATGCTGCATCATTGCTAAAAAGTTTGTTATAGCTGGAAAAGAGCATGTTAGCTACAATTGCTTTTAAGTGAGCTGTCCAGTTTAGTTATCACTACTTACATGTGCCATAGGATTGGACCTAACCTGCCCAGTTGTCATCTGACTATTTGCCTTTATGTGTTTACGATTTATTTACTTTGTAGTTATTTAAAAATAGTTGGATTTGCAAAACTTAAGTAACTAAGTGGCTTATTTGAAAGCTTGACTACAGAAATCCCATGGAAGTTTCTGGGATAGCATACTCTGGCAATACAGTCAGTCTTAGGTGAGAAGGCTTTTAAAATCTGTCCACTTGTTTCTCATACACTTAAAAGTTTGAAACCAAATTCTGTCTTTTGTTTATTAAACAACATTCCTCATAATAAGGAAAATTCTATAATAAGAAATTCTATCTAACACAGTAATATAAAAATTTAAATCTTTTTCCCAAGAGAAATTGTTACATTAATGCTGTACACAAGTGAGTTTTGACTTGCATGGCACTGTAATTACTAGTATAGATTGTACATTATTCCAAAAACATATTTTGAGAAGTTTTAGGAGTGAAAATTGAATGGGCTAATCTAGAAATCCTTAGGCTGTAGATTTGGACATAGTTGCTTATTCAGCTCAGCATAAGCCACGGAGGTGAGGTGAGAACACCTCAGGAAAGCCAGCAACTCTGATATCTTCGATCTCTCACAATAAGCCCCCCCTGCCCTTGCCTCAGTGTGTTATGTCAGAAAGGTGCCACATGGATAATTTCTGTGGCTAACTCCCATGGTAACCATTCCCAGAACTGCTTTGGACAGCTGTAGTGAAAGCAGCGGACCAGCAAAGTGTCTCCAGCTTACCTGGACATCATCTCAGCAAGTGAGTGGGCCACTAATTCTGGCATTTACAAAATCAGCCTCTTTAATGAGGTTTGCAGTGAGAGCTACTGGGGCTGCCAGCTAACACCAGCTGTATTTGTTTTCCTTTTATGAACACCCCTTCAGCAGATGAGGAATTAAATCCACCAAACTTTTTTTACAAACCTTAACATTGTTATGCCTTTTCATGGTGACCACTCTCTCAAAGGATGAACAGCCTGTGGCTATTTCTGATCCTTAGGGATAACACCCTTTAGAAGGAAAAAGAGAACTCCAGGAGTAAGCTTTATTCAAGGAGAGAGGGATGGGAAATCTGACCTCGAAATTTCACAGATATTACAGACATTGAAATACAATTCTCTGATTGCAGAGGGATTGCCTTTCCAAGGCCTGTTCTCAGGATGAGGGATGAGTTATTAAATTTATTTCATTCTAAGATTTTTGCTCCATTCCCTGCCTTGGCAAGTTTCACTTATCAGAGCTAAAGATTTGCACTGGATTTGCAGAGTTTAGGAGCAGACAGCAGGAATGCCTTCTGTTGCTTCTGGCAATTTCAAGTCATCTTTGCTGTCCTCTGAACTGTGCCAACAGATGCATACTGTGAGTCTCTGCTCAGGGACCTGTCCATACACTGATTGGGAGCGTAATCTTCTAGGGAAGAGCTTCTCAAGCCTGTAATAGGAAGTCATTTGAAGCTGCTTGACTTACTGCCAGCACAGTTCTATCTACCTGCCTTAAAACTATTTTTCTAATGCTGAATACAAGTAGCTTGTTAGCACTGAGAAGAGATGGTTGTCCCCATTCCACTTAATAATCATGATTAGGTTTGTCCTGAAATAATCACTGACTTATCAAGCCTACATGATTGCTGTGTTCTTAAGCAAAAGCAAATAAACACGGTAGTTTCTCCAAACAGCATCTCTCATCAAGAGCCAGTGGGCTTTTTTTTAATCTCTGCAAAATATCAGCCTAAAAAATTGCATTTGAATTTTAGACATACAAAAAATATTATTTCTTTATAATGGTGGAATTTCAGAACTCCTGGATGTTCATGCTCAACATCTCTTCAAAAAACAGTAAGAACTCCTTTCCTGGACAAAATCTAACTTGAATACCACATTTTTTTCTAGGTTAAAACAGTGAGCTGAAGGTAAAGAAGGGAACCAAAGACCTAGGTTAAAAAACACAGACATGAATTCTTCCTATTGAATTTACCAGTTCTTTGAAAAATAGAGGTGAAACAAAGAACAGATGTATATCACTGCCTGGGCACAGCCGAGTCTGAGACTCACCAGGGCTAGATGCCAGTCATGTTCAACATACATGGAAAAGATGCTGAGGATCTCAGGACTCAAGATGTTTGTATCCAGGTCTCCCCTTCGAGCTGTGAAAGGGATTTACCCCTTCCCTGGGGAGTGCTGGGTCATTACAGCCTCCCACACAAAGCACCAGAGTTTAATGCATGACAACATATAATTTCTACCAAAGCAGGGACAGAATGGAAAAAAGTCAGCAGGGTTTTTAATTCAGGGAAACTAGCTGTTCTGTGGTCTTTACTCCACAGTTTGTAGTGAGAAGGAAGCCCTTGATTTCAAAAGGATTAAAAACCCCCTAACATTTGCTGAAATCACTTAGGAGTCTTCCTGAGCAGGAATTTGATCATTCTAGCTACTGCTTGGACATTTTTCAGGCTTAATGTGCTTTACATGGAAATAGGCTTTAGCAACAATTTAACAAATCAGTGCTGTCAGTCTTTAATCTTTAATCCTGTCATATACTGTCTTTAATCATATCATCTGTTTTCCTCATGTGTCCTGTTGCTGTGTATGTTTTATTTACAAGCTTAATAGATAATAGTGCCACTAAGGAATATTTTGGCTAGTTTTCAACCAGCTCACCAGGGGATGTTGAAAGTATATGAATTGGCAAGCTGAGGCAAAGAATATTGCTAAGTTTAAACAATTCTAAGATAGTTACAATATAGTTTTCTTTTTTAGTAATAACAAACTAAACTTGCTAGTGATTGAAAAAAATGATTTCTGAAGTGGTTTAACTCATTGTACATAAAGTGGCTTATTCTGAGAGAAAGTTATTGTATGGAACAGCAAACTGAACAGTGATGGGATTACAGTAGGAATGAGGCTTGCAAAGGCTTGATTTTCTGTTTATGGACAAAAGATTCATTAGAGCAATCTTGACAGACTGCTAAGTACCAAGCAGCTTAAAATTTTGTGAGTAAAACTCTCATGTGCTTCGGTCTGGGAAAATGTACAGTAAGTTTGAGCACGAATAGCCTGTAACTGAATAAAAATTAGGACTTAATATTTTCTGTGATTATTCATAAAATATGTGGGGAATCTTCAAGGAAATACTTCATGACTTAGTTTTTAATTACCCCTCTCCTTTGTGGATACCAGCTATTTTAAAACTGAAAAAACCCAACTAACCAAAAACTGTGATGGAAGTTTACAAAATAAGTACTATATTTAAACCAAATAAAGTCACTATTTAATTAGTTACAGATTAGTTATAGATTATAGATTTTAATACAGCATTATTCCAAACATACACAATAAAAGCAATCTGTCCTGTGAATATGCAGAAAATATTTTAAGAATTGATTATGAAAAATACAGGTACTTTAGCCTTCTGAGTATATGCCTTTTATTTGGCTTTAACTTCATACTTTGTTAAGTTCTCTTAAGGACTAACTGATAAAATTGCTTTCCTTATTAGACGTTATTTATCCACTGATAAGGTTAACTATAAAGATAAGTCACTGCAAGGAGAGGGAGACTTAATGTGAAAGTGGAAATGTAGAATGTAGCACGCCAGATTTCCTAATGTGCCAGAGGTTTCTAGTTTTTCTCACCAAAGCACTCATTTTTGTGTGATTCACCAGTACTGCCAAAATCCATCTACACAGGCAAAAAAGAGAGGAAAAATGAAAAATGTTTCACTGATGGCTGAAAAGTAAGTAGAGAAAGGAAAAAAATAAGGGACACCCTCTTTCAGTATCTTCTCCCCAGCCAGGAGAAAGAAGGATAGATGCAAAATGGAGAAGTGGAAGTGCAAGTTAAAATGGAATGGCATTAATGATCTCTCTTTGTCATTTTTGTATCAATCATACAAAAATGAGTGAGTTCCTTAGCTCACTTCAAATCTGTTCTACAAGAAAATACTTCTTCAGTCCTTCCTACTGAAGTATAACTGATTTACAGTATTTCTTGTCCCAGAAACTACCAGAGTAAAACAATGGATTGCTCATATTTCGTGGACTTTTACTTGTACAACTATTCCCCAAAGTTATATGACCACTGAATCAATGTTGATTCATGAAGAAAATTTCTACTGTATCACAATGATCAAGACCTAACTTCCTTAAATCTTAGCTCAGAGATAACCTGTCCAAGGGGTGACAAAACAGAGGAGTCATTATCAGGGCATCAGGAGGAAGTACCAGGTGAAAAAGCTTTAAATTGTATAATTACAAATTTCTTTTTCATTTGAATGCTTCATGTCATAGGATACAGACAACAGTACCAGAGAAATCTCATAAAATGTAAATAAATAGTCTTTTGGAACTGGTGAATATTCCTGGCTGCAATTTTCTGTCCAGATACAATTTTTCTTTTAATTGTTACATGAGATCTCAACTAGCCAACATATAAGTACATTCAGACATCATCAATTTGTCCATTACCATGATCTTGCTGTTTGATTGCATTGGGGGAAATCTTAGGTATTTCCTCATCATAAGTAAAAAGGATTTAAGCAAACTTACCCATTAAGCTTTTTTCCTTGATTTTTTTCCAAACATAAAGGAAGTTTCCAAAAGCTTAATTTTTAAGAAAACACCTAATTCTTAAGAGCAAGCTGGTTTTGAATTTCAAAGGTCTTTCCATCAAAAGTTGCTAACATGAACTAGTGTTCTACAAGCCCTTTATGAAGAAAGACACTTGCCTACAGAACTTCCATTGTTATTCATGAAAACAGAAAACCATGGTCCAATTTTATGTGACTAAATATTTAAGTAATTAATTTATGTGGCTAAAATTACAACGTACCTTATGACTTTACATCAAGTGACTCTTACTGTTTCTTCCAATTGTAGCTTAAAACTAAAGAGAATGAATGAAAAAATAATGAAAAAGAAATAAAATTTTAGTGTGTAAAACATCTATGAAAAAGTTAGTTTATAGAGTCTATAATTACATCAGTTAGAGAAGAATACTGTCTTTCTAACAGGCTACCATCTTATTAATAACAATAGATTTCAGAACTGGTAAGAAATTATGCAGATGTGTTAGGGAAGAAGTTTAGGTTTGAAATGACAGTTGGATTTTCACTTGCAAATCAAAATGTTTCAACAGACACTACCTTGTTAGAGTCCTTGCAGTGGCGAAAAACTCTGGTTGTATTTTCTGGCAGTAATTTTAAATCTCTCATCTCACATGAATTTGGTTTCAGAGCTGTTGGTAAAAGAAGGCATCAATGATGGGATTTTTCTTTGCTCAAAATGTTGGTTAAAAAGATAAATGGAGGAATGACAGGAAGATTAGCTTCCGTGCCCTCATGTATTAAAAAAGTGAGCAGTCTGAAATCTTAGGGAGGTTTGTGACCATGTGCACAACAGTTACTAAATAATCCTTGAGCGATATTTTTATCTTCTGTTTCTACCTTCCACTGGTTTCAAGTTGAGATAGTCTCAAGTCTCATTCAATGCACTGGAACTTGTAAATATTTAAGAACACACGGAAATCCCCTTCCAGGATTTCTTCTGCATTTGGCAAGAGGAGGATCTTGCCTATTACCTTAACATTTGGTTACCTTGACATTTTTGCTGCAATGTAGTTTAGGTGGACTTACATTTACAGCAAAAGAGAGAAATTCAGTAATGCAGAGCATAGTGGTAAATGTGAGGACACAAGCTTAGTACTTTATGAATGCAATACTGAAAAACAAAATACCATCCATATTTAGTGGCAATACCTATATAGGTCTGAATGTAGTTCTAGGTAAGCTCCTGTTTGGGATGCAGATCAGATAGTCTGGTTTAGGTTGGTTCCTAAAGAGCTAATATTCATGAATCATCCAATGCAAATAATTATTTCTGCCTATTCCATCTGCACTTCCATTTTAGTTTAGCAGTCTGATTCTATACATTGCTGTTCATAACCAGACAGTTCACCAATCTACAACCCATGGCACTCCCAAGTGGATCAGGCCCCAACAGACTTAGAAAAAGAAATTTAAAAAAAATTAAAAATCCCTCAAAACTCAAGAACAAAAAAACCCCGCAAAACCCCCAGCTGTTCTAGATAAGGTTACACATTGTCATTGGTGTCCTACCATTTCCTATAGGGTTCCAGGTTTTGTAGGCATATTTGCCCAGTACCATGGATAGTAGCAATCCATAATTCAAAGAAAATGATCAGTGAGTGAGTTCCTAGTAATTATCAGCTTAGACTCTCACTAGATCCTCAGGTTAATTGCTGAACTCCAGTGCCAGGTGCAGGATAAGGATGGCATGGCTTTCTGTTTGTCGTCTGTGAAAGTCTAAGTGTCACTTTGGAAATATCTGTGAACAAACCAAACATCCCCTGAAGACTTTGCACAGAGCATAAATACTGTCCTTTGTTTCTTTTGGCAGGATAATTGAAGCTATCTGCATAGGCTGGTTCACTGCAGAATGCATTGTGAGGTTCATCGTCTCCAAAAACAAGTGTGAGTTTGTCAGAAGACCTCTCAATATCATTGATTTGCTGGCAATTACTCCTTACTACATCTCTGTTTTAATGACAGTTTTCACAGGGGAAAATTCACAGCTTCAGAGGGCTGGAGTCACCTTGAGGGTCTTAAGAATGATGAGAATCTTTTGGGTGATTAAACTAGCCCGTCATTTCATTGGCCTTCAAACACTTGGTCTGACTCTGAAGCGTTGTTACAGAGAGATGGTGATGCTACTTGTCTTTATCTGTGTTGCCATGGCAATTTTCAGTGCACTTTCACAGCTTCTTGAAAATGGGCTGGACTTGGGAGCAAAGAATAAGGATTATGCCAGCATTCCTGCTGCTTGTTGGTGGGTGATCATCTCAATGACCACAGTTGGTTATGGTGACATGTGTCCTATCACTGTACCAGGAAGGATTCTTGGAGGAATTTGTGTGGTTAGTGGCATCGTTTTATTAGCCCTGCCAATCACTTTCATTTATCACAGCTTTGTGCAATGCTACCATGAGCTCAAGTTCCGATCTGCTAGGTACAGTAGAAGCCTCTCTGCTGAATTCTTAAATTGACCCGACTTGCATTCTGTTGTACTTACTTGCTAAGCTTTGTCTTAGAAGAGAATGGTGGAAGGTCCCTTCGCGTGTCCTCCTTGACTGGATGGTCCTGTGGAGCAACATTCTCACCAGCCTGAAGAAAGCCCGTCACCATTCAGACAGGAAGGATGTCCATCTGCCTTGAGCACCTTGCAAGGAGGGGGAGTGATGTTTCAAATCTGAGAGAACAAAATTAACTAAAGAGGATTTCTCAACCAGACCAGTTTGGTGTTCAGTTTGCCTTCCCACAAAAAAGCAGAACAAAAAATGGGCGTAACACTGAGATCTGTCATTCTTGTAATTATATCCTAAACCATTCTAAGCAATGTGTAGCAGAAGTTTTTCAAAGATTCCTATATCTAAATGCTTCACAGAGGCATTGATAGCTTCTTGCCTGAAGTATTTCCACTTTTGACTCAGATAACCAAATTATATGCCGAAGGAGAATCACTGCTACTTTTGTGCTTTGCAACAAAGTAGAGCTGGTTCGATGACTCATGAAAGATGAAGAATATAGGTCTGTAGGACAAAAAGCCCCCTTGAGGCCTGATTCTGATCTTTGAGGAAGCACACAAATCTTCTGTAAACCCAGTGAAGTCAGTGGCATTTCTCTGAATTTGAGAGTTCACAAAGAAGTGCAGGGAGTGAACCTCCAAATGTTGTAAGCAAGGACTTCTTTAGGTCACAATAATTTCTTCTCTGGAACCAAACTGTAAGTAGAAGCAAGTATTGTATTTTACAAAGATCAGCATAAGAAATCAGGGAGCGATATATATATTTCTTGGTAAGTTAGTTGGGGAGCTCTCCAAATTTTATATACATTCAGCTCAATTCCATCCACCTGAAGGTACATACTCATAAGCACAGATTTTTCCCTCCCTGACCTACTCCCTGCCCCACATATCTCAAACATAGATATCGTAGCGAGAGTTCTCTTAAGACAAATTATAAGATTCCATCATTTGAAGTGGCCTGGAGCAAGGACTGGAAAACAAGAGTACCTGCTCCTTGTCAGATGAGACTCTTCATCATCTTAAATTCTGCAATCCTTACTGAAGGATATACCTCAATGGAAGTCTTAAAACAACTGTAAAAAGCCCAGAGCTTACCAAAGAAAGTAAAACATAGACGAGTGAGTTGTACTTGGCAAAATGGTGTATTCTCCACTGTTACTAGAAAATTAAAATTAATCAAATTAGGTTCTGGAATATTGTTGACTGCATTTGTTTTGTAGTACTGCTTAATGGTATTGTTCACTATAATTCTGAAAGGCTGCTACATAGAAATGTGCAGTTAGATACTAAAACACATTAAGATACAGCTTTACGAATTTGGGTACCAATAAACATCAACAGGGAGCTTTCATGCTAACATGAAAGTTCAAAGTCATCAGCACAGCTGAAATTTGTGTGCTTGCCTGAAAATACTGCATTTACTCTTACTGTGCTGTAGAGGCATCTTTTATATATGTAATTGTGAATGGCTTTAGAAGTGAAATGAGTACCACCTAGAAAACATCCCTGGAATTGCTCACTCAAATAAACCTGCCACATTGATCAGTAACCAGTACATTGAAGACACTTCCCTGAGAGCTGAAAGAGTCATTATCATTTTAAGTGGTCTTAGTCTTAAGTAGTCTTAAAGAATCACATTGCAACCACAATTTTTCTGAAGACCTGGAAAGAATTTTAGTAGCCTTCCTACAGACAAGCTTGACTTTCCCTTCAAGACTCCATTGTTAAGTGCTGTTACAGCCATACCTCTGTTTCTTGCCACTGGTGTGTTCAAAGGTTAACTCTGTAGTTCCCTACACTACTATATTTATGCCTTTTCTATCAAAATCATGTTGCTCAAAAACCTGCTCCAGCATTCCACAGAGAGGTGAATATGAGATCAGCAAAAATTTCTTAGGTGAGATTCACAGCTGATGTTAGTTAGGCAAGTTGTGACTTCAGAGACACTTAGATGTTTTACAGCAGTGGAGATGCTGGCTCTGTATTCCTGCATGTGTACCTATATATATCCTGCATATATTATATATTATAGTCAGTTGAAATGTTTGGGGATTTTTTTATTCCTCGCGAAAAAATTTCCTCGACAAAATTAAAATTTCAGACTTTAATCCAAACATAGATGTTGAAGAAAATGAAGAAATTTTCATCTTCTAATGAAAAGTTATTTTGACAATATCAAAACCATTTCTAAGTAGAAAACTGCTATTTTTTTCTATTTTCCTCCTTTTTTTTTTTTTTTTTTTTTTTTTAGCTAAAATAGGTTAAAGACCCCATGTCTTAGCCCTAAAGATTTTCATGTGCTGTTTTGAATGCTTGGGAAAAATACTGTTTGTCATAAAACTCCTTAAAACTTAGACAACTTTTGTCCAGGTATTTTATTTAACCAAACCAATACTCTAAGATACAACCCTGCTCCACAAAATGCCCAAACAACCATCATGATGACAATAGCTTTAAATCCATGCAGAATGTGAACATAAAAGTATGTTGCAATCTTGATTTCAAGACAAAATAAAGTATGTTCCAGCACCACCTATAAATCTAATCTTTAGATGCCTGTAGAAAGGAAAACATAAATTAATGCACATAATAACTTGCAAATACCAATTTGCACCATGAATCATTTTTGCATAAGCAATTAAGGACAGGGAGTTTTCAATGATCCAGGCTATATATGGTATACATACAAAATGTTTCATCCTTTATCAAGTGTTTTTCAGATGAAGAATCTTTTCCCAGTGTGAAAAAAACCACATATAATGAAAATAACTGTGTAAAGGAATAAGTCTGTGGAGATTATCTTAAGTCATACTATGTTTTTTTGAATAGTTTGTGTTCAATTTTTATATGGCAAAATGTGAACAGAATGACCTAATGTATTTTTTAATTTGAGTGATAATAAAATATTTTCAAACTGCTGTATATAAACTCACCAAGGAGAGATCCTGTGGTGGGTTTTTTGGTGGTTTTTTGTTTGTTTGTGGTTTTTTGGGGGTTAGTTTTTTTCTTTCTCATTTTATTGTTGTATGGTTATCAGTGTGTATACTTTAGTTTCCTTACAAACCAAGGTGAAATAAAGTAATCTTCATGGTAGCCTTAAACCGGAATTTTATAGGGTAATTAGGATGCCTGACTTCTACTAATATGTCATCTTATTTTCAACAGACCAGTGTTTTTTTAAATGAAACTTTACAAAATATGAATTATATGTGTAGTCAAAAATAAGCCTATTTTTAAACAGTTGAAACTGTTTAATAAAATTTTCTGGAGACCATGTTTTATGCAGACATGGGTGCAGCACTCTATTTCAAAGTACAGCATTTCAAATCCAAAAGCCAAGTGAAGGCAAGATGGCTCATCTCTAATCACTGCCAGTTTGAACCCTATACAATAAAAGACATCATGGGCAGTTTTTCTTGGAAGCATTCACATCTGGAACAAATTAGATGAAATAAAAATAAAATAAAACTGGAGAAAAATGAAGACAGCTTGTACAATGGTGATCCAGCATTTTGGTTCATCTAAAATGGGAACCAATGTCAATGAGTTTTGAACTGCCAAGGTTAATCATACATTATATACTAGGTTCAAATCTTGGGACTGATTTATTGGAAGCTATATATTGGCTGTAATCCTTCAAGGTACTGCATGTCACTTAAAAGTACTTGATCATTAATGAAGTCTCTGAAATGGAAAGCTCTCTAGGGTATTTTCCTTCTAAAGTTTTACATGAAGCATCATCCCAAATATCACAATGAATGGAAGATAATCCTTTCCCTTGATGTAAGGCTTGAAATCAATATTGTCTTTATGAGTACCCACCAAAAAAACATTAGTTTGGTTGATTGATGATATTAAACAGTCTTATCAGCATAGGGGTGAGCCATATAAAGATGTGATATTAATTCTTATTGTATTGTGGCTTATACTAGTGTACATAGCAGCAAGTTGGAGAAAGATTAAAATCCCAGTAATGTAAGATTCCTATCTTGACATCCATGTATTTAAAAGAAATGGCACTGCTTTTTCATATCATGTATGCAATTCATGCCTGTAAAGGAATTGATATTCCTATTCCAAAGTAAAATTAAAGTCCTCATGGGTTCAAAACATTTATCTCTTCCCTTTTGGGTAACAACTACAAAAATCTTATCAGATCTGAACACCTTCCAGGAAGTGGACATACACACACACCAGCCAGCTAAATTCAGTAGCCAAACCCTGTCAGTTTCCTGGGAACCAGCACAATGAACAAGGTCTGCTGTGCTCTGAATTTTATCTCACCTAAGAGGTTCCGGATCACTTGAAGTTTTTAGAATTATTATTTCAGATGAGATACTAAGGAGACAGTTGCTGGAAAGTTAAATAAGCTATGCATAATGAAAAAAGATACTGCTTTATAAAAAAACCGTTTTCACTGATTTTAGAAAAAAGGAGACTGGCTCTCATTTTCTGTTACATGTTTGTAAAAGCAAATATGCAGGTCAGGCTATGTGATGATAATTTAACTTGCTACCTAAAACAGATCCCTGTTTAAAATACAGAGACTTAGTGTGAAAAGTCTTCCAGCTTTGCTAGAGCTGTAACAGCTTCCAGTAGCTGAAAAGCTGCCCCAGCCCACAAGGAGGAACAATAAAACACCAGTTTCATTGTAAAAAAGTGCAACACAAATTAGGGAACGTGTTTCAGACAACAGGCAGGTTAAGCATCAACAAACTGCACAGTGAGCAACCAAGACTGACAATCTGCTTGACAAGAAATGTTAAGAGCCGCAGAAGAAGAAGAGTATAAATCTCTGGTCAAATTAATAAAATATGAATGTTGGCAACTACACATTTTACAGTCTTTTATTCTTTACAAATGCAAAGGTTTATCATTTCATAGATCCTTAATTTTATATACTGTCTGATTACCTGTAAAGAAAAATGTACTCTATAATTTGAAAAGGTAATAAATGTGGAGAGTTTTATGTGAATACAGAATTAATTAGATAAAATAATGGAATAAAATTTGCTTGTCTTTGTTGCCATATTTCATGGACTAGTGGTCAAAACACAAATGTTTATAAAATGTGTTCTTTTAAACAAGGGAGTTCTGTGGCTATTCATATTGCTACTGTACCTCTGCAAAAACTTTTTCTTTAACATACTTTGCCTACTGAGAAGTTTGCCATTTAGAACCCAGGAGTTTTAATCAAATATATATATATCATATATGTATTATATATATATTATATCAAATATATATAAAATTTCAATATTTGATCCTGAAGTAATTCTGAAGCAAAAAAAAATTAAGTTAAACATCCACAGGGTTATTCTTCAGCAACTGAAGATCTATCATAATTATGGACTGTCAAAACAAAATGAAAAGCAGCCATGTAACACATATATTAGTGTGTTATTCCTCAGGGATTATTTTTTAAAATGAATCTGGAAAATTTGATTGTATTTGGCTTCAAGTTCACTGAAGTTTTTTATATTAAAAGAAACCCAAACCAACCCCAAACATTAACATGGTATTCATTCTGGAATGTCAACACGACCAGAAATTTCAGCAGTGCAATCCTTACATTATTGTGAATGGACCTGACACACTCATTAAGCTTAGTGCAGCAATTTCAAAAGTACTTCCAAAAAAAAAAAAAAAACAAAAAAACCCAAACCAGTACTTCACAACTAATGTTCTTGTTAAAACAAAAAAGTTGGATATTTTAAGAGATCACTGAATTATAAACTATTCTGGTATCAATCCTCTGCATTGTTATGAGAATGAACAGACTTTTCATTTGGAAGTCATGATCATTTTTAGTTCTGTTATTTATTAGTTTTAAATATTTTACATAAAATCAGACAGAGAAGAAACAGAAGAAATAAAACAGATGTCCACATAGTCATAGAAGTATTTTTTAGAAGAGTTTTTCTTAAAAGGAATTCTAAAATATTTGGAAGCAGAAAGGCTTTTTTAATGTTTAAACACAGTTACTGTTTTGCAGATATGCTCAGCACTTGCACCTCCCATCAGTTTGAGATAAAACTGTAAGTGCATAGAATCGTCCAAAAGAAGATTGATTCTTTCTGCCTTGGGGAACACTTTATACATTTGTTTGCCATAAGAATTTAAAAAAGAAAATACTAAAAAAGATAATTAAAACCTAGGAAATCTAGAACTTCAATATTGGAATTCTTTCCCATCCACTCCAGAAATCCTCCACTTTTGCTTTTATATTCTTTGCACTGCTCTTTTACCAATATTGTAGTAACTAGGAGCCACAGAGATGACCAGGTTTCTGTTGTCCTAATAACTCTACAGCTACAGATCAAAATTATAGTGCTGTTCCCAAACCCCCTGCAATTCAATACTGACACACGAATCAAAGCACATAACAGTACAAACAAGCAAGATGGCATTTCTCTGTAGCAGGAGTCTTGCTTATCTCTTGAGTCTGATATACTGTTAAGTACTAAGTGTTGACATACATTTTTTTCTCCTCAATTTAGAGTGCCTCACAGAGAACCGAGCACTTCTGACAGTGTCTTCTCCATTGCTAAAGGCCTTGTCAGCTGCACTGGCTGTGCCAAGACAGCACAGTGTCCAACCAGGTTTTCTGTCATTAGGGTTTAATATTTGAACTTGATGACATTTGATGGGATGTTATGAATTAGTAAAATTGGGGCCATTTATCAGGATAGCATCTTGAATCCTCAATGCTATAAAAGGATTCTATTGTACACATGCCATTAAAGAGAAAGACAATCCCAACAATGTATTCACTAAGTATAGTCATGCAGAGGCTAACTGAAAGAAAGGCTCACTAACAAAACTGCTTAAATTAAAATAAATACAAATCTGGATTCCTGCCAGAGATTCTTGCTTATAGTCCTCAAACTCATGGATTCCTTGAGTATCTCTGCCTTTGGGTGCAGTGTCTTTAAGCTCTACCTCTTTGGTTCTCTGATAGAAACTCAGCCTATAGGTCACAGCAGCCTTTTGTTCTCCATTGACTCAAGAGGCTTAAAAACCAGGTATTTCTGAAAGGAAAAATCTTCTTCAAGGGAGCCAGGTAACCAGCAGTGAATGAAATTTAGCTAAGATGAATTTTGTTTTATTTTAGAAAATCTATTTGTCATCTGGGTTATGGACGACAAAGTCTTAAATATAAATACCAAGTTACCCTCAACACAAGACCAAGGACCATGAGCTCATCTGCTCCCCTCTTTATAGCAGCATCTCTATCATGTTTTCTTAGACCTTTCTCTTTCTGCTTTCACTTAATCCTCACTCAAGAAGTACTAAGGTTAAACATTAACATCCACAGACTGAGGCTGCTGTTACCTTTGCCTTCTCTTCATACAGACTGTCCCATTCACATCTGAAATGCAGTTCAGATTAGATAGCTTAGAATAAATATCCATACATTTCTCTGTGTCACTGTAGGATAAGCTCTCTCCTCCTCCACAATAAATGTCATATATACTGGGAAAAAACAGTCATGCAAAGCAAAGATTTTCAAAGCAATACAAAATAGTCTAAATCATCCTCATTCCATCCTTGGTTCAGTCTCTTACCTTGGTGCTTCACATCCCACAGGCCATTCAAATCCCTTCTCATCTCTGTAGTAAAGATCCCCTATCTGCCTTTGTCCACCTACTTCTGCCAAGAGGATGGACTTGAGAGATGCATTACCAGTGGGATGTTGCAGTTTCAGATTTGTACTTCTTTGCTTTTTTTTGGTTGATTACTCTTAACTGCTGTTTCTACCAAGAAGCTGTAAAACAAACTGGCCAGGCTTGGACAGAACACTTTCAGTGGCTGATCCAGTTCCACCAGTGTGTGTAACAGAGTCATGCTCGAAGCAACTGCCAGTCTTGGAAACTGTTAGGCTTTCACTGCTGTATTGAAGAAACCAGTTTAATATCAGCAAGAGGACTTAATACATTTATGTTCCCTGTTTGGAGACTTATTTTTATTAGGAGTTCAGGACTGTCATGCAAATTACAGGAATATTATGGAGAGCAGGTAGAAGACTAATGAAAAAAAAGAAATAAAGCAGATAGATAGGGAGAAATTAAAAATATTAAACCAAACAATGCAAAAAGCTCTATGCAATGAAGTCCTTCCTAAGTGACTCACTTTCCAACCCATTTCTCCACCTTTTGGTTTTTACCCTTTTCCTAGCTGCCCCATTTTCTTTCTGCTGCTGACCACACCTGCAGGCTTCTGCGCTGGCATCAAATATTAGTAAAGCACAGTGCCAGCCCATATGTCTGCCCTCCCATCCTGCCTGTTATTTGCTCTCCGACCTTCATTTCTATAAGTATATTCTTATTTAAATCAAGCATCCTGTCCTTCAAGGACCTGTTCTAAAAAGCAGTTCCCCAGACCACACCACTCATGCATGGCAAGTGTAAACCAACTAATACCTGCCTACTTTGCTAAAAGGAAAAGCTTTCACCTATTTCTTTGGATTACACACTGTGACAGCAACTTAAATGGCCAACATTTGTGATTTACCATTTTCACTTTTAGATGTGAAACCATCTAAAGGTTTTCTGAATGTGTCTCCGCGCAGATGCAGTCTCCCAGATCAGGACTGGCTCTGTCTGACTCCGGCAGTGTCTCGTGCCACTCAAAAGTTGCTTCCCTTTCTGTGGAGTGCTAATGACTACCAGAAGGCATAAGGCATCCACCCTAAGGGGCCCCAGGGACTGAATTCTGCAGGCAACAATTTAAAATACACACAAAATTCAACAGAAAGCTTTAACTTAAAACCTCCCCAAAAATCACATTATTTCCTTTCAGAGATGACCACTGGAAACTCCCATGAAAGTGTGCCATCTCAAAATGGAGATTCCCTACACTGCCTTTAATCACAATAGCTGCTACCCTAAACACAACCTTTTGCTGTTGACGGACTGAAGTTGTGGCCAGCACCATGTCAGCCCATGCCTCATGCTCCAAGGCTATCAGTAACATATGCAGCAAATGGTTCTTTGTTCAGGTCTGTAACTTGGCTTCCAAAGTGACATGCTTATTGATTTTCTCCTACTATTTTAAAGAAGAATATACTACAAACAATACTGACTATTTTGCTTTTCAAAAAGAGTGTGAAACAAAAGCTCAGCTAAAACAACATAAATTTTCTGGGAGAGTGGAGCAAGAAGATAAGCACTAGAGTTTTGTCTGCTCAAATGAGTTACAGTTCTCCTGAATCAGAAGATATTCAGCTTGAATGTTACAGTTCAGAGGAAAATTTAAGTCCATTGTAGAAATCTGCACTTATTTACCAGTAGTCCTCAGTAATCCATAAACTTTCTACTAGGTCTTTTGTTTCCTCTTTATGTATTGAATGTGCAAACCATATTTTATGGTTTCTTTTTTCAGCTTCTTTTAAGAAGGTTTTTTAAACTTTAGGACTGCAATCATCCCAAAAGGAACAAAAGGGAACACACACAGGTATTGTCCTAAAGTTCAAACTGGTTTATGTGTGAATCAATATCAGCTCTTAGATTACACTGAAAGTATATAGGATCTTAAATACAGTGCTTTTAATAGCATTAGGAGACTGTTTCCCTTGTCTCTACCCATGAAACTTTCCTGTAAGGCAAGCATGCAGATCTCATTACTTATCACTGAAATTACTGAGTTGGAAGGGACCCACATGGATCATAAAGTCCAGCTCCTAAGTGAATGGCCCACACAGATCAAACCCACTATCTTGGTTATTAGCACCATGCTCCAAACAGCTGAGCTCATCTCAGTTCATTTCTCCCTGAAGCTCTCCTAGCATGGTTCTATTAATTCAATAACCTATGAAAGCAAAGACAGAATTTGTAGTAATTGGGTTCTATTATGTTAGTGTAATCTCTGCATTACAAAGCAAGTGTTTAGTGAGTGCTAAGAAGCTTGAGTTTGTAGGTTCAAATTATAATAATCTGACACTGTCTGGTGGCAACTGGATCTAGGACAAGCAATTTAATGGAGTCAAAGCGGTGCCTCCAGCAATTCTGAGGATGCATAGAAGCATTTCCCTTCTGCCTTTGAACAGTGAGCAACAAACACTGTAGCCTAAAGGAGATGGGGAAATCCTTCAGGAAAGCATAATCACATCAGATCCACACTGCAAAATCTGCAAAAGAGAATTGTCAGAAGGGGAAACAATCAAAAGTATGTAAAGAAAAAAGCATGTAAAATCATGGTGCCAAATCTCTATTTCTACACCTCCTCAGCACTCCTTTTCAGTTCCCTTGGGCTGTAGAATAGGATACAGCGCTCTAAAAAGAACATGCCTGCCCCACCAATGGTACTGCAAGCTCTGATATTCCCTGTGAAAACTGAACTCAGATTTTCCCATTTTAAAAGCCTAGGCTGCTACATATTGAGCCAAATGAAACTCTCTGTGAGCAATTGCCATCACAGAACCTACGCAAGACAAGGGAGCCAGATATGGTTCAGCAAAATTTGCTGTGAAAAATCTTTAGAAAGGAGGATATTGTCAAAAGACATATTTCCAAAAAACTTTCACTCAGATGTTGTGTGGTCAGCAAGTGCTTCCATCCACCTACAGAGACCTGCACTCACACAGGTCATGTCTTCCTTGGGAGGAATCTATAAATAGAGATGCAAAGCACAGTACGAAGAGCCCCAATCTATCTATAGGCTCTGTAAGGCTGTGTGTGTTCTGCCAAAGAAAAGTTCCTGCACAATGCAGAGGCAGATGTTGCTAGCAGCATTTACTTGGAGGGCTCCCTATTTCTGCAATCCTTTAATGTGTGCAAGGACTTGGCTCAGGAACAGTTCCTTTCAGCTTTCCCTGCTGTTACTCTACTCACTCCAGCACACTTCAGTCCTCTTCCCAGCAGAGCTGTTACTGAGCTTCCCTCTTCCCCTCACACGGGACTTTACCAGTGTTCTCCCACGCTGTAACCTAATCTTCTGAACTTCTTTCTCCTATACAGGGAAATGCTGTGATAAGGAGGTAGATAGTTCTTTCATTTGCTTGTACTCCCAGTTTTAGAGTATCCCTCTGCTGATGGCAATAAGAAAGCACAAACAGGTATAAAACAGCAGAGTATTTAAAAAGAAAAGCCATCATTGATCATGTGGCAAGGCAAAGGAGAGACACATCAAAACACCTTCAAGACTTCCTGAAACAGGAATTACACTACCATCTGAAGAGACTAATCCATAAATGGAACATGCTTACAGAATGTCAGTGAGACTACAGGGTGCAGGAAAGATAATTAGGAGACTGTCAGCTGAAAGATATCATGGGTAATCGTTCCTGCTGCTGGCAGAAAACAATCCTCAAAAATAAATGTTGTCAAAACCATGCATTATTTTCAATGCAGGAGACACTGATCTCATGACAGAAATCTATTTTTATGTTATATCTGATGTGCTAAATGATTCATAAATAAAGAATGTTTTCTATAAGAAAGATTTCTCAAGGAACCAGACAACTTACTAAACTTAAGTATGTCTTTATTTTTTTTTTTAATTTGTGAATAGCTTAATAGAAACCCCTCAGAAAACAGCCTGCTGACAAAAAATCTGAGCCAAGAGGGACCTTTTACCCAAGTATAGTGAAAGCTCAGACAACTCTGAAGGGCTTTAACACACAGCAGTACTTGGAAGAAGAGCTTACAGGTAGTAGCTGTGAATGGGATTCTAGGCAGGTATTAGGATCTAGAAAATCCATCCTCACATCCCATCTTCCACAATTTACTAGGCTGTATTTACTGTTGGAAGGAGCGGACAGAAAAGGAGTGATATGCAGAATAAGAGAAAAAGCAGAGAATCTGAGACCCACACCATCTGGAGCACACTGTGTTACTTAGGTGTATCTCACAGTCAACCATGAAGCCCAGATTCATCCAAAATGCTATCCCACTTGTGAGCTTCAGGGATACAAACCAAAGCACAGGTATGACTTGGAAGTTCACTACAAATGCATATTTCTGATTAAAGCTTCTTTGCTGAATACATCTGAAGATTTTTCTTTTTGCTCCTTATATTTCAATTTCTCCTCTCTAACACACTGGACAACTTTTCTTTTACATTTATAGATCCATGGAACTCAGACACTTCACCAGAGTTGCAGGTCCAGACTTTTCTTAGACTGTGTCTGTCTGAGTGCCCATGGCAGACACACTGTAAGGTCCTGGTTTCCTATTCACTCAGCTTAGAGACTCAATCAAAAGATGTAAGAGTTTCCTTCCCAGGAAAAATTGTGTCCAGGAGCAACCCAGCAGATAACTCTTTGGCTATGCATCTTATACACATTCTTAGCTAAAACACAACCAAAAGATTTAACCAAAAGATTTATGACGCATCTAGTGGTCTCACAAGGATGCTTAGGTATAAAGTACTGCTAGTTGAAGGCACCAGCTGGTGAATTAGTAGGAAAGAGGGATCCTCTGGTGGAAAAGCTTCTGTTATTCTTGCTTCTTCCTGAACAGCATGAATTCATTGCATTCTATCAAAGAGTATTGCCTCAGCACGTACCCAGAGATCACCCTGCCCTAATTTGAGGGTAGAGCTCCAACAGTTTATATCTTCAGGACATTACAACACAGAAGTTTCCAACTTTTGACATTTATTACTTATGAAAATTGTTACTGAAATTCATCACATGAAAGGTGACTTTCATCTATGCATGTTCCTTATATCCTCAGGCATAATAGAGAAGTGGTAAAATGTGACATGTTCTAAAATATTAATAAACTGACAAATTTTTAAACCCAATCTCATGATTTTTGAGCAGCTGGTGTTGGCAATCCTACATGTTCATTGATTATTGCATTCTCCACAGGACTGCTAGAGCAAATACAGAACAGAGTTATTGTTGGGAAAGATTAAGTTGAAATATAGCTGTATAGAATGTTCTGAAATGTGTCTGATAACAACTAAAATTAAATATGACTGACAAGTGGACACTGGGCTAAGAAAGCAAAATACTTAGGTATTCAAGTCAAGACCCCTGGCATAAACTGTCCTGTGCAGTACCAGTACAATTGTAATTTAGTTGTTAATACTGAGAAACACTGCATGGCATCTTTCTCCAGTCCATCACAACACCTTACTCTTGATCTTTTTCAAATGACACATTTGTACAGAACATTTCCTCTAACACAACTGCAAGGGAGGTTTTTGGTGGTCTGGGTTTTTTGTCTATAACATAATCTTGCCTTATTCAGGAAAGTTTGCTATAATACTGCACTGAGGATGTGGTTGTCTCTGGACTCCAATCTGTGAATTTGCACATGAAAATGCTGAAAATAAGAAATTAAATACAAGGACAATGCATCTTCCTCCAGTATCTATAACATATCTGAGAAAAAGAAACTTTTGCTGTAGACTGTAGATTATTTGAAAGAGAAATGCTTACAGCCCAGGGAGGAAAAAGTTTAGGAATAATAAGGTACTGCAGTAATGAGATTTCACTTCTGGTTATAAAAGAAGAATATGAGTTGCAGCAGAAAGCATAGAAAGCATGCACACAGAAACTTTGAACTCTGGTTATCTGTGTCAAAGTCAGCAGCCAGAGGCAAAATATCCAACTTTACAGAGCAGCATTTCAAAAATGGGAAGTGTTATAAGCCATTGAGATAGGGCCTGGAGATTTTGAAATTACTTTCTCAAAAGTAGAATAAACAGGGCTTTTAGGTGATTATTATTTTACTGGCAGCCAACGTTGATGTCTCAATCAGATGAAAAAATTACTTTGCTTCTGCAATTCTGAAAATCAAGGGGAAAAAAAGCAATGACAACAAAGCTGAAAAGCAGTGAAAGCAATATTTACTGTATGTTTCTCTAATGCTTTTCACATCTAGAAACTGGAGAATAAAAGAATATAGAATAAAAGAATATTGCTCACCTGGAATAAAGCATTGTTTTCACAATTTCCATTCTGCTTTTATTCAGGTAATACACAAATACTAAGAAATGGTCTATAAAAACATAACCTGCTACCCCAGAAGTATTATTCATTCTTTAGGCTTTACAATAATGACAACAGAAAGTTTTCAATTTCTTCATTTGCTTTCCCAGACAAGTTCTGCATGGAAACCTGAAAAGAATACTATATATATATGTAACAAGAGGTAGATACCCCAGATAAGATTCAACACCTTAAAAATTATTCCTGATCCCCATCATACAACAGTGAACACAATACCTTTATTGCCAGAATTGCTAGTAAGTAACTATTGCTATGAAGTATTTCACATGTAGAAGCCTTATCTCAAGACAAAGAAGTGCCCAGGAAACAGAAGTGAAAAACAGAACTATTGCTAAATTTACAGAGGAGATATAAATGGCTGCCTCCCTAATACCATCTTCTTCTTCAAAAAAAAGCAAGAATTCTATTATGAGAAAGCTACACAGTAAAAACTTAGGTTAAATTTACATTAATATCTTAAATCTATTACTATTTTAAAATACTAGACAATTTTTATTAATTTTCAGCATTGACAGATCTATGAAAGAGAAATGTCATAGTTGTCAATAGAAGCCTATTTCTAAGTCATCTCTGCTGTATGGAGTACATATGGGTGATAAAGCACCAATAAATTAAGCACAAGTTTTAGAGGTAACTACCACCTTAGTCTGTGTATAGATTTAATTTATTTCTTTCAGTTGATAAATCAAATGGAATGTGTTTACAATATCAGCCTCTTGTATTAATAGAATTTATCTTGGTGATCATCTCCTAGTTTAGGGGTTTGTAAATATTATGTATACACATACACAAAGCAAATGTTAAGCAAATCCAATCTAGTACTCTTAAAAATGAGTACTGCATAAACAAAACATAAGTGCACATGGCAATTTTATGTTCTACATCCACCCACACAGTTGTTCTCAGCAATTCAAGAACAGAGTTGCATGGGCAGATTGACAGAATTTGAGTTACAGACATCTGTGCTGAAATAATGATCAGCATATGAAGGTTTTGATCATTAAGCAACTGATTATGGTCTTGTTTTTTTATTTATTTTATCCTCAAAAAGAAAATAAATACAATAATCAGAGCAGCAACAACAACAAAAAAGCAGAATAAGCTCAAGGTACTCTGCTTCCTTCATTCTCTCCCAGAGATCTACTCATCTTGAAACATAACCTTAGTGCTGTTCCAGGAATAAGCCATGATAAAGAAAGTTGCACGTATGACACCAGTGATCTTAAAAATCTGAAAAAAAATGGAGTAAATGACAGGATCCTATTTTCCTTAGCTACTGCCAATGCCACACTGATCCCTAACAGACCAGATGTCCAACTGACAGTCCCCAGGAATTGTTTGTTTCAGTGTCTAAAAGTAAGGTCTCAGGTTAAAGTCCAAAGCAGGCAGTCTTTTCCTTACAGGACATTTTGTTTATGTTAACTGCACGAAGTTTTATGGTCTTCCAAAATGCCCAATCTTTCTTTGAACCCTTCTGGGGTGAGTGGCCTCATTTTGCCTCAGTAACTTCCTATGGCAGCAAGTTTTACAGTCTGATTATCCACTGTGTCAGCAAGCCTGATAAGCAAAGCGGTCTTGGCAAAAGTCTAGAGACTAAAGCAAGTGATGAACCAAAAGTCTAAGACAAAACCAAGTTTCTTCCTTTAAAGGAAAGACTTTATGTTTTTTTGTTTGTTTTTTTTTTTTTTCTTTTACCATTGAATGTTCTCATGCTCCTGTGGTACACAAACAGCAGAACTTCCATTTGTAACTGTAATTTTATTCATGTCATCCTCCCATGCATTTCTCTTGCAAGGTAAACAATTCCCCATCTTCAATTTTGTGAGCTAAAACAAGAGAGAGATCACACCTAGGTTTTGTTCCAACAGCTTGCAGCAGCAAAGCTTCATAGCTTACTTTTAAGCACCAAGACTTAAATTGATTAACTGAAAAAGAGAATAAATCTGTACCTTTTTCACAGCTTCCTTGGAGCTCCAGGGCACGAACTTTTTCTTTCTCTAGCTTTCAGTCAATATTAAATAAATTACTTCTCAAGAACTTGATTCAAGAGCAACAATGAAGCAAGAACTAGTTATACAATGGTGTTATCTCAAGGCATGACCTGCCCCAAAACCTGTGCTCATGTGGTACTGCAGCATGCATTCACACTGGAAAAAAAGGCGGAAGAGGAACATATGACACAACTTTAGTGAGATCTTACGAGGCACACCTATTTCTTCTGGCAAATGCTGGAAGAACTGAACTGGAGGAACCTGTAGACAAATAAACCCAGAATCATTTTAATACGAACTAGATCCCATGGATTTCAAAAGGTCAGGACTGTTACCACACAAACCTATCTATGATTCACATCATTCTACTCTAAAAAAATATGTGTACCACACCTCCAGGGTCTTCTGCTACACTACAAACAGACTTGTAATCAAACCACTTTCAGTTTATTTTTCTCAGGAATAAATAGTATCCTGGTCAGCAAATTCTTTTCAACCATAAATTATGCAGCACATCTTCCAGTTCGTTAATACTGCCTCGTCTTGCAAGCTACAGGGATTTCACAATTCTTGCTGTAACATTTACAAAATATTTCCATAAATTTCCTACTTACTGAGCAAATAACATATCCTCTCCAGTTAATGTTCCTAACACAGAGTCAGAACATCCACTCAGGGTATTACGTATGGAGCACCCAGCTGGTTCTCTTGACAGAAGAACAGCACGGACAGAGTCTGTGGGTTTGAAATTTCCCCAAGAAGAAAAACTGCCTTCAGGGCAACAGGCACAGGTAAGAAGTGGTGCAGCAAAGACCCAGGGTTCTGGTTCAAAGCCCTGCTCTCACAAGTAAATGGATATGCAGGGCTCCCAAGGGCTTTCTCTGTTACTGAGCAGTGGTTATGTCTGTTCAAAAGGGGATAAATCCAAACTCAAGGCTCTCTTTTGCTACCACCAAACTCAAATTCTAAAATCTAAGTAGAAGGCGTTACACGGGTGGGTAAAGAAATCTTATCACACATTTTATATGGGTATTTTGCTTTCTAAAATATCTCCTATGAATAGCTCTTCCCCCAGTTTATAAGCAAAGCACATTTTAATAGTTTTCACTCAGTGCATGACCACAGATATTTTTACAGCAAACATATCTTCAAAACTGCATATGGGACTCTCAATGAGCAATGGTCTAACTGGTGGAGGTCACTAATGATTAAACATTACCAGCAAATGATCCTTTTTAGCCAGGCCTCAGTATGTTTAATCTCAGCAAACTCACAGCATGAACTCCAGCCATGAATTCATGCTGTTAGACTTGTCACAGCAGGATGCTCTGGGTCACTAACAGCATGTCAGCTGGCACCTGCCTGGGACCCACAGCAGCCATGGAGTGATTGAGGAATACCACAGGCCCAGGACCTTTGTGCAAGGCAAGGTTGTGCCATGTCCTACAGCAAATGATGGGCTGCTGACTTCCCAGGAATACTAAATTCACGAAGAGAAGCAGCATTGTATCACAGTCCCCTGGTTTAGGATGCTGGCTTTGTTTAGTAGGAGCCCTCTTTTATACAACAAATTAAATATTTCAGATGTTTTTGGAAGATGGCAGGAGAGGAGGAAATCCCTTGATAAGAGACTTGTGAATCACTTGTTAGAGTGGAGACACAGTGATTTAGTTCCAGAAAACAAAACCACTGTTGTATCTGTTGCAAAATGTGAAATACATAAAAGTTTTCTTAAGAAAGGATGTTGTTTGATCTTTGTATACATTCCAGTCAAATCAAAAAGAAAGGAGAGTTAATCTGTGAAACAGATAGCAGCTAACAAGCAAGCCCTCAATGGCATCCAGGGGTTAGAAAGACAAATTTCTTGTTGGTAGAATTGCCTTGTTAAACCTTGTTAAGACTTACGGCTTGACATGATTCGGGGGTCTCAGACCTAGTGGGAGGTTAACACATGTTTAAGATGTAGGAAGAAGGAAGTACCAATGATAGTGGACACAATTTACAGGCCACAAAAACATGTGATGGAACTCCCAAGATAAGGGAGATAACTTGGCAACTGTGCTGAATCAGCAGGGACTGGGTAAAAGGCAATCCTGGGAGAGGGAGGTGGCAACCACCGACTCAGACCATCAACCCAAGAAACCCACAGACTCAAGAGAAGAGAAATACTGAGCCTGTGGACAAATTAGAATGGGAAACAAGAAAATCATTGACAAATAAAAGATAGAATATTGAATGATAAGAGAACTAGGTAACTTCCAGCCAATTACCATTAATGCCTCTGTTTGCTGAAATACATAGAAAGTAAAAAGGTAGTTGCTGTGCTTGATTTGTGGAACACCATCGAGGAGTCAGGTTTGTGCAACTCTAAATAAATATTCAGTGTCTCTCTCCAGTGTGCCTGTATCAGCAATAATGTGACCAGCAGGACCAGGGAAGTGATCCTCCCCTGCACTGGTGAGGCCACACATCAAGTCCTGTGTCCAGTTCTGGACCTCTCAATTCAGGAAGGACATGGAGATGCTGGAGTGTCCAGAGAAGGGCAATGGAGCTGGGGAAGGGTATGGAGTACAAGTCCTGTGAGAGCAGCTGCAGGAGCTGGGGGTGCTTAGGGAGAAAAAAGGGACACTCAGGGTGACCTTGTCACTCTACAATTCCTTGAACGGGGCTGTAGCCAGGTGGGGGTCGCTCGGCTCTCCCAGGCAACCAGCAGCCGGATCCACAGAACGACTAGGGCGGAAGAGACCTTCAAGATCGAGTCCAAACCAGCACTAACACCTCCACTAAACCATGGCACCAAGTGCCATATCCAGTCTTTTTTTAAACACACCCAGGGATGGTGACTCCACCACCTCCCCAGGCAGGCCACTCCAGTACTTTATCACTCTTTCTGTGAAAAACTTTTTCCTAGTATCCAACCTATATTTCCCTTGGCGCAGCTTAAGAGGATGAGAGGAAATTACCTCAAACTGCGCCTGAGGAGGTTTAGATTGTAATTTCTTCACAGAAAGAGACTGGGCACTGAAATGGTCTGCCCGAGGAGGTGGTGGTGTCAGCGTCCGTAGAGGTGTTGAAGGAAAGCCTGGACGTGGCACTCAGTGCCCTGACCTAGTCACACGGTGGAGATCGCTCGTAGGTTGGATGCGACGTTCTCGGAGGTCTCTCCCACCCTAAGCGGGTCTGTGATTACCCGCTTGTGCACAGTGGGTCCGGTTGAGCACGGCGCAGCCCAGCGGCCCCCTCACCCCGCGGGCGCAGCCCCGGCGGCGCGCATGGGCCGGGCCGGGCCGGGCCGGGCGGGGCTGCGGGGGCCACGGCCCCGTGCGCTCTCGCCCCGCCCCCAGACCCGGCGTGGGCGGAGCCTCGCCTCCCGCCCGCGCGGATTGGCTGACGTGAGCCACGCCCCCTCCGCCCCGCCCGCGACTGGCTCGCATCCCGGGCCCGCCGTCCCCTCCGCTGCCGGCCCGCTGCTCAGGGGGCTCACCTTTTCTGCCTGACTGAAAATTGCTGCCGCCCTCTTTTTTCCGCGAGCGGCGGGCGTGCTTTGGTGCAGGCTACTGTATTTTTTGGAACTTTTTTTTAATCATTATTCGCATTCTTTCCGCGCAGGCGTCCCTGCGAGGCGTCCGCGAGGCGGTGGGGCCCTTGAACGTTACGGCGCCGCCAGAGAGCCGGCGCGGGGCGCGGCGGGTCCTTTCGGCCGAGCCGTCGCAGCCGGTGCCGGCCCCGGCCCACCATGTACTACAAGTTCAGCGGCATCGCGCAGCGCCTCGTCGGGGCCACGGCCGCCGCCGCCTACACCCCACAGGTAACACCGCGCGCCCGGGCGGGGGCTGCGGCACCGCGGGCGTTTGGCGAGCCGGGGAGGGATCGGCCGCCCCCGCGGGCACCGAACGTATCCGGCCCCTCGCGTGACCTTGGGCGAGCCGGGACGCGCGCTCTGCCCTGCAGCCCTTGAGTCAGCTTTGGGATGTTCTGGGGGTTATAGCAAGGAATTAACGCGCTTTCATAACAGAGCGCTGTTCCAGAGTTGAGCGGTGCCTGGCGGGATTTTAAAATCACCGAATGACAGAGCCAGTTAGGCAGGAAAAGACCTCCGAGCTGATCGAGTCCAACCTGTGGCCGAGCACCTCTGTGTCTACTGGACCAGGGCACCGAGTGCCACGTCCAGACTTTCCTTTAACACCTCCGGGGACGGCGACTCCACCACCTCCCCGGGCAGCCTGTCCCCATATTTGATTTCTCTTTCTGTGAAGAAATTCCTCCTGATGTCTAACCTAAACCTCCCCTGACGCAGCTTGAGGCCATTTCCTGTCATCCTGTCTTTAGTTGCTTGGGAGAAGACACTGACCCCCACCTGCCTGCACCCTTCTTTCAGCGAGTTGAGGAGAGTGACAAGGTGATCCCTGAGCCTCCTTTTTTCCAGGCTAAACACCCCCATCCTCATAAGACTTGTACCCCAGACCCTTCCCCAGCTCCATTGCCCTTCTCCAGCACCTCAATGTCCTTTCTGAAGTGAGGGTCCCAGAATTGGACATTGTACTATAACTTGCAGCTGGCAGATGGGAACAGCACTGATCTCTGGTCTCTTTGGTTCATGCATGCAACAAAAACCCCAATTATTGAAAGCATTAAAACTCTTCCCAGGGAGGATAAAAATCCATAAAAGTTCGTTTAAGACAAAATGTAAACTCACCTCTCCTCTGTATGATGCCAACATAGTAAATAAGTGTACAGAGGTTGCCAATGGCATTAAATAAGCTTTTACTTTTCACACTGCATAGTGAAGGTTCATGGTTAATTCTTCAGGACCAAAGCAAATCTGAGTGAGAGCAGAGTGAACCCCAGGTACATCAGTCATTTCAAGACATGAAGAGTTGCATATTGATGAAAATAAATCACAGAAGTTGTTTGCTTTTCTGTAGGTCAGTATAAATTCCTAAGTAATATTAGGAAGATTTGTAATGTGATTTTATCATGGGAAAAATGCAGCGTGGTTGTTACTCCATGTTCAATTTTCTGAGTAAAGTTTGAAAAAATTTATTTCTTACAGCTAAAAAATACCCAACAACCCCCCCCCCCATAACTGGAGATTAATAGTTGTAAGAATGATTTTTTTAAAAAATCAACCTTTCGAAAAACTGCCTCCAAAGAGCAAACATCTGATTAAACAACACAAGCATTAAGAAACAAAATGTAGATACAGGTGCACATACACAAATGTAATCAAAGTTATGGTTAATAAAAAGTTACTGAAATTAGTTGAAGTTACTACATTCATGTAGACTAATGTATATTGTGATATACAACTCTGTTTCATTCTGTTAATTCTGTTAGCAACCTACTTTACAGTTCTGCTTTCCTGGGTATCCTTGACTGTGAGAGTTTTACTTGGGAAATCCAGTCATCTTTTGCAAGCAAGAGCATCATATGAAGCAGCTGTAAAATCTCAGATTATTTCAAGGAGCCAGGACAACTACACAACTTTTTCTTTCTAAATTTTTTTTGAAGTTAAGAGGACTTGTTGATCAGACTGAGTACAGTGGTTAATGGTTCGTACTCTGGCAGGGTGTTTCTAACAAGTGGAATGCTGCAGGTTACTGCAGGACTTTATCAGTTCTTGGGAGCAGGCAATAGAGTGCACACTTGTAAAGTTTACAGAAAACACCAAGGGAGTGGCCCCAAAATGTTAGAAGTAGAGTTGCCAGAGGGACCTATCCAGTGTGTGGGAATGATCTGACAGGAATGCTGTGAACCTCCATGACAGAAAAAAGGCGCAGTAGCTTGTGCAGGAAGGAAGAGCCCCTGCACGGTTATGGGGTGGCAGCTGAGGGGCTGTTGGCAGCAGATTTGTGCTGGAGCTCTGGAGGTACTGCCAGGCAGGAGCCAGCAGCCTGCTGGCTGTATCACCCTGTGAGCTGTTGGTTGGGCAAAGCAACACTCTCCCCTGCTCAAAACACTTACTGCATCACATGGAGGGGCTGTGTCCAGCTGTGGGCCTCGTGCTGTGGGAATAGCAACTGGAGCAAGTTCAGCAGAGGTCAGCAGCCAGCTGAGGTTAGCAAGATGGAGCCAGCTTTGGACTGTGGTGGGAAGGCAAAGGACACCAGACATAAACTGCAAGAAGACAGGTTCGGGCTGGATGGAAGGAAAGACGCGGGCTTGCAAAATATATGTTGGGAAGAGTCAGGCAATGGAGCAGCTGCCCGGACAGGGAGGTTGTGCACTCTGTCCCCAAAGGCTTTCAAGGCCAGGTCAGACAAAACCCATGGTACACCTTGCTCTGAACTAAAGAGCACTAGAGGGCCCTTCCATCCTGGATTACCTTAGGATCTGAAAGAAATATTGAGGTAACAGAGTTTCTGATATGGCAGTTTCTGTCCCAAGAAGGTTTTTTGTCCTCAGCTTTCCCCATCACTTTGGAAGGCTTCCTGGATAGCTATTGGGGGTCAGGAGTGCAAGAAACGGAAGATAGCAGAATAGATAATGTTCTAGTAGGTATAGGACTTATACAGCAGCAATATATCCAGCACTAGTGCAGTAGTTGGGGCCCTTCTTCCCTCTCTAGACAAAGTTATGTTCAGAGAATAAACACTGATACTTCAATTAGTACAGTGGAGAGCAAAGGCTTGGAGTAGGAATGGGAAAGAGCTTCAAGCCTAAACGGTAAAGAACCTTGTTTCTTGAAGTTACATTTTTAAAAGTTACTTTCAATCCCTTTTTACAATGTTACTAGGCCAGCTTTTTTGTAGAATTTCCTTTTTTTTCCCCCTAAGTTTGACTGAATTTGAATTCCCAGGTCACACATTTAGATGCATTGGTCTGCTAAAAGTGTTTTCAATAAACAGGAATTGAAATACAAGGGTAATTCCATGAGTGTTAAGGTGTTGAGTCCAAAACAAATTAAATTTTTTCCTATTGGTTTCATTGCTCCATTTAATAAAACTATAGCTCAGCATGTAAAGTGGTTTGCTTTTTATGCTTCTGTTTGTTTTGCTGTTTCTGGAAAAGTGAAGACATCCTGCCATTCAAATTCTTCTTGGTAAAATTTGCAGTATAATAATTCTCTTTGCTCTGTGCTGTTACATTCTGGTGCTTCCCAATAGAGTGCTGCTTTGATGCAGGTTTAAGGTTACTGTGGGCTTGCAAAATATCAGTTTAAATGGATGTCAGAAATTATTTTGCTGACAGTAACATAACTAACAGCTTATACTAACAAATAAAACCCCTCTAAAACTTGAAATCTGTATTGTTCTTTCCATCTCAGACTTAGCATGCTTAGAAGACTTAATTTTGCATTTAACAAAGTTGTATAAAGTAGTCTGAACAATTTATCTTGTTTGAGTAAATGGGAACTTCCTTAGCTAGTTGAGGAGTGAAATAGTTTCAAAACTCCTCATATTTAGGAGGATAATGACTGCCATAACCATTATAAATTCAATAAAAATATTAATTCAAGGTGTTAGCTTATGTTTAAAGTACAAGCACTGGGACCAGTTTCAAATGGTGTCAGATGAGGACATGTAAATGAACTTTCCCCTAGTTCTTCTACTGAACTTTATCCTAGCATGTACTACATGCTAGTACTACATGTACTACAGTATCTTCACTTGATACAACTTATTTTGCCTGTAGCTATTGATAGCCCCCATGAGGCACACATATTTTGATTTTAGCCAATATGAATTGCTTAGAGTTTGTTGAGAATGTATAATATGTAGCCTTTTATGCCCTTGATAATACTTAATAGGTACACAAAATCGCTGTTACTGGATTGTCATCCCAGGACAAAGACTCAAGTGGTTTTACCTGAGTCTTGTGTTAGTCATAACAAATATATTTAGCTTTAGGTAATGAGGTGTATTCCACTGTGAAGGACGTGCTGCTTAGTTTAGAAGTGTCTAGGTTCAGTAGGTTCATAAAGGTTATTTCAATGCATGTTCTGAAATACTGATTCTCAGAGTAACTTCCCCATTCCCGTTTGTCCCTTACCTCAGTTTTCTCTCTCATTCTTGGATCTGTTTGTGCAACTCCCCTTACATTTAAAAACTTAAGAGTGGTGCCATCTCCATTTAATTATGCTCCAAATCATTAACTGTTTTTGCTGTCAGAAAAATGTAAATTAACATGCAAATTCATACTAGCAAGGTGTAAATTTGTTTTAACTTTGAGCCTGATGGCTAACCAACAGATACACTAGTCCTAAGATCTTCAGACCTCTGACAGGAAAACAAACACACTATACAGAGGGGTAGGCAGAAGATTCTGTTTGTTCTTTTGGATTAGCTACATGTCTTGACCTTTCATTGAGGACTTCAGCATTTCAAAAAGTCATTGCTGTAGCATGCTGATGAAATCAGCTGATGTTGACTCTTCTGCATAACTACATCTGCTGTACTTAGTCCAAGACTTGGAAAAAAATCATGTTATAGTGATGAAAAATAAAATATTAACACCTTAATATCAGAGAAAGAATCCTCAGTTATTAACTGTTTTTTTAAATGAAGCATAGGTCAGATGTGTAGAGGTATTAATTCCTCAGTACTATCCTGAGTGTAGCAAGACACTGATGTAATTAAATAATGGTTTTAGTAATGTTAAATACAGTGACCAAGGGTCATTTAAGGTGTATCAGTTCTTACTTAAAAATTTTCTGCAGAGAAATTCAGCCTTTATATTACTCTGTGGATTTCTCCTCAGCCATGTGGCTGTGAGATTAAGCACTTGCCACTTTCTCTCAAAAAGCATGGGCAAGTATCAAGCTGGAACAGCCATGCTTTTGCACTAATTTTACTGAGCTTGATTGAGGTTGGAGTGAAATTTTACATTGGTGAGGAACCCTAATTAATGCAGTGTCTGGGTTAAGCAAACTGAACTGTCTCCCTTCTGCAGTATGTGTTTTGTTATTCTCTTTCCTGAAGCCAGTAAGCCACCTTAATGTTTTTTATTTAAATTGCTATGTGATGTTCTTAAGTGGTGCCATGCTGCTTTGGAAGTAATTTACACCAGTACATTGATGATTATGTGAGTTTTCTGAACTGGTTCCATTTGATTTCACAATGAGATTCGTCACTTAAGTCAGGTCTGACTTTGCTATGGCTCCTGCAGTAGGGGGTCTTACAACCATCTGAGCAGGAGTATATTTCTAAGGGCTGAAAAAGTGTGGCGTAGCCTACAGTTGTTGATTTACTAACTATTGAAGTTATTAGATGGCACTGCTTCTGGAAACATTGGGCTCTCAGGAAGGCAAAAGGGAGATTTAGAACTGGAAAGTTCAAGGCACAGGAAAGATGTGCATTTTCACATTTACTGTGATACTAACAATCAAGAAGACAAGAAAAGCTTTGGAGGAAAAGTCACCTGCACATTTAGTATAAACATCTATTCTATAGGTATTTCTGTCAAATCACCAACTTTTTAAAGGCAAATCTAATAAAGTACTTAAAGTTCCTATAGACAAAAATACTTGTCCAAAATAGCTTTCTTCAAGGCCTTTGATGTAGCTGTACTTAGCCTTGAATATATAGTTAGTAACTTCCCCTAGCTAATAATAGTTCCCTAGATGCTTCCTTCATAGCACTGTGGCCAGAACTGGTCACTGGTCTTAAATAATTCAGCAGTGCTTATCTTCTGTGCAAGTAGGAAGGCGTTAGCTACTGAATGTCCCAAGAAATTCAGTTTTGCTGCTGCCTTTCAAAACATAACCAGAAAGGTCACGAGTAGATTCTAATATTCAGTCAGGCACTAGAAGAGTGGGAAGCTGAACCCACATCTTTAGGGTATAATACTGATGACCACTCCACAGACTATTTTGGGAGGCTGAGAAACCTGGTTTTTCTGCTGAGGATGCCTGTTGTAGCAGAGAATTTGCATAAAGAAAACATGTCTGGTCCATGACTGGCACAAAAGAAAGAGTGCCAGTCTGCTTCCAGGTCCAAATACTGTCAGACAGTTCTCTTCAATACAAAATGCATCAACTAGTCCTTTGAACAGAAACCAGAATTTCAATGCAGTCTTAACTTTACCTGTGGCTGCTTCTGTTTGTAATAAAAACCTGTTGCATTAAACTAACTGTAAAATGCTTTTAATTTCTGTGCCAAGCTAGGAAAAAAAAAATTCAGCTGTTTTGATAGCCACAATGTAAAACATCACTGCTACGTGTCCAGACATAACTGCTAAATCTAACAAGTAATAAAGACAAGGAGGCCACCTCATGTTGGCTGTGACTTTGTGCCCTTAATCACAAAACTGAGTTATGTAGTTTCTAGGTATGGCAAATGTAGAGTTCAACTTTGTGAACCGAAAGGAAGTTGAGCTGTGCTGCTCCTGAGGAGTACATTGAGATGTGGGAAGTTCAGCAATATCTGAACTATAGGATGTAGTTACATCTACAGAGAATATCCAGTATATCAGGGTCTCTGAAGGGCCTTGAGCACCACTTACAACTTCTGTATGACCCAAATGATCCTCATCCTTTTTTTTTGTTTTTTTTTTTTTTGAATCCCCAAACCATACATCCAAATTATTTAAGGCCCAGTTATTTATGGCTACTGCTTGCAGCATTCAGGAGGTAGAGCTCATTCCTCACTCTGACCCTAGCATCAGGGATCCTTGATCCTAATCCTACTGCTCAGAGAGAGTCCTAGATAGTCTGTGTGCAAAATAGAAGCAGTAATTTGGACCAAGTACCAGCACAGAAAGATAACAGCTATAAATTCATGCCATGAGGAGATTGGAAAGGAGGCTGTGATTTTCCATGCTAAGCTCTGACCCCAAGTTGTCACTGAGATATCAGTGGGCCAACAATGTGTTGGTCACAAGTCTTTATACTGGATAAATACTCTTTGTAGTGTATCCTTGTAATGACTGGCAGTGTGCCTGCCTAATGTGACAATTGCAAGTGTGATATACCTTGATATTTTAATCTTTATTTATGCAGGGACTCAAACCATTAGTTCCCACTGAATCCCCAGGCCCAGATCCGGTTTTTGGGACAAGTAAACCTCCTCCAGGTTTACCAGCAAGTGATAATTTCTTGTATACAAACAAGGTGCCAGACCTACAGAAAGTTTTCCAGGTAATGACAACTTTGAGAGTAACTTAAAGAAAACCAGAGAGAGGGACGTATCTGTCCTTATTTTAACATAGCTAACTACTTCTGCCATTCTACATAAATACCTGAATTCTGTAAAGTCTAGTCAAGAAACTGTCATGTACAGTATAACCTGTGTACCTGTATTACAAAGTATATATATGCCTTGTGTAGGAGATAAATACAGAAAATGAAAAAATGCAGTAACATTGTCTTTTTGCTGACTTCAGAAATTGGTTGTTGTATTATTTGACTATTGGAAGCACTTTCTCTCTGGGAATCCCAAGTGTATGCCTTAAAGCAGTTGTAGAGGAGCAAAGCAAATTGTTATTGTTTTGTGTATAATAATTTGAATGTTACTGAAGCTGTTTATAGTGCAGTATAAGAGCAGCACAGTAAAGTTTTCAAAGCCAGTTTGTTAGTTATGGAATTTCTAAATGTAGGACTTTTCTTAAAACAAATTAGTTAAGCTTTTTTTTAGGTGTCAAGAACGTGCTTTATATAATGTTCCCTTTTCTCTCTTACATGCCACTTCCATTTGGAATGTGTCAGTCTGACTTGGTGAATAATTTTTTATACATATCTTTTCACATTCTGTTGTTAGTGACACTTTTTCCCATCCAGGTCCTGTTGAGAAATACTTCAAGATACATTCTTCCTGCTTGCACTTAACAGCTTTGGCTAACAAAATTAACTCGCCTTCGCATTTGTCTTGCTAGACAAAACCCACATAATACACTTGGTTGTAGCGAACCTATTTGTCAGGAGGTTTCCCTCTTGGAAGTCTCCTAATTTGGCCAAGGTAGCTTATTCCTTAATGACCTGAGTATGGATGTTAATTTCTTTTTTACTTGTTTTCCCCTTGAACTCTTCCCACAGAGACCAGATGGGCTGCCAGTACACCTGAAGCGAGGATATCCAGATAGGATGCTCTATCGGACCACGATGGCTCTGACAATAGGAGGGACTTTCTACTGTCTGGTGGCACTGTACATTGCCTCACAGCCAAAAAACAAATGAACCACACCTCATGGGACTGTCAGCACTCCTCTGAAGGATCTCCTGCATGTACCACTTTGCACTTAAATCTGTTCCCTGTGATCACATAGGGTTCATTATTCAGGTCGGATTTCTTGGAGAAAATGTTTTTAAATTGGTTGCCTTATATATTCTAAAACACCAGTATAAACAGAGAAATACATTATTTTAACATATGGTTGTAGCTTTGCTTTTCTTGCAGAAATTTATAAAAAGTTGGAGAAAGTTAAGCTTTTTGTTCCCTCCCTCGCCCAACTTAAACAGTGTTAGAGAGAGGACAGGACAAATAATTTGTGAGCTATGCACCACATTCCTTAGTGGAAGGATGCTGCTAGTTTCCATAACACTAAAAGCAAATAATTTAATTATTGTAGCATACTGAGAACCTGTTTCTGTCCTATACAGGTCATTTTATGTAAGCAGCTGGCAATGGAACTTTTCTAAATGCTAGTATATTAGTAAATAATATACAACCTCTGGTGGTAGGACAAAGGGCTTGTCTCCCTGGAGCATTTAAAGTGGATTTATTCCATAACTGTAGCATCACTGTATGCAGCAGAGTGCACCATTATTGTAGCATCACTTTACACCAGTTTGGGACTTTCCTTTGTCAAACTGTATTATCATGCAATATAGATAGGAACATGAATACTAAAAGAGGCAAGTCTCAAAAGTTTCAGAGCATTTCAGCATGCCTGGCAGTGAAATAAACATGTTGGTACACTTGTAAGTTCAACTTGTAGATCTCAAATCATAAAATTGATTCAGCTACCTTGCTGTCATCTTTTTGAGATGATAAATCCCTTAAAACCCTTTCCCAGACAGCGCTGTGTGTTTAACTATAATTTTTGATGAAACGGTGAATCAGTTCCCTCTGCCTGCTAGAAAATGGCTTCCAGCTAGTCCCGGCTGCCCTGGCTGGGAATCGTTTCAGATCCGGTTAGGCAGTCGCAGGCTGACCGGCAACCATCCCCCGGTGGGTCAGGAGCCACACGAGAGCTGTTGGTGAGGCTACGACGAAGGTAGGAAAAGGAGACTTCGTGGCAAGATGCAGTTTATTGTCGCCTGCTCAGCGTGCAGGCAGCCCACCAAGTGGGGAGGAGGGGCGGGCTAATTGATTATAATGGACCAGAAAAAGGGGCGTACACAAGAGGGAAAACCAATCGGGGGAGTGGGGATGGCACACAGACAACGAATGGAAAACGAGGGGTGGGGGATTTCCCAGCCTGTTCCAATCGGGGACTGACTTCTCCCAATCTTTCTGGAAAGAGGGGAGAGTCCTTCCCAGAGATTGACAGGCACAGCTGCTGCACAGAGAAGTGCAGGGGGAAAGGAATAGGGGGAACATGGACTAAACCATTACATAACAAATGAATATTAACAATAAATAAAAAGAAAACGCGCCGCTACAAAACGGGTCACTGTCGCCATAACACAGCTGCTTACTATTTCCAGTGCCTGCAGATAGCTATTTATGTGCACACATTTCTGTGAATGGAAGAGAGATAAGCCAGTACAACCCTTTATATTACCCTTGTAATAGCATAGCCTTGAACTGGAAGTTTCATACAAGTCTTCACAAAATGCATCCTCTAAATTCATAGCTTGTCCTCTGTCCCTGAACACTGATTTGCTGGCCTCTGTAAAGACCTGTCTCTCTCAGAACTGTGCAGAAACAACCTTCAAAGTAAATAAGAAAAAATAGTTGATAAAGGAAACTAAAACTGCCTTTTTCAATCTTTTACTAAAAACATTTGGATTTTTTTCCACTTAAGTTACAGCAAAGTCTTATTACTGCTTTATAAGAAAGAAAATAGCTACTTGTACTGTGATCTCATGTTTCAGTCAATGTTGGTATTTCACGATGGGAGAGATTTAAGTCAATGAAAAATAGTTTTGTAAGGACAGAAAAAGTCAAAGAATAACAGAGAGTAAATTCTGCAGGAACTGACAGCTCTGTTGCCTCTACTGATAAAATATTTTCTGCTCAGTAGCCCATGCTTCCATGGCACTCAATCTTGTTCTGTAGGCTGTTAAATACTACAAAAAAGAAAAAAATAAGAAAGAAGAAAGAGAAAACAGCACAGTAGGTTTTGTCTTCCGTACATACCATCTATCAAGCACTGCCTACAAGAATTTTCTAATAAAGGATATTGTGCACATAAACTTGACAGGTAGATTTTCACTAAGCCGAGCTTTGTTCAGAGTATTTCCATGCTCTTAGTTTTCTGATTTGGTTTTGGTTTTATTGGAGGGGTGGGTTAGGGATTCTCTTTTTTTTTTGTTTTGTGAAAGTATTGCTTTGTTTTAAACCAACTATTTTTAGTGCTCATCTAGAGAGTAACAACTTTCTGCTTGTTGCTAAAGCAGATGTGGATAAAATAACCAAGCTGTTATCCCACAGCTCATTAGCCAGTGGGAATACTCTCGTGGGAGGAATGACAACCTTTACACTCAGCTTGCTTAAAGTAACTCAGCTAGGACACTGGGTTCATGACTTGCAGTTATAGGTCATGGCTGAAAGCCATGGACAGCAGAATTGCCCTGGGCCTCCCTTTTTCCACCTCTATGTCAGCAGCTAAGAACGTGTGCCAAAGGGACAAAAACCACCCATCAGAATTTGCAAATACACAGAGACTGCATAATCCAATGCACCTTTCCCTCCCCCTCCTCCCCCTCATTGTCTGGATTTTGAAAAACTATTCACTTTGCCCTCCTTGCAAAAGGTGACCCAGTTGAAGCAGGATGAGTTCTGCTTCAGCTTGTGAGATTCACACCCATGGTTCAGTTGGGAGTTAAAGAACCCAGAGGCTTGTCTGCAGCCATTGAGTACAGCTCCAGGTCTGAGAGAAAGGGCAGACTGCATTTCTCTGTTCCCTTGGCAAAGTGCTCTGAAAACCAGGCAAGTTTCCAAGCTGTAACCACGTTAGTCTGTGGCAGCAAAATCTTGCCCCTTTCCTCAATTAGTTTTGAGATCATCGTGAAGAAATCACAACATGGTAAATCCTTTTTCTTTCTAGAGAAAGCAACTCTTAAATACATCTATTTTAAAATACTGATGCCACAGAGTTCTGTGAGGATTCAAGAGGGTCTAAGTGTTTTTAATTATTATTTGTGATACAGAGACCTAATCATCATCTTAAGCTTTCAAGGACACCCTTACCTCCAAAAGGAGTAGTCTGACCCTGGCCTGATTGTTAAATAAAGTCTCAAATAAGGAGAACCAGGAGTGACTTGCAGCATCAAGGCTCCTTAATATTGTGAGTTGTCATCCTCAGAAGTAAGAGTCTGATATGAACTACAGCTTCATTATAGTGTTCTTGTTTTATAAAGACCCTCTGAGTTTTGTGTTAGAAAATATGCAACCTACCAACATGAAGGACTGGGGGGAAAAAAGCACCTTTTTAAATGATAGCTTATACTCTAGTGTTTTGGTTTGAATGTATATTAGAGAATAAATTATACTAAGCTCTCATACCCCAAGGTGCCGAGTTTGGAAGGGAAAAGCAGCTGAGATTTAGAATACACTGGAACAAAATTATCTCGTGGATAATCATCCATCCCCCCGGCATTATCTCATTGGAGACAGTCTTTTCCTTCTTAAATGATTTCTGCGGCAATCTGGATTCAATAGTTATATCTTTGTAATGGTTTTTAAGTAAGATCTCCTCCCCTACCTTTTGTGTGGGAGTAGTAGAATTAAATGCATTTGAGAAGACGTTGATAGTATGCACATACATCTTACAGCTGCTTTAAAAATTAAAAAAAAAAAATTAAGGAGAAGATTCCTCCACAGTGTTGCAGTGAGACCATAAAGTCTCAACAGGCTTTTGTCTTATCATTTTAAATTGTTAACAGACTGATTATTTCCATACTGAGACATTAACTGTTTGATCTTGCCTTAAAGCAAAGCTTTCAAATTAAAAGGCACTGTAAGGAATAAAAACATGAGAAACTAGAAAATTTGCAATCTAATCTTACAGAACTAAAAAAAAAAGCCAAAATTAATGTTTAAAAACGGTTTCTATGCATACATGCACATGGTACTTATTCTATCTTTATCTTCCTTTCTGCCTTCCAAGTGGCTTTAGGAATCACAGATCTAATAGGGTTTTCTTTTGGTGACTCCTCTTACAAAACATACACCTGTAGATCCTAAAATTTGAAAAAATCAGATGCTTTTCTACAAAGAGAAAAATGAGCATGTATTGGCTCTGTTGTGTGTAAAATTATGCTAAACTGTTCTGAAAAAAAGTGTAAGATATCTGCATTTTATGATGTAAATTTTTCCCCTTTCCTGCCCTTCACCTCAGTGAAGAGTTTCACAAGGAAGCCAAATCTTGATCTCAGTTTTAAAATGGACAGTTGGAAGAATTTGCCTGTATTCTAAGCATTAATGTCAAGCAGTAGGCACAATAAACAACCTTTAAGCATTTTGCATATTCAGTACTAATTGCATCTTCATTTGTAAAAGATCATTAATTTGAAACAATTCCAGTTAGCTGCAGTGCAAGTGACGCACAGATTGCTAAGAGATAGAAGCATATTTGCTGTGAGAGGGAGTGCAGGCATTCCTGTGGATCAGGAAATAGGGTATATGCTGTCAAGCATCAGTGTGGTATCACTAACACCAGATCTTATCTTCTGGTGCTTCTCACGTGATCCCAGACAGCTTTTGGATATGGCACTAGGCAGAAGGAACCACTTTTTTGTACATGAATGATCTCAAAGTACGAGAAAGTTGAGTTTAAGGGTCTGTTTTCTGACACGTATACCCCCCAGTCTATTGCAGGCAGCCCAGATCTACAAGCCCAGGGGCTACAAGAAGGCAGTCATCATCCTCTGACTCCAAAGAGACATGATACTCCCTGATAAAATGTTTTGGTTGTTTTTTTTTTCTGAATGATTTTGCTTGGTGGATCCGGTGCTGCAAACGGGAGGTAGGAGAGAGAGGGAAGTATTTTTCCTCATTTCACATCGGCTGCATACCACTCTCGCTTTTCCCCCTTCCTCACTCCCACATTTTTTTCTGAAGACCATAAAAATTTTTCTAGTCACTTCCTTTTTTACATAATTTCTTAAATAATCTGTCCCACAAAAGAAATGAAATTGTTTCTAAGGGCTTCAGAAGAACTTCTGAAATATTCATATCATATTCATATAATCTGTCACATATATTTTTTTCTCTGCAAGCTGGAACAAGCCCTGGAAGTCTCCTTTGTCAAGTACATGATCCTGCCAACCCACTGAAAGTCTTACTTTAGTGAGAAGTCTTTGGAAAAAGCTATTTTACAGGTGTGCAAACATAGGGCCATCAAATGACTTGCTGGTTACAAGCACCAGACTGTATTTCAAAGAAAGAGAGGAAATACTTCTTCCCTGCAACATTCTTACACTTCAAGCCGTGTCACCTCGAATGCGTTTCTGTACCCTTTCTCATATCTTCCGCTACAATTCAGTCACACACATTCATTTTGCTATAAGTGCTTTATCTATTCATGGTGTGGTACTACCTGAAATATCTTGGATACCTTTCCCCACTGAGCCCTAATTTTGCACAACCAAAGTTGGAAATTAGGACGTCAATTTCAGTGTGTGTCTGCTTGAGGCACTGCGAGAGCTGGCAGCATCCAAGGCAGAGTTCATTATGCCCTGCCTGGGTTAGCCAGATGTTCTTCCAACCACAGGAAGCCATTCTTATCCTTTTGAAAGGTTCTTGTTACATGTGAGGAAGATCATCTGTGTAATCTTTAGTTGCTTACCTAACCACAAGAGAGGCTGTACATTGTCTAATCCACAATACTGCATAAATGCAGATTGTGTCTTCCCTTAAACTAAGAGCAGAACTGCACTCTGGAAGGAAACAAAAGGAACGTGTTTGGCGGAGTGAAGAGCTTGTAAATGTCAGTTCCACCAACTTGATCCTGACTTGCAGCAAAGAGAGCAAGACTAATGAAATGCAGCTTTTCTAGCATAAAGAACAAGTGCTACATATTAAAGCTTGTTCTTGCATAAGCTTAAGGAAAATTTATTAGTCTTCTAATTGGAACTGATTAAGCAATTCTGCTCATATGCAAAACAAAACCCACACTTCATCATACTCGTTGTCAGCAGCATAACCCTGCGGAATTAAGAGGAGGCAAGACTTTAGGCTCTTACAAAACAACAGCAGCTACAGGAAAACCCTATTTTGCAGTCGAGCAGGTTAGAGTCTGCATAAGGTTCATAAGGTGGAGACACCAAGCAGCTTGTAGCACTGTATTCTTACACTGTCTTTTCAGAGGTGCATATTTTCAAAACAAACCTAAAGAGTGATTTCTAGCACTCTCAGAGACTTACAGTTTTCACCTGGAGCCCTTCCTGAAGCTCTGTAACAGCTTTCCATGGCCACTGAAGAATGGCTCACTAGACAAAGGGTGAGTTTTTGCTGAGACACATTCCCAGCTATGCAAAACCTCACAGATATTGCCCATGTAGCCTGCCCACAGAGAAGCTGTGTATTTGATCTCTCTGTACTGCAACATGTATAAAATGTGAATGTAATATGATATCTAAATGTGACAGTATTAAAATACTAGAATAATTCCAAAATACACATGCCCTTCAGGAAAAGTTATCAGCTGTGTGGCATATCTTTACTTTCACTGACAGTTTGCAATAAAAATACTGTGGTATGAATTTCCTGGACTCAAATCTCATCTTCTTAATTTAAATTATATTGGATAAACCAAACTGAGATAAAATAGAAAGAATCTGTCAGTCACTCTAGTATTAACTAGTGTCATCCCTTCTCCCTGGTTTTTCATACTGTAAACTCAAATGACCACTTGATACATACATTTTATCAGGATCACTGATCTGTGTTTTTTATCTTTCTAAATTTTAACTGGCTGCATAAGATCAAGCCCAAACTGCTCTTAACATCCCTTGCTTCTGTAAGTATTTCTGCTAAAGATCACTATTGTATCTTATCTTGTATTTGCACTTCTGATCCTGATAACTGAGCTTTAAATTTGCTGAACTCTGTGCATGAATGAGGAATTATATGCTTTGTTTCTCAGAACTAACACACAGATATGCATACACAGTGCCTGCAAGGATAATTCTGGTTTCCAGTTCTACTTCAGGAAAAATATATTTCCAGGAAGAACAATAAATAAGTAAATGGAATCTAGTACCTTTAACAAACATTTTGCCTGTAGCAAACAGGTTTGCACCAGCAGCTGGAATAAATTATGTTATGTGAGACCCAACAAAATCTGTCTTCATAAGACAAAGGAAAAGTTTTAAAACCCCATGTTTTTATCCAGTATGTTGAAAACCACTTTAAACAATTTGGACTTTATTACTGCACTCTCAAACTTCATATTTTAACATTTATTAAGCAAAACTGCACTAAAAATGCCTTGCTACTCCTTTTCTCATAAAATAATTGTTTCCATTTTATACTGTGAGGAGATGCATGACTGCTCTCCTAGAGCTGCAAATGCTGGAGACACGATGGTCTCCAAATGAGCTTGTGAAAGGTCTAAAACAAGTGGTTTTCTATTCATACATTTTTGTGTGGCAAAATTGCAAAGATCGTATTAGCTATAATTTTTAGAGTCAGCTTTAGTAGTACACACAGTGTCAGGCCAGCACTAGAAGAGCCCTGCCAAGTTGCCATAAATCGGACATATTCTGTCTCCTAGGGCTGACTCAGAACAAGTCTTGTTTCTGGCAAGGTATAAACTCATTTTTAGATTGTCTTTTCACACTCTTCACCATTTTATCAGCAGAACTTGTAGGTTGCATAGCAACCTGCCCAAGTTTAATTCTACTGGCAAAATCCAGACCAAAAGTGGAAGTGGTACCAGTGGAAGAACAAAGTTGTTTATGTTTGAGTTACAATGATCTGTTACACAAACACTCAAAGTTAGGGTGAGGAACAGCAGGGGAAAAGAGAAACACCAAACCATAAAACCAAGACACCTGGCAGACTTTCTATCCATTTTCACACATTTTGACAGGAAATACCTACAGATTCTTTCCCGCTCAAGGTTTCTGCTATATTTCATCTCTTCCTGTCAGAAAGATCAAGTAGCAGAGAGCTATTTCTTTCCCATGGAGCTCTTCGTAATAGGTCACGTCTCTGCAGCTCCAGGTGCAGAACTTGCGCAAGATGCCAATGAAAGTGCTAACTGTGAATTTGTGCCAGTACATGTGACCCATTGCAATGCTCTTTTAGGACAGTAAAGTTTACAAGACGCAGAGTACAGACCAAACTATAGAGCAATTATAATAAAATTGTCCTTTTACCAACTGAGGTATCCATATAAGCCTGGTGAGCTCATCTGCAGAGATAATATAACCTAGAGGCTGCAAGACAGGTGACAGGGCTGGGGTTTGGATATCCCCCTTGCTTCTTGTGATGAGACCAGAGAATTTAGTAAAAGTACTGTTTACATATGGTAGATTCACAATCTACCACCTACCCAACACTGTTACAATGACCAACAGGTTTGAGGTTTTTTATTTTTTAATTTGAAAAGTGTTACCAAATTTTTCACTGAGTATCACATACTTTATAGACCCAAGATGCTGATTTAACTCTCTCTACAAGGACAAATATACTTTCCCTGAATCTAGTTCTACCACTTTGTGCTAATTTGTTTTATTTTTCAGACTTGAAATAAAGAGTACAAGAGTGGTATGAAAAATCTGCTTTTGCTTGGGAGTATAGAGTGAGCAAGAATTCATCTTGTATAATTAAGATTGGAAGTTCCTCACAGTCATTTTATGAAGTATTTCTATAGATACAAAATCCTTGGAGATATATTTTGTATATAATGCCATTTACAATTTCTGATTTTGACCTAAGTCCTTTTGATTTACTCACAGAACTAATTACAGTATACCCAACTCTGTGACTGAAGCCAAATATTGGTCCATGTGAATCTTGGCTGGAGTTTCACGTGAGGGATACATGAAAGGGGTACAGAAACCAATGTAGAAGTAACAGTGTATTTGCTATAATTTTTTGCAACAAAGAATAATTTATGGCCAGACACACTGAAATAAATCTTGTGTACATGTAATACATTTCTTAAATTCACTTTGAAACCACCTTTATCTCATATAAGGTCAGTTATTTGTTATAAGATAAAGCAGCATTTTTTAGTAGCAATGGCACCAACAACTACAAGAGCTGTGTTTTTTGGAGAGCAGCTGGGTTATGTGAGCCAGAAGAGTCTATTGAATCAGGCAGCTTGAATGGCCATGGAGCATCATCTTATCATTATAAATTTTATTTTTGTAGAATTTAGAACAAGCCTTGTTATTACTTGCAACAGCTCCATTTTTAGAATAGCAAAATGGTCCTTTATTTGTAGCTATTTGTATCATTTTGGTTACAAACCAAATGTGATTTACTCTATTAATCCTTAATTAATAACATTTTCTTAGAAATTAACTATGGAATTTTCATTTCAATACTGTAATAAAAGGTTTGAAATCTATTTCACAACTTGCACAAGAGGAATTGGGGGAAGAAAAAATAGAGGTAAGGTTCTCGTATCTGCTGCAATTTTTATATCTGCCCAAAGTAAATTTAGGATTATTAATTCAATGGCTCTCTAGGGGTAAGAAAAATTCTAGGGCATTGCTATTTTGAATTGATCTTAAAGGAGTCCATTTGCTTTGAAACAAAGTGTACTAATCTCAGGTAACCCAACCTTGAGAAGTTGTCAACTTTAGAACATAAAAAAGTAATAATGTTTCTGAACCTCTAAATGACATCCCATATCCCCTCACCCCCTCAAAAACCAACCAACCAAACAAAACAACAACAACAAAAAGCCTCCACCCCTCCCCAAAACACAGGAGGAAACACAAACCCACTCTAGAATTTCTGGGATAAAACCATTGTACAAAAACACATGCACAACTTCTTATAAGTCTCTTTGTCCTTGTGCAGATTAAACTATTCACTGAATTAAGCCAAGCTTGTATCATTTGTGTTCCATAGGAACTGACTGCCTTGACAGAAGGTTTTTAAGAAAACAAAACTAAATTTGTCTGGCTTTTAGTGTAAATGGCTTAATGGTGCTCTAACAAGCACATTTACCTTTCATAGAGGCGAGTGAGTGAACTCTTCTAGAGTTAACACCCTAGAATAGAATGTACAATACGAAATAATAGAGGGAAATCAGGATAGAGACTAATTTTAAGGCTAATTAAGTATAATGAAGATTGAAAAAAAAAAAGGTACAGAGGAAAAAAATTTGAGTGAGGTTTTAAAGTGAACTATTACAGATTTTAGTAAATTTAGGCCAGGATACATGACGTGAAACCCTGAGTCTTCTTCATAAAAGCAAAACCGGAAATGGCATCCAAAGAACAGGAATTATATAAATTATGGCACTGAATTTCCTTGAAGTGTTTCTCTAGAATGTCCAAACTACATTGCAAAGTCAATATCCAAATAGTTTTGATTCTTACTATTGTATGAGGGCTAATTACATTTCCAAGGGAAATATTGCTCTAGGAGTGGACAAGGAGAAGGCAGACCTTGCATTACAGACCATAAAGAGTCCTGCCTGAGCAGAGCTTATTCCTCTCAGAAGGCAATGAGGGTAGTCGGACATCTCAGCAAAGAGTTTATTTACAAGAGTTCTCATATGCTAAGAACACAAGCATCAAGATGAAGAGGTCTGGGGATGAACACTTGAAAATGATTTGATTTCTACCATTCAGTGGAAGTTTGATGATGCAGAACACTTCAGAATTTAATAACAGAACATAAAGCAGTGTTTTCTGTCTGGTACTTAAAACTCAATTATTAATTAAAGTGACTATATTGCTTCTTCTAGCTGGAATGATTTGAAAACAATTTCTGATTCATTGACCTTTGTGTTTAACCCCAGATATTGAATTGGATGGTGCAATGCTTCATTTAAATATATTTCTCTTTTCCTTGATGATGACCTGTCCTTCTCCTTTCCAGAAAAAAAAAAAGGAAAATTTAAGATAATCATATCTTAAAAATATTTTAATTTGAATTTTATAAATATCCAATATTGGTGTAGTGTAAGATTATTACCACCAATTTGAAAGGAACACAGGGCTTCAGAACAAAAACCATTTATGAGCACCCAAAGGTGACATGAGAAGAACAAGCAGAAATCAAAATCTATTTTATACAAGGATATATGACAGGGAAACAAGAATGGCTGGTGAGATGGAATATTCTCCTTGGCTTTCTGCCATTCAGACATTTTCATAGCCATAATAGGAGCTTTGCTGAGAATCTGCAATATTTTATTTTACTATGAACCCTATAGCATCCCTGACCAACACTTAGTTTTCTGTCCCAGTGAAGAACTTTGGCCCTTATTAGAATACTAACACTTGCAGTTCAGCTTTGCACAGGGAATAGTGAGAATTCAGCACTTGCCAGGGTTACAGCATGGTGGCCACCAAAATTACTGTGCCCAAGGCTGACCTTGGGAATTTTTCTTGTTAGTGAAACATGGAGGGAGGAGAGGAAATAAGTTCAGTGCCTGTTTTGAACAGGCAGAATGCAAAAGTTAGGGACCATCTGTGGAAGACACCTTTAAACAACAATGTTTTGATTTTCAAACTGTAAGAATGGATTTGTTTCAACACACAGTTGGTATAGATGTTGATTTCCTGGCTTAGGATCTCACTGTGCACAGTAGTGAGTTTTCCCAAGGTTATTTTTGTCAAAATCAAGTCCATGTTATGTATTTGAATAAATCTCTATTAAGTAGAGTCTTAGGAGTGGATATTTCCAGCCAAAACCAAGAGGACACTCCTCATTCATGGGAAGTGTGAAAGGATGCAGGTAAGACTAAAGATAAGCTTTTCTGTGTGCAGCAGAACAGTTCATGCCTGCTCTCCCATTGTAGTCACACTTGGTCTGTCAAACCTCCTCCCTTCCCCTCAAGGTAACACTTGTCCTGAATCCTCTTTAATATTTTAATCAGGTAATAGAGAACATAGAAATAATCTGGAGCTACAGACAGTCTGACAGACAAGATTACAGGTGGCAATTTAGCCCCAACAAATCACAAACAGCAGGTGCATTCTGCTGCTTTTTCTGACACTAAGAGCACAAATCTCTCAGCTTCCTACTCTGTCAAAGCATTCTAGAAATTTAATTTTCCATAATGTGAAGGAGGTCAACAAACACATTTAAATCATTATCAGAGAGGGATCTATAGATGGAGAGTAGATTAAATCACATATTGAATAACTAACCTCTTCATTTCAGTAAACCTTATTCCTTAATAACTAAAATAGAGCTGAAGATGAGCCTTTTGGCCAAAGCAAAGGGGAGCAATTTCGGTGTATCAAGACACTAGTAATCCTGCAGGAGTGAAAGGTTAACTTGGGATGGCCCAAAGGACCCAAACACCATGGCCAATTTGGTTTGAGGTCATTACTGTTCTCTGAGGTGCTCTGATTGCATCACTGACCTCATCAGTCAGAGCACTGTGATTCATCTGTATCTGCCACCAGGCACAGAATTACTACAAGGTCTGCTCTCTTTTTGTTAAATGAGGCATTGTGGTCAGTCTGAAATTCTATATTGCACTGAAAAGGTGCATTCCTGATAACAATGTCAATCACATATCTGAAAATAAGAAAACTTACAAGCATGAAAATTACTATTTTCCCTCATAAATATGGAAATCTTGTGTAGCAAGCTGTATAAAAAGGGAGGAAGAAATTAACTTTTCCATAAATTCCTTTCTGGTAAGCCCCATCTTTGAGGGCAAAGGTACAAGAAGGTGCACCATTCATAAAGATATGTAGCAATTTTGTGGCACATAACTGTCAGAACACTGGAAAACCCTACTCACTGCACACTGCTACACCTGGAGCACTGTTATCAGTCACCAACATTGAAAATAGTCGTGCTGCAGTAAAATGCTGCTTAATAAGCCACTTAATCAGGACAAGTGATGGGAACAAACACTGCAAACTGCAATTTTGTGGTCACTGCAAATTTGTGGGTCATCAAAGAGTTTTTGTGATCAACAAAATAATAAAAAGATAAAGCAAGTTGCCAACATGCCTTAGGCATATCCTACCATACAGAATTCACTATGTGTCAGGCAGCACCATTCCCTAGCAACATGAAGTGTTATTATTAGCATCCTGAGACCCAAGGTTATTAGTGAGCTATGAACTCACAATACTCAGAAGATAAAAACCTCTAATACTTTTATTGCTCTCATTCACCAGCTGGTGTTTTAATCATAATATGTTGTCTCATTAAAAGTCATTACATTAATTCTGTGTATGATTAGAATCCACAAAGCCTGTTGCACACTGCCTTTAAAATAAGAAAAGGTCAGCTTCCTGTAGTCTCAGAGTGCTTTTGGGTTTATGTTAAAACCTTTTTTAAAGAAAGGGTAAAAAGGAGTAGCGGTACATAGGGTTTCCCCCTAAGGTAGAAACAAAGCCTGAGGAAACAAAGGTCTAAGCTATTAAAGTGGGTTGTGTTCTGAAACTGGCTTTGTACAGTTACAGAGGGAAGGCAAACAGACTGCCTAAGTTTTAGCCTCAACCACCAGGCTCTGAGCTCCCAGCTCAGTGAAGCATTTATGCCCCATTTCCCCCAGCGCAGAAGTGTCTCAGCCTTATTCTCAGAAATATTTTGTGTTTGGCTGGTATTTGCTATGTTGGACCCACACACCCACTAGGAAGTTTTTAGAACTTCATTAATGATATTAAAAAAAAAAAAAAAAAAAAAAAAGAGCATTACTGTAGACTAAAATCCTCCAGTTGCTGGAAAAAGCTGGAGAATTGGGAATTGCAGCCATCTGCCCCACAGGCAAATGGGGCAAGGGGACACCTTGTACTCTACTTTTTGCTGCATCAGATACAATGTGGATGGACTGAGAATCGATACTGGGTCCATCAGCCTTCAAAAGGAAGCACCATGGCTTCCTCCCAAAACTCTGAACAGAATCATGAGGCAAATAAGAGTGCCTCAAGTCTCATGTCAGGCAGGCAGAGGAGGTAACCTTGACTCAACCCATCTCAGACCTTTTTGCTTTGAGAGATCAGAGAGCACACAATGAGTCTCAGCCCTGCCATCCCAGCACCTGTGCATGGTCCTGCTCCAGTGACAAGCAATAGCTGTCAGACTGATGTGTGGCCGGGCTCAGACATTCACATGAACTCCCCCTTGCTGGCATGGACCAAATAGCTGGAATTCTACATCACAGTTTTTCCAGATCCCTGCCAGTGCAATCTCACCAAGCAGCACGGACGGTGTTTGTTTGCATTTAGAGACATTCTGAAACTTATCAGCCACAGCATTTCTTACTACCAAACCTTTCCTCCACTCTTGATGTTTAACATTTTCATTTTGTCTGCTTGAGGTAGCAAAAGTATTCAGAGTGAGATTTTTTTGGTTTTGCAGTTTTTCTTTGAGGCTCGAATTCACAGAGCCCACAGAATGTGGTTCATTGTCAATCTCTCAACACAAACTACAGGGTTACAAATTTCCCTGCAAATGAAGAATGTTGTTCCCTGGGACCAAGGGAGTTCCTAGAGCCAGGGCAACAAGTTGGTCTCAGTGCAATTCAGACTAATCCTGTGTTTGCAAATCATCTGAAAAAGAAGGTTCTGGCTCACTCGCAATACAACTCTCATCTTTGTCTCTGTCATTGTGCCTTCAGCAGAAATCTGGGGATGTTTCTACAGTAGCTCACCATCCAACCTCCTATCCAGCATGCAGCAGCAATTTTCCAATTAGCAGATATTCTTTCACCATAGTCTATACTCTTAAGAGTCATTATTCTAAATTTACCTACAAATTGAGCAGCCTTCTTTCCATCTGTAATCAGGCCAGGTACCAACATGTTCTAAACCCTCCCTCACCATGATGAATAATCATCATTACTGCTCAATAATTTTCTTCTTTATTGTTGTTATTATTCCAGCTTTACAGTACTGGATTGATGTTGACTATTGACACAAACAACTTCAGCTCTACAACTTAAACCCCTTAACCCGTCTAGTCTACAGTATCAGTAGAATAGGCACATTTATATTTACATTTATTTGTAATCCTTAGTTGTGTTCACGAAAGTATTATGTACCACTATGTAAGAACATCTGCAGAGAGGATTGTACAAACATTTACAGCTGAATTCCAGTTCTTAGCAACATTTTCTTTTGCATTTGTCTAGCTGGACATGACAAATTTCTATCTGAGGTTACATTTAAGAAATAGAAGCACCAGATACCTAAGACAAGAACTAAAGACAAAAGAAGAAAACACATAATCTTCTCACGGGAGAATATTAAAATGACAAAACCTCTACAAAGTCCAAAAATATTCCAACATAAAATATGGTTTGAAATATGAAAAGAGATAGGCACCCAGTGGAGTAAATCTCTTGACTACATGATGAAAACATGTAATTTCTGAAATTTAAAGAAACCCTACCCCAGAATGTAAGAAACATTCACATCCACAATTCACAGAATCTAGATCTGCAGTCAACCTGGTTTTCTCTTAGCTAGTCTACCTTTTTTTCTTTCTGTTTTAAAACAACTAAGCACACCCCCTTTGTGAACTGTTTGTGATTCCCCTCACTTTTCATGTTCCTACACCAGAGGCCTGGGTGAGCAGAGGCACATGGATATAGCCTGAACCAGCAACTCCATTGGCTTTGTACACATCTTTCCCTCATGACATCTCTGTATTACCCTTCCCATGTAAACAGCAAGGGTGCATAAAAGTCCAAATGCAGCCATGAAAGGCAGCCTGAGCTGCAAAGCAACCCCAGTGACTCTCCCAGTTAACTCTGTGGCTTCACCTCGCCTTGCCAAGCATTTTTGTCTCCCTCATACTCTGCTTAACATTTGAATTCTGAATCTCAGCCTATTGTTCAGCAGAGCCCTATCACCTGCATGAATCACTTCATGAAGCAGAAGGTGGGTCCCTGCTATGATCCTTGTCCAGCTGCCCCCTGAACTACAGTGCCTGGCCACCTGCAGATCAGGAAAGGAAACCAAACTGAAGCCTTTCAGCTTGCAATAATTTAATCTCCCCTTCGCAGAAGATGATTTTAGCAAGCAGGAAAACACTCTCTGTCTATGTACCATTCTCAAAGGCATCAAAAACCCTTTATGAAAGTATAATTTCTCTTTCTGAAAGCTAATTAACACTGAGAATAGACACTGTAACACTCCAAGGTTTCCTCTGGCTGACAATTTTAAATACTGTTTCCTTCAATCTTCATGGACTTCAAACTGAATACTTGTTTACACTTCCAGTGAAATACCATGATTTAATCTGCATTAAAATGCTTCTTCTGCTTGTCATACTAAAATTTACAGCTCTTGTACTCTGAACTATGTAATCTATTACAGCCTTTATCTTTACACTAACCATGTCAGGAGCAATCTGTGGATATCCTAATCTTTCCCTTTCTAACACCATAATCTCCTGGTCATTAATCAAAAGAGAAAAAAGAGAGAAAGACTTGCAAAGCTGTTCTGTGCTTCCTGTTCCATGTTAGCAGTTGTTAAGTCACTTGGCAAAACTAATAAGCAGCCAAGCTTTTCTGTTTTATTTGAAGTTTTTTATTGATTGTGCTCCCTCTGTTAATCTTCCTCTGTTGCTTTATTGTGCATCACAAGCTTCTTCACTTCCTAGATTACATCTTACCTCAGTGCTCCATTTGTGACTGGCATGTGATGCTTTATTGAACTCAACCAATGTAATGTGAATGCAAATTATTAATTTTCTAGTGCTAGAAAAGTTTTTCTTTTGCTACATGCATGAAGTCTTATTGAGAGTATGTGCCCACATATTGTTGAAGGGCTACATTCACAACACAGCAATTCATGTTCAAATTTTCCCTGTCTGCAACCTCACCCTGTTCTCTCCTGTTCCACAGAAATGCTTGAAATATCTGCCAGAGTTTACTCAGCAGCTTGCTTTCCCTTTCTTGATGCACTTTCACTTTGCACCGAGTACACATCAGGAGCCGAGACAGAGGTCTACCTTCCTCACCACCACATTGTGCATCACATCCTCACCCTCTGGTTTGCTTTTTATCCTCTTTCAGGGCAATACTCAACTACTTCATTGTAGTATATAACACATTGCTAAGGGAAGAAATAGTGCTATTACCCTTTCTTTGCTTTTAATGAGTTACCTTAGCAGTTCCATTTGAATGGTGCATGCACATGCACTGCGGTCTCTATTTAAAGGGAAGAATTAAGTCAAGAAGAAAAAAATTCCTCCCTCCCATGTCTTCCTTCTAGGTTTACAGAGGAAATCAAAAACTTGTTTTCACAGCCACAGCAGACTACAGGCTGATCATTTCTCTTGCATGGCTCTAGGCCAGTGAAACAACACTGATAACTGGTTTTAAACCTCATTAATGCATGAAGAATAACACATGGGTTATTTGTCATGTAAAAATTAGCTATAAAGAATAACCTCTGCATGCAAACAGGAAAAGTTACTGCTAATATAAAGAGACATTTTTCCATCTATCAGAACATGCCACATAGGAATAGCAATTTCTTCTATCTAGATGCTCCCTCAAGGTCACTTCTGGGGAGAGACAGAAGTGTTGTGTGTTTCTGTCCTGCTTATTGGGCCAAGTACAAACACCAGCACACATGGGGAATGAAGGAGATGCTGCAAGCTTGTGATTCTGCTGCATCATAAGATTCACAGCTTTCAGCAGCTCAAGAGGAGCTCATAAGAAGGCAAGAGTGACTCCTCTCCACCTCTGCAGATCCCGCCCAACCCTTATTCCACATCCTTCTGAGGAAGGGCTGTTCTGCACGCTGAGTGAGAAAACCATCTCCTTCACAGCCTTTGGACACTACTGCCAAAGCTGACAACTGAGATCATGGCGAGAAATACAGCTATGGCCCAAAAGCTTCATAGAACTATCAGAAATACGTATTAAACACTTTTTTTTTTGGGGGGGGGTAGAGTAATTTCTTCAATACAAACAACCAGATGAAGAATCCTAAGGAATGTGTGAGAACATAAGTGGGAAGCAAATGAGTGAACAGGGTGGTATTACCATGCCCCAAAGTGAGTGTTATCTCTGCACTATGAAAGAAGTTAAAAATGATACCTGTCAACTATGGAACATTTGCTGTTTGAAGAAATAAGAGATTAAATAGCTTCATGAAATGCCAGAAGAGATGAGTAATTATTCAGTGAGGCACCTAGACCAGATTAATTACAGCCTGGGAAGAGAAATCTTGATAAGGATGTTTCTGTAAGGTGGCAGCACTGAAGGAAAGCCTTCATGTTCTAGTAACCAACAGCATAATAATAATGATACAAATAAGAAAACCCATCACAGTAAGAACAACAAAACAATAAAGCAAGTAAACTCCCCCCAAACATCACATGACAGGAAACATTACTTTGTGAAGAAGGATCCAAGAGCTATTTATCAGTGTCTGTCTTTCTGCTCTAAGCTGGAACATCCAACTCATATATTTTAGGGTATATTTTAGGGCTATTTTAAAGTATTTTTCAGTAGAATATTGAGTTTTAATCTTGCCCTTAAAATAGTATCACAAAATATATAAATAACTATGCATAGTCTGTTACAAAAATCTTAAATACAGAAACTGTGAAGAGGAGAATCTTGTGTGTCATCAAGGAGATATGAAGGATACAGTTCCCTTGAAATTTTAGAAGGAAAATATTTTTATTCCTCACTCCCTCCATCATCTCCTTTCCATTAGGTATAAGATGATGCTAAAAGAAATGATTTTTTTTTTTCTGTTAGGGGAAATCTGTTGTTCATAGCAATCTCTCCTTCTGGAGATATAAAGATTATTTGGAGAAAGTTACACTAATCTCAATTGCACAGACTGACAATTGCAGTCAGAGTCACCACAATTTCTTTTACCAAAGAAAATACCATACACTTCAAGAACAGAAGACTATCAGACTTCTGTACTCAAAATTAACCATACAGTTTCCACAATTTCTTTAAGAATAACTCCAACAGCCTTTTGCTTCTAATGAAAATAAATACTAAATTCAAGTAGCCCCCCAATTTACTGTTAATGTAACTCTTCAGCTGCACTATATCACACAGCATGAATATCTTAAAGGTAATGCAGTTTTAATACCTTTACTTGTAGAGATAGAAAATTTGCTTTGGCTCATCCAAAAAGCCTTCCCTATGCTCAGTCTGCAGACAAAATTCATCTTTTCAGTTCCCCAAGTCCAGTTGCAGGTGACTAAGAAACAGCACATATTTCACTGTTATGCCTTCAGAATTGCTTGGATCTGATTCCACATGGATGTCGTGCCCTACCTTAGCAGGATAGTTTAAAACCCTTTAGTTTTAAACTCTCCCTCCTGGGTAACCACTGGCAGATCCAGGTCCTGGGATCCCATCCTGCAGTCATATTCCCATGACGGGCTTGTGGTTTCAGGGTCTGAGGTGGAGCTGGTCACCACCATCAGCTCATGGAAACCACCAAACCCAACTCAGAAGGTGTTCACGTACCTCTAAAAATATACAAGCTCCTCCAGCACTGCTGTTCCTGGTATGAGGAACAACTTCCAGCAGGGAACCAAACTAGGACATATTGCCTGCAGGAGCAAGGCAAAAGCAGCACCAGCAGAAGTAGCCCCCAAGCAGCTAATGACGACAACACCCAGCTGAGTGGGCATTTATTGCCTTGCTCTCTTACTCAGGCCGGGGTAATTTCCTCAGCCCAGCACTGCTCTGCCCATCCTTCCACTCTTCTTCTTTGGGAGAAAGTCCTTAAAATCTTACCCTAACAACCAGAGAAAAAAATCCCTCTGAAAGCCAAGTGAAATCCTCCTTTTTAAATGAAAGAGAAAAGTAAGTCATTATCAGAAGAACTAGCTCACCATTCCTGCAGTCACACTGATTCCTTTATCTAGATGTTATGCATGATTTTCTATCCTTCCCACTCCAAGTTTTCATTCTTTGGAAGGATAAGAATTTGTAGTTGCTCTGTATTTGCAAAATTTTTGGTATACATCAGCTTTGTTCCTATTTGGTCCTTGATTCCATCATTATAATAATAAAAGTTGAACATTCAGAAATAATACAAAAATAACTATTAGACAAAAACCTGATTATCAGGAAACAAACAAAACAAAAATAGCTGTCTTAAGGTCTGTGTTGTTTCAAAAACTTTTTTCCCTAGCAGTTGAGCTGTGAAAATTAGACTTTGCAATTCAGTTTTAGGTGTGAGAATTGCCAGTGTTGCTGAGAGCAGTCTGGCAGATAACTTAGGATGCAACACACCTGTGTTTGCAAGAACAAATTAAGTAAGCCTAGTTTTCTTCCTTTGGTCTGAGAATTTTTTTTACTGCTTAGAGATCTGTAAAGAAATTCAGCTACTACAGTTAAACATTTTCCATCTTTTCTTCTAGCTAAAAGTCTAGCCGTTGGTCTACATAAAGATTTTTGCAGAAAATGTTTGACCTCCTTAGGTACTGTTATAATTCTCTTAGGGAGAAAAATTGTTAATGGTTTAAAGCACACAACAACAGACTGTAACCGTTTTTCCAAGCAGTACTCTTTTTATAACATTAAAAAAAGAACATTATTTTTCTAACATTAACCCCCTCATATTTATAGTAATCTTTTTTTTTTTCATTTATGTTTTTCTTCAAGAATTTCCTTATTTAAAAAAATCTTTTCTATTTGTTTGCCATTTCAAAATCATACTTATGGGAACACTCTACATTTTGAAGTTCTAATTCCAAGACAATTCACAAAGGTGGTCTCCTTCTAGTTTTATGCCCTGTTTTGGCTGCTTTTACTGCCTTTCTATGCCTATGCAGGTAGGTAGATTTTTGCCTTCAGCCAGTTCTGCCTAGTGACAGCATAAGGTGGGCTCACAGCTCTATCAGTAAATTGACATTGAAAAAGGGACAATGTCAAAGATGTTTTCACCAGTCACACTAATACTTCCATTAAAGAAACTTCTTATTTATAGAAATTATTAGGACAATTTTAGGAAGAAATCAAAGTTCTTCAAAGTTGTTGTACTGTGCTGTGAGAAGTATCTTCAAGCACAAACTAACAAATTTGGAGAATAGTATAGACAATTTAATTGCTGGTTATAGGATCTAAATTTATGTGGTACTCTCCAATATCCACTTTCAGCTGAGCTGTCCAACAGGGATTTACCAGTGCTAACCAGTCAGTATGTTTTTAGTATGAAGCTGTGAGTAACACACTGAACAGCTCCAGGTAGCTTAGGCTGTGTCCTGCTTGAAGTGCTACACTCCACACCTTCCTTTTCTCAGCCAAGAATTAAAAATGACTAATAGCATCATACATCACATTCAAGCAATGGCTGATTGACTCAGCCAGCAGGAACTGTTTGTCTTTGTTATCCTGTGCAGCTGCCTGGCCACATTGCTCTCCTGAAGTGTTGATGCTGTGTAGGCAAGTGCTAACAAACAGGAATCTATTGCAATTTCCTTTGAGTAAACTGAAAATGATTAAATGAATACAATAAGAATGAGAAATGTAAGCGTTACTGGAACAGCTATATTTGGCAATAAATTCACCCTTGATTACCTGTTATTTGCTAGTGCTCACTGGTTGAAGACAGTGAGATGTCTCTACTTTTCTAGACAATTTGTTTCTAGAAAATATGTTTCTAGAAAATGTGTTTCTAGAAAATTTCTGCCCTGGTGAGGCTTCTCAATGGTACAAACTAATTTTTTAAGGTGTCTTCTCAATCAGTTGTAATTCTGATATCAAGCACATTTCAGAAATCTGTCAGACCCAAGAAATCTGTCTTCTAGTCAGAAGTTCTGATGAAAGAATCTGGCTCATTTAGTCCTATATGGTTATTTTTGCATAAAGAAAATATCTTTGCAGTCAAAAAATTCTTGCCAGTGCAAATATAGCCTAGATGTGAGCACATACTCCAAAGCCATGCTTGAATTACTAGAGCCACACTGAGTCTGTGCTGCTTCTGTTGTAAGAATCTTTAGAGAAATATCTTGCTGTTACTGGTATTGCTCTAAACCACTTTGAGAGTGCTTTGTTAAAATGACAGAAGTTCAAATCCCCCTTTGGGAGTCTGTGGCCAAAGCCATCTCCGTTTTCATATTTTGCAGCACTCCATGAGGTAGAATTCAATCTGTTGTTTAAAATTCTTTTTAAAGTAAGATTTTTTTTTTCCCTGATGATTCTCTGAAGGGTAAAATGTCCCCTAGAAAAATATCAATGTTCTCTTTGTGATACTAATCTGGTCCTTTTTATTAATTTTATTTCTTTTTCTTATAAATTAAATTTACTTGCAGAGACAGAACTCTTCAAAGATATTCCCAGAAGATCTCTGGTTAGATTATACCACTACTTCAAACAATAATGAATCTGTTTCTGAAAAACAAATGTTTGTCTCTTCCAAATTGTGCCTTGAGTTCCCTTGAGCTTTACAATTCAGTGAGCATTAATGTTACATAGCACAAATAATGGGACTTTTTCTGAGAAGACAGGATGCAGCTGCTGATGCTTAATTAAAACTTATAAGATTTGTTGTGTTGCTTTGATCTGTTGTTTTTTTTTTTTTGTTTCTCCACCTTCTGAGCAAAGGTTCTGTCAAAATCTAAATGTATGCAGCATGTTTGTCTCAGTGAATGTCATGCATAGGACCTGTCTGAAGCTTTTGAAAGAAAAGGACAACTCCTTTCAAGGAGAAAACATTGACATGTTTAACTGTGTTTATATTATATTTTTAGATCCATGTTAACAATATACACAGCTTATATATTCAGATAATTTCAAGCAGGTAACAGTGACATAGTTTGTACACACAAGTACATATACCTGGAAGAGTTCAAAAAACATGTGGAGATGGCACTTGAAGACATGGTTTGGTGGTGAGCTCAGTTGTGGTGCTAGGTTGATGGTTGGATTTGATAATCTTAGAGGTCTTCTCCAACCTTAATGATTCCATATGTACCAAAAGTCATAGAACAGGTACATATACTTCATTTTAATGAACATCATTTATGCAGGAAGCCTATACCACACCATATAAAATATGCAGCACCCTACAGAGCACTGATACAGACATTGGCAAGACAAGAATTAGTCAGAGGCAGAATAAGGTGCTGCTGGAATGGGTCAGAGTCGCTACTGCTGCATGATCTATAGCAACAAGGACATCATTGTTTTCATACCTACACAGGAGGTGGCACAGCTTCTAACAGGACAAAGACATTGTTTGGGGAAAGGAGGCAATGCTGAACCAAAGAAAATCAGAAGAAAAACAGAAAAACCTGTAGTTCTCCCTCTCCTTTCTATATTTTGCAAAAGATGCAGATGTTACCTGCATCTGAGCATGGGGCAGAACATCTCAGCTGACAAAGACCAGGGGCAGGGTGACATGTATGAACTAGGGGCAGTTAGAACTAGCTTAACCTTGTCTTGGTACTTTAATGAAAGCTATTATATAACCATTTATCTTTCAAGTTTTATATGGATTATTGCCACTCAATTTAAGTACCAAATAGATTACTTTTCTCCCTGTCAGATTAAAAATATTTAGGGTCACACCCTAAGAAGAGGGTTTGAGAGTAATAGAGAAAGCTTAACCATACATAGAGTGGTGTCAGTGATATGTACTCAAAGCTCCTAGGATAAAAGACAGAAGTCACTTTTCACCCACAGTCATGCCAGTAAAGGTAGGGAGCACCCACGTACTGAATAAGTGCCACTTGTACTTATTTACAAGTGGATAACAAGACCTTTGGTATTAGGGTCCCAGCTCACTACTATAGATTCTTAAAGGGAGTTCTTTTGTTCTCCTGGAAGAAAAATATGATTTATAGAACCAGAATTTGTGCTGCTTTTGCTGCCAACCAGAAAACAATGCCATGGAATACTGTAGGGAGGAGCATGACCATGCTACCTTTGCCCCCTGGAAAGCCAATCTGGCTGCTGCTGGGCAAAGAGATGGTTGGTCATGGGAGGTGATGTCTATCCCCAGAGGAGCACATGAGACAAACATAAATGGCTTTGCAGGATTCAGCTGTCCCTAACCTACTCACAGCCATCTCCTCCCAGGGATGGCAAAATTCAGCCTTACCTGTAGTACTGGCAAACCTTGAAACAACAGATATGAAATCAGGGCAGAAATTAATTGCACCCTTTGCTCCATCTAAGCAGCTACAAGCTTCTAGTAGTTGGAAGGTCATTAGCTCTCTTAGCAATAAATAATGCAGAGGATGGAATTTTAAAGAGGATATAATATGCCTGAGAGCTTCTACCATGCTCATTTCTGATTTCTGCCAAAATTGTGTGTCTTCATGGATGAAAGTAGTCAAACACCAGATCTTGAGATCCTGATTTGAGCTGGCATCATTTTATTTGGTACTTTCAGTCTGAAAACAGCACAGATATGTTACAAATTGATGCTTGTGACTGGCAGGTTTCAACAGGAGCAGAGGAACTCATCTACTCATCTCCATTTGGATTTATCTCAAACCTGCTATGGAGTCTGACTCTCCTCTTCTGTGTTACTTGCCATGCAACATGGATTTAACCTCTATTTCAAGTAAACCTCAGAAAGGTTTGAGAAATATAAATTTACCATACTTTTCTCTAGGAAGGACATTGTCCTTTACACTCCTCATTCCTCTCTGCCCTAAGATCTTGCTCTGAAATCAACTCTTTTGACTTAAAAAGGACAGTCCCTACTACTGTGTAATCTGTGCCACAGAAAAAGAGCTGTTTGAATTGTATTGATCCATTTTAATTAAAAACTGTAAACATTGTGGTAAAGGATATGTTCTCATTCTGACCCACTTTAACTCCTTGTTTTAAATTCTCTACTTCTCTGCCACATAATTGTCAACAGATTTCTAACACGCTCTTTTTAAATGAAAGGTTTTATTTTTAATATTATGGCACAAACTTGATAAGGTGGAAGGTGGCTGTGCAGTGAGGACAGCTGAACTGATGCATTATGAAAGGTATTAATATGTGTGTAGAAAGATTAATCATTGTCTGGCAAGGTAAGCATTTTAGAAAATGAAATAATTAAATATTTTCTTGCGCAGAGAAACAGATGTCCACCTGCAAAGTGTCTATATGACCATATAATAGTCTAGGCTTTTGATTGGGGGAAGTTTTCAGAGTTCAAGCAACATCTAATCTTTACCTAGTAGTCTGAGCTGCTATATCATTTTTCAAAGTTACAGATTAAAAACAAAAATGAAAGCCCTTGGACATCCATATTTTTTTGAAGCACAGTATGGAAAGATACTTGAGAATATAAAGGCAAAAAATAGATTCAAAGGGTTGCATTAATCAGGAAAAATCTGTCTTCCTGTTGAATGAGGCAGACGTGCCATCTAGCAAACCATTTAAAAGTATTGCTTAGGGACTGCTTGTGCTATATGAAAGCTGTTCAACTTCCTCTTTCTGCCAAAACAACTTCATTTTGATATTTTGATATTTTCACAGCAGTGGCATTTGTTGTTTCAATTTGCTCCTCATTCTGAACCTCCTTCAGAACAAGGTGGTTACCTTTCAGGTCCCTGAAGAGACACCTGCACATTTTGAGTTTCACTTTGCTTACAGTGAACTGGGAAAAAACAAATCAAAACAAGTGAGCACAAGTGTTTTGGAGGTTGTATTTAAAAGAACAGGAAGATTCAAGCTCCTTTATGAGACAGCTCAACCTTTTACATCAAAATTCAGTCGCGTGTAACAAATCTAAAAGTACATGTCAGGCCCCTCGGGAAGTCTCATGGTGGTGTGTGTTGCATGTGTAGGGATGGAAATGTGTGGGTAGATGTTGGCATTCCTTACTCAGTTTTTCAAGTTTCTGATTGAAGTCAGACAACCAGACAAACAAGATGCAAACCAGAGAAGCACTCTGAAAGATTCAAGATAAGCTTCTAGAGGGCTTGTGGGCCAAGTGCACAATCAGAGGCTACGAATTGTGGTCAAAGAAACAAATCTGCTGCTGGTTTAGTTGACTGCATAGAGTGAAATGAAACTTTGGACTTTCATTTCAAAGAAATATACTTTTATCTAAGAAATCTCTGGTTTGCTTCCCAGAAAAAAAAAAAAAAAAAAAGAAAAAGCACTGTTTGCATCATTCTTTCTGGTTAATGATGGCAAGGGCAACATTATTCAAATCTTTACTAACTGTATTCTTATTTTAGCCCTCTTTAGGAAGCTCTTTATCAGATAGAGAGTTAGTCATTGTACAAAAGATCAAAAAAAGACAAATGTCTGGTAGAAGAATACTCAATACTATTGATAAAATATTCAGAATTACAATTATTACCTTCCAATTAATAGGATTCACTTACAACCATCCTTAAGAATGCATGCTCTGTAATGTCTCCTTATATAAGGAAGGAGGAGTTCTGCTTGTCTTGTGACTTCTGACCTGGAATTACAGATGATGCTGAAACCACAAGGTATGCAATAAAAGGCTAAGGGTGGACATCAGTAAATAAACTCACCCCATACCAGAAATAAGCAACTGAACCAGAACTTTTACAGACCCGATCCTCAAGATTTCAGGGCTATGTATTCAGGTGGCCAACACACCAATTAAGATTTAAGTTTTCCTGACTATCTAAGCTGCTAGGTGAGACCATGTTTTCTAGCTGCACTCATCTGCTGATACTAACTGAGCATACCTTTAAATGATTTTAGCATTCCATGTGGTGAGGTTTTGTGAAAACGTACCTTCTATATTGGTGCTGAAGTGGGAGCTGATGCCAGGTGTGTGTATATTAATATTTGGATCCTACCAGGACAGCTTTTGCAGTAAATCTCCAACCCATGCCCATTTCTTATGCTGTGTCTCCCCTAGTGAAGCTGCCTCAGAGTGTGCAAACCTGGCTCTTTCCAGATCCATGCTGAGCTGAAAGATGGGGCCAGGGGCTGGTCTGGATTACCCCTTCCATCTCCATGAATACATGCAATGTGGGTGCTGCACCCACTGCACCAACTATTTTGTTCTGCAGCTCTGCTCCTATTGCACTGTCCTACTTGCTAATACATAGACAGCTTCAGAAAAATTGCCTCTGTACTCTTGGAAACTATTGTAGCTGCACAGCCACTGTGCAGATGGAGGAACGGGGCAGAAACACAACTAGGACTTGTTTCATCACTGAGGAAACTGAGAACGATATGGCTAAAGGCTTCTCCTCCAGGAGGTATAACCCCATGCTTATCTAGTCTTGCTGCTTTCAGCATGACCCCAGTTTCAGTGCTTCCTGCTGCACCATGCCATGAGATGGCACCGAGATGTGGCTGAGGCTCAGAGGGCAGTTCTACACATGGATCCTCCTCTCTGTCCTGCCCTGTCCTTACTTCTTTGGATCATGGAGGGCACAATAACTTCCCATGACCCAGTTCTGAGGTATCCAGAAAAACAACTCTTTTTGTCTCTGGTGCCTCCTGAAGTTAACAAAGTAGCAATCATCACAATTTAGCAATTCTAGCTAAAAGAATACTGCAGAATGTAGCATTCAAAGGGAAAGGTAGAATTTTCCAGTGGAGAAGGCAGGAGGGAATCAAGCAGAATGTAAAATGCAGAGAGAAATTAATTCAGCTTTCTGCATGCTGTATACATTGGTAGCAATTGCTACTTGTACGTTGAGCTCAGGGCAATATATCATAAAATTCATTTCTCTGACCTTGGACACATTTCTTTCTCATGAACTAGGTCTTTATGTTTGATTCATAAAAGCACAAGGAAACTGCAGAATATTCAACTGTATAAAAGCAATATGTAGGACAGATTTTGCTGTCAGATGAATGATGAAACATTTGCACAAAGATGAATAAATTAGTTTTGTGCAAAACAGTGGTCTAATGGTTTGAGAAAAGTATGTGGGAACTAGGAAGTCTCTTATTCCGTGGCTATCACCTTGCTATTTGGGCATTTTCTGTAGTTAATAGGACAGTTTTGGGGCTGGTGGTTATTCCGATACTTATTCCTATGGAATCTGTGAAGTCTATAAGGAATGCATCTGCATATGCACAAAGGAATTATGAATCCTGCAATATTAGGGGTAAAACCACAGCAGAGCCGATGTTTTATTCCAAGCATCAACATTTAATCTTAATGCCTTCCTTCCTTCCTGGGGAAATAATTATAATATGAATCTAATTCAAAGCCAGAGGAAATCAGTGCTATTTGTCCAAATATATTAACTTTTGGCTAGATTGTGTGGCTGCAACCTCCTGTTTTGTGGAATTAAAGCATTTGACAGCTGGGCCGAGTTCTTAAAACATTACCAAGTCAGGACAAACTGGGACAAGTTTTAACCCATCCTGTCATATATGGGATGGGTCCCTACCCACTCTTAGTCCTTTCCCTTTTTTATTTATTATTATTATTATTTATTCAGGCATTGCCAAAGCGACGTTGTGCATCAATGATTATATAGGTAGCCTAGATACCTGCATCATACAGTGTAGTTTTTTAAGTGAATGCATGTAGGCTGATTGTTCAAGGGCTTTGGAAATTCCACCCAGAACACTGTCTCTAGTCCTTGGCTTTGTTCTTTTTTAGTTGAAATCAGAAAACCTATCAAAACTTGAAATGAGTACAACTTTTAAACAAAAAGAGCTGCCAAACAGCCAAGTAAGGCTCAAATGGATTTTGGCATTTTAATGCACAATGAATGAGCAAACATATCCAGATAAGTATCTGGTATCTTAATTTTTGACATCACAGACATCTAAATCGTTCAAATCCTCATTAAGGTAATTAATGTATTAAACGAACATATAAAAGAAGATTAAAATCCCAAACAACAAACTCAACCATCAAGTCACACATCAAAAGGAGAAAGCTGCAGAAAATTTACTCAAAGACGAAAGACTTATAAATCCCTTTGCTATTTTTGATCATTTTTAAGAAGTACAATAAAGAATTTCCTTCCCTTTTCCTAATTTTATCCAAACTAACAATGAAAAAGATGGCGAGTAGAATTCCCATTTTCAAGGTACGATGATGTAGGTTAACACCTGAGTTTAATTAACTATCAAAATTTAAAAAAGCAGCTACAAGATTGTCAAATTTAAAGATTCAAGGAAAAAACTCAAATCTACAAAGACACACACATGCAAAAATGAGCACAACATCTAGATTGAACACTATCTCCTAAGGAAGTCTACAAAATTACTAAGAATTCAAAATAAGCAAGATGGCACTTCTCTAAGAGAGAGGAAAGAATTCTTTTGGGCTTGGAAGTGCACCAACATTGCAAACTCTACTAAAAATCCATGCTAAAGGGCTAACTCAGAACGTTTTTTTCAGCTGAGGTCCTGGAGCAGTGAGAGTGCTTTGCTGTCACATTGCCCATTGATAGACAGTGCCAGAGGCAAGACAGGTTAGACTGGCAACAATAATTCAACCTGTCAGCCCCAGGGCAGGGAAGGCTGGTGGCTTTAGTGACCATCCAGAAGTATAGAATGGTTTGAGTTGGAAGGGACCTCAAAGATTATACAGTTACAACTCCTTGCCATGGGCAAGGAGATCTTCCACTAGGCCAGGTTGCTCAAAGCCCCATCCAACCTGGCCTTGAACATTTCCAGGAATGGGAGCGCTCACCACTTCACTGGACAAGCTGTTTGTTCCACTGCCTTCAGAATTTTTTCATTACACACAATCTAGACCTAGCTTTTTTTCAGTTTACTGAATTTGGCTTCTCCTTTATATCTAGAAATACAGCAATTGCAGATAAAGTAATATATTCTCCATGTCTGGAAAAGACATGGAGAATATTTTACTTTAGAAAGCTCAGGATATAGCTTAAGGAGCTCTGAAGCTACCTGAAGCCATGTCAAGAGATGTGGCTGAACTGCTGGAACTAGCCTGCCACCTATGCCCAGCTGGGAAGTCTCCATCCAGCTTAGATATCTATGTGTGTTTTACTTTGCACAGCTCAGTTCTTAGAATGTCAGTTTTTGCTTACCCTACCAGGTCACATGAAAGGACTTGTCTGGGAACTTTCTTTCTGCTCTTACTTGACCTTTTTTTTTGCCTTCATCTCAACCAGAAATTTCAGTGGGAAAGGCTTTATGGCAAAGGTGGTATTACACAGCAGAACTTGGAGGGAGAATAGAGCACTCAAAGAAAGTGGTTAAGGATTGAATTATGAAAGGTTTCTGTTTACTGGCAGAGAGAGAAGTTTGCCCTGTAGCTTCACAGAAACTAGAAAGTTCAGATGATACAGAAATAAGCAGCAGACAAAAATTTAAAAAAGAATCAGTTCCAACACCCGTGGGGAAATGACCTCTTCTGTACTTCACAGAGTCTCCACATTAAACAGATGAAATGCAGAGCAGAGTTTCTAAAAGGCGTGCTTTTATTCTTTGCTTTTATTTCCTATTATTTTTTTCTAAAGAGACTTCTTCAAATAGCTTGTTTTCAATATATTCATAAAAAAGCACCACTGTGTGTGTGTCTGAGAAGGTGGAGGGTGTGTTTTATGCGAGCCACAGAACAATGGCACCAGTCACGCACAGTTTGGCTCCTCAAGAGAAGTTTGCTCCAGCCTTTAACGCGGCTTCTTTTCAGATATGCTCTGGGAAGCACACACCATTATCTGGTAGCAAAAGAGGAATAGATGTGTAATAATATTATGGATAATTATATTGAGGAAAACCATAATGCTCAAGAAAACTGGGCATTTTGATTTCTTGTTTTAAATGCATTTGAAGCATTTTCAGCATAAGATAAACTAAGATAAGCAGGGAATTCTCATGTTTTCCCTTTGTGCCATACTAAAAATGACGTTTCCTTTGCTTCTGTCAAGGCAAACTCCATTTGACACAATGGTGCTGATTTTTATTGCTTTGAACTGGTTTAGGTCGCTAGTAATGATACGTGTTTCAAGACCGACAAATATCTGGAACAAAGACCAAACGGTAAATCCCTGTCAAAGCTATACTTATATTTTTCCTAAGCACATGTCTGATCTAGCTTTAGTTACATTTACTTCATTATTGGTTTTCATTTACTTATTCATTTTTCTTTGGAAGCATGGCTCCTTAAGGAGTTTAACGTCTTTGCACTTCTCCATGAGCTACATGGATAGAAATCCAATGCAAAACCACGACAGTGGCTGTCCAATTTTATTCATGTAATTTACAGACAACTTTTCATTTACTCTACATCTGTTGCTAATGATTCATAGATTTGAACAGTATTAGTAACTTTCTGACACCTCATGTTCAACTTACTCTCTTCCAACTTGTCTTAGACTTGTCATAGAACATGATGATGTTCCAAGCAAAGGACATTTTGTGCATTATCAGATTTCATCACTTGAATTTTTGTACAACAATGGAAAAACACTGCGCCATGTCTTCCTTATGAAGGCTACTGTGCTGACATATTGAGGACCACCTCCCTTTTACTGATGCTAAAGAGCAAAAGCCTTAATTATTCCATCATTAGTTAACTAGACAGAGCAGAATTCATCCTACCATGCTTTTATTTTATTCTATTTTATTCCTAGCTCTAAAGGTTCTGCTGGCATTTCCAAAGCATAATTGGATTATTTCTTGAAGTCTTTTTATTTGTGATTTTTACATCTGACAAACACTCTGTTCCTTATGCTAATGGTATGTTATGCAACACCCTAATTTCTAGTATGTTTGAGGACTTCAGGATGGTGTGGGCTTTACCGTCAGACACAGAAGTAAAAATTTTTGTTAAAGAATAAAACAAATAAGTCATTGTTCCCATTCTTTTGCCCCAAGCTCACTCTCACCTCCTAACAGTAAGTCACACAGGTTTCTGCATTTGAATGAGAGCCAGAGCTGGTAATGAGCCACATGCATCAACTGTATTTACATTTTTCATTCAGAGCAGTTGGTGGCTTACATAAAAATACAAAACATAAGTTTCATGAAGAAAAAAATTCTCAATGAGATTTTTCCCATTTTTTCATTCATAAATTAACAATTTCCTAATTCAGTTAATTATTTAGTCAAGTAGTCAATAATTCAATCAAGCACAATAGATCACGATTGTTCTGCCAAAGGCATATAAGCACTTCCAGAAGATGGAAGGCAGAGGGACAAAATTGCTTCCAGAGAAGTTTGCCAATCTTGAAGATCAATAATCACCAAAGAGAAAGAAGAGCTGAAGCTGAATGAAATTCCAAGTAAAGGGTTTAATATAAAAGACTGTGTGTTTTGACAGCACATTTACTGAGTGTAAATGTGCAAGAGAGTTGAGCCCCCAACAACCTGGATTAGGGGCAGACTGGCACAGCATGGTAACCCAGATTTGCACAAGTATATAGAACACAGATCTTTAATTTCTGCCACTTATGTCTCAAAAAGCTTCTGTATCCATGTTGGCTGTTTTAGAAATAGTATTTTTCTTTACTTATATCTTAACTTGGCTTGAATGAGGAGTGATTCAGCTGGCTGTGGCATTCAATATGCCTGGGCACAAAGAACTGTGTTCAGATCTCTAGGCCATCCCATAGAGTTGATTATGAATTAAAACACTTGCAGCTGATGTGAGAACTAATCCTAAGCAGCAAACTCTCTTCCAGTGAACAGTATTAGGCAGGAAAGCCCTCTGGCATGCAGTAAAGAAGTGGGGAATATAAAAAAGTTCTAGGTGTTCCACAACAGCATTTTTATTGGGGGGCTGACTTTTATGGACCATTACCTGATGACGGCAGAGGATTAGTTTAATGAACTATTATATGTTTTAGACTTTTTCTACAGAAAATTAATATATTTTCACATCCTCATTTGGGAATATGTACCAACAAGAAGAAATATAAGCTATGATAGTGGAAAGTTCATGTTAGGACATAATTTAGAGTTGTCAAATACTTTATATCTTTCCCCACATTTTCCCACTTTTGAAAAAAGTAGATCTGCTTGATAACATGGTAAGTTGTAAAAAAAGTATGAAAATCTCATGGAATTTGTTCTGATTTTTGGAAGACTTCAAGGGCGTCCACACAATGGCTGTGTCATGGTCAGCGTCCTTAGCTACCTTCTGCCAACAAGTGTAAAGGAGTTTTTTTCTGTTAATTAAAATCTCAGGAGCAGCCAAGCCACATGAATCATGAAGCTTAACCTGTACTAATCTGAGGTACATAGGGGTATCCTCTCCTTACATATTGAAGTTTAACCATTTTTTAATTACTACTGTATCTGCAGATAAATAGCACAGGTATTTCCTCCACTTTTTCCTCCAGGATAGAAATGGAGTGGCAGAGCAAAGGATGGATGAGACAAAAACAGATTTGAAAATGAAATTTCTTTCTACACCACCACAAGGGACAATGAGTTAACAAAATGATAGTTTTAAGAGTACTGGTTGAACCTTGAAAGAACTTTCTGCTTGGTAATTTTAGCAGAGAAAATATTGGAAAATAATGTGTTTGACTAATCATTATTATTTATAATGGAACACAAAAAATTCCTTCTAAAGTGTTCAAACATAAAATTTGTTACTACCCTCATCATATTAGAAATAAACAAGCTGTGAAAGGTTCTGTAGTTTGTTTCTTTTTTAACTTCTAGTTCCAATTTTATTTTTGTGTGGATCTGTTCTTGCATTCAGCTGCCCTCAGTCCTTTTACTGACGTGCTTTGGCAGTCACAGATGCCCTTGCTCTCCAGACATGCTTCCTTTTATCCCTCTAACGAATTGTGGCATTTTCTTGTGTATGAGGTGTCTAAGCGATGTGCAACCTGTGTGTATGTTCACTGCTCTTATGGTTCCAGATTCCTTATTTCTTCTAAAAAATCATCAAAGGGCCATTAAGCAGCTCTTGGGTTTTGGTGATTAAGCCAGCCAGGGAAAAAGGTAAACACTGATGTTTAATTTATTGCCACTATTATAAATTCTCACGGAATGTGAAGAACTATATTACTCCACTGAGTTTTACACATGCACATTATACTTAAGAGAAACTGTCTACAAACCAATTACATTATCTTTATAGCCCAAATTTAGGCCATATTCCTGCAAGATATACAAGGGGTCGAGATTTTTATGTGATTTACATAGCACTTGGTTAAAACATTTTACTACCACTTCTTTTATTAAAAAGGTATGCTGGTAAGAGCATGCGTTAGTAGGAAAGGCTTATAAAATCAACTTAAAAATATATAATCACCAGATATTATTTTTTTCCCTAATGTTTACTACTTATTTTTCAAAGATTTGGATACACGTCATGAAGCTTTTCTTCACAAACTCCCATTAGAGTCTTTTAAAATATCTGGTTCCTTTTTTTTTTTTTAAGATGGTTTCAACTACAAGTTCACCTGTGGTTAGAGCTGTCAGAAAAATAAATTAATCAAGTAATTCAAGAAAGACTTACAATAAAATCTCAAGAACTGTTAACATTGCTATCTCAACAATGTATCCATTCAAAATACAAGAGATAAATGAATGTTTGAATAGGATTTTAAACAAGTCCCTATGAATATACATAGTGCAGTAAGGATGACTAAAGGTGGCCATGTTTCATCTACAGATTTAAAACTGCCAGCTCATCTCCCACTCCAGACAAAAGAGTATATGGAACCAAAACCAGGCATCCAGTGGTTTTGCCCCTGGCAAACTCAACTAACATCTGAGAGTCAGAAGCTCAGGGTCTTTCTGAGAGGGAGGCTTCAAAGAGACTGTTGTACTTAGTAGGTGTCAACAGAACTATATTCCATCAATTCCATATAATTCTCCTTGAAGCCTATTTACACTTTCAGCCTTTTGTGATAATGAGGGTATTAGAACATCTCTTACTCATTCTGATATGACAAAGGAATAATAGCCCCTATTCACCTTCTGCCTAGCTTTAATGATATTATATACTTTCAGTATACATTATTCTAGCTGGCTCTTTTTCATGCTGGAGTGTCCTCTAGTATTTTTATTTCTGCTTTTGACTCTCTGATTTAATCTCTTCTTCTGTGGAAGCTGTTCCACACTTCTACGATGTTTTAAGACAGAGGGACTATAGAACCTTAGAAGCTGGAAGATCATCAAGATAGGGTTAAAGAACATTTAATCCCAGCAATCACTGCCATGGGCTGGCAACCCACTAGATGAGGTTGCTAAAGGCTTTATCCAGTCTGGCCTTGAACACTGCCAGTGTTGGGGCATCTGCAACCTCCTATTCCAGCGTCCTACCATCCCCACAGTAAGGAATTTCTTAATATCTAGCCTTAATTTCCCCTCTTTCAGTTTGCACCCATTACCCCTTGTCCTATCACTACATTTCCTGATGGAGAATCCTCCTTCTGCTTCCCTGCAGGCCACCTTCCAACACTGGAAGGCTGCCAGAACCTTCTCTTCTCCAGGCTGAACAGCCCATCTTTCCCAACCTTTGTAGCGGAGATGCTCCTACAAAGGTCCTCTTATTAACTTTGTGGCCATCCTCTGGACCTGCTTCAAAGTTCCCTGTCCTTCCTACGTTATGGGCACCAGAACATAAGGCTGCTCCTATCTGCCAATAGAGATCCAATTGATCCAAACCATCCTCCTGTAATCTCGTAAGTACACATGTGCACAATATTTCTTTTTAATTTCATTTTTTAATTTCTTCAAACATTTACTTTAACTTTTCTACCACTGAAGATATTCCTGGAGAGCAAACACTAAGATCACAGTGACTCCAGGATCTTTACCTGGTTAGGTAAGGGCTAACACAGGCCAATTACTGCATCTGTTTATTTTAACTCAGGTGTACTAATTTGCATTTATCAGTATTGAAACAGTTCCTCAGGCAGCTGTTTTGGCTCTCCTGATTATCCCTGTGGCAATTGCAGGCAGTGGCGCCCTGTGGTCACCGGCTCTCCCTGCCCACTCGCTGGCTGTGCCCAGTGGTGAAATATTGTTTCTCTCTAGCTAGCCCTAAGGCTATAGCTAGCTCAGTTTCTCAGGGTTTTTAGGGAAATATATTTCATAGAGACAGAATAAAGATATCAAAAAGGGTGGCTCTCACCCTTCACTTTCAGTCTATGCTTTATTCTCCCATGTGGTGTTCTAGGAGCGAGGAGGGCAAGGAGCAAGAGGGCGAAACAGGAAAGACAGGGGTTTATCTAGTCTATGGCTAAGGAAGGATATTGGCCTTCAGCCAATAGGGTCAGAAGTAGATAAGATAGGGAAGAAGGGTCTAACTATATGGCACAAGCTTCAAGGGGACTCTGAGGGGAAAAAACATTTCTCAGAGGAATACAACACAGTGGCACCAGTCCTCCCTCCTCATCCTGCTCTCCCCTGTCAGAAGGGACCGCTCAGATCCTGCTCCCTGCCTTTTAAAAGACATGCTCTTCCCTAAATCCTGATCAAATTCAGAATGTGTCTGAAACGCTGCAATAGGAATATCTTCTCGTCCACTAGGGGGAAATATCTCCATAATTAGGATCTGATGAGTGACCGCACGGATCAAGGAAAAGAACGTTCTGTGTTTCTAAGTTGCAAGACAACTCTTGTTTTGAACTTCAATAGTAATAATTTAATGCACAATCGAAAATCTACTTTCATTGAAGACATTGACCCGTTAGGTACTAAATAACCTTTTCAACTGAAATGTGTTAAGCTTGTTTTAATGCAGACTTCTGTTCAGTAAAAGCTATCTTATGACTTAAAAGTTTCCCAGGAAATTACTGCAGAAAAACAATTAATGAAAATGAAAGAATTGCGTTTCTAGCAAAATCTGTGTGGTATTCAACTCTCATAAAATAGAAATACCATTAACCTTTAATGAAAAGACATCAAATTACATTCAAATAGTTGTCATCCTAAAACTGAGCCATAAAGAGAAGTCACCTGAACAACGTTCTGTTTATCTCTGCAGTGACATATGTAAACCATCCTTTTTTCAATCTTCTGCTATTTATTTTAAAGAAACACTGGTTAAGCAGAGGAGCAGGTCTACCAAAACCTTTAAACTTATCAGTTCTCGCATAAGAAGAGAGCATGCTAGACAGTCTGCCACCACCTTAATGGTCTATTTCCCACAAAGCTTAGAAATTTATGTTGGAGAGGACTAGGTTTTATACAGATACAGTAGGACCACTTTACATTCTGATTTTATTCTTTTCTTACTCAGCTCTAATAGAGACCATACCATTTTTAGAACATTGTAGAAAGGCATCCACAAAAGCAGTACTGCAATGTCTTCAAAGACTGATCACTAAAATTCTCCAAGAGACTTAGCATCTTATAAGATTTCCAATATTAAACTCTTGTGCAGTATTCTACTATAATTGAACGATGTTTGAGGTCCAACTTCACTGTACTTCTTTTCTATCACTATTCTGAACTTTCATGAACAAATAATAGTTTAAGAGAAATTGAGAAATCAAGTGTAACATTGATGTAAAGTCACTGCCTGTATTTAGGCAATAGTGCAGGTATCTGACCCAAATTCCTTAACTTTGTCATTAAATGCCTCCTGAGTGAAGGAATCCTCTTTTCATTTTATCATAAAACTACTGTTCTAATATAAAGGGGAAAAAAAACCCCTAACAAACCAGAAACAGTTGACAAGATGCCACGACAGTGACTTTTGTTCTTTTCTGCCAGAGTTCTGCACTCAGTTTCACACAGAATCAACCCACCAAAATTCTCATGGCTTCAGTACTCTGGATTTCACTTGAATCCTTCATTCTCTTCAGCAAGTCTTCCTATTATTTGCTCCTATTAGTTAGAACACTTGAATATATTGTCAGGAAAGGACAACTTCTGTTATCTTGAATAATTTGTGGTTTAGGATAATGCTACATGGAAGTAAAAAATAACAACAACAACAACATCGTCTTCAAGACTGTCCCAGAAATTCTCACTTCAGGTTTCTTGAGGAGAAAGCAGGGCTGCATTATCTTTTCCTTCCCTTGTGATTTCCTCATGCCCTGGGAGAAATGGAGGTGAGAGGCAGCTGCAGGACAGCACTGCATCCTTGGTGCTTCCCAAGCTGCCCTAGGAGCTGTTCTGGTCAGGGCAGCAGCCGGAAGCATTTCCCTGCCCAAACAACCCAGCCAAGGGGATAGCTCCTTCCTACAAACATAGCCCCCCCGCCCCAGAGAGGTGCCGGAGGAGGGGTGGGTGGCAGGGGCCGTGCACTCTGACTCCCTCCCTCGTCTCGGGGTTCGGATCCCCTGCGTGCAAGTGGGAATCAGCGGGGCTTTGGCTGCTGCATTCACAACAGACCACAAAAAGATAAACCTGCAGCAGCAAGGTTTTTACAGATCAATTCCTTGAACTACATGGAAGAAATGGTTCTTAAAAAGCAACACATTGTGTTGTGGGGTTTTTGGTTTTTTTAAGCTTAACACAAAGTGACAGTTGACTAAACAGTTTTACATAAAATTTCCATTTCCATTTGAAAAGCTTACATTTGCAATAAACATCCCTTGCTGGCTCCATTCCCAAACTCAAGCTTTGCTCTGGAAAAACCCCCAAACACTGAAATAAACATTATTTCTAAACTGACTCCGCCACCTCACTTTCTCCTTCACAGCTCCATCTCTTAGATAACATTAAGAGCTTCAACTTTACAAGGTGTTTTCCACTTCACACCAACATACTGGGAAACAAATCACTCGTCTGCAAAGTGAACTCTGCTTCATGAGGTTTCTGCTTCTGAGCACAAACTGAAAAAGAAGATGCTCACTTACCACAGAAGAGTCGCTGCTGAGTTTTGAGCAGCAGAACTGTGAATGAGTGGTGCACAGAAGAGAGCATTTAAATGACATAGCTTTCCACTGAAAAATGGAGAATTTTGACCCAGCTTACTGATGTCTAAAACCTATAATTAACAGTGACTAGGCTGCATAAGGCTAATGGATTGCCTATGCAGCCAGCCTATCATTTTATTAAAATGGAAGCAAAATGCTCTCTCTGCAATCAGCAGGTTGTGGCAGCAGAGCAGAAATGAACACAGAGAATAGGTGGGTGTTCTTTCGCTGGGTATCAAAACCTTGTTGAAGGAAATACATTTCTTTTGTAAGACTACAATGGAGATGTGAAGAGAACAAGGAAGAATTTCAAAAATAGAGTGCACAAATGAAGTTTCACACTGAATAGGTCAGAAAGGGGTCCCTGCTGTCTGAAGGCACACAGAGCTGTGCCTACCTTAGGGGTTTTTTTGCTGCGTGCTGCTTTCAGACATATACACAGGCTACCTAGTAGAGAGTGGGGTGGCTGATTTGTTACACTGCTCGGGGCTGGCTTACCCCCTAAGCCTCAGCTGTCTCTTACAAGCATCCTCCTACAGAGCAACCAAATGGTAAAATTTCCAGGAGTCACCACTGATTTGGTGCACTTCAAGGGCTTTTGTGCCTGCACCTGGAAAAACCTAAGTGACAAAGGGAGATGTCTGAGAATTTGGTTCACTGTTTTCCAGGGGAGACTTCCCATTCCTGCACAGTTTGGAAGAGCATGATATCAAACAAATCCGACTTCTCTTTTTTGTTTTAGTAATGTCCTGCTTCACAACCTTTCTAAATCCTGGCTTCTGCATCTATTGTAGCTATAGTAAAGCCATACCTAAAGTAATATCATTAACAATCTGTTCCACATAGATATTTATTCATAAAGACAAATAATATTTAAAAAAAATCACTAAATACAAAGAATTAGGGTCAGCTGCTAGACAGATTTTTTAAAGGCCCATTATTGGCAAACCTGTTCCTTGACCTTTAAAAAAACAAAAGGCAGCATATTCAGTTTATCTCAGGTGACTAGACATATACAGAATGGACATTTGCTACCACTGCAGTAATTCAAGCTACAACATTATTCCGTTATAACTGTATATCCCTGTTATTTTTCAGGCATTCATAACTTCCTGAAAAATTAATAAGGGCTGAGATTTATTATGCACCTAGGGCTCATTCTTGTGATATATGTAGCTTTGTGGCCCTGAGCTGGCACTAGAGCTTGTATTCACATGCTCTTCTAGAATGAAATCAAAACAGCAGAAAACAAGACTGGAAGGCACCTTGAGGGTTCATTGAACATCCCCTGACATTCCCACCCCATGAATGGACAACCATACATTTTTCTAATTTATTCTTAGTAACCTCCAGAGAGGTTGGGTGCGTACATTGCCCCTCTCAAACCTCTCTGAGCTCATTACTGGGATTTCTGCTGGAGCTGAACCTTCCACTGCCAACCTATTTGGGGATTTTTTACAGTCTTATGTATCTTGGATGAAGACAACAGCTAATTGATGCTTGAACAGGACTTAGCAGCCTTTGAATACCTACGGGGGACTTACAGAGAAGATGGAGACAGTATCTTTACTGAGGTGATTGGCAGGAGGCAATGGTCATAAAGAGAGACAGGGAAAGGAGAGGTTCTGGATGTAAAGAAGGACAATATTTTTACTATGAGGATCATTATGGACTGGGTGAGGCTTTCCCTCCTTGAAGGCTTTTGAGATCTGACTGTTCAAAATCCTGAACAACTGACTTCATTACCTCTGTTTTGAGGGAGAGCTTGGATTAGAAACCTCTTGAAGGCCCTCTTAACCTGAATTATTCTGTAACTCCAATTCTATTTCTCTTTACATAAGACCCTTACAACTAAGCTTTTATTTTTACCTAGTTTAAAAATGTATTCAGCCTCTCTTTAGAAGGTGTGTTTTCCATGAACCTGGCTGTTATTTCTCCCCTCTGGTCTGTTTCTGCATTGTCCCATCTCTCCTGAAGGCCACTGAGCCTCTGGTTTTATATAATGAGAACACTCCTCCAAACTGAGGCCAGAGATATTATCAGTGGCAGCACAAAGACTCTCAATTGCTCCATAGAAGCTGAACCATCATTTGAGATGGCTACATAAAAGACAACACAATATGAACCAGTATATACACAATAGTATTTGAAGAATGTATCCTCTCTACAAAATCAGTTTGGAACTACTCCAAGTGCTCTGTACACATCCTCAGCCATGCAAGGCTTCAAATGGGAAGACTAGTGTTACCATGAAATTCAGCTTTGCATCCATCTCCTTCTCCAAACGGTGAGATCATTTTTCTCCCTTGGAGTTTTTGTGCTTTTTTCCAGAGTAGTTTTGAATACATCCTTTTCCTCCTGAAACCTTCAGATTGGCACCAGATGTTAATGTTGTGCCCAAAGATAAATGAACTCAGAATATGACTCCAGAACAGAAGTGCATTTGCAGCTTAAAGTAATGGGTAGTGTTTTGACAGCAGTATTTTTTATCTTTAATTTTTGCTAACAACCACATCCCAATAGAACTAAAAAATGCTTTGCTATAAGTCCTCTTCAAGAAAATATGGATTAAACTGTGTCTTGGTTGTTTATGTGAAATAAAGAGCCCAAACTGTCAATTTTCTTCCTGATTCTTTTCCTCTGAAGACACAGAAAACCCATAAAACTACATTTCAACAATAATAACCAGAACACATACAGTATTTACCAGGAACCATCTAAAACTATTTCTGCAGTCAGTGTCATGTTTTTCTTCCCATAGCCTTACACAGCCTCAAAGCCCAAAGCAATTCCTTGCAATCCCCTATTTTTTCCTGTTTCCCTGCGCTCTCTCCACAGACATGCCAAACTTTGTCACAGTCTGCAAGGATGTTCTTTTATGCAGGGAGTTTTCCCCAGGGTCCATTTTGATGCCCTTGGTGATTTTAGGACATTTAAATGTTTCTGCAGCACCACGGCTCACTTGTTTCCAGTCTGGAACAGTACCTGCTGACCTTGGCAGAATGGTAGTGAATTTAAATAGACAGACAAATGCAATTTTTACTATTTTTCTTGAGCCTATTCCTTCGCCCTTTCAAGGAACTAGTGTAATCAAAAGAACAGCTTGATGACATGAAGTCTGGTGGTTAATTCTTTCCTTTCAAGTGATGCAAAGTATCATCTTTACAAAGGCTCATATCAATACAAGATTGAAAAATGGCTATTTACAAGTGGCAGCCTTGTGAGAATCTTTACCTTGGCACCTGCCCTTTTGATTACTTATACACTGTTATATTTCACTTATCAATTTTTCCTTATGGTTTTTGAGAGGTGATAAACTGGCAAAATGCATATTTAATCTGTATTTGCTACAAGTAAAACTGCCTCTGAAGCACTGGACATTTATTTTTACAGCTGGTTCTGAATTCAAATACTCTGGTTGTAAATAATTTCTGAATGTCATGTAATATTTATGCTGGAAATCTGAAACTCCATGTCACATTTGGAGAAATGAAACACAGGGAGAAGAGGCTACATTTTCACTGAACCAGTGCAGGCTGTAGTGTCTGACATGGTACTGCCAGTGCCCCTACAAGAACCTGAGCGCAGCAGTTGTTGTCCTGCCATTGCTGAGGAATCTGAAATGCCTCCCTTGACCTGCACAAGTAATGGACTGTAATATCTTCTCAGCCATCTCTCTCCTCCCTGCCCTTTGCAAGGCTGCTTTATCTAAAAAATGAAGTGTATTTTTTGGATCTATCCCAGTGTTTGCATCCACTTGACAGAGTGCAGAACATCAGCTGACTTTGACATGTTGCTTTTTTGCCTGATTGATTGTTTTTTGGAGGGAATGGTCAGGCATGTACTTATTACATCGACTTGTTCAGCTATAACCATGCTCTTGTTACTCCCAAGTGCATTAAATTTAACTGTTCATCTTTCAGGTGAGAGTTGCCTTACCTGGCTTTAGGAATCTCCAATTTGGACAGCTATGGCTGAGCTGCCTGCCCCCTACAGCCAACAGAAAGAAATAGAAACAAATTGGATAACAAATCTGTAGATGACAAAGCCTGGAAGGAAAACCATGATTGTTTTCAATTATGATTTTGAAGACCTGGGTTGAATGCAAGCTTTTGTGCTGAAATGGATTTGACTGGTTGCAAACCAGCTAGGTAGGATAAGCTGCCTATGGGTGATGCTGGATCACAAGTTGAACATGATCCCATTCAGGTCAATATGATCAAGTTGTCAATAAAAGGCCTGGCAATATTAACCTAAGAGATCATTCCCACCACTGTGTCCTGCTACAGGAACAGAAATGCCTTGTAAGTAGTTAAATGTAGTTGATTACCCGTAATTTTGGGGGTAAATATCCCAAAGATGATGAGAAAACACAACCTAATAAAGAAGTAGAATCATTTCTTCTAAAGAAAAGACTGAGGTCTTTTCAGAGTCTCCAGTCATTCTAACACACTTCAAAATGGAATGGAGTGGCCTATTGTCCTTAGTTGTACCAGGGAGAACAAGAAATTATTCACTTGCGGTGAATGAAGAGCTAACTGAATTTTCAAAAGACTTCATACTAAGAATACTAAAAAACTGGAATAAGTGACTTTGGAATGATCTCCATCACAGGAAGTCTTTAAGAGAGAGTCAGGAATGTTGTGGGAGAGCAGCAGACTCTGTAACTTGCCAAACTCTTTTTCAGCTTTATTTTCCTACAGTCTTGTGCGTAAGCAGCTGATGTAGAAGGAAATAAATGATTGTGTGGCATACCACAAGCAGCAGGTGATCCAAGCACCAACTGGTTTGCAGTTTCATGCACCTCAGGTTTATCCAGACAGCTAGAACATCCCACAACATTAAAAACATAAGCAGCAGACTATGTTAAATTAAGCAAGGATTTCAGGTGCTCTTATTGCAGTACTCTAAAAAGCAGCTTAAATGTCAAAATTAGGCTCCAGTGAACAGAATGTTATACAATAACCATTGCTCATAATGCAGAAGCACAAAGCTCCTCACATCATTAAAACTTGCAGTGAGGTCATTTTAGAGAAGACTGTGGCCAGAAACCCTAAATGTGTTTATAGAGAGAAAAGAGTATGGTAGTGAAAATGGCTATTTTGATTCAGCACTATAAAACTGCCCCAGATGAACGCTCAGGAGAAATAATATTGCTTATGTCATGAAGTCAGAAGAGAAGAAACAGCAAAGGAAACATGATAAATCATTTTAAATAAGACAGGGAGCATTTTTAGTCTCTCCTGCCCCTACCTTTTTTTTCCACAGCCTCCATTATAGTCACACTTGCCCAAGCCTGATTACCTTGGAAGACTAATAGTACTGCTAAAGCAGGTCAACCTCAATTGAGCAACTAGGAGGTAGGAATATAGCATAATGAAAGACAAGCTAAAAGGATGAATGCCTTGAAAAGGGTGCAGGATTGGAGTTGAATGTTTAGTGCAACAATAAATAAAATAATCTCATTAAGGCAAACCAGAAACTGAAAAGATGGAAAAGAAAAGTAGTTTAAGGCTTCGGCTAATGCAATGAAAACAGTTACAGAAAGCAAGTACTTTGAAGGGCTGACATGGAAAAGGGAGAGGATCACTAATCAAATTTTCACAAGTGAAAATTATGCTACTTGACCTGGAGGATGAAAGAAAAGATTCAGAGTACGTATCTTTTTGATACAAACATTTTCTGATGGCAAGATTAGGAAAGTCCTTTGACAATATTTGGAAGTTATTGGGGCAGTGTGTATTTAACACACTAACCACTTAAGAATAAATGAGCTCTTTTTCTGCAAAAAGACATTTAGAAATGACAATGTTACAAATTCTGATCTTTCAGGAATTAAATTTTTGAAGTGCACTTAACATGAAGAAAATTCTTGTAAAAAAAACAATAATTCCAATTCTGATTAGCAAAGCAAAGACACGAAAGCAGGAGTATACCAAGAGTGGGAGTTACAAGCCAGGGCTAGTAACTGGACCCTTAGGTAAGTGTCCAGAAACCACATAATGCCTATGTAAAAAAAAAACCCTACATAACAGCTTTACCCATAAGCTGATAACTTGAACCATTAAAGACCTAAAAGCTTCAAAGCTGAACTGTTCTGAGTAGTACCTCAAGGGAACTATAAATCCCTACCTGGGCACCTAGCATTTTTGTATAAGACAAGAGAAACAGGAATTCTCCAAAAGTTAGGGATACAAAAAAACCACTGAGCACAAAACTCAGTACTGAAGCTAGCCAACAGCCAACATAAGGAAGACAGGACTGCATATGAGTTTCTTCCCTCTTCAGAGGTTTCATATTCAATGAAACACTCCTTTCCCTAGCAAAAACTTCCAGCACGCTCTTTGGGAAAAGTGATCATCACTCCTATTCAATCTCAACTGAGGCAGAGGCATAATTCATTTTTTTACAGCCTTTAACAAAGCAGAGAAAAGTGGTACTTTAAGCAAAACCCCAAAGGACTGTTTTAACCTCCGTCTACAGAACCAAACTCCTTCTTGCTTATCTTTAAGTCCTGAATTTTATGGTCCTGAATTTAAGTCCTGAATTTTTGCCCACATGGTGACAGCTTTAAGAATAAATGTCAAGCACAAAAATCAGTAAGAGCAAAAGCTACCCTTGCATTAGGGTATGTCTGTAGGAAGAGAAAATTAAGAGACTGATGGAAGGGAGCTGAACTCTCCCCTATACACAGAGAAGTGTTCTTAGTGGCCACTGGGCTATTTATGAAGGATTAAGATGTAGCCCACAACTGCTTCTGCTCAAATGTTGAGCAGAAATTTTTCAACTGCTCTTTGTGAGAATCCAAATATCAATTTCTACATAGCTAATCAGAGCAGTTCTGAAACCTTTTTGGTGCTACAAAGTCAAATGCCCTTTTTGATTTGTATGCACTAAATTCTCTCAAGGGCAAAGCTAAGAGCCTCTAAGCTGCTCGGTAGAGAAATTTCTGACACATGCTATCCCCCTTGCTATGCTTTCTGTGTCTTCTTTGAGAAGCAGCAGACTATCAGAGGCCAAAACTGAGTTTCAAGATGTCAATTGTTAAGCAGGATGTACAATTCTGATGTGAAAATCCCTTTGGGAAGTCAGGGATGTCCCTCTGCTTGTTTTGCAAAGTCTAGCTTTTCAGGCAGAGGCCACTGAGGATACTTGTACAGCCTGCAGCTTTTCTAGAACTGCAGATAGAACAGAGAGGCCCTCGGTGAATTTAGGTGGTGCCAGGACCAGCCTGGCATCTGACTTTGCCTGCTGCTGGGAGGCAACAGACAAAAGATTTGGATCGCAGCTCCTGACCCGAGTGTGTTAATCCCTCTGAATCCAGCTGCTCAGATGGCTGGTTAAATGAGGCTACTATTTCCCACCCACTTCCTAAGGCTGTTTCAAGCCTAACTGCAGGACTGCAATCAGATACTTCAGTGAGCTGCTATCGGCACCCCTGGGGACCTTCCGCCTCTCGTAAGTAGAAATCCTGGAGGAGCTGCCAACATGCAGAGCTCTTGCTCAGACTTCTTATAACAGGCTGTTGCTTAGCCACAACACAGGCTGGCCAGGCTGCGGGACTGCAGATGTCAGCGTGTGGTTAATCCTTGTGCCGGCACGGGGCCAGACGTACAAATGTCCCTCTGTAATTACCGTTCTCTCGTGACTAAACACCAGCCCGTGCTCAGTGCCCAGCTACACGAGAAATTTTTCACAGCCTGGAGTCCTCCCTGCTTCCTGTCTGATCAAAAATTAGCTGGTCTTGTGACAGTCTTTCAATGACTATTTTTGTATGAAGAAGTGAAGCGTTAGGTTAACTGTGCCAGCACCGTGCTTTAAATGATATTTACTTGCAAGGTGAGTATGCCCTGTGGACCAGGGCAGTATGCCCAATACTCTTGTTGCAAGAATACAAAATTGGGTCTTTTTCCTTGTAGTTTTCACGGTTCCAAAAAATATATTTCTTCAAGTGAAGAACAGGAGAGCCCTCGTGTGGCTAATTTAACATCTGTGATATCGCACAGATGCTATGGATGGTGGTAAAAAATACATTGTATGTAAGTTTTCTTTTGTTCTTATCTCTGATCTCACCCCTTTTAAATGTAGTTGATTTAATGAACCTCAACTTTGTTTTCCAGCCAGCTGTATCTCAGATTTTTTTCCCTGCACTGAAAATGAACAAGCCATTCCTCATACTATATCTGTGCTTCATTTCCCAGTTTTGACAATAGGAATGTAAATTATAAAGTAACCCTTTCTGTAATGTTTCTCTTGTGGGCTGTAGGGAAGAAGAGAAGCATATGGTGCATTTATTATGCACAATGACCTCATTCTTTCCAAGTTTCCTCATTCTCAGGAGATATATTTGCAATTCACACACACAGTTCAAAATTGAAGTAGGCTATGCATCTACTGTACATATACACACAGAGTGCATCTTACACTCCCAGAAGACAACAGATGACAAAAAAGTGTGTTGTGTTCATGTTATTTTTGCACTAGAGCTCTCCTTGCAGATAAATGATGCAACAAGCATCTCAAGTAACCCCTAGTTTCTGTATGAGTTACTCAAAGGCCCTGCAGACATTAGACAATCAGATCATTCAGAATCCATTTTTAAGAAAAAAAATACTCATGCCTTACATGTTTTTAGCATCAAATGGTTAAGTTGGAAATAAATAAAAAGGCGGAGAGGGAAATTAACTGAGCACTCTTATATTCAATTCAGGGATAATTTAATCTAAGCCTTGTATGAGTCTCTTATGTGTTTTTTGACCCTGTGCTTAACCTTTAGGAGGCACTCATTACTACTCAAGGTAACATGACACAGATTAAATAACACCTCAAAGAAAAAAGTCCCCAATCCTCTCAAAGGCACCTCTCTCCTATTCTGTTGAAAATATACACATCTCATCCATCTCCTCTTCCTCCATATCTATGCAATATGTGTTTTGTTCTCTTCCACATTCCTCCTTTCCAAACCAGCTTGAGTAAATGCAGGGCAGATGCTGCTGGCCAAGGAGGTGCAGGATTCTGAATCCTGAGAAAGATTAGGGCAGAAAAGAAATGTTTTCTCATTTGGTTACTACACTCATTTTTTTCTGCGCCTGAATTGTTTTCTGCATAACAAAAAAGTGTTACACTTGAGAAAAGCAACTTGCCAAAATACCAGTCAGCAATACAAGTTTTGGTGCTCCTAGCTGGCCAGTCAGTCTAATAATAAGCAAGAAAATTTTATGAATAAAGACTCAATAGCTCAGGAAACTTCTGATGGGGGTACAATGTATTAGCAAGCAATAACAACCTAGGATCACAACCCACTGGGTATGTGTGTCTGACTTACAGTTAGCACAAATTCTACTCTGAAGCAGAACAAACAAATCCTGGAAAAATGGATCTTGTGGTTCCATGTGCAGAAACTGCCTGATCCAGCTTAGATAAACCATCATGAAAACTTGACCAAACTGAGGTGATAAGGTCATATGAAGATGTACTCTGAGTTTTCAGAAGATGAGTCTTTCCTCAAAGTTACAAGGAAATGTCATGGACACTAGATTGCCTTCTAAAGGGGGGGCCATTGACAAATTATGTTTAACAGCATTGGATTGTATTAGGCACCTAGAAGTAAAATAACTGGCTTAGGTACCTATCTTTCAGTCCTAACCTTACATTCTTTCCTTTACAATGACCTGAATTTAATACCATATATGGAGACTGTTCTTAGATAAGATGATAAATCACAAATAGAAAGTTTAATAAGTGTTTTGAACCTATTTAGGCTGAGGTAGATGTCTGGGCACAATGAATAACCTCCTTAAAAGATCTGGCATCAGTCTGACCACGTTCAGCCTTGTTTTATTAATAAATGAAGATATGGACCAAATTGGTGTTTTCTGAAGCTGTGGCATGTGCTTCATGGCCTGCCTGTTAAATTAATGCTTGGACTACTGAACAATTTTTCTTTCTGAAAAAAAAATTATATTTGCTTCTTAGTTTGTCTAACAAAGACATTATTTTGCTAGATGTCAAAGGCATGTGAAGTCAGACTATCTTCACATTTTTCTGATATATATATCTTCATCACTTCACTTGGGCAGAGGGGTGAGAGGTAAGAGACAAGTCAAACTTCTTCAAGAAAGACCAGCAGTTCATTTGAATGCCTGAAGATCTAAGGGTTGGGCCATTTTGGTTAATCTGGTTTTGGAAAAAAAAAATATATATATATATAAAGAAATGCTTTCACCTTAAACAGATAACCTGCTCAAAAGGCAGAAACTTGCCATTTAGCTCAGATACTGCACCATGACATTCTATATAAGTGTTTTGTTTGGGTTATTTTTTTTTCTGCGACAGATTTTTTCCACAGCGAAGAGCCAGACTTGTTTATAAATATCACATTCTTTTTCTTGTCTCTGGTTAGATGGAATGTACAAGATCTCATTGTGTTCTGGCTACAGGACTCAGGCACAGTCTCATATATACAAGTATACATACACAAATATTGTCTATCTGGAAACATGTGAAAACCTTGCCTTTGAAGAATAGAAAAAATTATTTTAACAGGCAATCCCTGAATGTAAGCCTATATTCAAAATGAGACTTAAAGGAATGTCTGTATTTGGTTTGATGAATAAATGCTTGCTTGAGAGTTAAGAGCCATGAGGTCTAGAGCTGAAAAAGTTAGACTGAAAATGTTCTTCAAGATAAAATACAATTAATCTCAAGGATGTAGGAATAGACGGTATTTTTCATTTATTTATAAGAATCCCTGTTAAAAATAGAGTTATTTTGCTTCCTCAGGTTGTAAGACCTGAAACTTCAGGATTTTTCTGTTTCACTCATTTTCTGCCACCAAGCAAAATTACAAAAGGTTTATTTTTTGGATATTTTGAAACACCTATAGGTTTTCCTAGTTGCTTACAAAATCTATACCTCTTCATCTTTAAAAATCAATTTAACTTTGATGTTTTTATTACTTTGCCGTTATTTCAGTAATTCAGATCTTCAAAGGTAAGAACATATTAGCCATTCAAAGCTAGAAATCAAATAAAGCTCCCTGTCCTCTAATCAGAGCTTTCATCTGAACATTTATGATTTCAGGAAGAAGCCAAATTCATCCTAATTGCCTCTAATTTAACTTGGCCACTCAAATAGGATATGAGATCACATTTCATCATACTGTAGATATTTTAACCACTAGTGTACACAGACTGGAGAGTTTACTGTACATTAAAAAAAAAAGTCTGTCTTATCACATAGAAGTTCAGCCATGTAGGAACAGACTTGATTTCATTTTCTTTTAAAAGTACACACTTTAGACAAAATGTCTCTCTGATGTGCATTTGATGTTTTAGGTTACCTGTGACTGTGTGCTTGAAATTTTTTTTTAACATTTAGTGTTTTTCAAGCCTCAGTGGCATAAAGTCATTTAAATTACTTCAATATCATGAAGCATTATATGAGAAGTTCTTTTGCTTAAAGTCTTGAAGAAGAGGCAGCTGCTGAGAGATGAGGCACCTGGGAGCACATCAGGCAGACGGATGCTCCCGGCTGGACTGGGGTGCAGTCCCTGCAGCCTGCACAGCAGCACCTGCTCAGGTCTGGCTTCGAGACAGAGCAGTCCTGCCTTCAGCTCCCACTTCAGAAGCTGCTGCAATTCTGTAGGAAAACTTGGAGATCCCTGAGGAACTTGGAAATACAGTCAAAGGGCAGAAGCAAAGGTGCTTGCATCAATGTGCTGGGTAGGCAAGAATCAGAAATTCTCTAATTTCACTTAGCATATGTTTATTTTGTTTTTCTATTCTAAATGGAATAGCTAATTATCACTTCAGCATTCTTTTCCTGTTGCTCAGTTATCTACCAGCTTATATCTGATAGTATCCTTCATTTGAAGCTAGATGATCAAATGTAGTTAAACACATTTTAAGAATAACCTTTCAGAATGTTTAGAGCTCTCATTTCAGCAATGTTGGTCCTCCTTAGAGATCCCACAAAGGCAGTGGCAGACTGGGAATGTTCCTGACTACAAACTAGAGAGGGAGCAAATGTTACACATTTACTTTCAAGCAGAATAGATGGGCAAGATAGGTTTTGTAATCAGAAACCTTAGAAATGGCAGCCTATTTCTAAAAGTTATGTGTAACTGGAGAGAGAATGTGAATGCCATGCAACCTCTGTATTTAATAAGAGCTAAAAATTGAGTGATTTTATTACTGGAAGTGACTGGAAAAATCTACAGACTGAGCGTTATTCATATCAGTTATTTGGCAAGTAAATTTGGATAATGGAAGCATTGAGAAGGAAAGGAATCACAGTTTTTAGTTATTGGCTATAAGTCACTTTCTTCCCCTACACAGAGGGCTCAGGCAATTTCACTGGCTTTTTTTAAAGGAGGATGCTTTCAGCTATACAACATCACAGTTCAGAACCCTGCTCTGTGGAAACCTAACTCCCTCCTACCCCTGGAGTAGTGCCTCTAAATCAAACACATATCAGCTGGGCAGATAAACTGCTTTGGGACTTGGAACTGGAGTGGCTCACGCAAGTATAAGTAGAAAACTCTTTTCCATCCGTCACCTGGATTGATGACTGGTAATTCACCTCCTCAGTTAGATGGAAACCTGAGCACATGGGCATGCCAGGTGATTTTCTTTAAATAAATCAGGGAAATTTCTTCCCTCTGTACAGAGCAGAAAAATCACCTAGAGAAAAACAGCTTTTACTTTTGCTTTTTTCACAGGGGAAAAGAAATGGCTCTGCAAGCATGGAAATAGGGCTCCCATCTCAGGACTGTCTTTCAAGGCTGACAAATGCACGTGGCACCAGGGGTAATTTTCTCAAGGTATAAACACAGCATTCCAGCACAGCAATCTCACGCCTTTATTTATGCTATCTCGACTTTTGAGCATCAGCATTCTAGGACAGAGCAAAACACCCCAAGCTTGCACTAGGAGTAATGAATAAGACAATTCAGCATTGTAAAAGCCATTCTTTCAGAAAGTCGTGAGAACATGTCAATGCTCACTGTCTCATCAGCATTTCCATGAGTGTCCTGAGGGAATGAGGCCATGTAGCCACTGTTCTGCAGCAGCCAAGTTAATTTGATGGGAGAACATTAGATAGGTGTTTGGGAGAACTTCTGAGACACCAGGTGAGGTATGGTCACAGCATTCAGCCCCTGAGTTAGAGACTATCTGGACCAATATTTTGCAAGTATGAGCTATCACAGATTTTTTTTTTAAATAACAGTGTTTGTTATATAATATTTGTATCCCTTATTCGTGTCCACTAGGAGTGAACTGGTGGTGGCTTTGCTAGCAGAAGACATTTTTCAGTTACAGACAGCAAATCCAGCAAGGATCAGGAAAGGAAAAATCTTTAATGAAGACAAATAAAATTACTAGGGAAACAGATAAAAGTGTTCTGTATTAGAGCCTTGGAAGGGCAGAGTAGGAGCTTTAGTTATGGATTGATAATTCTGGGGTGAAGTTAAGTCAGTTTAGTCAAATTAGCTTTTTTGATGGTCACATCTGTCAGAGCAAATATATCATAAGAGGAGGATGTGTGCAGCATAGAGAACAACATAGTGAGCAAATGGATTCTCCCTCCCCCAGAATTGAAGTGAATAGCCAGGTACAGTTTTCCACTCAGAGGATTCTTGGCTTGCAAAAAAAAGGGGATCTCAAGACGATTAATTAACAGTTTCCCTGAAGAATTAAATGCTGAGGAGAAGGCTGAAAGAAATAGCAATCACAAGGCTCATGGCTCAACCTCCTCCATTTGGAGCCTACTGGATTTCCAGTGGGAAGCAAAAGTAGTTGTCAGAACACTTTCCAACTACTGCTTCTCATCTGGAAGAATAAGCCAAAACCCAGTGCCCCTAAAGTCTGCTAGCACTAAGGACAAACTAAGCATCTTAGCTTTCCAGATTTTAAAGAAATGTGAATTCTTGTTTTAAAAAGCAAATTACAAAGAAGAGTTTGGATGTTTCTTTATAGCTGAGGGAAAAATATGACCTTCTGATTCCAATTTTCCTAAGAATGTTGGGTATTTTGGAAGCAGAAAATCTTCTTGCTGAACCCTATCAGAAAAGTGGCATTGCATCAGATTTAACCCTAAGTCTCCCAGACTTCTCATAACCAAGAACAGTTAAGATGCAACATTTCTTCTAATGAAATAAAGCATAGGTTTACCTTTTTGTATAACCTTCATTGCATATATTGGCCTTTTAAATGTATTAAACAAAATTTAGATACAGTTCTGTATCACATTTTTTACAGTCCTTGCTGTTTTTTGTCATCATATTTACTGTGTTGCAGAGGATGTTCTTGCAAGCCTGAGAGAGTTTATTTTCCACTTATTTTGTTTACTGTTTTGCATGGGAAGACAATCAAGGACCAAATACATAGACACATCATGAATGAAGGAATAGCAGAGAATAAGATCAAGAAGAGCTACTATCGCCCTTGTCACAAGCATTTCTCTTCCCTACTTGAGATTACAGCAGGCTTAGATGCTTTTTTCGGGTGAAGTTTTGATGAGACTCTCCACCACATATTTAATTTCCTAGTTGCTACTTTCTGGCTGAAGGCATTACAGCTGAGTCTGTAGTAATTCGGCAAATTTCACCTTCTTACTGCTCCGAGCATCAATGAAACAACTGTTGGCACAGATTAGTTGTTTGCATTCTGTTTCACAGGTTTCAGTGTAAAAGTTCTTCCTGACCTGCAGCTGCCTCTCTCCGCAGCACACCTGCATGGTGCCACGACTGATGCCCCTGGTTTGCTCATAGGCATCCCAGCCAAGGACCTGAAGTGAAATCCTGCCAGCTGAAAAATCACAGACCTCTGCCTTTGTTTTTTAAGCTTAGGCCCTAAACCCTCACTTAAATGTTTCCAGTAAAGCTGACTGGAATGTTATGATAACAGTTATATCATCTGAATGTTTATCGATAATTCACATAGACATTTGTTTTTGAAGTTATTCAGAAAGAATGTACAAAAGAGCAAACAATACTGAAACAGAACTGCCATGCTGAGGCATGAAAACCAGCATTTCAAAAGCTTTGCTTCTTTCCAAAATAAGCATTTTTTATCCTAGTGAAAGAGCTGACTCCCCATACTAAATCCTCAAGTGCTTATCCCTGCTCTTCTTTCTGCCAGGATGGCTTTTGTAAACTATCTGCTAAGCTGGCTCAGGTAGCTGAACCAGCTGAAAAATGAATGGGGTTCATTGACTTGCTTCTATGGGATTTGGAAGAAGAATCATGTGACTAACAGGATTTCTGCTACATAAGAAAGTCAATAGAAAAACATTTTCTGGTAAGATTACCCTATAGATGGGGACAGGAGCAGAGCTAATCCTTAGGCTGCTGCACAAACTTTTGTCAGATTATTCAATTTGGAACCCCAAAACAATATAACCTAGCAACTTTTGGAGTACAGGAATTCTTCAGTTCTGCCTGCAGACTCTGCTGGCTTGATAGGTGATTTTCAAAACATTTTGACACCCTAGCAGTGGAAAGGCTTAGGAAGCTTTGCTTAAAGTGTTGGCCGCACATGGCTTTTGTGAGATCTCTTATGCAGCTGAAGTCTGACACAGCCAAGAGCCAAAACATTTCCTGTGGTCAAATCAACACATAATGCCTGTGCCAAGAAAGAACATGACTGCACATGGCCAACAACCAGGGCAGAAGGCAGTGTCTTTGCTATACAGGCAGGAGATCACTGAAAGCAGTACCTTTCTTAAACTGTTGTAACCATGCAGTGCTGAGCTTTCCACCGTAGAAGGCTCTGGTGAAACTGTGGTTGTTTGATGGTGTAAAGCTACATATAATCGTGCCTCAGCTGAGCTATAGAACTAAAAATGAACTGTATCTACATTCCCTTAACACCATTCACACCATCCATGACTGGCAATAGAGTGAAAAATATTAATTAAAGAATTGCATGAAACCTAAGGATGAACTCTACTTGGTGGAGGTTTAAAGAGGAGTGATAAAAGTGTAAATCAGTCTTTTAAATAAGCCCAATGTATAATAAAGTAAATGAAATAGCAGGTGCCTACTGTTCCAAATGTGTTCTCTTTTCACAAAGGTCAAAAAAAAACTTTTAAAAAAATTTCAGATTTAGAGAAAGAAGGTTCCAGGTTAAGATTCTTAGGTCCAAGCTGCCATTTGCATGGTTATTTTCTGGTTAGAACACATCAAAATCATGCATGTGTTTGCACACTTGATGGTTTCCTCTGTGTCCTTCAAAATAATCAATTTTGTTAATTGCACCCTAGAAGAAATATAAATGAATATAAATAGTTCTATATAAATGCTATGTTTTTAATTTTCTGCTTTGGGAATGTATAATAGAACTGACTTTAGCCTTTTGCAATTGCTTTCCCAAAACAAGAATTCCTTAGCTAAGGAAGAATACATGTTTAAAATAGTTCATTTTTAAAAAATTTAAACTTCACTTGTTGATTAAATATCTTATTACAGGATCTGAATTTTTCTAGATTCCCTAGGAGCTACACATGGAACATTTTATGCAGAGTTGTATTCATTTTCCTTCTGAATTGCTTGATTTTTGTTTCTTTGCAAATTTTTGATTAATTGTTCCATCACTTACAATCACTCTTAGGGGAACTTAGCCAGCAAACTCAGTAGAGAACTCAAACTGGGACTTCAATCTGACAGCTACTGAAATTGTAAGAGCTGTGAAGTAAAAGTAAACTGAGCTGGAGCCAGTAAGCCCTGAAGTTTAGTTCTGCTGAAGGTTTTGGCTCTATATAGTTTAAAATATGCTTAAAAGGGCCATTTAATTATATTAAAAAATACTGTTTCCTTGTGCTTTGAGAAAGTGTTACTTTACAAATTGTGTTAGGAGAGACAAGGGTCTAGACAGGAGAGACAGAGAATCTCGTAAGAGAGGTAGAAATCCAGAAGTCAGGACTTCAAAGGAATGTAATTTTAACTGCAGCAGTTTGGAAGAGACAGCATTTTTACAAGAGGCTAAAGAGGTAGAGAAGTAATGGGGGAGAAGTGGAACTAGGGCATGTGTCAGGAAAATTATCCTAGCCCAGAATTACTATAAAAATAGGGGAAAAAAAGCAGGTAAAAACATGGATGTGTTTCTGACAGAAAAACTAAAGCTAAACCACACTGGTACAGTACTGACACTGAGAGGACAGTTTCAGAGTGGTAGCCCTTCAGGTAATTCTTGCTTGTATGTATAGAAATCCTTAACTGACTTGTCATTTGGGGTTTTTTAATCCCTAGTTCCTCTACATCCCTCTGTTGGAAAGGGTGGGGTGCCATGTTTCTTCAACTCTGCTATTTCCTGAGAAATAGCTGATGCCTAGAGCTAGACAGTGGGAATTCCTAACAGAAATATCAGCTGGGAAAAGCACAAGTGGAAATGTGAGCATGAAAGTGATACACATGAATTGCTGCAGAGCACTAGCTGTGGGATTTCATTTGAATGACCAGATACAAATAATAAGGCAGTAATGGTTAGAGGACAAGATGATGAAGAAAAGATAAGGCAAAAAGAATGAGGAAACACAAAAAAATTGCCCAAGGCTTAAAAGGTCTGAAGCAAAATAATGAACTGAAAGAAAACCAGACATCATCTACACTTATGGGGCATAAACCTTCAAAATATGGTTGATTGCTATTAGTCACAAAAGAAACAAGAGACCTAAGGATGCAATAGTCAGGACTCCTTGTCCAGGCCAAGCCACGCCATATGGGTGTATGTCTTGGCAAAGAATGAAATCCAAGTGCAAGGGGGTGAGATTGGTTTTTATTAAAGTAGCTGTTTCATTCTCCTTCTATAGTGTCTCACACTGGATTTTTTTGCTCTAATTCACTACAATATTAATCACATCACTGCTATATACCATGGGATTTGTAGATCAGAGGTTTCCACCACAGGTTGTAATGATGCCAAACTGATTTTTGCTTTTATATTTTCTTCATGTACATTTGTAGCTCTGTAGACTATTATTGTATAGTTATATAGTTCCTAGATAAGTTCAGTACTGATAGACAGAAAGAAAAAAACACATTCCAAGGGCCTCAATCCTATCTTGCTTCTTCCTCTGGGAACCCAGGATAAGCTACTCTCTCAAGACACTTTCTCATAAACAACTAGTAACAAGAAAGGAGGGCTCCAGAAGAAGTGGAACCTCTTTACTTGTGCTTCTAATTGGGAATTTTTTGTCTATTATGCTAACTTCCTAAACTTATAAAACTGTATTCACCCTACCTGGGCTGGGCATTTCTCCATACCTGTCCCTGGAGGTGTCCAACTAAAGAACAGGTTTTATATTATTTCCTATATTGTCTCTAAAGTGTGTTATTTTACATCTAGGTCTTGTAGGAATCAGTAAGCGTCTGCAGCTCCTTGATGACTGATGGGGAACCTGGCACCACATATTTAATGCAGAACTAGTTCCTGACAGCATCAGTAATGAGAGCAAAAGAATAATTTTGCATCAGCTGCCCAATGACATTTTTTCATTGTTTTGTTCCTCTCACCACCAATCAATAGTGATTTTGTTAAAAGCAATGGACTCGGAGACCGCTGTGCCTTTGAAACTACAAGGAGCCATAAGGAGCAGAACTATAAGAGCAAAGGCTTCACATTGTTGGAAGAGACCACAATTAATGCGAGTGGGCAGCGTTTTATATGACAGTAGAGCCACCATCTTATGCCACTGCTGCAATTCCAAAGTTTTATCTACTTTCAGTTGTGATCCAAAAAAGTCTGTGCTATTTCTCAAGTAATAAATGCAATTGGCAGAGTCACATAACTTAATTATCACCCAGATGCTGTTGTAAGGAGATTTTCAAACCTATGTAAATCCCATCACACCTAAAAATACATTGAAGTGAATTTTACAGGCCAGCCTAAAGCTGTGATAGGGAAAGGAATTAAAAGTGGGAAACAAAACCCCTGTATGCAGCACAGTTATGGAATATATTTATGCCAATTGGTGTTCACAGAGAAATAATTGGCTGAAACTCTTGGCTGTAACAGACCAGGCTCTTAAACCCTACTTGTGTGAGAGTTACTCATACAAGATGATTACTCAGTTTTCATTATTTTAAGTGAAGCAATGTCCCATTTGCACTAAGCATGCACTAGTATTTCCAGTTTTTCAAAATATTTGAAAATAAAATCTAGATGTTATTTTATATATTCCTATGGGAGGTCAAAATTGAGCAAATGCTGCAGATACAGGTGCCATTTCACATCAAACTGTTTGGGTTTTTTAATGCAGATTCATCAACTTTGTCCCTTGAAAAAAATCCTACTTTATTTTTATATGCTCTTGCTAGGGTTTTGGACTTGAAAAGGAATTGTTTTCCATATTTGCCTCAGCTGAACTTCTTTGTGTTAATTTTTAATGTGCATGCTCTGCTTTAAAGCTTTTCAGCATATTGAGCAAAAGGTCTTAACATAATTAGTAATAGTACAACATAACACTTTGCTCCTTGATACAAGATTATTATATGGCAAAATCTGTATTCCTTTACTCTATTGTGTCACAATTGCAACGCATGGCGTGTCTCTAAGCTTGACATTAATGTTACTCAACAGTTTAAATATCTTCTTTTTTGACCTAAACAGATACCCCAATTTTGAGGGTCTCAGGCCCATTAGGAGGAAAAACTAAACAAAGACGTTTTGATGCAACTCTGGTCATTTAAATTGCCATTTGTTTCCCTACTGTATGCAGGACAACAAAAAGCAACAGCAGTTTATTCACATTTCTAAGGAGGAGCTGCCATAGAGACGCAAAAAAGAGGCTTTGAACTTCTTTCTGAGTCCTCTTGTGCTCAATTACTGACCAGCCCAAGGTTTTCTCCCCTGTCTGGATATCTCATTAACACTGCAGCTTTCACTGACCAGCAGTGGCTTCTCCTTTAACTCACTGCATCATTGCTTTGATCAGTTACATGTGCTCTAGACCAGGTTTCAGAAGGGAGAAGGTGACCTTTAAATAGCTGACATTGTGTTCAAGTGAGAAAAATAAAGGAGAATGAGCTCTGGCAGGTTAAAAACACAAGGCAGGCCAGAGAGTTTAAAGAACAAGCTTACAAAAGCTAAAAAAAGTAATAATAAAACCTTTTACAGAGCCATCAAAAGCCTTCTAGAAAGGCTAAACAACAAAAAATGGTAAAGGCACAAAAGAGGCATTCAGAAGATAAGACCAGAGCAGATAAATTAAATGAATTTTTATACGCAGTGAATGTAGAGGAATTCAGAAAATTCTCTCATCAGAAATGTTCTTTCTCCTCACCATACAAAAGGATTTTTTTTTTAATAAATGGTATCTCCATGGTCCTTCATTCAGCTGAAGTTCAGAAACACTTTACAAACAGGTTCATCATGACCAGAGGATATTTATCCAAGATTTAAGGAGTTGAAGCAGGAAATAACCTAAATGACAAGTGCAGTGTATGATTTCTTGTTTAAAAATGTCTAGGACAAAAATCAGATGGTAAATTGGACAGAATTAAAAAAAAAAAACAAACCCCAGTGAACAATAACCCCCCCTACATGCACACCAGTTCTTTGTACGGGGGTTTGAACTACAAGAACAGCATTTGTGGACATGTTTTTGTTTGTTTAGGCATTCATCCCTTTTATGTTTTAAAATGTTTGCAATCTCACTACTACTACTTACCTGGAAATAACTCAAAAGCTGTATGCCTGTACTAAAAAATTTTACATTTTTTCCAGCCGGTTGTCTCTATAAAGAGATCAACATATAGTGGCCATAAAATCCTCTAGAAGTTAGTGGTTTTTTTCTTTCTGCAACCCTAAAAAAATTTTATTTGAATTCCAACTCAAAGCTTTAAGCCTTTACCTCACTATGGTCAAACCTCCTTTGCCTGTCAGATGAGGTATCTGCAGTGCTTGCAGTTCAGCCTCAGATTTGCTTACCTCTGGCCTTTATTTTTCCTTACTATTTGTGTAAAAACTCCTAACAAGTCTGCCTCACAGGAGTTCCTAAAGTGAGACAGACTTATGCAGGAGCAGTCACAGCACAGATGAATGACTCAGCGTTACCAGCAAGGAAAGGAGGGGAATATCTGGTTTAAATCCACCTAGGTGCCACAAGGATTTCAGCATGACTTTGAGCCTCTGCTTCAGGCAAGGTCAGTTTTAGCAGGAGTGATGCGCTCAGGGAATTCAGGCATTTCTGGAGTTCCACAGCTGATGTTAGAGGATGTCAAAGTCACCTGAAGGGTAGGGTTTTCACTAGGAGCACAAATTCTGTTGAAAATCTGGGACCCTTCGGCCTAGTTTTCCTTTTCATGTTTTTCAGATTCTATGCTGCCTAGGGATGTAGTTCTGAGCCTCATATTAAGTGCCAGTAACCTCTCTTCACAGAGCAGGTAGACAAAAAAAACCAAATCCTTTTCCTGCTGAGGACCAAGGACAACTTTCAGCCCAACAGCAAAACAGTGGTGGACTAAAGAGAGAAAACAAGAAGGATGAGACCTCACAACCTGAAGCTGTAATTGGACAATTAAACCCCAATATGCAAATGGACCAAAACTTATAAAAATGTAAGGTCTTGTAACCGGTTGGCCATTTTGTGACCATTCTTAGTCCACCCTGAATGTAGCCCTGGTCAGGCTCCTCTCCTGCCCAAGATGTATCCTAGAGGCCTTTCAATAAATACTTACTTTGTTCTCTAGCTCTGTCCAGTCTCTGTGTCAGGTCAGCCTTTCCAAGGCATCAATAGGAGCTTTTAGATGAGATTCTCACACTTATAGCCCAAAGCAGCCTAACCTGTACAGTGATAAGCTCTCTAACATGCCGCCCTGATTTGTGATGCAGTATGTATGCCCTGCCAGAAAAGCAGCAATATTCCTCATAACAGAGACAGAAGACACTGCAAATCAATGGCAGACATTTAGCTCGGAAGCTCAAATAAAGAAAAGCGCACAACCAGAAGAAATTTCTTTGCAAGTCCACATCATTCATAACCCTACTGCTTTACTGTGGTGATGTTATCAGGGCTGTACTTGCCTCTATAAAGCAAGGAGAAGAGATATCATTTCAGCAGGAAACCACAAGATTTACGTTGCACATCCAAGCAGGAGCTTCTAAAAACATGTCCTTGTGCCTTCTGCAGGAACCTCCTCATCAGCTTGCACTCAGTATCTCCCCTCAAATGGGAATGCTCACAGGAAGGACAGGAGCACATCTGCCACAGGCACTGGCAGGGCTGTACAGGAAGATGGGCAATGCCTCCCAAGGGCTAAAATTTACTGGTGTCATCTGGCTTAGGGAAAAATAGCTGATGCTCATGAATCATTTCACAATCACATCAAGATTTACTTTTGTTAGACTGTAAGAAGTACATTTCTAGAGAGAGGAGCAACCTGTAAGATAACCCAGTTGTATCCTTGTATTCCAGAGGCCTAAGACTATTTGTTTTACATTCCATTTGACAGTATCCAAGTTGTTACTGGCCTAATAACAGACTAGAGGATACAAGAAATCATTGATTTCTCTTTTGCCCTTGTACAACCCAAATTCTTCTGGTGAACAGAATTAAATTTTCTATAAGGAGAAGTGCTGTAGATCAGATTTTGGTTACTGACATGAACTAAATTATTAAAGTGAACGGAATACTGACATGCAACACAAAGTACAAAGAAACACAAGATAGAAATGAGCAGCAGCCTTAGAACTGGCAGTTCTAGTGTTCAGTTTTAGAGCACTATGGAAATCTTGCCTAGTAAAAGGAAGACAACATCCCTGGGATAGTACATAGAAATACTGCATTAATAAAATGTTTTTATAGCATGTAAATACTTTCCTAGAATTTAACAATTACCAGTAGAAATCAATTAAGAAACAGAGTAAGTACCTCTATTGAAATTTTTAAAATTTTTTTCAGTTATTTATTTACCAAATTAAATATGCAAAGATAGGTACTTTGACATACGTTATGCGATCACAAAAGTTATAAAGTGGTTTAAGTTACTTCAGTACTGTATATATATATATATACATATATATATCTCATCAAATAGAAACATGCAAGTTCACCCCTCAGTAGATCTAGTGTTTTAAATAGCTAATTAAAAACATAGATTAAAAACTCAAAATGGAGTACATTATAGAAATCTGACATGAATAGTAAATTATTTCCACCTTTTGATAAAAGAAGTAGTGAAGATTATGGAAGGGAAAGGAGTATTCTCAAGATTGAAAAAAAAAAAACCATTCATGAGACTAAATGAAGACTGGCAAAAATTCAGAAGACTTCTAGAGAATGATAAATTAAGATTCATAGAACAGGCCCTGGGAAGGGCATTGTGGTCACCAGACTCCTCTGCCTTCAAATTCCCAAAAACCCACAAGACATTTTTATGCAACATAGCAAGATGTCTCTGAGAATTACTGTACCCTGTAATCAAAAGTCAATTATCTTGACATAACTCTTCTAAATAGATCATAGGATCTAGAAATAGTAAATAATGTGATAATTAATCATTGGGTTGCCTGGTGATTTCCATTATAAATTATTTCAAGGAAATAAATATTTTAAACACATATGTATCTATTATATGTTAGCTTCTGACTTTATTAAGTAGAGACTAAGGTAATTTTTGGTTATTTGTAGCAATCAAATAGTGCTGAAGAATAATTGCTTATGGAAATACTGATCAACTATTTGTAGGAAATAAACTACATTTCTTTATTCAAAAATATACTCAAAAGCTTAAGTTCAAAATTTTTTTACATCTTCAGCAAAACAGTGTCCTAAAATGTTGATTTTTGTTTGAAGTTGAAGACATAAGAACTTGCTATGGTTGAAATGCTGCATATTTAGCATTTAATTACTTGGAAAGAGGTTAAATCTATGTAGTAAAAAAAGCTCTTTGAAAATGAGTTTCTCTTGAGCAAAGAATCAAGTTTAACACTGGTGTGAATAGATAAATTTTTACTGATTTTCATCAGAACTGGTCCAAAAGTTGCCATGACCAAATGGCTTTTTGTTAAAGGCACTTTTTAAAATTCCAAATTAATTCAAACCTGATTTTAAATATTTTCTTTTGTCCCTTTCAGTGGAGGCACAATTCAGAAACCCATACAACTGAATCATCATCTTAGTGGAAAGCAGAGGCCAAGAACAGAATCAGTGACGTGTATTATTCTAATTGTAATCTAAATGTAAACAAAACATCCGTCTATCACAGGATCCAAAGACACTTTGGAAGAAAGTGGTGTGGAAATTCAGACCCCAAGCTCTGTATATGTTAGCTCCAGCCCACACCCATCAGGAGACAAAAAGGGTCTGCCAGTGCAAATGGCAGGAAAGCAGCATTTCCCCCTTACCACAGTCAGCATCATAGATACACGGGATTACAAACTTTTCACTATCAACCTTCAGCAGAACACATTCTGCAGAGCCCAGCACACAAGCCAAGGAGGAAAACCCTCTCTGGTTGCCAATTATACCCAAAATCACCACTAATTTTCACACTGCAATGGAGAAATGAATAATGTTCTTGAAAGTAAAATTCCAGACTACTCCCTGCTATACCTTACTCTCAATTAAAATGGTTATATAAAGTACAGGTGTCCAGTAGGAAGTGCAATCCAGTAATAATTTTAGGATATATTTAAGGATTTTGTTATTTTTAAACTGTAACTTTCTAAAAAGGGACAGTGACATTGCAGAGGTGTTAAAAGCAGAGTGCTACTGGAAGTACAGCCCCAGGCACTGGGAACAACAATAATTCAAGGTTAAAGCATCTTTACAGAATGCTAAAAAACATCCTAAAGAACGTTTTAAAAATAATTTGCATAATTAATCTCTGTGATAATTGTGAGACAATTAGGGTTAATTGTGAGACAAAACCTTTAACTCGCAGTAACCAGATTTATCAATATAATGTTTAGTACTTTAATTTTTAAAACCTCAGTTTCAGTTTTATTTTGTTTGCTCTAGGGATACTAGCTAATATTTACATATTTAAGGAGTTAATTCATGGATGTAAGATAGATCTAAGATATTTGTATTGGAGTGCAACATCTGGAAGAAGTCATTGCCAACATTTGTAACAAATTTCTTAAAACTTCTACAGATACAACAATGTGCATGCACTTCCTGCTTTCAAGATGGATTTTTTAACCAGAATGTTCTCCTTCGTGTAGCAGGGATGAGAATATATACACCCCAGTGTGAGGCAGACTCATTCTTTGATCAGACAGAGCCTGCCAACATACTAGCACAGGCAGAATGAGCCCACAACACCATTCTTTGTAAAATGATTTATGCAAAAATGTAATACTGCCAGGAAGTAAACCAAAATGAGTAAACATCTACTCCCACTGAGTATAGCATAGGGAAAGAGCGAGGAGGTCCTAACAGTTCCCTTGGAAAAATGCTTTAAAGTCCCAAATGAACTCAGTTTGGCAGACCAGAGCCTAGAAGTCCCAAGTCATAGCATTTCAGGTTGTGGGTTTTTTTTAATTAGTTTGAATCTCTCTCCCTCAGTAATTTCCATAACATTATTCATAATTCTGTTTGTGTTTCTATACTCTGTGCTGCATTATTTATAACAGCACATTACAAATTGTGAACAGCTACACTTAGCTTTTAACTGACTTGGTATTTGCAATCTTCTTTGGATGCAGCAAAAATTACCATTTCCAGAGAAGCAAAACATATTTTGAGAGTCATAAAACTATTTTAAGCCCTCATTCAGTGAGCAATCACTTTTCAAGGACAACCCTTGGAACCCCTTCATGCTGATGCCTGGATTTGTGCTGGAGCTGTGTTGCTGTTCAGGATTACTCACTTTTTGCTGATGTCTAGTGGCTGATTTCAACAAGGTCTGGTCAGCAGGCAGTAATCCACCATTTCCAAGCACAGGACACAGAGCTCACTTCCAAGACAACTGCATTCCCAGCTTACTAGGTGGGCCACTCCTATTTGTAATTTTATTCAAGGGAGGAGCAAAACAGGTGAGAGTCTGGTAGTGAAGATTATGTCCTCCACCTGCTGTATTTGTGCTTTTCTCTAAACAAGAGAGGAAAATAAAGGAAAAACAGAAATGTTACTCATGTGTGGTATATAGTGCCAATTTCTCAGTAAGGACTTGATGATCTTGCACATTTATTTTAGAGAATTTTTAAGATGACCTTTAAAATGATTATGAGAGACAAAGCTGCATTGCAGGGATATTTTTATAAGTAGTTCTTATAAATTTTGGCATATTTTTTCTTATAAACTACCTGAGGTATTTTTCTTATAAACTACCTGGAAGTCTGTAGGTCAAAACTTCATCCTTTGTAAGACACTATCAAAAGAGGGACCAGCAGAAACCCCACCATCCTTAGGCTACAACAGAAACCCTGCTGCTCTTTGGTGGTCAAAGAGTGGTCAAACTCTCCCATTCCCTGGGCTTTTTTCCCCTATCTCTCCACCAGCTGCTCTTCTGCATCCTACAGGAATAATTTTTCTCATACTTTGCAACACTGACTCATAAAAACACCTCCCTGCACCCTTCCAGAAGGTGAGTTACTGTGCTGATTATATACTCACTACAGGGTTCTCCCATAACATGGGAGCATGTGTTCATCATACCTAACATTAACTACATGAAATAGTTAAAATATGTCTTTTCCCACCAGTACTGAGTGAATTCAATGCTTTACTGTGTCACAGTATCACAGGATGCCACGTCCATTCACTTTCCTTGCTCCAGTGGGTAAGGTACATTGTTCATCTCATATTGTGCAAACACTTCGTGTTTTACAGCAGTGTGAGAAGACAAGATGTATTCTTCTGTGTATATGTCCTAGAGACAAACTATAGCAAAGATGGGAAATATGCACATAACTTAGAGACATGGAAATAATTTTTTGTTATACCAAGCTGAAGCTAAAATTTATGAATTGCCACATGGCAGAACAGAGGCAGAATTGCAGTCAGTGACAGCTCTCCCCAGCCCACGCCATTCACATAATCTCAGCCTTCCATGCTCCTCTAGCAAAAGGAGCTTCCTTTATGCCATGGATCTTTATTAAGATTTTTATTCTGAATATTCTGAATAAAATCCACAGCTGTATAAACCTATAGCTTTGGAAGCATGATAGAGACAGCAGCCTTTGGGATAATTACACTCTATTCAAAATTATGGTTTGTGGCTTAAACAAGCATCACTTCACAAGACCTGTCAAACAATAACAGATTACTTGGTTACAAATGAAGGCTTCAATCTTTAGAAACTCTTACACAAAACCAATACTGAGCATTTTGTTCTGTCAGATGTCTAAATTTATTCTTAGCAATTTTGACTTTTTATCTAGTCAGTGAATCAAGAAAATACGTGAGCAGGATAATTACTTTCTAGGAAGTAACAATATCCAAAAATAATGCGAAGGCAATGTTAAAAGAAAGTAAAAAACATTACTGAATAAAGCCAAGCTGGTCTTCATGGTGAAAGTAATCAACTGTTAATGCACCTTGGTTTTAATGCTCTGTTTTTTAATCTAATCCTTTTCTTGTCAACTGCAAACCGACGCAAGTGCTCAGAGTGCAGAACTGGAACTGTCAGCAGCATTCAGACACAAAGCCAAACCCCCAGAGTTTGTGGGAGATTTTTTGGGGGGAGGAGAGGATGTTGAATGTTCTTAGGGAGGACTTTTTTACTGTTCTATGACTGTAATTTGTCATTCAGTTTAGATGAAAGCGCATAGAATCTTTATGTTTCCCATTAGCAGTGAATATCTGACCTTCAAATAATGTGAAACTTCCTTTGTTAAAATTTTGTTCTACAGACCACAGTTATTTTCTGTATGTTCCCCTCTGTGGCAATAAAACTGTAAAACCAAATGTGTGACTTCTGTGCACCTCTTACCTGCCACAGGCAAAACAAAATTTGCAAGATCCCAGACTTTTCTGACGGCCACAGGCTTCCCTTAGAGGCTTGCCAGAAAAGTCTCAGCAGACCAGAGATGGTCTCTGCCCACATCCCAAAGGAAAGGCCTATTTTAGGATGTCAGCAGGACACTCTAAGGTTCTTAACCTTGTCATAGCTGGGTGACACTGGGAAACGTTCACAGCCATTTAGGGATTTTAAATTTCTGTCAGTAGCAGGCAAAGTAGCAGCTGGAAGAGTCATTATATCCACTCTGGACTGGCATCTTATTCTGCTTCTGTCATGTTAAGCAAAGCAGATCCTAAAATAAAAGTTTCCTAAATATTTTGTGTACCTCATATTATTTCAACTAAAAGCTCAGCAGAATCTGTGTCATACAAAGTTAAAGTGTTTCAATCCCTTTAGTTTAAATACATTGATTCTGCATAAAGCAATGAAAGGACCATCGAGTATAAAATTACATGGTCAGACAAATGATTGTAATATTAGGCCTGAAAAAAGCCTATGATTTGAACAAGAACAAATCTAAGTTTATGCTGCAATTACATGAGATTGCAGCATGCTTCATTGTCTGTACAATCAAAATGATTAATTGTTACACACTTTGGAGATCTATTTGAATAAGGAACCCAACGGTGTAATAAATTTATCTTCATGGTCAGTGAATAATTTTATACTCACTGTCACACTAAAATTAAATCCTCTATAACATGCTAACTCTCAAGTGCAGGGGTGTTGCTGTTCCTCATATTCCATGCTGACCAATTAACAGGATTGATAGCAGTTATAAATTAATTTAACTGAAACTATAAACTGATTTTATAGTTCAGATGACAGATCATTGCTTTCCTTACTGAGTGCTCTGTACAACAGCCATCAACTGCAATAGATATTCCCAGGCCATTGTACAATCCTTATTTTCTTGTTTATGTATTTCTTCTACTGACTGTATTTTAGAACTCTCAGTCACCTTCCCGCTCTGTTAGAAGTTATGATGCTGTTTATGTGGTATGGTTTTCTCCCAAAGCACAAAAAATATGGCTTTCTCCCAAAGCACAAGAAAGGCTCCTCCAGTGGACTTCAAGTGGCCTTGAATTTAATGAGTAATGGCAAGGAGGGATTACTGTGATGAGAAAGCTTTACTGAAATGGTTTAAATAAGCTTCTTTGGCCCCTTAGTTGTAGCATGACATTGAATTTGCAGTGTATCAACAGGGTATTAGCTGTTGTTTGTATCTCCTGTCCTTGTTTAATTTTTTTTTTCAACAGATCAACTCCACCTGTCACAGGAGAAGCTAAACTCAGAAAACTTTTATCAGAATATCAATCATAACAGTCTATGATTTAAAACTCTAGTGGAGCCTAGAGGATTGAGAAATTGCTGAATATGTTGCATAGTTGCTTTACACATATTATAACAAGTGTCAGCTTCATTCCAGGCTTAGACAATTAGCAGAAACTATTTTTTGAACTGAACAGTAAATACTCTTTCTTATGATTGAGTTTGCTTTCTTTTGTTGTGCAGTTTTCTTTTCATGGCGTGATTTGCATTGCTAAGCCACAGGGTTTCTGTCAGGGAATACTGGCAGACCAAATAATTATCTTTTTTTTTTTTTTGCATATCTCAGTAGCTGATACAGGCTCTTAGAATTAATTGCTTGCTCTGAAGGCCCAATACAAAACCATCTGAACTGGCACAAGCTCTTAAACATTTGTTAACCTTGAGGCTCTTTTGCTTATGTATTGCTGTTTACATTCAAGATATTAAAATTAATTACTAGACTGCCATAAAACATGGAAACACCCATCTGTTGAATGGTATCTCTTCTCAGAACTAAAATCAGAAAAAATTGCTTGATAATTCCAGCGTCTTTAAAAAAATAAGCCATGAGGCAATTCCCTTAAGCTTGCTGTCTTACTGCAACTCTTTAATAACAGCCTTTACTGCAACTGTTTAATAACATAGCTTTTCATTTTCTCAGTAAAAACATCTTGGAAAAGCTCCCTGTCAGAAAAAAATACTTTCAGCAGGATGCAATACTGTTCCATACCCCTAAGAACCCCTATTCAGCCGACTGCTGATCCTACTTCTGAGCCCAGTGCTCAGCAATAAGGATCACAGAAACACAGAACCATAGCATTGTCAAGGTTGGAAAAGACATTTAACGTCATCTAATCCAGCCAATTAACACTGCCATGCCCGCTACCAAAACACGTCCCTTAGCACCACATCTAAACAGCTTTTAGATACCCCCAGGGATGATGACTCCCCCATTTCCCCGGGCAGCCTGTTCCGGTGCTTGACAACCTCTTTTGTGAAGAAGCTTTTCCTAAAATCTAATCTAAACCCCTCTGAGCACAACTTGAGGCCATTTCCTCTCATCCTTTCCCTTGTTACTAAGAAGAAGAGACCAACCCTCCTCATGACAACTACACGCTCCTTTCAGGTACTCGTGGAGAGAAATAAGCTCTGCTCTGAGCCCATCAGGCTGAACACCTCCAGCTCCCTCAGCTGCTCCTCATGGGACTCCAGACCCTCCACCAGCTCTGTTGCCTTTCTCTGGACTCACTCCAGCACCTCAGTGTCTTTCCTGTAGTGAGGTGCACAGAACTGAACACAGCACCCAAGGTGTGGCCTCAACGTTGTTGAGCACAGGGGGACAGTCCCTGGCCTGGTCCTGCTGGCCACACCATTGCTGGTACAAGCCAGGATGCCATTGGCCTTCTTGGCCACCTGAACAAACCTGGGTCATGTCCAGATCCCATGTGCAGTTTCCAGGCAGTCTTCCTCAAGCCAGTAGTGCTGCCTGCGTTTGAGGTGACCCAAGGGCAGGACCTGACACTTGGCTTTGTTGAACTTCATACAGTTGGCCTTGGCACATCAATCCAGCCTGTCCAGATCTGTCTGTAGACTGCTCCTGCTCTCCACCAGATTGACATTCCTGCCCAGCTTTGTGTCCTCTGCAAACAAACTGAAGGGCCCACTCAGTCCCTGGGAGATAGCGAAGTAGGTAGAAACATAATTTCTCTTCACATCTGATTACCCATCCTGGTACTCAGAGCCTGAGAGCCTTTAATCCTTACTTACCTGAAGAAGAAACAGCATCTATTAGACATGCCATAAATTGTGTTATATGTGCCGCAGGTGGTGTAAACATCTCTGTTTATGAGGTGCTGAACTTGGAATTTTGGGATAAAAGATTTGATTAAGAGTTATTTGCTTATTTAAAATTGTATTAAGTAGAAAAAAAGTAATTTTCCAGGCACTTTATTTGTCATGTTGTCATATTATTCTTTCATTTAATAATTTAAATGTTTAGTAAAATAATTACTTGTGTCAAAAGTTTAAGCCTGACGACAATAGATGATAACTTCAAGTCTGCCTTGGTAATGAATCAGAATGGCTTCTATGCATATAAATAAGAATCATGTCTGCATGAATTGCAAACACTGATTAAACCCATAATTAAAGCTAGCTGGAAAAGCTGAGGTGGACTAGTTTTAATCTTGAGATAGTATGAACACATCATAATAATAGAACAGGGAAAAAAAAAAGGATGAGGAAGAATGCAGGCCAAAGAAAATCACCTTCTCCCTCCTCCTTTTGTTAACACAAAAGGAAAGAGATGGTCTCTTAGTCTTTAAAGGCTGTTTCCAAACTTCATAAAGATACATTTAGGAAAAATCCTTACTGTGAGAATAAAGACAGAACAGATTGAATATACAGATGACTTTTTCGTAGGTGAACATTGCTAGACTTGAGAGCCACCCCTAAGGTGTGCTTGGCCTGCATGTTCTTCTGTGGGGCTTCACAGCCATCACAAGTGTATGCAGCAAGGACAAGCTGAGGAGCTGATCTCTGCACGTCCCCTCAGGAAATAGCAAGGGACAGCTTTGGCCTCCCCTCTTATGACAGAAAACATTTTGGCAGTCTGACTTCTAACTCATCTGCAGATACCAGCAGGCATCACTGTCTGTGATCATGTAGAGAGACTTTTTTCATCTTACCTTCTGCTTTTTCATCTTGACTCCCCTAAGACCAGATGCCCCACTTTTACAAGTGAAAAGCTGAAAATCTGCAGTACAACATAAAGGAAATAGAGGAAAAAGTACTAGTGCAAAGAATTACAAGTCATTCAGTCAGAACATTCTCTGAGTGTGAGCCAGGACCTGTCTTTGCACCTAAAACCTGTGCATCCTAATTTCAGCCCCACAAGATTCCAAGGCTGAGCAGAAGTCAGTGCCTTCTCACGGCATTTTTTAGAAATCCAATGACCTTCAGGGGAGTGGATTGAAAGAAAGCGCCTCACACTCAGCAACTGCTTCCATGAGCTTTATATACGTGCTGAAAAAAGAGAAAACCTGCAACCTTCCCAGTGAGTTTGGTGAGACAAAAGCCTCTGTGGGGAGGCAAGTTCAGTGTTGCTTAGGGAACACAGCAGCTCTGCTTTCAGTCTCTGGTTTCAGTGAGCATCTGAGAAGTGTCTGATTTGAGCTCAGCAGTGTCTTTCAGGGAGAGAGGAAGTGGGGCTTCTGGCTGTTGCTTAAATTAGATTTCTGTTGTTACAAGGAGGAAATTTTCTGCTAATTATTTGAAAGCAATCCCTGCTGTAATTGAGTCTTAGTGAAAGTAAGGAGCCAGTAACATGCATAGCTCAGGCAGAATGTGGCACCACTCCTCACATATGTCTGCCAGCCTGCACAGGGTGAGGAGCAGCTTCACGCCAAGGGCAGCCACTGCATCACTGCCACCCAGACCCCTGTGCCTGGCCAAACACTCACATCTCGTGGCAGAGCACTTCCCACCAAAACCCGCCTCACTGCATCAACCTGCCTAGGGGAAAGCCAGTAGCACTGTCTTATGCTGTGCCAGTGGAAATTCTCCTTCCAGAAGCTGGAAGAAGAACCTTCAGAGACTGGTTCTCATAGTTTAGATGGTCATTGATAAAATATTTCCTGCAGATGACTAACATCAAGGAGAATAGAAGTTGGAAGTAGGAAGCAGCTTTACTTCCTTGGGAACAGATAAAAATGACAAGAAAAATACTCCATCGTGTTATCTCATTTTAAGAGGCCACAAATCTCAGTACCACAGAGACACTTGAGTGTACCTTTGATTTCTGAGTGGTACCTTTGATTTCTAGGTGTCTTGGCACACAGGGATATCTTTTTTCCCCAGAGATGAAGATTTTGTATCATTTGCCATTGTATAGAACAAGATGAAGCTTTAAGTGACTTTCCACACTGTAGCCTGCAGATATTTGTCATCTCATTTTTTACATCTTCAGGGACACATCCACTTTAATAAGAAAAATTTCCCACTCTGAAATATGTGGGACCTAAAATGAGTAGAGTAATAGTAGTTCTTTGCCAATCACAGCTATTATCTTGGAGAAAAAAGGATGGCTGAGTAGGACTCTGAAGGACAATGCATGGTTTAAGCTAAGATGTTTATTAACATTTATAAAGCCTCTCATTAAGAATTCTTCATGGTATTTTTACTCCAACATTAAGCACATTAAATTAGTTTTTCCTTAATAGTGGTCACCTGTAAAAGCACACAAGAATTTGGGTTAATTTTGAGTATGTTGTTTTGTTCTTCTGAATTTGAACATAGAGACTGGAGTATACACCAAAGATTTATATGTTTATGCAAAAATCACAGAATATTCCTACAGCTTTTTAAATTGTGAATATTTTGTTAATCCCACCTTCTTGTATTTTAGACATCTAGGTCATATTTTTTTATTTTTAATCTAAACTGGATCTAGATTATTTTATTCACATCTCAGATTCCTGAATACCGTGGTTTAGATGAGACTTTTAACCTAATTAGTAGATTAGGTTACTGTAGTAATTAAGTAGTAGATTACAAGGCTGGTAGTGGGAATTGCTACAGTTGATAGATCTCAAAAAAGGTGCTATGTTCAGTTGGGTATGTTTAGAGCATTTCATCTTGAAACATCCCTTATTTAAGGGATGTTCCATTTCTTGTCTTCCATAGTAACTGAACATGAGATAAATATGTTCATCCTATAAAATGTGAGCCATGCCCTGAGGCTGGCTCCTGGTCAGTTGAACTGTCGTAAAGTGATGCTGAAGCTAATGCTATGCTGGCTGAAAGAAGCAGTTCTCACCATGCTACAGAGATCAGTTTTACTACCCATGATTTAAATAAGTGCTGATTTTGTCACACTCACCACTGAAACCCAAGAGACAATGAAATAATTTCTGCAATAGATTGGATGTTTATGAAGTACGAAAATTTTCATAAAGAATCTAATGACTTATGAAGACCCTCCTCCTAGAATGATTGTAGCATCACACTGGTCAATTCCCATGCTGAGATCAAAATCAGAGCAAACATTAATGTGTTAAGCAAGCTTCTAAAAGCTATTTTAGGAAGAAATACTGTGCATGAAGAATAGTTAGCTGTATCTTGGAACTTTTTTGCTTGTTTGTTTATTTTTAGTTGTTGGGGGGTTGTAGGTTTGAAGTTTTTTAGTAGTAGAAATTATCACATAGATTTATTCTTTTTGCCAAGGTTAATTTTTTTAAACAAAATTTGTTTTAAAGACAAGCTAATAAAAGCAAAGTTTTGACTTCAGTATGAAGTCATACTGCTCTTTCCTGGGTCAAAAATGTCTGTCTGACATCTTAAGATTATGAGTGTCCAGAGATGTATGGTGCTACACAATGGTTTAACTATTTGACCTCAAGTTCATATAAGATTTTCCAAACACATTTTAAACTCTCTTTATAAAGAAATTCCAGGATTAAATACTGCAATAACACTTTGCTAGGATAGAGAAGAGAAATTACATGTCACATACTGGTAGAAATTGAACTCCCCGAGGTTGCACAAATTTCTCTGAAATATGGCGTAGCAAAATTCACGAGGACATGTCACTTTATCAACACTTACTTAAAATTATTTGCCCAACACAACTATGCCCTTGATACCTATGAATAATGTGAATATTCCTCACCCACAACAATAAAATCTTTGTCTAGTAATGTATAATGAGCTGTCATCAGGTTGTTAATATTATAAAGCCCTTATGTGAAGTGCAGACTTAAAGACACAAAGGTGATTGCAAAAAACGTCCAATTACATTTTTGGGGGCCAAACTTCAGGGAAATAGAACTTCAAAAAGACTAATATATCACTAATATTTCTGGGAGACACCTGTCAGCTTCAAAACCCAAGATGTGCAAATCTCAGAGAAGTCTTATGAAGACCTTCAATTCACTTATGAGGGGACAGACGTCTTCTCATAAATGTGCATATGTTGTCCCGGCAAAGCCACATCCATCTGCCCTTTCCAGCTCCCTTGTCCACCCAGCTCCCATATGCTCTATCCTTTTTCCTATTTCCAATTAAGTTTCCTTACTCGACTACTCTCTACAGACTTTGTTTCAATTGTCATCTGTCTCCTTTCCTTTCATTTTTCTATGCATCTCTTTTCCTTTCCCTGATTTCCTTCTTATTTTTCCATTTGAGTTTTATTGCTCAAGACTCAGAGAAACTGTCCTCTGAGATCCTTCTTGTGGTATCCTGGATCTCAACCCTCTTCTTCAAACTCTTCTTTCCTTTTCAATTTCTGTCCTGTCCTTTGTCTTTGTTTTTCTCTCCTCTTTTATCTGTCATCCTCTGACCTTGGTTATCTTCACGTAATGGGAAAGAGTTTTGGTACGTTGCCACTGGATATTTGTTTATTTTCCAGGAGACACATTTAACTCCTATGCAGGAATGGTTAGAGAAGGGAAATTGTAGCGGCGCGTTTTCTATTTTTATTTATTGTTAATATTAATTTGTTCTGTAATGGTTTAGTCCATGTTTCCCCTATCCCTTTCCTCCTAATGGTTTGTCCCTGCACTTGTTTGTGCAGCAGTTGCGCCTGTCCATCTCCGGGAAGGACTCTCCCCTGCTTCTAGAAGGATCGTGGAAAGTCAGTCCCTGATTGGAACAGGCTGGGAAATCCCCCACCCCTCGTTTCCTATTCGCTGTCTGTGTGCCATCCCCACTCCCCTGATTGGTTTCCCTCTTGTGTACGCCCCCTTCTCCTGGTCCCTTATAATCACTCACCCCGCCCCTCTGGTTTAGACTTTGGTGGCCTCACCTGCACACTGAGCAGGCGACAATAAACTCCATCTTGCCACGAAGTCTCCTTTTCCTACCTTCGTCGTAGCCTCACCAACAGCTCTCGTGTAGCTCTGACCCATCGGGGGATGGTTGCCGGTCAGCCTGCGACTGCCTAACCGGATCTGAAATGATTCCCAGCCAGGGCAGCCGGGACTAGCTGGAAGCCACTTTCCAGCAGGCACAGGAATCATTTCAGGAAATATTTCTGTTTCACAAAGGCTGTTTCTCGGGGTTGTCTTCCAGACCAGAACATCTTTGAGAAGACCACTGACTCAGAAGAACAGTAGCAGAGGAACTGGTCAGCTTGATGGATGAACATACAAATTCCTGTACCACCTCAGCTGAAAGACCACAAATAATTCATTCTTAAGTTCCTTATTTTTGACTACCTGTCTCAGTTCAGTTGAGCAGCCGACATCTTTATCAGGAAGTAATACCAAAATGCCACGGAAAGAAGCTGATTCTCACCCTTACTTTCCTCCTTTCCCTTTTCCCTGTGGCAGGACCTGCCAGATTGGTGAGTAATCCCATGCACACAGACACACATCCTTTCCCTCTCTGAACAAGTCTAAGATTTATAACCTCACTCTGTGTGAGAACTCTGTCTTGCAGCGCAGAAAGATTGATCCCAATTATTCACTGCTGGATTTCCAATTACCAGGAGAAACGTATAAATTAAACTATAGGAGTGTTATATACGTTCCCCACCAAAAGTAGGAAAATTTAAACAGCCTCTACAGTCTCTTTATGGAGGTGGAGGTTGTCAGCAATTTCAAAATGACATCTGGTATAGATGTAGACAGACTATAAAAATGCAAACAGAAGAAAAATAATATTTTATCTAGACAGCTGTTACAATGACTATGAATTGTTAGATTACTCATGGGGGGTGTTTTTGGTATTCAATAAAATTTTCACTGAGAGCCTTGCTCCACCCACTCAGTAGTAAACTGTCACAAGAGAAATAACTTGTTTAATTTCTATGAAAAGAGGACTTTTAATTGCCCTGTGTAGGAGACCACAAATTTCTTCAAACTTTTTTCTTGTTACCTCAAGTGTCTCATCTTACTTAACCATGATTAGTCTATTATATTAGGAGAAATTTTAGGCTATCCTGTGCTTTTCCTTGGGATAGCCATGAAGGGGAGTAGCCCTTCCATGGAAGGACTTGGCATCAATCATTACTTCTGAGAACCAGATCTTTCCCCTAAGGAGACCTTACAGGTAAAATCTATTTTGAAAATATCTGCTTATATATAGAAAGATTTTTTAAAGGATAACTACACTTAAAGCAACAGGTGTCCCCTTCAGCAGTTTTCCTCCTCTTAGCTAAATAAAATACTTATCACCATAGATTAAAGAATGAAACTCTGACTGTTTTACTGAATTTCCATTGTTCATATTGACTATCATGGAAGATGACAATTCCTGCAGAAAACAATTTTTTGAACATCCATAAATTTTCACCAGTTATTGTATTCTTTACAGTGTTAACAGGCTTTAGGAAGTATTTGTGCTTTCACTCTAGGCAAATAACAATGATTTAAAAACTCTATCCATTTCATGCTTTTATTCTCCTAACTTATATAGAAAAGAATAAAAAACTATTAGCAGTAGGGTGTTAGAAACAATTATAGAATTCAATTGGAAACTCAAACCCAGCAAGAGGCCCCTATCAGTAATTAAATATTAAAAATATATATAACTGCATACTCTGCAGGAATAAGTCTGTTTCAGCTTCAGGTCTTTGAGGAAGATATTTACACTTACATGTTCACACAAAAAATGTGTGCATTGGATAGTTTTCTGTTCTGGTTTCGATCACCAACTTTCCCTTGCAGCAAAACATTGCTGAAACCCTGTCTCTGTCACACACTGAACAGCACCAAACCAGATGATTTATGAGTATCCAACAGTGATCTGATGCTTCTAATTTGTCAATCAAATATGCAAGCTGTGGCAAAAATCAGACATCTCTTGGAAACTGGAAATACACCTGGAGAAACTCAGTCGTATTTAGTTACTTAGCATAACTATTGATGCACATTAAAAAATTGTAAGGAAAGTAGAAAGACTCTTTCTTAATAGCCTATAAGTTTATCTGAAGTCCTACATGACCTCTGGAAGGCCCTGCTCCAGGAAAACCTCACAGAACTGGGGGTCCTCAGTCCCAGCCTCAGGCTGAGATATTTAACACTGGTACCCCCCTAAAAAGCAGAAACATTGTTTGCTACCTTCTTCAGTCAGGAAATCTACGTGCTGATTTTCTCTTACATAGCTAGAAAATTCTTTTTCCTCTTCATCCTATTTTCAGAAAGAGCAAGAAGATGGCAAAACTGATTCTTTGCCTTTGCCCAGTGTTTTTCAGCCCTTTTCCTGTCCTCCATGTGACTTCTTGTCAGTAGAGTAGCAATATGGCACATGGCTTAAGCCAGACTTAATTGATTTTTGAATAATTTCTTTATCTTAATGAGAGAAATGTAGCCTTTGTTGACCATAAATCAAGCCTTATTATTATGTGGTAATGTTTGCTCAGTGTCTTCTTACAGCTACCAGCATTAATAACATATATCCTTGGGGGAATCACAATGCCTTGCTATTAAGGAAAATGACATTTTTTTGAATTACTCTTATTTACAGAGTAATTTCCTCTCAGTATGTTGTCTATACCACTGCAAAAGACCAAGGAAGGCTCAAAATCCACTCAACTCCCCTTCCATTCACAACTCCAAAAATTTTGAGAAGAAAAGCAAAAGAAAATCCACATGGAAAGCAATGTGTTTAAAGGTCCGCCCTGCAGCAATCGCAGTTTAACCTAGAAAATAAGTTCTGAAGCAGCGCCAGGAACAGGAAAAGAATGACTAGCATGATAGCCTTCCCCACTTCCTGAAAAGTGTGGTTCCTTGATAAGTCTGACAGGGAACTTTTACAGAGCCAGGGAGTATGACTCGGTCCTCTCCTCACAGCCATCTCTGCACTGAGCATGGAAATCTCTTTGTGCTAGTGCAAACTTATTGTGTGGATGGCTCCATCTATTCAAAATACCTGTGTCTGAAGAGTCCATCTCTGTATCTGCAGAAGAGTTTATTTTCTAGGGGTGTTTCAATGGCAGAGGGCACTTCTTCTAAAAGTTAGAAGCTAGAATTTCACAAGCAAATTTCGATTTTCTACTTGCAAATAAATGTGGAATTAACACCTCTGCACTTGATGCCCAGTAGGAAATGAAGAAGAATCCATTATAAAAATGGGGTTCTGATATGCAATCCTAGTGACCATTCACATTTCTCATGGGATGTTTATCTCACACAGGGAGATCATTTCACAAAACCCTTAGTGATACCTCACCACACTGCTGAGGCAAACTGTTGCAAATGGTAGTAAAATTACAGTGCTATAATTCACAGTGGGAAAGGACAATGGATACTAAATCTGTTTTACAGTCTCCAAAGACAACATTATGGCTTATTTCTGGTATTCTGAGTAGCTGGTCTCAACATAATCACAATCTTGCTTGAACCTCAAAACTAAGTGGATTTTTCCTTGATCCTTCCCAGGTCATGGGCTCACTAATACGTAGAAATGTGCAAGAAACACTACTCAATTCAATTTTCTTTCAGACCAGCATATTGTAGAGACTCAAATGCATACAAAAAATTTTCACTATTGCAGAATCAAGTTGACTTTAAGCCAGGTTGACTAAAGCTGTGTTAGAAAAAAAAATATTTAGCTTTCTAATTATGTTGTAGACTTTAACTTTTGTACCCTAAACCTACATTATTATCATGTGTCTTACGATAGTGCATTCTTTAATGATCCAATATATCTAAAATTCTCAAATTTTTTTCAGAGAAATAGAAATTCTAGTGCTTATATAACTATCATAATTACTAAGAAAAGAGCCTTTTAAGAAAAACTATCCCTTCTTTATTTTTTCAGTTTTACAATTTGTAAGATGACAAGTCAGAGTCATGATTTATGAAGAGCAGCAACTCATCCATTGCAATATGTTACAAGGAAGACCATTAAAACTTTCAGATAAGCAAAGAGTTCCTATAGTACCCAGATTCCAGGTCTAATAACAGTAAATCCACATTTCTTTTGTTTCTCTTTAAAAAAGCAGGAACATGCCAACTACCTAGCACTGGCTTGTGCAGTGATTTAAGTTTTATGAGGAATAACTAGATCAGGAAAAGACAAAGTTGCAAGGACACATTGATCCAAACACTAAGCAGAAGGCAGGCTCCTCTTGAAAGGTAAGTACCAGAAGGTTTCTTGACACCTTCTGTGGGCACACACACACACGCTGCTGATAATATCTCTGTAAATCTGTCATCAGATCTTGCACTTTCTGCTCCAAGATCTTGCCTTAGGTTTATATATGTTCAGAAGGCTGCCACCACCTCCACTAGTCCTTCCCACTACTTGGGCCAGAATCTCTACCCCTGAGGGATCAGCCTGTACTTGCTTCTTCCCCACGCCAAGGAGCCTCACACCTGCCCTCTTCTGTTCTCTGGACTTTTTCTATGTTAGTCCAAGAGCCTTTACACATTCTCTTTTATAGCAGCACACCCAGAGCAGCTTTCCACTTACTGCTTTTTTTCCCATTGCTGAGCCTCTTCCCTTCAGCCCAGCTTCTTAGAGCTTTTCAACATTTTCTCCCCCAAAAATTTACTAGGGCATGTATATACTCTTTTGGGACATATAAGCCTGATTTCAGCTTGAAATAACTGTAGTATCCCTAGCACTCTACTTCCAGCAATACAGAGTCCTCCACATAGGATAATTGCCTATATTAACTAACTTTCCAGGCATCTGATCATCTTGTGCAATGTAATCCATGTGACCTTGCTACAACATGTACTGGAGCCAGCTCGCTGTAAACAGTGCTACCAAATCCACGTGGGCTGTGGTAAGTAAAGGTGGCATAGCAGCAACCACAGTGCAGGCAGACTTTCAGGACTTAATTATCATTTCACTGCCCAATAATCAGATGATTGTAAAACACTGCAGTCATCACATTCTACATTGGTTCTCATGGCTAATGAGCCAAGGGGTGCAGCTGAGGTCAGCCTGCGAGCGTGAGCCAAACCCAGCCATTGCTCAATCCTTGCCATATGGGAACTGAGAAGGGGAGTCTTTCACTGGTGGAAATTGCAGACACTCTTTTACTTTCTGCATATTCCACCTCTCTCCACACGTTACTCCAGACAACACTGCATGGATACTGAAGTGCTTCTCCTATTTTTAACAGTGTGAAGCACTTGGCTGGGAATTCTCCATGCTCTAATATGTGTTTGATCAAAGATTTAACTACTTCCTATCATTTAATTGTAAAATGAACATTTCCTGCTCCCACAAATGATATTTCCATGGAAACTGCTCAGTACTGTTGCTACAGAATGAAAGGCAGCTTTCTATTAGGTCTTTTTTTTTTTTTTTTATTAGAAAGAGTATAACTCCGAAAAACACATTTGGAGAATGAGATGTACAAACCAATCCACAGTACTACAATTTAGTAGCTTAAATTCTTGGCTCCATAGAGATTAATTCAAGAAGAGGTAGTTGAGGTGGAATCATATTTTCTTTTTTGAATCGTTCATACAGACTGATAAAAGATATCTATTATGGGATGATATATTTGTGATTTCAGAAGATAATTGCAGGTTGTGTCAATTTGGAACATTTTGAATACAGCTGGAGGCTCCTGAAAAGCCAAGTACTTTATTTCAATATCATGAACATAATCCTTATTGTAGGAAAAGTTACTATGGACCCGCCTCAGAGGCCCTAACAGCATGGGGGAAGCATCCAAGATAGCATCCTAGCCTTCTGATTTAGACAGTAAACTGGTGTGCTTGACACTGCCAGGAACTGGTGGAAATTAGGTAGCAGATAGACCCTTTTCAGCTTTCCTTGAGGCAAGAGATATGGCATTTGTTCTCCAATTAGGAAAATTCTAGAGCACAGGCTCTCTCTTGTATCTGGTAATATCTAAAGAATTGTTGTGATGCTGCTCAGGGTAGTTCAGAGCCAAGAAGCCTGACATGTCTCCCATGTCCACTGATCTCCACTCCATAAAGCAGACTTTATCAAACACCTAAAAACACTTCTCTCTCAGATGCACACAAGGTGATTTCAGCTGTGGCTACTGCTCTGCACCTGAAGGGCACCTGTGGAAGGTGACAGGTAAGCATATGTTTATCCTTAAATTAGTCTAAGGTTTTTTCCTTCAGCTGAAGACACCTTTTTCTTTAGTTGGAATGCCATGAAAGGGCAGAAGTTATACAATGCCCATGATTGCCTTGAAATCTATGTAGACATCTATTCAGTAGGTCCTGGATGATGAGTAAAGAAAACCACGCATAAAACTAGGGTTTTTTTGATATAATTTCACATCCAAAGGAGAGACAGCAAGGCCTCATACAGAAGTTAAACAAGGATTTAAACCAGAACTTTATCTATGTCGCTGAATGCAGACATGACAAGTTTACTTACTTTTCTCTTGCTGAATGCAAAAGTCTCCCACTTCCTTTGCATTTTTGCTGCTAATTAACAAGTTTAGAGAAGAGAGAGCATATTCAAAGGAGTCAAAAGTGGGCAACTTTCTGATGATATAAAAAGATGCCTTGGCAGTTGTTAAAGAAATCCCAACACAACTCAGCTAATTATATCTAGAGGTCTCAATTTGTTACTTTTGATCTAGGATTATATAGCTTGTTTTCCTCTTGTTAATTGACTAGTTCAGAATTTTCTGAACATTATGTCTTTGATGTTCCTGCCTTTGTTTCCTTTCATCTATTGGCAGAACTCCATTTAACAATACCAGCAATAGTTGATGACATCTGAAGTCCTAATATTCGTGAGAGAGTGTCAAAGTCACAGCAGCTTCTGCTGAAAGATAAGGCTTCCTTATCTTTGGATAAGGTCTTTGTGTATATCAGAAAATGCTGAGGATAAGCTATGTCATGTTTTCTTGATCCTGATAGCTGAATTTCACCAGGTAGCAAATGGCTCACAGCAAAAAAACAACCTATAGTGTGCTGTCAGGATGAGTCTAAGGTTGTTAATACAGTGATCAGTAAAAATTACTGGTGTCACCCAAATTAGATGACATGGAAAGAGCACCTTTAGATACCTTTGTTCTTATCTTCCAGTATGTTATCATCATGTTTTCCAAGGCCTTCCCTCTTAGTTTCTCTCCTGCATGATGACACCAGTATTTGCCATGCAACTCAATTTGGGGTTAGTTTGTATTCTGAGAATCTGGAGGTTTATAGCACCTGTATAGTATGCTGCATATGAGAAACTGTTGCTTGACTACTGGCAAACAGTGTCAAAAAGTATTGCAAAATTTCAGGCAAGAGTTCTTTTTACTTTCTTGCAATGATTTCATTTAATGGGACAGTTATTTCAGCTTACCCTGCTGATTTAGAAATGAAGAGAGCTAGCAGCACTTTGCCAATATCCCAGACTTTATTAATACACTGGCTAGATGAGGAGTTCAAATAGATTTCCTTTGTGCTCTGACTTTTACAGCTTTCATGCCTGAAGAAAAACCTACACCTGTCTGAAAAAGCTATTTCTATAACACTGTTCAACCCATATGGACGGAGAACCAGGATTTATAGCCCAGCAAGGAGAGAATTAAAGCTAGCCTCCCCTGCTGCTCAGATATTCACTTCTACTTCAGTAAAGCTCCACTCCTCTTGCCATACAATCCCTCCCCTGACAGGATGTAAAGACAGAACTTGTTTTCACCGTCTCTAGGTATTGCCAGTCACTTATTAAATTAAAAATTGTCAGACAGTAAGTGTGTCCCAAATGCACTACCTTTGCATTGTCCATTCCCATGCTTCTCCCTCCATGGTGGCAGTGAAGAAAGGATTAACTATTCCAGTAGGTCTGGTGCTGAAAATGAACCTTTATCTCCACCAGACATGGTTTGATAGGCCACCTGCCAGCTATGGCACCACAGGGGTTCCTTTCTGTGACCACTTACTACAAAACCAAAACCAAGTCTACTACTAGCACTGCACAGAAAATAATATTCAGAGACATGTACAAGGATTTGATGGATGTCCCATTAATTTAGGACCTCCAATTGTTCTAGGAGCATTTAGGGGAATCAGTCTGCAAGACCCATGCTTTTATGTGTTGCTTCTGTTGTTATCTAAATGTAAAACGTTATAACTTAAAGACTGACTAAAAGCCCTTTCATAATGAACAAATGAAAGAAAGGTCTGTAATTCTATTTTACCTTATCTGGAAAACAAAACTTAAATAATTCTTAGTTTCAGAATTTTTGTATACTGTCATTGACACATATCTCTCAGCTAGATTCTTTTCAGTCTTGAAGGACAATAATAACTGTCCTTAACTCACTCCCTGCACCGATTCCACTACAGACAGCAAATATAATAATAATTTAAGCAAACAGTTAATGCTTTTAGAGCATATTAGGGCCTGGATGCTGTGGTTCATTGCACAGATTTCAGTGGCAATCTGTCTCCAAGACTTTGGCAATGCCAAAGAGGTAATATGGCACACAGAGTCCCTGTGAGAAGCCAGGGAACAAATGGACAACTCCTGAGCCAGCAGAAGCAGCCCCTGTGCTATTCCTTTAAGATCAGGACAAAACCAAACCAACAAATCAAGCCGAAATCAGACCAAAGAAGCTTTCTGAATCTCTGACTCTGTTAATCCTTTTCACTCCTGCAGAATGACTGTTTTGTTCAGTCTTTTGTTGCCCTTCCCTTTAGTAATTATTCTGTTACTTGCCATGCTCTTTTCAACTTAACATCTTCATCTTTGTATTGGACTTGGATAAGGCATTAGGCAGATGTCATCCAAACCTGAAGATAAAAATATACTTAGGTATTACCCAATGTTACTTACATTTTGTTCACTGTTTGGAAATTTCCTTTTTCTTTCGACACAGTAATCATAGTTAGCAATTCCTTAAATATTACCTACAGCCTCTGACATTTCAAAAGATGGCAAGATTAACAACAAGGCCTATAATACATGCACTAATATAGTTTTCAATGTAGAACAGAAGCTGAAAATGAGGACAGAGATACTGCACACACACAGAGCCTCATGGCTTTGGAATCCATTAGGAGGAGTGCTTTTGGCAGCAGCAATTGCTATCAGCTGCCTTACCCCTAAGTATTTTGTGATATACAGACCGTGTTTTGCTCTTAAAATTGCACCATGAATCTTCTTCAAAAAGCCCATCATCGATGACATTCCAGTGAGACCTTTTTTTACTTAACGGCTTGCTGTAACAAATTTTAAAGCCAATAAATAAGGAGTTGCCCTATTTAGTTGAATGCAAGAGTGACGTGAATCAGCTCTGCTGACAACTACTTCCTTCTGAAGACTGAGTCAATTTACAGCTTCAAAAAGAGCAACTGATAATGACCAACGTGTATAAATTGTTTCTTATATTTTATTGATCAGTGTGTCTGAATAGTGATTTCCCACTGTTTCCCAGTTCCAACAACTAATAGCTTGAGAGCGTTTAAATATTAAATATAGCTGGAAGATCTGTTTTCCACAAGCAGGGGAATCCCATTGTTTTAGCCCTTGCATGGTTATTGTACTATGAATTATTGAAGAAGCTGAATTGCAGGGTTAAGGCTCCAACTCTCACACAGATCTGAGAAGAGCTGGCTAAAAATTAATGGGAAAAAAACCCCAGACAACAAAAGTTTGACTGTTTGTTTCATTAACATTCAAAAATTGATATTATTCTCATAACCAAATTACACTGTATAATAAACAAATCATGAAAACAGACACCCCATGTACTGATGCCATCAAGATTTCCAATAGTCTGTTTAGGTTTTTTGGCACAAAACCCAGGAACAAAAATGGTTCTGAACATAAAGGGCAGAGGCATGGGCATGGGTGGATTGCTAAAGCAAGGTTTTGTGAGGACACCAAAACCACTTCAGAGAAAGTCAGCTCTTCTAACACAAACACTGGAATCAACTTGGTTAGAAATAGAGACTTCCAAACATTTCTTGATTAATTTGTAGCTGTTGACAAGATGCTTGAGTGTGTTTTCCCCAGTCTTATATACAAGTCTGTATTTGAATTGTTCCCCTGTAAACAAGGATGTGTTTACAATACCTTTTAGGAAATGGGTCTCATGTTTATCTGAAGATAAACATGTTTATCTGAAGAAACTTACTTTTTCTTCAAGGAAACATCTAACTATGAAATACCAAAAACACAGTGGAGATGTGCCATCTCTGTTACATCATGTGTAAAGGTTAAGAAGAGGACATCACTGGTGCTTTGAACTTGGCAGTTGTTTATTTCCAACACTAAAGTGGCAGAAAATCCTCTTCTTCCTACACCAGAGACCAAGGAGTTTCAAACTTTGAATCAGTACTAAGAAAGCAAACACTTTTTGTTTAACTACCATGAAGCAAAGCAGATCAGGCTTAATTTCACTGTAAACAGATTTTGTTCACCAGAATTGTGTTTCCTTTCTTCCAGCAAAGCTTCATTACTCACTAGAACAAGAAAACAACATTGGCATACCAGCCATTTCTTTAAAATAGAGACACATTAAAAACATATTAAAGAAACCTAACACTCACAGGCAACTAATCTTCTTTAAGGAACAAAAAGTCAAGTATTTAAAGTATCTTGTTTGTCCTATTGGTGCTGAATTTTAATAATGAGTTGTAAACTACAAAGTACCATGCACACCAAACTAGGTTCCAGGTATAAGGCACCGCAGTCATCACTAGGAAATTTTGGAGTTCGGAGCGTGAAAGATACAGAAAGCTCCTTCCTGGAAGAAACCATGGGGGCTCAGATTGCATAAGTGTAATTTTTTCTTTTGAATTTTTTTTGCTTTGTCTTTTGGTGCATAAATGAATTGTTCACTTAAATGATAGCTGCCTTGCTGCCTTTGTCACCTAATGCTAGGTCTTAAAGTCTCCACTTGCTTTTAATTTCAGGAAAAGGGTTTCCCAATCCTCTGAAGAGTGTTGAGATGAAAGATTCCTCCACAAAAATTAAATTATGTTGCTCTGGTCATCTAAAAACCAACTTTGCTTCTTTCTACCAATATAAACTTCTATGTAAAAATGCGAAGACTCTTCCCATGATGTTGGACAATTCTTGTCGTACTCACAGTAGGATATGGAAATTTCAAATGAATACAACTCTTGTTAAAATTCAGCAAACTATGGAGGAGTTAGAATAGACTATGACACACAAACTGCATGGAAAATTTAAACAAGAAAATAACTAAATAACTTTTTGTTTTAAATAAACAAAGAATAATGGTTTTTTAGAAGACCCTTTCTGTCCCAGGAGGGTTTAAAAGCAGCATTGTGATTGCTGATGACTAAACCAGATTGTCCTTTCTGGTTATGTGGAATAATCAGAAGGAATACAGTAAGAAATTAATAAAATCCCAAAGACAATCATTCATCCACCAGTTCTGCCTTATGGGCAGGTTTGTACAGTCATTTTTCTTTTCTATTTTGGAGCAAGGCTTGATGGCTTTGCACAATGAACCTGTATCTTATGGAATGTCCCTGTACTGCCTGGCTTTTCCACTCCCACAGAATCACAAGATGGGTCAGGCTGGAAGGGACCACAGTACGCCATCTGGTCCAATCTTCCTGCTCAAGCAGGCTCATCCCAGAGCCCATGGCACAGGATTGCATCCAGATGGTGCTGGAGTATCTCCAGTAAAGGAGACTCCACAACCTCTCTGGACAATCTGCTCCAGTGTGTTGTCATCTGCATGGTAAAGAAGTTCTTCCTCACGTTCAGGTGAAACTTCCTGTGCATCGGTTTCCACCTGTTGCCTTTTGTGCTATTGCTTGTGACCATCCCCCATCTGAAGCTCCCTCCCCTCAGACACTGACAGACATTGATGAGGTCCCCTCTCAATCATCTCTTCTCGAGGCTGGACAGGCCCAGCTCCCTCAGCCTTTCCTCATAAGAGAGTTGGACCAGCTGGACTTCTCCATGTCTCCCTTGTACTGAGGAGCCCAGAACTGGACACAACACTGCACATGTGCCTCACCAGGGCTGAGTTCCCTGAATTTGATTGCCCCTGTACATTTGAGGGTGGAGGGAAGCAGATGGGCTGCGTGTATAGAGCACCTTTGTATTAATCTGGGCAAGACCCCAGACTACTTCAGAGATTGAATGTACAACATCAGAGGAACAACCCTGGGCCATGAGAGAGAATGAGCATTACTGAATGTGAGTCTATCAATTTAAGTTAATATACTGGACTCATACAAATAATTTCCTGTGATGCTCTGACAATAACAAGTAGCTCAGGCAGGGAACAATTCTGTTTGAATAACAACTGTGTTCTTTACATCTTAATCTGTGAAAAAAAATGATGAAGTAGGCCCTGCAGGCAAACCATGGGTGATAGGATGCCATTAAGCTAATTCTTTGCATTAATGTTTAAAAAGCCAGTGAATCTGTTGTTTTGTTTAGCTGTATGAACTGTATTGCACATAATAGCTGCTGGATACTGAGATTATTTGATAGATTATTATGTGTCCTCACAGTTTCAAACTATTAACCTTTGGTAGCATTTTACAGTTAATCTCATCTGAAAAGGAATATTCCACTAAAAATTCTGAGAATTTTTTTTTCTGTCTTCCTCCATTTACCAGACACTGAATTAGAAAAAATCTATGTTAAAAAGAAATTTTACTGGAGTTACAAGTTTTTCTTCATTAAAATTCTTCATATGGTTATAGATGACCATGTTCTGGCTAGCTTAATTTTTATCAAGAGATATTTTAGAAAATACAGCAACTGTAAAACATAGACTAAGCATCCAGGTATGCTGCCTAAATACTGGCACATCCTGGGGTTTTCTCCACATGTTGATCCCCAGAATGAGAGTACAGTAAAGTCATGGAGAAACCCACACAGAAACAGCCATAGAAATTCAGCTTCTATTGCTCTGTGGATCACCACAGTGCCACAAACAGCAGAGAAGTAACCTAAGTAGTGTCCCCATCCATTACAGGAGGAGGGAAGATCAAAAGAAAAAATAAAATTACCACCTTGTGGGTTTACTGGGCTCCTCTTGTCCATCGTTTCTACCCAAATAGGTATTATGGAAAGGAAAGGCCTCAGGAACTCTAGCTTGGTGCAATTTTCATTTGTTTTGATATAGGGATAGAGCTATTTTATTATTTCTAGTGACCATTTTCCTACAAGTTCTGCTAATGGAGTCTTAGAGTCTGTAAAAACAGCCTGGGTGTGTTTGCTGTAGGTCTCGGGTGCTCTCCAGCAGAGAGCCTGGAGACTGAGTGCTGCTAGAAACAGGAGCAAATCCCATCAGATTCCCCAGCACTGTATTGTGGGGGCTTCCCTTTTTAAATTCTACTCCCAGGTTGACGTTTTCTTCTATGTCTTCTTTCTGTGCCCTGCTGTGGATTCATCTTTGTATCAGGCCCTGTAAAATTATACTTGTCAGGAAAAGTCTTGATTCCTCCCTCTCTGTCTACCATAACTGTACCCATTACATGTAATGTGATTTGTGCAGGGGGGCTGAAAAATGTTCTTTTAAAGAGCTTGAGGCAGACAGTCTGCTCAGAGCTTGTTCCTGGTTTAATTTCTCGAAGTTAAAATGTGCTGTTCCTTACTATAATGAGACAGAAATTTTACTTATATAGGAAAAAGGATTCTCCAAGACAGTCTGCCTTCCTTTTATAGCTTCCTTCCAGCTGTGCATGGGATTCATCACAACCCCTTCTTTTTTCCCATGTGTTCCCTGTAAGCATGGTCTCTTCCTTCAGTCAGATATTTCTTTTCTGTATGTGGATGCTTCCTCTGAACTCCACAAAACTCAAATATTTGTAGAGTCACCTCAGGCCTTATAGTGTCTTTCTCAAACCAGTGGAATTACAGGCTCTAAAAACATAAAAAATATGACATCCTTTTGATGTTATGAAATGCCAGCACATAATTTCTAAATGTGTGACTCCTACAATAAACATAGTGTGGGTTTGGATTTTATTTCCTTTTTGTTTGTTTTTGTAGAAAATACAAAACTTACTTGACTTTTAGTGCCTTGGAAGGGCAGTAGACTGCAGGACATAGGTATAAAATATGAGCTGGTACAAATCCATTTGTGGCTTTCTTACTATTCAACACTGTGCCCTTTTTTCCCTGGAAGCTGTTTTCAACTGAAAATCCATCATGTAGAACAAATCATAGTTGAGGCAAACATTTTTATTGCCTGATAACCTTCCCTAGCACCCTTCAGGAACAAAAAGAGAAGATCTTCATAAACTGGATGTAAGTTATGTGACAAACATGGAGGAGAGGACAATAAAGAGGTGATTTAGCTACAGCCTCTTCTCCTTTGGAATTGTCAGCCCCTGATAAAGAGACACAAGTACTATCTCCAAGCTGCAGAGCAAGAGAAGACAAAGTATGTTGTCCACAATCCTGTAAGTCAATGATGAAAACATAAACAGACATAAACATTTAGGAATGCTTTCCTTGAGAAAGAGCCAGAGGGCTGCATGCTGTTGCCTCCGTGCCTTAGAACTACATCTTTATCTTCTGCTTACACGTCGGTGTTTCCTGCAAGTTTATTTTATCTAAAAATATTTTCTATTGTTCAGTGCTTTATAGATGGGTGTGAGGGATCTACAGTGTCTGCCCTTCTTTACCAATGAATGCAACAGCAAATTTCTTGCACATGGACCACTGGGATAGTTTCAAAAACTAGAAAAATTTTGTATCTCTTTATTAGGAGATACATGTTCTTTTATCCCTTAACAGAGAGAAAAATATATCTCTAAACTGATTGTGACAGAGATTCAGCTCCCACACTGTATCCAAACTGGCTTAGAACCTAATTTATAAAAAGCTGATGACACTTCCACCTGAAGACTGAATACCTCATGTGTCAAAAGTCCCACTACATAATGCAAGAGAAATGCAGATAGTGTCAGCACAATTCTGAGGACTCTGTTAAAGATTTAAGAATTTGTCTCTGCAGGAGCTAAGAGGGTACAAAAGTTACTGACCAAGAAATAACATCAGAATGCACTTAAAAGAAAAAGATAGATTGGTCTGTGGTCTCTTTACTGACTTGAGAAAGCTGATAGCTGTAGTATGAATAATGTAAATACAGTAGAGAAATATATTTACCTTGTTTAGTAAGAGCCAGAGATAATTCCTGGGCCTCCTTCTTTACATAGCCAGTTACCAACTCAAAGTTGTCTTAACACTTTTTTAATGGAGTTCCTTTAATTTACATGGATAAGGTGACACAGCAGGATGTATTGAACTCATGGATCTGGTAATTTGGCACAACTTCCGTTTTGCAATCACTTGGGCAGCGTGGTTTGTACCCAGCCAGAACAGAGAGAGGAGGTAGCTGTCTGCTCACATAGGCTCGGGTACTTCCATCTGCCACTTAGAATGTCTGGAATAGTTCAGTTTTCACAGCACCATCTGCACCGAAACATTTCTAGGAATGGATGGCATTTTGGGACTACTTGGCATCCCTTTGTCCTCTCCTGTTCAAAAAGCAAATGCTATTTTAGGAGAAGCCTGGTTAATGAAGGCTTTTCCGTCCTACTACACAAAAAACCTCTCTCTCTTCATGCTTTTGAGCTATAAATAAGTTGAATCAAGTACTCCTGAGTGCTGGTCAGCTACGTGGCTTGAACTCGTAGAACAGGAGCTTTCAGAGACCATTGCAGCTATTTCAGTCTTCCTGGAATGTGAAAGGCTGCTTGAATTCAGGAGAAAAGAAGGTCAGATGCGGAGGTGTCTATCCTACAGTTTTTATCAAAGAATTCTTCTGTTAAACAAGTGTGGAAAATGCATCCTAAGGACATTGTCATCAGCAGTGCAGCAGTACTTCTCTTTCTTTACTGCCATAAAAAGCATCCTTGGAAGGTGTATGGCATCCTTTTTCACAGTTACTGCAGAGCTGGAAGCAACTTGGAGAAGTAAAATGGCACTTGGGCCAATATGTCCCCATGCCCTTCCTAAGCTGGGAGCCCACTGGGCACTGTCAGCAGGATGGTGGGGAGCTCCTTGCCCTGGATGGAAGCATCTTGGTGGTTTCCTAACCTGGGCTGACCTTTCCTGACCACAGGCTGACCAGAATAACCCATGGAATTTTGTTCCTTCTATCTGGCCAGGTGGTTGTTTTATATGTTTGGTGTACCTGTTTATGTGCCATATTAAAAAAGTAAAATACATATGTATAGGTTTTTCATATTGAAGTATCTGTGTGCTGTTGGTTTTTAAACAATTTAAAGCTGTGTAAAGATAAGGGGGAAAAAAGTCTTCCTTCATGACTGTGGATTGTCATGCCCTTAAGTTTTTCTTCAAATCAGGAAAACACATGCTGAAGAAGTATCCATTAATTATAGGTGAAACCTACACACCTTGGCTTAATCAGCATCTCTTGCATTCCCTTGATAGATATCGTAGTGTAGACACTTCTCTCTGCATAATGTAAAAAGGAGAATGTGAAATATTCCAACACATGGAAATTAATAAGATTTCTAGATGAGAGTATGAAGTCTATTGAACAGGCTGCTAATGTATTTGGATTTATTTCAGAGGCGTTCATTATCACAGGGCAGACAATGCTAAACTACATTTAAACTGATTTTTATTTCACAAGCAGTAAAATATTATGAAAAGATAATAAAATGCCATCATTTAGACTAACACTTCAGATAAGTCCCACAAAGGCTATGAGTATTTATAAAACATATTTTTTGGAAAGATATTAATTTTAAGTTAAATTAATTTACTTGAGTGCCTGCAAGACAGATAAATGAGGCCATCAGGAGGAGATCCAAGATGAGCAATTGCTATGCACATGAAGAGCCTACAAATCACAACTGCTAAGATACAGGTTTTGATGAAGTGCAAGAGGGAAGGGAATCCACCACAAGCAGCACCTGTGAAGCACAGAGGGGTTCACCATGCTCTTAAAGGACTGGAGGAGATGAAGGGCAGGTTTTTTCCTGTCTTCTCTTCCATTATTTTACTGTATTCCCATCTGCCACGCAATCACAGTTCAGTAAAAAAAGGTAATAATGCATTCATTTGCCAAGCACCTGCACCCAGGCCTATGGTTTGAATTTATTTTTTATGTTCTGCTTGCCCTCCATACCCTGATGTATGCTTTGGTATCTCCACAGCATGTCTACTCTTCTCTTCTGTTGATCTCTCTAACACAGATCAAAAAAAGACCTGACACAAATATAACTGAAAGTGAACAAGAAGCTACCGTGTCCTAGAGAATTTCTTCATTTGATCTGAAGCTAAACCAATAGTACAACATCTGGACTTGGGCTGTTTCTGCCAGGAAAGAAGAAAACCTGCTGTCAAGGGCACAAGAAAATTTCTCCAAGCTTCAGAAAACAGTGACTGAAATCTATCTGAGCAGCACTAGAATATACTATTAAATGCAGGATTGACTCTGATTGCATACCCCTTCTTAAAGGTGTTTCTTTCAGAATAGCAGCTTCAGAATTTAAATAAATTCCATTTTATCGCTTCTCCACAGAAGTGGAAAGAAACCCAAACATTTTTTTACAGTATCTGAAGAATTATTATGATCACTATTCAAACAAGGTAATTGCTTTTGCTTTATTTGTCTGAAATCAGGGAATTTACTTACATTGTCTTAGTGGGTTGTTGATTTCTGTAATGACCAAACCATCCAGGTTTCGCAATATTTTTCTGAAAGCTCTGCCTTTTGAAGATGACTTGTTTAAGACTTTCATTTCTCTTCTAGGATAATAATCCTGCATTAATTTCAAGACAGTCTATTGAAAATGTTGAACCAAAGAAGACATAAATACAATTTTAAGTTTTCAAAATTTGTTGTGACATTTCTAACAGGCAATGAAACAATCAAGGGCAGGTTTCCTTAACAAACTTTGTAATAAAGGCTATAGCTGACTTGGAAGCTGCAGGAAATGTAAAACAGCAGGACACAGATGTCCTCAGATTTACTACTTTGTTTCTGTATTTGATGTTAGAAGAAACAATTAGGTGGGCAGTGACTTTTCATTCTGTGCTGACAAATAGGCAGGAAATGCCTGAGATCCCCAAGACAGACTGCTTCACTTTGAATAAAACACTTCATGAGCAGCAGGACTCAGTGCCAGGGCAGGGAATGCTGGTGGATGAGGATTTGAGGGCGTGGCACTCCTGCACAGGTGTGGGACAGGAGAGCAAAATCCATGGAAGGGTGCAGGGGGAGGAATCCCTTCAGCAGCCTGAGGAGCTGCCACCCTGAGGGAACAGGGAGTGAGCACATTAGGGGATGAAAAAGATAAGGCTGAATTGTCACCAGTTTTGTGCATGCTAAAAGGGCAGGCCACTTAACACAATTAATATTAGCAGGTAGGTATGGAGCAGGGCAGAACAGTTAAAGGCTACAGCAGAAAATGGATAATTTGACTCTATTAAAGTCAATGGGGCATGCTCAAATGTACCCTAAAGCCAAAGAAATCTCTGAATCATTATCCTTGAGAAGTCAGAGAGGGCTGGTGAAAGGCAAGCACTGTGCTTTCCTTAGCATAGAAAGAGTCCAGGGAACCATATATCAGCTTACTTCACATCCTGGAAGATGCCAGACCAAATGTTAAATGATCAATTTGTAAGTACATAAAGGGTAGGAAGGTGGTTAGCAGACATAGAAGTTCTCATGTACCTCAAAATTGTTTAAAAGGGGTATAGAGGTTAACTATTCTCCAAGGTTGTAAAGAGTGAAACAAAGAATAATTGGTTTGTTTCACAGCAGGGAAAGGTTAGAGGCTAGACTGGAGTTTAAAGCAACTTCCTACTTAATCACAAGGACAGCAAAGTTCTACAAAAATGTCTACCAAGGCTATGGAAATTAAGCTGGAGATTTTCAGTAACATGTGGGGTAAATATTTGCTAAACAACACTTCAACGTGACCTCAGAGCAAGAAGACAAAATTGCAAAAAGATATATTCCAGCTCTCTATTTGTCAAACTCTGTGTTTCATATTTTGAGGGCTTTTTCCTCACAGTTTTCCATACATCTATATTTTTCTTATACATTTTCACATATTGTTTTCAAAGGCAGTCCCAGATATCTATCGCAACTCCTGCCAGCTGAGAACTTTATGAGGACCTTCAGTGTATTCAATGACTTGAAGTCCTAAGCTCATCATCCAAAAGATTTTATGAGAATATAACTTTTCACTTAAAATAAATAAATAAGGGGTGGGTACAGTTCCCCTTTATAACTTTATAATCCTAAAATAGAGAAAACCTTTCAATGGGACCAAAGTGTATTCTGACTCAGAAATAAGAGTGAGAATGGCTTTTTTGTAACACTGATATTCAAAAGCTTAATGAATTATCTTTAAAAGTTCAGGACTGGTCGTAAGACAAAGAATAACAGATATTTTCTTCTAGTATCAAAAGCAACTTAAAATAAAATTGGTTTTGAAATTTACTTCCCTTTGTTGGGTTTTAAAATGTCCTGTTATTATTTTGCATTAAGGAATTTTGCATGGTTTACATCAGCAAGAACACATGTAATAAACTAACAGGAATTTCTTAACCATGCAATTCAAGTCTTAGGCTCCTGGTGAGCTACTTTTGCTTTACTGAAAGGCAAGAATTAATGCAAAAACTTTTAAGTAGACCTCGTCTTCCATGCCTTCCTGGACTACCCTTTGTCACTTTGAAGAGACCTACACAAGAGCATGTAACTTAACACCTGCCTATTCCTAAAACAAGCAATCATTTTTTTAAACCCGTTTACACACCAGAATAGCTGTAAATCATGCCAGAATGCATTGTGTTGATTTACAACAGCATGACTGGAAAAAGACTGTGATCCATGATTATGACAGAGCTTGGGTAAGTTTTAGATGTTTCCTCACACCTTGACAGGCTTTGTTTCATATCTCATACGTGACAGGAGAATGCTGTCATCACAGTACTGCCACAGTTATATTACTACATGCTAGATTTAGCAACATACATGTCTTTTCTTCATTCAGTAAAGTGAAAAAGCTTAAAAAATCTAAAGCAATTCCACATTTTCTTTATTTCTCTTACACCAATTTTCAATTATTATTTCATAAGTGATATGTGCTTGTGATTTTTTTTCCTTTCTTCCCATTTAAATTTTGAGCACTTGATTTACAAAACAACCTGAGTCTCCCACTCCACTGACCTTGTTTTGTGTCTACACCTACACATGAAATTTATTCATCTAAATCAAGATTCTCCTGAACATCATTTGGCTAATCCCTTATCTAAGCATGTATCCTTATCACTTATAAAAATTATGAAGACTCTGACTTTATAAATAAATGATGTAACAAAACATTTGGGTTTATAAACATTCTCTGCACTGCACACCTAACATCCACTGTTTTGCAGAATTATGACCCAGTAAATAACACAAATTATAAGATTTCTATATGCAATTAACTGTTGCCACTGAGAAAAAACCCAAGCATGTATTAAAAATATTAAAAGTAGATGGATAGAAATATTTTGAAAGAATATGGGCTCATTTCTGCTCATGCTTATACTTATAAAGTGCACCCTGTCAGAACTCATGGGACTTATCAGGTGTAAAACTGTTTTAGTCCTAAATCAAATCTTACTCTGGAGAACTTGAACTCTTAAGCAGGTTCCAATGTAAAATCCATCTCTCAGTGAGTGTGAGGTTCATGGAAGCACAGTAAATACAATTCTTCATATGAAAAAAACCTGTAATTAATGCAGTACTTTTGACACAGCTTGATTATCGCTCGCTGAGGAAAATGCACAGAAAATAAACTGTGCACAGCAGAACAGGAATGGTCATGGACTGCACTATTTTCCCTTTTAATCTCAATAGACTGTGACAGTGTTGTTTTAAACCTGGTATTGTTAGAGATACAATTCTTATTCTACATGTGGGTGAATTAAATTCTTGTTCTATTACAGTTATGCAACATGAGAAAAGATTAAGTCCTTTTATTTTGAACCGTAGCATTACTTCAGAAAGAGTAACATTCTATTAATTCGGTGAGTAGGGTTAAATTGGCATTGTCTTTTTAATTTCAGACATTAGGTTTTCCCTTCAGATGAGGAATACAGACAAGGTATCATGGTTGCTTGTTCTGCACTCAATTTACTCCATGCTCTCTGCCTCCTGGTCCTCTTTTCAAGAGTATTATCTTCATCAGTTTTTCATCAAATGAAGTAGAATGTTTGACTTCAGTAAAGGAAATGATGAAAACAAATGCTTTTACCTCTTAAAAATCAGCATTTTTAGGTGTTCTAACCATTTTGGAAAAGTAGAGCTCCTACAGCAAAAAACCTGGTACCCGAGAAGTGTCATGCAGAATGAGGGGGAAGTATGCTGCTGAAATGTTATTTAATTCACCAGCTTTCATAACACTCCAGTGCCATAGCAGGACCGCTGAACTAATCAATTACTGCATGTAACTGTCTCACAGGAACAGCTGCACAAATAGATTGAACACTGCAGAGATCACAGGTGCTGAGGTTTTGAGTCAATCATCTGTGCAAGCACAAATATTTGAGGCCAGCGTCTCACATAACACCCTCTCAGACAGCATGGAAACAGGCTTACCACAGCCACTTTAGACATTTCTTACACCCACAACCTACACTTTCCAAAAGTCTTGTCTGCAGAGCCAAAGGGTAACGCTAACAAATCTCTCTGAAAATCAATTTAGGTTAGAGCCCAATACTGGAAGAATTATTTGTGTAAAAAAAACAACATCTGAAAATACAGGAAGCAACCTCTTATTGAATACCTTCTCCTTGCTCTCCATTTTTTCAACCACGAGAGTACCCTGTATTTCTGTAATGAAACTGTAAAAAACCAACATGGCTGGTAAATACTCCATAACACTAGATTTCTACTATGTGACACAGAAATGCAAACAAGCCCTCTTACATTTCTAATCAGTGAACATCTCATGTTAAATGGTGGAACTAATTAAGAAATTATTACTCCTCTGTACTCTAAGTGGAAAAGCAGAAAACCCCCATCTCTCAGAAGGAAGAGCTGCAAAGCTGTCATAAGCTGTTTGCTCCTCAAACCCTCAGTTCAGAGGAAGAAATCAGCCTGGGTCTCAAATCCTGCATATTTTATGCTATACTCCACAAAGGAAGTTGTACTCTTTTGCATTGAAAAGCATAATGGAATGTATAAACCAAGAGAGAATAACATTTGAACAAGCCAACTCTAATTGTGACAGGACACATCAATACTTGCAAAGCAATTGGTACCCAAGACCAGCATCCCACTGTCTGCCAAAACACAGGAGAGGGGAAATTTCTCTGCAAGAAAAGAATGAAATAATAATAATAAGAATAAGAATAACAAATGGCAGCATGTTTGTCTGACCTCACTGCAGACATATAGAGAGGGTGAAGGAACACGGACTAAGCCCTAAGCAACTCACTCTAAAATCATGTGAAATTACTGGCTTTTTTCCCTGTGCCTACAGAAGCAGGCAGTGAAATCTCGAGTGTCAATGCTTCTGAACACACCCCAGTGTATTCCCTGGGAACTTCACAAGTAAATTGATTACTGCTAATGTTTTGGAATTTGATGAACTCTTCTGAAAGACCTGAACTACATTTACTCATAATTTACAAAACACAGTTGGGGTACAGGGGATGTACCATATCATTTCACAAGACTGCCTAACCTGGGACTAATCTGGAGCCAGGTTTTTACACTACTGAAGTCCAAGACTACAATCTTATACTGTTCAGTATAGGCTTCATTTTGTCTGTCTGTACACAACAGAAGGCTGCTAGAAAAGCCACAGCATGTCCTGAGAGGAGGAAACTAAACTGGGATCATTTATGGTTCTGCTTTAAGGCCAGAGTGCAGCCAACCACTCCAGAGGCATGACAGGTATCTGAGGAAAATGTGCTGCAAGCCAGTCACCAGGGTTTCTGATTGAATCTGAGTCCACATGGGACTGACCTTAGGTTTAGCTTTTTTATGATTAATTAGCTAATAGATACCATAAACCAAGGCAGGAGTGCAAAGGTTGTAAAAGACAAGCCTTAAAAGCTTTGCACTGAGAGAAAATGCAGAGTTTAAGAAAGAAAGCCAAATATTGTGTTCTCATGCAGTCTCTTTTCATTTAACCTGCTGTAAATTTGTCAGCATCACAATCCTGAATTTAAACTTCATTTTTATTAGGAATAAGGATGACTTGTTCTCCCCCCCCCCACCAGTGTTTGTTGATTGTTAGAGGAGAAAACAAGACAATTTTGTCATCTCTGTCTTGAGGCTGCACCCAAGTGTTCAGCAGCTGTCTCTCCCTCCTCCCTCTTTTCTGCTGAAATGGAGCAAGTGCTTCAGCAGCTACACTGCAAGAGAGGTACATGTGGAAAAGGGGATTTTTTCAGCATATTATGGGGTTTTTTATTACTCCATCTCTTGCCAGCACAAGGTAGGATCTATGACTGGACTGGAAAGCCTAACAGGACAGGAGCAAAGTGGCAACCGCTTAACCCATATTGCAGTAAAAGTTATTTGTAATACTGATGTGAATAACCAAAAGGCAATGAGGTAGAGACTGAGCTAGATTAGGTAGATTAGGTAAGTGGAATGATGTTATTGAATGCAGATTTAGCTGGTCCATCTAAGAGCATTTAGCTCGTCACATATAAGCCAGAGCAACCTGCAGGTTGTCCTAGACTTTATTGTCAATATGCTCAGATACCTTCTTAAATACCCATGAAACACAGCTGAGGGAACCTCTTTTTTCCCCACCAACTCCCACCTCAAAGAAGATGAGATGGGGTGTTGGAGAAGGGGTTCTTCATATCATATAGGAATCATTCTTGGGCAAAAGTGATTAGGATAGGAGAATAAAACCAAATCTCCTGTCATTTTTCAAGTTTACTGCAAGAACAAAATTGCCAAACCACATGAGAGGATGAAGGCTTACATGCTTTCAGGAAGACTGAAGTAAAACCACAGTAAATGCTTCTCTGACAGTAAATTGTTGAAAATATTGAGCCATCATACCGGATGAGGAGCCGTAGTTTTCCTTTAGTGCTGCTTGAGTTCACATTCTCACCGGATTGCTGTGGCAGTCCATTTGTGCTGCAAAATGAAAAAACATCCAGTATCCACAGGATTAGAAGTAATGAGATTAGAATGGGGGAATTGCTACGTACCTAAAAGCAAAGAGCTGTAGTTAATATGGCAGGTGAGCTTTGACCAGTCTCTCTGTGACCTGCCTGTATAGTTAGAGACTTAAAGCCTGAAAGTATCTAGATTAAGATTTTTCTTACTGATATTCAGTAAAATCTGAATTTCTCTTTGCTATGATCAGTGAAAGATTACACCAGATGAGTTGGTGTATCTTCCTGCTCAAATTGATGATCACCCATCAGTTGAGACATGGTAGCTCTCCAAACATTAGTGTCACTTAACCTCAGAGAGTAAGCCCTGAGCTAAACATGTAGATGCTGTTTAGTCTCAGTGCAGCAGGACTCACACACAGTTTTGAACAGCTACCCCGAGAGGAGGCTGAGGGCACTCCAGATGCACCTGTTTCTTTCCACTGACTTTAGTATGAACTTAGACAACCATCCCAGACACAGACCTCTCTGACAGATCTAAATTTAGAGCAGTGAAACCCTCCCAATGTGTGCTCCTAACTCACTGCACACTGGGAGTAATTTGATGTAATGAAAGAGAGTTAAATAACATTACTTGGTATTTTACATGTCAAGCACATGAATGAAAATTTGCCACAGCTCAGCTGACGCATGTTGACTATTTTACTTGCTGAGTTAACTTCACTGTGAGAGTGAGCTGTTATCCTCCAGCTCCCTGGTTACAGGGGAAGACTAAGGGACACAAAACCATTGCACCTGGGTTTGGGTTTTGTGGGTTTTTTTTAGCGTCCCAACATTGTCATAGGTTTGACAGAAGGAAATATGGTACAAATTAACAACATTTCACAACATCATATTATTTCTTCTGGTTTTTTCCCCCTAAATATATCTGAGAAGCTCTAGCTATCCAAAGTCTCAGCACTTCTTAATTTCTCTCTTATGGGTGCGTGGGGAGTCAAGATCAGGTAGCAGACTGATGTTGATTATGGCTGAGCAGACGAGGTCTGGATTCCCAGCCAAGAGCAAGGTATCATATGTCCTGTCTGTTTTCATCTCTCTGTTTCTCTGTGGATTTTTCATATGGCATTTTGCAGCTGTCTTCTTGTATCAGCTTTTAAAGTACTCTGCTATTCGTATTGCACCCTTGTACGTACTATTGTCAAAGTATTTTCTTGATATCAGTTTGTTCTGAGATGTACAATGACAAATGGTATCCAGAGCCTTGCTTTACCTGGCATTCTAACAGCTGGACTTACTCAGTGTTGTCTACAACCATCCTTCAGGGCTCAGTAGAGAACGTTGAACTTAAAACTACCATGCAATTCCCAGTCTTAAAATCCATTCCAAAATAATTTCATTGGTTTTCCTTATGAATCCTCAGTTCTCCTTGCAATTTTTTACCCTTCTGTACTTATCTCTCTATTTAATCTAATCTAAAACCTATGTAACTAAGCAGAAAAAGCTATAGCATCTTCATACATAGGCACATATATATGCACATACATCTATCAGTCCTCTGTGTGCCCAAGGCGATTTTTAATATGTCCTCAAATAAAAGCACATAAATGGCCAGTTTGGGTCTGAACACCAGTTGTTACAAATGAGCAAGGGTACTTGACAGTATTTTCTTTATTAGTTTTTGCTGGACTAGAACTACAGATGGTGAAGACTGAAGCAGGCCCGGTATAAAATGATAAAATTGCTCTTATGTCATAGGAGCTATGTGAGTTTAAGTCTGAAGTCTCCATAGCACTTTTTTCATCAGTTCTGAAGAGCCTTCAAGGGTTATTCATGCTGAGAGAGAGAGACAGTCATAACTTCTCAGGAGTTATAAACCCAGAGTGGGCTTGCTCATTCAAGATTCACAGCAAGGTACTACCCCTAGAAACACTTAACTCTTCTGGAGCTTACCTGCTTGCAGGATTTGCATGGAGATAATGAATTCACAGACTGGTTAAATGGGCAGAGCCCTGCTGAGATCACTGGGGCTGTGCCCCCAGTGTGGGTCTGGAATCACTGCTACAGGATTCCTGGTGCCAGTACAAAAGCACCTTAACTAGCTGCCAGGAAATTTTTACAGTGAGCAGAGACATGAGGTCTTTGCAGGAGCTCACTTTGCCTGTGAGTCTGGAACAACCTAGGGCATTCTCCTAGAGAAGGAGGGCACATCCCAGGTGTTAATATGGACTGGGATAATGAGCCAACCCCCCTCAGGTGTGGCACTGTGCTTTTCAGCAGATCCAAGGTGGCTGCTATTCCCTACCACTGCAAGGAGACTGTGAGTGCTCCCAGGCAGGGATGTGAGGGAGGCCATGATCCATTCCTCCTCAGAAAACCCATCCAAGAGATCAGCAAAGTGTGTTGGGCATCTTCAGAAAACCCTGATATTGTGAAAACTTGCCTCACATGGCAAGGGAAAAAAAAGTATATCTCCATTTGTTGTAGTCAGCAGCTGTCAAAAGAGCCCCAGGGTAAATTTCCCAGAGTAGCCATTATGCAAAGTGCTCACTTCTGAGCATCAGAGGAAAAGTTCAGCAACTTTCATCCAAAAATCTGCTTCCCTAGGGCACATCCCACCTCTTCTGACACGTAAGCAAAACGGGTTTCTTTTACTAGCTCTCTGTGAATGTTCATCACTTTGTGCAGCTCTGCTGTCCTCCCACCACCCCTCATGCTCCCTCTTGGGGAAAGCTATCTGTCACAGTAAAAGCACAAAAGGGATGTGGCAAAGCCACAATTTCCCAGGTTCATGAACGTAATCTTCTGCTGCAGGACATATAAAAAGGAACAAAGTAATATGACTGCCAAATCTTTAGTTACTGTAAATTAACAAGAATATGGATGTATTTACTTTGTCATTTTCACCAAGATGCCATCAAGATGCCATCTTGATTCAGATTGAAGAAGGAAATTTTGAGGACTGAAACTCCAAGAAAAAATAAACAAAATCATTTTGAGATATCAGATGATAACTAGTTTCTCTCAAAGCAAGTTTCTTTTATAACATGCTGGCAGTGAAACATTAAAAGAAATGTATTTTAAAGGGACTCAAGGGCTCTACTAGATCATCCTTCCCTTGCTGAAACAGCCAGAAATAAATTTTCAAATGTCATGTGTCAGAAAAAGTGTAGTTGACAGGGCAAAAGACATAACTTGTTTTGAAAATGCTGCTGCTGAATTCAAAAATCCTCTGACCTGTGCTCAAAACAGTGTGTGACATTTTAGCTTAATACTGAGAGGCCCAATAAAACAGGTAGTGTTTGGAATAATAGGAAGTTTTGAAAGTGCTCCTCCAGGGGCTTCATGGAAATGAGCTTTTTTGTCCTGTACTTACCTGTCAAGTCCAATTACAATGGAACAATTTCAGTATTAATGGTACTCCTACTCCACCAATCTTGATTAAGAAGTCATGACCTGCAATTTGGGGCTAGCAGGAACTGCACATAAATTTTATTTTAGAAAACTATTTTAGAGTACTGTAAGAATGTAAAATATTTTTGTAGTCATCTATCATATGATTTGAAGCGGTGGGCAGATAATGATTTCTGAATTATAATCTTAGCACCTCAGTTTTCCTGAAGCTGGATGGTTAAGTATTTTAGTGTTATAACTGAGTAATGCCAGGTAGGGCTTATGTCTCTATTTGAGTGACAAGCAAAGATATGAAGGCATATAGTAATACCTTAATAGATTGATTACTGCTACTCACTTTTTGATGTTCTTGGTCCACACATGAACAGTGTTGTGCTGAATCCTTAGGTGAAATTCCTTTTCTCAGCTTTGATGCAGCTGCAGCAGACGTGTGGCAAAAAAAAAAGCTGCACTTTTTTTGGAGTGTGATTAAATAATAATAATTGATGGCACTTTGTGGAAGATAGGAGATCTTTGCAAGTATACTGGAAGCATTTAAATTCAAATACTAGGTAAATACTCATTGAGAACAAAACATAGCTATCAGCATGGATATTGTCCAGCTTAATTGTTTCTAAGACTTTGTGCAGTAAAATTGCTTTCAAGATTGAAAACCCACTACCTGTATGCTAGAGTCAAAAAAGAGCATATGAGGTCAAGGACCTCATTATTGAGGTCCTGAGACAAGAGAAATCAATCAATCGTGCTATTATATTAAAAATAAAATAATTCAATATCCAGAAAAAAATTACAGGGAGTGAATATGCCACTTGAAGAAAAGGTAATAAATAAAATCACGATAAATAAAGCAACTTAACAGCCATTCTCCAATCAACATGGAGAATACCCCACATTTGGAGGTAGCAAATAAGGGCAGTGGTAAATGTAGCTGGGGCAACTTTTTTTGAAAGGACAAATAGTTTTAACACCAGAGAGCCATGCTAAAGCCATTTGAGACTTTCAAGTTTTATGTTAAGACAGATTGCCTAAAAAAAAAAAAAATCCCTGTAGTTTGACTGCATTTTCAGCTTAGTAAAAGGCTTACAGAGATTTCTAATCAGTTTCTGTAATTTACAAAATACTCTACAATAACGCAGTCCTTTTATCCAGATTGTGCTGCAGCTGTGGAAAAGCAATTCTTCATGCACGTTTTCTGCTTGATAGCACTTGTAGAGGCACAGGATGATTCAGGTCAGAAAAGACAATTAACTTCATCAAGTCTAAGAGTTACCCCAGCACCACCAAGACCACCACTAAATCATGTCCTGAAGGCCACATTTATATATCTTTTAAATATCCACATGGATGGTGAATTTTTCATGTATTTATAAACTTTATTCTTGCATAATTTTTTCATATACAATCATTCTCTTGTTCAGCAGGTTTGCAGAAGTTATGTGGGCAAAGCTGTTAATATACATTTCTACAACGAGAAAATTTACCATCTATTGACTGACCTCTAGTGGAAATAAGGCAAATTTTGGAATAATTTTTTGTCATTGGATTATATGATGATTATGGGATTTTGGGGTGCTAAAAATTTATTTTATTTGTATTATATGTTTGCCTGTATAAAATAAAAAAACCAAGTCTAGATACAAGTGACTTTTCCTCTCAGTGTGTACCCAAATACATTACTAGAATAGCAGGAAGGAAGCTGTTGCACATTCAGAAAACAGGTCTTTAGTTTGATTTAAACTAGGTAATTCTAAAGTAGTAATGTATGAAATGCACCAACAACACAGACCCTGGCAAACAACGTTCTGCAACAGGGGACAGACCCTGCTGCTTTCTCTGCACTTATCAAAACCACTTGATCATTATAAATAACCACAAATTCTTACAACAACCTCATACATTTTCATCTTTATGCATCAGTTTTTTCCATCCACAGATGCCACCTGGCTCCATTGCAATTCCATTCTTGGACAGATGTTTGGATTTCCTCCCAAAATCAGCTTTGAGGCCTCACCCAACTGTAATGATATGTGTTTTCTTCCCATTTTATTTTCTTCCCTAATTTCACCTCTCCAGTAAGAATTCCTGGTTGGCATTTAAAGAAATAAGGGGTGAATGCATACATGTACATCAGACACCAATTTCATTCCCCCATTTGTAGGACCTGGAAGTATTTGAAAACTTGATCAATAGAGAGAATGCTGAGAATATTTCTTCATTACTTATTCATCACGCCTGTGTTTGTTTGCCTGATTACTGATGAAATTCCCTTTCCTCTCCCCTGACACTGTTGAATTCCAGATACATCTTTGCAATTAAGCCTTTGGTTCTGTAGCATATGGTTGTTGATGTTTTTGAATGAGGAGAACACAGTAGCATCTGGAGGGCTCTGATTAAAAAATATATTAAATATCAAGTAAGCCAAAACTCAGTCTTGTAAAGGCACCTCAATCAATCAAAAATCCCTGTTGGAGAAGATATTAATACGTTATGTGTAAGGCGGCAGCACCTGAAAATTTTGGGCTTGCTACCTGCTCAGCTCAGCCAGACTTGTTCCATTATTTGCCATCTTTTTGAAACTTGGAGAAGCACCCTTGCATTGCTGTGTGATGGGGTTACAGGAAATGTTAGCAGTCTGTGTACTGGAAACATCTAGAAAAAATAGGACAAGTCTGTAGTATGTAAGCATTTGACTTAAAAAAAAAGAGATATTTTGGCTTCATACACGTGGATTCCTCCAGTATCATTCTCCAACACCCTGAAATACATAACAGCTTTCAGTTCAGCTCTATTTCTTGGTCTGGGCTTACCTTTCTAGGGAGTACCCTGAACTATTCCCCACACTTACACTCCCCATATGCCCCTCAAACATCCTCCACCCTAAACTGAGCCAGAGTCTCTTCTCCTCCTTTGGCTTTTGCTTACTGAGGAGGCTCGCTCTGATTCCTTTTAGTCCAAGTTAGCCTCACCAACCCGACATCATAACTTGAATTTCCACTTCTGTCCCCCAGCTCCCACTAATACATTTACACAGTTAAACATTTCCTTGCTTAATGCAAAAGCAATAACAAAATCATCATGGGAAGGAACACTAAACAAAAATACTGATTGATTTTACTAGGGTTTAGAAATACACACAGGAAGGGTAGAAAATAAAAATAGCTTCTACATTGAAGGTGTATATAGCTTCTACATTGAAGGTGTATATAGCTTCTACATTGAAGGGATACAGTATATTACTTTATCTTCTTCACATATTTCTTTCCAACCTTTTTGATTACCTTTATTTTATAAGTGGAGTCTACAAAGTTGTTTCGGTTGATATGTGATAATATAAGGAGAATAGAATGGCTTTGTTTTCTTGAGTTTATTAAAGAGATTTTATACCATTCCTGGAGTTATGATCACATTTCTGATAATTTCTTCTTTTTTTTTAACACTAGCCACTCTTCCCATTAGCAATAGGGTGAAACTGTGAAAACTAGTACACCCCTATTTTCAGTAGAGCATTTAACAATTCAGAGAGAGGCAGGAAAGTACTGCTTTTATCCTGAATGGAGTACTGTTTTATACAATGCAATTTCACACCAAAGGTTATTCACAAAATATATGAAGACTATGAGGATGAATATTCATTTAATTACTTTACCTTTTCAGTTCTGATTCAGAACTTTCCCAAAATTAGGGTTTTATCTCCACTGAGTTTTATCTCAACTTTTTGGTCTTTTTGCCCTGTTCTCATGATAGTTCTTCCACTCTCTATAAGAGGTTAGATTTCAAGCTGCTCCACTTAAATGAGATATCCTCAGAATTTTCCACTGAGTCATTAATGTCCTTAATCTGGGTTTACTAAAGATGTAAAAATACGCTTTTATTCTCTTTCATTCCTGGACAACAATTTTTACAGAGGAGGGGAGGGGAGGGGAGGGGAGGGGAGGGGAGGGGAGGGGAGGGGAGGGGAGAGGAGAGGAGAGGAGAGGAGAGGAGAGGAGAGGAGAGGAGAGGAGAGGAGAGGAGAGGAGAGGAGAGGAGAGGAGAGGAGAGGAGAGGAGAGGAGAGGAGAGGAGAGGAGAGGAGAGGAGAGGAGAGGAGAGGAGAGGAGAGGAGAGGAGAGGAGAGGAGAGGAGAGGAGAGGAGAGGAGAGGAGAGGAGAGGAGAGGAGAGGAGAGGAGAGGAGAGGAGAGGAGAGGAGAGGAGAGGAGAGGAGAGGAGAGGAGAGGAGAGGAGAGGAGAGGAGAGGAGAGGAGAGGAGAGGAGAGGAGAGGAGAGGAGAGGAGAGGAGAGGAGAGGAGAGGAGAGGAGCAAAAATTCTTCCATTGAAATGAGTAGCACTGGTTTTAATGAAAGAGGAGATTTGTGAGATTTTAGTTTTCTGCTAAAGCTTTTAAATGTAAACATTTTATTTCAATTCCTAATCTGAGCTTTATATAGACAGTTTAATCACTCTTGATAGAAAACCTGGTCTCCAATCCTATTTGGCTGAAACCCAAAAGCATTACTTGCTGCAAGATTAGCTCCCTAGAGACCATCTTATCTTATGCTTATATATCAGTCTTGAAAGCTGTTCAACAGATTGTAGGCAATTTTAAGCTTGAGATTAACTATATTTTTTTAAAAATGAAAATGTGTCATAGTCTTTTTAGAACCATTCAGGTTTGGAAATGTGAACTCTGTTACAGATAGAAAGTATTAGTCTATTCTGGACCTAAATATAAAAAATGTTTTGGGTGACAAAAATAGGGATTTTTTTTCTTTTAACCTTTTAAATGTGGTTTCCAAACTGTCTTTGATAAATAAACACAGGAAATAAAAACAGGAAAGTTTTAAATGGTCACGTTACAAATAGAAGGTGTTCCTTCATCCCTTTACTCTTTGCATTTGTAACCATTAGATGGAAATTGAAGCAGGGAGAGCACCAGGCACAGCTTCTAAGGAAGATCTAACAGAAATTCTAAATTCCATGAAAATGAGAATTTACAAATTTAAAAGCTGGTAAAAGGGGCACCTCCCATCCTTCCCCATTAAAGCATGCACACTTTGCACATGGCTAAATGATAGACCTCATTGTCTCAGAATTTCTAAGTAAGTTCAAAGAGAATTGAACATTAAACTGGTAAGAAAAATATCAAGGGTTATAATGATAAAATGACATTATGAAATACATTCAATATGTATATTTCATATCATATGAAATATATAATATTATATTTCATATAAATGATAATGAGGGACTAAATAGAGGCTGTCTGCTATGATGGGATCCATTACAACCACAAGGATTGCTGGATTCACTGCCCTCCCTCAATTTTCTGCTGTGTGTGTTGCACCTTCCTTATGTGCTCAAAGCTGGCTCTGATGACCAGTGAGATGTTAAAGCAGACAAATTCCTGGCCTGAGCCAATCTGGTCATCCCTCTTACAGGTTTCTCCCTGCAAACTGTCTTGCTGCCTCCAACAGCTCAACTATTTAATCACCCAGGTGGGAGATATTTCATTACCTTAGGTGTTCTCAGGGGACAAGAAGTTAAAAGAAGACAGAAAGAGGGCCCCATGGTCTCTTGGATGGGATATAGCCCTGTTCAACCAAAGCAGCTGTTAAAATTGAGTTTACCTCCTGGATTGCTCATTGCAAGACTTCTTTTGAACATCACCCACTTTTTGATGCTCCTGTCCTCTCTGTACAGTATCATCACCACTCAGTCTCTGCTTGGTGAGTGGTGACTTATCTTCCCTCTCATCTCATCCACAAGCTCATGAGGAAAGTGGGAGCCACCAGTGTGTCCCAGACAAGCTGGATAGAACTTCCTGCTGGTCACCATCTGCTGAGATGGGTCATATTAAAGGTCCATTACAGCTCTGGATTTACATATATGCTGCTACATTCACATGCATAAAAATTACACTGATTTTTTTTCACAGCCTTTTAGATAGAGGAGGAAGTTCTTAAAAAAATAAACAAAGCAGTCCTTTTTCTGAAGGTGTTTAAAAGATTCTGAACAGAAGTAAAACAGAATAAAAATGTATAAACATATATATATAAAGCTTCTTGTGTTTTCCCTTTTAGAATGAATATTTTTACCCTTTATGGCAAAAGAGAAATTTTTGGCACCAGGTTCTTCCCGTGTCACATGTATATGTCTGGAATTGTTTCACTGTACACGAGGGGCTCCTTACATTTCAAGGGCTGTGATTGTGTCTATCATAGGCCGAACTTTGCAGGAATCCAATGGATTCAGACAGTCCCTTCCCCAGGAAGAATCAGACACTCCCAGAGAGTGGAAAAACAGTGTCACCTGGCTCCTGCTCACTTTGTTCATCCTCTACATGTGTCACAGCTATAGATACAGTGCAGGTTGTGTGATAGCAAGGTCTAGAAAAGAAAAGTAAGAAAAGCCTTGACTTTCTTTTGTCTCCAAATACAAACATGAGAATGTTCATCAGCCAGCTGCTGCATGATCTATCTCAGACCTCAGGAAATACACCAACAGGACAGTCGTTAACAAAGAAATTAGATAGATAAAGAGCAGCTCAAAACTGATTGACCAGCCACAAGGTCTGAAAATCTCCAAATCTTAAATAAATACAAGACTTATTTTTAGTGTGTGACAATTAAATCTATATTTGCAAAGAGAACAGATTTAACAGGTTCTGTTAAAAGCAAGAAGTGAAAAACATGGACCAGCTGAAAAATATTTTGTTTGATTTGAAGTGTTACCCTGTGTCTGTTGTATGCCAGGGGTTTCTACAAGATCATGAATAAGGCCAGAAAAAAATAGACATGGTCCCTTTGAATTAAATCTATTTATATTAGCCTATAGCAGGAAGGGAAATTCTGATATTAATCTATAAGCTCCCAATAATCTACTATTACATTAAGTATGATTAATTCAGTTATCTCTTCTTTAATAATTCATCCAACTATATTAATCAACTTTTTATTAATAGAAAAGGTAATCAGGTTTTTTTTTATCAAGCAAAAGGTCATCTAGACTAAAAGCATAATTCTGTTTACTAAGAAATTCTTTTGTTCAACAAAATATTTGGCTAGTTCAATCAAAATGCAAATTATACCCCTAGGAGAAAAAAAAAGACAGTACTTAACAGCTAAATGTTCCAGGATTGCACAGACCTTGCTGGTAAGGATTTATTTTGGAAGATCTCACTCTCAAAGTCCAATCTCATGCGTCATGGATTATATTGCTGTGTATTTTTCACAACAGCATCTTAAGTCTGGGAGCAAATCTTCCCAAAGATTCAGTTCTTGGCTTGCTGAAAGCACAGTCCTCATATTTTTCCTGTACCCACTATATGTGCCTATATATCCTATATCTACCAAACACTAATTCTCTTGGAATTTCTCTCTCTGGTCATGGCTATAGCACAAAAATACAGTATAAATGTTTAAATATTAACAGTCTCCTCACCCAGAAGCTGCCAGGTGCTTTCCCCCAAGGGGGTGAGATTGGAGTGTACCACTCACATTTCTTGGTGGTGCTGGAACACCACCTTACAGCTGCACCTCACCTCTCTACTTGTGTTATTCCCTGCATGAGGCCTTGATTTTGTCTTCCAGCTGGTGTTTAATCTGCCCAGTGTAAGCAGATTGTGGCTTTGACAGCAACTCAACCCTGTACAACTCACAGCCAATGTAATTTTTTGTCAGGCAGTTTCCTATACATCAGCACATCACAGCAGCAGGACCTGGACTTTTCTTGAGTTTCCCCAGCTATCTCATGGCCTCTCCTGAAGAAATCAGTTTCGCATGATTAGTTTCAACATAGTTGTCCTTTTTTCTGTATACTTCTTACCAAAATAAATAGAGATCAGGGAAAAAAATTAACATGTTTCTGTGAAAGTTAGATACCCTTCATTTTCTCTCCAAGCCCTTCAGGCTTTCAAATGCTTAGGAGGTGAGGTTATCCTTGACAGCACAGCAAGGTCTTTCTGGATTCCGGGCTTTTTAATTTTAAAACTGAACTTTGACATCTTAGAGCAGTATAGAATTTTTTTTCACAATCTATATGGGTAGTTCACAAGAGAGGGAACATATTATAAAGACAACTTTCCTGCCACATTTACAATAATAATTAGGCTAACTGCTGAGCCAAGAATCAAAGACTAAAATTTCATTCCTCAAGCCCCATGCTCCTCTTCCTGTGGCACTTGAAGAGCAAAGCTCTGGAGAGAAAGGGAAAGGAAAGGATTTGCTTCTGGGCATCCACAAGCTGACAAGCCAGAGCAGCACAGCTTCCAGCTTGATCTTAAACCCTGCTGGGAACTATGAACTTGTTACTGCTCTGGCTCCTCTGTGAAGCCTCATCTACTGGGAATTCTCAAAGCACATCTGCTGGCTTGGGCCCTGCAAGGAAGAGGAGCAGAGTAGTCTGTTTTTATAGACTGGCTTCACTGCCAACTTCTACATCTGCTTGCCTCTCCATTTCTGTCCCATCATCCTTGCCATCTCCTTTTGCTCCCTCCTGATTTATCACCTCAAATATCAGCCCCAGCATGCCTGTGCTGAGCCACACCTGTAACTGCTTTACTACATTTATTAGTCTCTTTGGAAACAGTTCAACTTCAACAGACTATTTAAACATGCCTTTTGACAGAGTATGATCTTGAGCACGATTAAAAAGTGAGAAAATTTTCCTTCAGTAGGAACCTGTCTCCCTGTCACCACTCCAGCACCTGCTTAAATTCTTTGTTAAGCATTCCTTGGAAAAGGAACTGAAGTCCAGTCCTTCCTCCACAGGCCACCAGTTACCAGTCTGTAATGACTCCTCCTAAGCTGCCAGGATGTCAGTCCATGCAACAGGAGCCATGTAAGTGGAGCTTATCAAGCATCATCTCAAAAATACAAACAATCTAGTAGTTATTTCAGTCTGGACTGGGGATATGAACCCACTCAGGCAGAATTCCAGTTAGAAAGTCACTAGTGACCAATTTCCGTACTGTGCAGTTGGGAAACACTTTGCAATTAATTCAGCCTCCATTGAATTGCATTATGACCCTTTGAAATCAATAAATCTGAGCAGAGGGAGACAGAGATGCTCTTTTATGCAAAGAAATTTTAGTTTTTATAAGGACTCTAGATGATAAAGGAACATTGGCTTTGTTGTTCATCATGTGCTTCGGGGCATATATTTTCACTGATCACATACCAAATGTCATGATGTAGAAAAAAATTATATGCAATATTCACACACCTAAAACAGCAGTGTGGAAGACAACATCATTGACACGAGGTGAGACTCAACAACTACAGCCATCTAAACCAATGTCTGGATGTAAGCTGACACACTGGGTGGTGGGAGGGGATGTGTGGACTAAGCCCAGTGCAGTCTGCAAATATTTTAGCTTACCTAGGGAACAAAAATATTTAGATGCTCATGTAAAAAATATTTTAAAATTTTTACAGTTTGATGGTGTATAACACTCACTTTGGCAATTTAGCAAAACTGTTGGGTTTTTAGGGATGAAGGCAGATCTTTGCAGTCAATACAGGATGCATTATCCTACCACACACCATTTTCTCCTCCTGGTTTGCTGCTCATTTATTAGAGCAAAACACCCATCTTTATATTTGCTGTTATTTATAGACCTGTAAGGAACAGGAAATGACCTTTTCTATAAATATCCTATTACTAATTATTCTGGATTTAGTTTTAAGATTTGCTTCCCTGGCATATATAGCTCAATTCAGTTGAAAAAAGAGGGAAATTGAAAATGAGTCCTAAATAAGGAGTGACAGAGAGGAGTTGTAGGAAATACAGACCATATATGAACCTGGAAATGACATTGGCAAAGGAAACAGGTTTGCCAGGTCTCCTCACTGAAATATCACCTTTGCTAAGGATTAGTTATGACAAATTTGTGCTTGCTGAAACTCTCCTTTGCAACATAAATCCAGGACAGACAATTTCGTCAGACACAGCAATTTGTGGTACATTCAATTCTGGAATATTTTTCTCTGTTCTGAATTTACTTTATTCTGCCATATGTAAATCTTGGCTCATGCAAATTAACAAATAGAAGATATTTCATTTGATTTATATGATGAACAGGGGATTTCTTATGTTAAGCAGTTGTGCTTTTCCCCCCCCCCCTTTTTTTTTTTGCCTTTTTTTAAGAAACAAACTCTACTTTTAAATCTTTCCACAACAGAAAGGGGATTTTTGAGAAACTTTGCTTGGAGTTTATAAGAATCTAGGAAGTATTTCTGTCTGTGCTGAAAAGAAGAGCTATGTGTATCATAGTGGTTGGATGTAGGATAAAGTAATATTTATCTAGCCTTTTGGACACAACTTCTTATAATTTTTTCCTGATGCTTTACATCACCACACCTTCCTCAGTGCTGCTCCATCTCACTGGCCCAAGAGGGGATTAAGCAGATTCCACCAGGGATGAGATGCAAAAGGAAGAAATCTGTCCCAGATGATGTTAATGGCAAAAGTCCTGCTATCTTCCAGAGGGAGCCAAGATCTCACTGGCACTATTTTGCCAAGCTCCTCTTAGTCATCCAGTTGAATTCATCTGTTTTGAGTTGGTCTAAACCAACACACAGGTTGGTCTAAACCCCAACAGTCCTGAGGAAAACAAAGAACTAGCACCTCAGGGCATAATATGTAACCATAAAGCAGGCCCAAATTTTCCCCTGATTTCTGCAAATTTAATTCAGATTTAAAACCACAAGAGTGCTGCTTGATATTAACTGTGCTGGGAAGCCCAGCAACATTGGTCTGCTCTGCATTTGAGCTGCTTGAACTAATATTGCATTTTGCTACCTAGAAAAGCAGGACTCAAATGGAAAGCATGTTGGCAATTCACAGCGAAGATTTAAAAAGCACGCCAGGATTTCCAGCAAGACATATTAATAATTCTTTTTTCCACCATAAGAGGCTAATAATTGGTAGAACTTTTAAGTTAAGCAAAGATTTTATTAAATGGACACTTCTACTATTTTGTTCAGAGTCTGGTAACAGGCAAAGTGGTGTTATACCTCAGAGTTATGAACCTATATAAAATTGTTAGCATGAAACAGTCTCTGTCTACCTTTGAAAAACTGCTGGTGATACTGTGGTCTTTACTGATTTCAAGTCACAGGAAATCCAGGGCTATTTTTTTATTTTAAGTTGACATTGTTACCTAAAATGTGCCACTCCATACTGATGGCAGAAACAGATCAGATTATTTGTTGGCAGTAATGTTCATTGGGTTCTATCATCTCCCTGTAATCCAGGCTTTCAACAGTTCTGACTTGTGCATATCTGATTGTTTTATGTAACACTTGGCAAACCTAATTTAAAACCACAGACTTCTGGTAAACCCAGTATTGCTCAGATGTCACTGACTAACCAAATGACCAAGTCTCGCATTTAACACTATTCTGAGGCCTGAAAGAATGTTGTTGTAAAAATCAGAAGAAAAATATCTGTAATTGCATTTGCATTAAAAATGAAACCATTAATGTTGCAATGCTGACACCATTTCTCATTTCATAGAAGTTTCATCTATCAATTGCATTTGTGTTCTCTTTTATGTGGCTCCCTTGGATAAACCACACCACAGATTCTTGCTTAGCCTGTTTAAACATTGGTTTTACTCTTGTAGATGAACTTAAGTCTTTGTAACTTCTGGACCAAGTGAATGCTTGGAGATAGTAACACCCACGTTCATCTCTCAGTCTCATCATATTTTGGGCAAAACCATTTGGGTAACCCTCCTTTAACACATCCATGGTGAAAAAAGAAAAACAAAGAAGAGATCCTTCCAGTAATCCAAGTTCAGAGGGTAAAAAGCCACCACAATTTCCTAAATCAAAGCTGTTTGTTGTGCTGCACTGCCTGTGCACTCTATAGCACCCCAAGCTTTATGAGGCATCTTGAGGGCAGCCAAAGGGCCCCTGCCTGGGCAGTTAGAAATCAAGGTCAGGTTTTCATTCCAGCTTCCTTTAGCAGGCTTTTGGTCACTCAAATTACCTTTTTTTCCTCATTTTTACTAAGAAATTTATATTACTTTCTATGTAAGTGTACATTTTCCTTTTTTTTTATGTTAATTGTGAAATAGATACAGAAAATTCTAAGACTTCATTCATGTCACTTTTCTGAGGACAAAGGTAGGCATGCTACAGTCTTAGAACATCTATGTTTATGTAGATTATAATGCAGCTGTCCTTTTTCCCTTCAAATTTTGCAAAGATGTAGCCTATTGAAAGCAATTTTCTATTGCTAGACTGTTCTGAATTAAAGTTCCCCCCAAGACTTAACAACTTATTTTCATATTGCTTTCACACTTTCTGATTCATTAAAATACAAATTCAGCCCTCAAAATAGAAACGTGAGCTTTCCAAAGAAAATGTGTGAAGAGCCTTAAATTATGAATGTAAAAATTTTATTCATAGTGCCACTGGCGTGATTCATTTTCTGTTCCCAAATGCTTTCTTTAATCCAGAACTTCTGAGTTGAGAAAGTTCTGTTGGTATGAAAATCTCTCCAAAACAATGTATTCTATGGCTAGAACTATGAAACATCATATTTATGGAGAGCACGGGTCAAAATACTCACCTTTGTTTATTCAGTGTAACTTCTTCAACGTTTATATGAAAATAGGAAACAGGGATGGATATGGCCCATTCCTGTGTGCTGGGAGGTTTCAGACCACACCTGGGCAGTTCATGGCCACAGTGTCAGTGCCTCAGGCTCACTCACAGCATCCTGAGAGGGCTCCTGCATTCTGCTTATGTGGCACAGGCATTCCTCCTCCCCACAGGACAGCTGCAAACTGCTCCAGCTGACAGAGAAAAACTCATGGTCTGCTCCAGGCAAAGCCTAAAGCTTGTGTCCTTGCCCTTGTTTACTTTCCTAAAAACACCAAACATAATAATAAAACACCATTTATCCTGAACATTCCAAAACCATAGAGTCATCAGTTATGAAGAGTGAAATCTTTTTTTTATATAAAGGTATTTCTTTTACTTTGTTTTAGGCAGCCTTGCAGAACTCAGCATAAAAAGAAAATACACACAGAATGCAGCTATTCTCTGAGAAGTCAGTTAAATGCAAATAAATTCCCTTTCTGTTTGTGTGTGTGTTTACAAACATTGGGAGTCAACTTTTTAGTATGAACTTCCCCTTCTGTCTGTTGTAAATTAAAAGATCAACAAAACCTTGCAGCCATATTTTATAATCTGTATTACTAATGTCGATAACAAATAGTTAAGAACAAGCTCAACTATCTGAGTCAATCTCAACCCGAAACTCAGTTCTACAATTCAGTCAAACAGAAAACCAGACTGCCACAATAATAAATTCTTCTTAAACCCCTCTTATCTTCCTGTGGATCCATAATATTTTCCTACATATACTTTACTGCAGTAGCTAGTAGTCGATTTTACCATGTAAATCTTGACTTAGAACAGGCATTAAGGCCTCTTTCCAGGGAGCTGATGCATTGTTTCCTTCCAGTGCCAGTAGTGCCTCAGAGCTGTTGCTGAATTAAGTTGACCCCAGGAGATGCTGCTTCGTGCTCTGAGCTGAACCACAGATCCTCGAGTGCGGGTCTTACCAAATCTGAAACAAGAATTTTGTGGGAGAGAGAGAAAGATATCATGTACTAGCAAAGAGCTTTGGCAGACAGATTTTGAGCCCAAGCACACAAGTGACAACCAGTATGCTGCACCTGAAAGTCCCAAAGCACAAACCACGGAGCAGATTCCTGGTGCACCACTGGTGCTGGAGGTAGCAGCTCCCAGGCAGTGCCTGGGAAGGGGCACTGTGGTGTGAGATGAGCATGACTACTCTTGCTCTGGCACATTTATCACAGGGGAGGGAGGGAGGGACCTCAGAGAGTTCAATGCAAGGTTGAAGGCAGCTCTCAGAGGCTGACATGATGATTAATGCCTGTGCTGGCCACAATAGATTAACACTTAATTTACACCTGTGTAAACAACTAGAGACACAGCCCGAAGGATCTGATCCTACTGGGGCATAACTTTGGCAGGTTTGCTCTGATGTCAGCGGGAGCATGCAGCAGTCAGGTCCTGCCTGTTTTAATAGGTGTCTCTAAGGCCCTGGAAATTTAGCTTTAAAAGAAAAAAAAAAAAAAAAAAAGCAAGCTATCATTTATTGACACGGTGAGATTCTCTTTGCCACTCACACGGAGACTAAAACTATATTTCAGCTTGGAGAGAGAGAGAGAGCTTTTCCAAAATCCTTGCCATTTTATTCAGAATGATATAAACAGATTATTTACAGGAGTCTGTTGTAATCTCACTGTTTTTAAAACAAATCCAAGGACCCAAATTTGAACAGCATGTGTCTTGATTTACACACTCTCCAAGATATCTAATAACCTGTGCTTCAGACCTCTCTCCTTGGTCTCTCTGGGCAATAGGAGTTGAGGTCTCAGCCCTGCCCCATTCCCCTGGCTGAATTCACACCTATCATCCACCTTCACCCTCTCACCACCAGCAATGACAAAACAACTGGAAAACTTTGTGTCTCTGACTTTCAAATATTCACCTGTTTTTCCTTGAAGCTGTGGTACTGCTTTTGCACTGCTTCTTCCTTGGCCCTCGTCTGTCAGATCAATGCATTCATTAAGAAAAGCTTCACTACCCAGATGATGAGCAGACATCATAAAATTGTTATATTTGACAATTCTTATTACAGGTTTTATATGGTGGCTACATTTCTGCCACAAAAAAGACTCAGAAGACTTCTGATGTATAACCTTTCCAACAAGCGCAGGAATGTAATTAAAGTCTATTTTCTAGAAGTCTCTGCTTTGTTCAAAGATGAATCCAGACCTCATTCCTCACATTCCCTTAGTTTTATGGTAATTGTGAATAAAGTGAAGGGAGCTGCAAATATCTTTACAATTGTTTTATATTACTTGGATAGATAATTATTTGGTTGTGCCAACAAATGCGTACCTAGCCTTCAACCAGTGAAAGAAATTATATGCATTTCTAGACATAATTGTGTGCAGATGAAAGAGCAAGAATAAATTTTGAGAGCCAAACTGAGGTCTCTTTGAAAAACCAAGAACTTAACTCTTCTCATACCCAAAAATGAAGCTTAAATTTTAGGAAAAAAAGCTTTAGATTTTCATTTTCAGTGTGATTCAAGGAAATTTTGAGGCTGAGAATTCTGCAGTCAATAGGGAGGGAAAAATTTCCCTTTCTTGTGAACAACACTCAAAACTGTAGCTTAGCCTCTTGGAAACACCGTAGTTTGCCCTTGGCACAGTACAAAGAATATTGCTTTTCTCCACAAGAACAGGTGGAGAAGCTTCTGTCTATCTCCCAGCAAGAATTGAGGTATTTTGGGATGAGAATTCAGCACACAGTTAAATCCAAGCACTCTCATCTTAGTTTTCAATACATTCCAATACTCATCTCTCAGGAATTCAGAGGAGGGTGAAAGAAGTAAAAAATCCACAGTCTCTGATGCATGAAATGCCACTATATAGTTAAACTATTTCCCCAGGTGCTCCTAGTTTACAGATTTAGAAATATCCCCTATGAACACCACAGTGGCTCTGCAACAGTTCTCAGTGCTGTTCATCACTGAGCCAGGGTATCACTGGAATTATATCTCCCTGCTTTATCTGGGGAAAACTGCTCCTCCAAGTATAAGGGACTTAAAACCACAATTCAGCCACTAAAATATAAGTGACCCAGATGTCTCTATCATAGCAGCAAAATGCACTACATGTCTTGAAATGTCAGTGGGCAAGGGTACATGCTTTTTTACTGTTTGGATGATAATCATCATATCCACATGATCATCCATGGTATTAACCATCAATAAAAGGCAGTTTTTAGGGAGTTTCTTAAAATTTTTTTTTCATCTCTTATTTCTAATGAGAGAGAAAATCATCTCCTGCATCGTCTTGACATGTCCTTGTTCTGGAAAGACAACTAAGTGAAGCAACAGAAAACAAAACTTTACTTAAAATATTTTCAGTGACCAAATCAAACCTTGGTGAAAAATTCTTCTGTGTAGTGACATATGGATTTTCCCTCAAGTGACATTGATATTTCAGTGCTCTAGGTGCTATATGAACAGACAAATTCATATTAAAATCCTATTTCTTGACCTGTTGCTGTAAGAAAAAAATGTGTAATGCAAAGCTTTCATTGTACTTAAAATACTGTCTCCAAGGTGGAGAGAAGGATGAGAAAAATTCCAGCCCATGGCTTGTTTACGACAGTTCCTGAGCAGTGCTGGGTAATGAATTATTCTGTGTGGCTCAGCAGAGTGAGAAAAGCCAGGGCTCACTGCGAGGCAGGGCTGCTGAATTATCTCCTCTCACCTGTCAGAGTCACCACCTGGAGATTTGACGTCCCCAAACTCATTTGCACACAATCCTCTGCCATGCCCTTCTAGCAGCCATGGAACACCTGTTTCCCTGCCACCTCAGGTAAAGTGCAGATTTTCTGTCATTTAGTCATTTCTTCTCCCCCAAGGCCAGTGGTACACGTGTGTTGAAGAGAAGCATTCCTGCTAGATACAGGAAGGATTTATGACAAAAATTGGGTTGCTGTGCTCCCAAGTGGGAAAACAACCCACCTAAGCTACAGAGCAGCAAAGACTGGTTCTAGGCAGTAGGAGAGAGATAAGATTTACGTGTAGGAACACCTTTTCCAGTTTCTTGCATGATTTCTTCCCATCTTTATATTTAACATGGAAGTTATCATATACCTGTTGTTAATTTGAGGTAAAATTACTTAATGCATAATTTAAAAATTTCTAATTCAACCAAATAGTTGTGGGTGGTCTTTCTTTTTTTGCAATGAACATCCAAAAAGCACCACCATCCAAACAGGAGGTTTCTTGTCTGTCACTGTCTGCATTCAGTTTAAACAGGATGAGATTACAGAAAACCACCAGAGATTGCTCAGTCCAGATGGTTCTGCTCACTACCAAGAGGTTCACAATGTGTTATGGCTGCAAACTGGCACACGTGTACATCCTTCACACTGCTCCTGTCACACCAGTGAATTTATGGCAAGGATGAATTTAGGCTGATATGTCTAATGCAAGAGAAAGTCCACAGCAGTGGAAAAAATTAAGAATGTCAATTTTAGGGACAGTATTGTTTTACTTATTAAATTATCTCTGTTAAAGCAATATCACTGACATAGTAAAATGTGAGAGTTCAAGAGCCTTGCAAGGTCTTCTAATTCCTAATCATTGCCCTCAGCAACTGTGTATAATATATCAGTTTTATCCCATGTGGAGAATCATTACCCTTTGACTCTGAATTTGCAGAAGGGATTTTAAGAGCTGCAGTCTGTTTCCCACATGATAGAAGACTAAATATTTCCATTAAGATTGCCTAGTCTGAGAGATATATTTTGTCGCTGCATTATAAAAATATTAAAATTTTGGGAACTTTTAATGTTCCACAGTGCTGAAACCATTCCTTCTGGATTTACTGAGGCATCCCAGAACCTTTCATAGTCTTCCAGTCACACAACACAGAATAGCTGGTCTTCCTGTGCATATCTTAAAACATTATTCACAGCTGTGTTTGGACACACATTTTAAGACTGCTATAGACAGGGCTGGCTGTAGCTGCCTGTGGCTGCGATGTGGGTGGGAGACTGTGCAAAGACATTCATCTCAAGAGGAAATTCTCCCCCTTTTTCTTTTCATTCCACTATTTTTCCTTAAATGTATATAGGATGTATGAAAGGTGCAGTAGTTTAAGCACCTTGAGTGCTCAAAATCCCAGCAGTACCAAGCATGTCCCCACCTGAGAGGCTCAGGCTGTATAGTGAAGCACAGCCAATAGCAGTTTCCTTGTCCCCATGTCCTTGGGCTTTGGGGCCTAGAGACCCTCTTAAATACTTGGGAAAAATAAAAATAACAAGAGTCACAAACTGTAAAAGGTCTAACAGTAAACTAGTTTAGTACTAGACATCTGTATTGCTAATCTTTGAAGACTTCATGTGGTCAGTACCAAAACTTTTGGAGGATGTTCTATACACCCTCTGTGAGACCCCTATGACAAAATCTGTGTAGCATGCTGTACCTCTTTTTAAAGCAATTAATTCATAACCTAAGCTAGAATCAATTTCAAGAGAATAATTTCAAGATCTCAGTCATGGCGCCTTATTGAGTCCTATCCAGTTCTACTGAGCTTCACACCATAATGAATTACCACAATGATTATTTAGCATTTTTTCACACCGGGCAGAGTTTCCTGATAGTTGTAACTTTGTTGCTGGAAGCAAACAGCTGCATTTTTTGGACATCTTTTACAAGCACACTAAAATCATCCTTTCTCAAGAGAGATCTTAGGCCATGGGTACACACTTGGTGGCTAAATGGAAAATTCCCTCTGTAACATCCAAAAATGTAAATATCACACCACTTGTAACAATGAGTGAAAAACCCCAACAAATTAAGCAGCTGCAAAGAGCAGCTTTTTGTCATATACACATCATTAGAAAACAAAACATAGAGGTTATTTGGTATCAATTATGGCTGGCCAACCAGCTGCATTTCTACCACATTGAATTTCTTGCCTGTTTTGCTTCTATGGAGGCAACTGGCAAAAAACATACTGAGGTCCTGGGGAACAGCTGGGTACTCTCCAGACAGGTCTGCTTATACATTCCAACCTTGATCTACAGAGGAAAAAAACCACCTGAAAATTGAAATGTTAACCAGACATTCACTGTTAGGACCTTTTCTCTACTTTTCTGTTAAATAGCTCTGGAAAGCTCAAACAAAGGCAGTGGAAGCAGCCTTTTCTCTGCCTGCCTGCCTGCCCAGCAGCAGGCTTCCTTGGGGCTCTGCCCCAGAAAGGTGTCCCCAGCTGCAGTGTGGCTGCTCCTCCATCTCCCACAGCCTGTTTGCTCTTAAACACCAAGGGAAGTGATTCATATGAGTGGTAAATCTCCCTTTGCCGTTAGGAAAAGCTGTGAGATATAAAATGACCTGGAACTTGTCTGACAAAAATGAATCGATGGCTAATTGTGCTTGCACTAGAAAGGAAGCAATTAATCAATTCCAGCATGCACATTTATTTACAGTAGTAGATTTTGAAGGCAAAGCAATCTGTTAGGCTGTGCTTTCCGACTGTCTGTTGGGATTTGCCTTCAGACTTACCTGTGTGTGTTTCAAAACGTTGCAGCTGTGACAATGAAAATAGCAAGTAAGCAACGAGAGAAAATGGTGTCACAGGAGCATTCTTTATGAAGGAAGCACATGGATGCAGTTATAGTTTATCCAGCACCTAGCAGGTGAGCTTTTTGTGCAAGAATTCTTCCTCTCACATTACTTTCAGCCTCCCTTGAGCTCAGCACATGCTGAGCAGCAGGACCTGAGCCAAAGCAGAGGCTCAGCTCCCCGCAGAGACCCTGGGGTCCCCAGCCCCTCACCCACTGGGGTGCATGAGCTAATCAGTATGAAGGGGTTTAAAGCCCAGGGAAGATGTGCTTTTCCATTGTAAGGCATAACTTTGTTGAGAAAGTATTTTGGGTTTGGCACAAATGCGGGTTGGTGACAAGATTCCAATGAAATGAAAGGTTATGAAATTCACATCATTTATGTGAGTGACTTTTGTGAGTCACTACTATTAAGTAAGCAAAAGTATTCAGTGTCTGTCCAACTGACTTTCAATAGCTATGGAAAATTGTTTATCACAATTAAGGTTATCTGTGAACTTCTTCCTTCTGACAGAAGTGGACCGTGCAGAGTTCAGACTTTCCAGAATTTAGATCAGTACAGAAGCTCCTTGCCAAATCCACATCTGAGAAATTAAATATGATCTGTTCCAAAGCATCCAGCTACAGCTGTGTGAAAATGCAAGATGCAATACAATATGAAGGCATTTTTTGATTTAAAGGCAAAAATTTGGGCAATACACAATTCTAACTGCTCTTTACATTGATTTTATGCTCTTGTAATCACTCCCTTTCAAATGGGTAAGTGTCTAAAACACCGAGCATGTACTTGTAAGAGCAATGATTTTTTAAAGGGTAACATGACATTAACCTAATCTTTCCTGTTTAATCAGCAGACAGAGCAAATGGGATATAACATGACTGTCCACATCCTCTGTGGCTTGAGCTCAGAGAGAAAGCTGATATGGAACATGTTGATGGAGGGGAAAAAAGGGAAGCAGGACTTTCTATGCATAAAGAACAGCTCTGTTATCAGGATGATTAAAGTAATTTACTGTAAAACAACAGCCTTCCAGATCCTCCCAACATCCTGAACTCATTCTGCTCTTCTGAGGTAATTAGATGGGTTTCAAATGTTGTAAAATATAAGCCTGTTTATGGAAAAAATGCTCTGCTAATCAAGATATCTCAGTATATTTGGTACAAGTTTTCATTTCTGTTCTTTCTAACCTCTGTAATATAAAGGAACCGATGGAGTTTTGCAAAAAAATAAATAAAACCCTCTGCAACTCCAACTTGCTACAGCATGAACCAAGACATCAAAGAAGAGAAAATTCAGTAAAAACCCCACAAAGATAGAGTGGCTGCCAGAGATGCAAGAAAAATTAGAGTTTTGTCTGAATTCTCATTTAAGGGAGTGAGAACATGCCTCTCTGTGTGTGCACACATCTGGGGTCAGGTCTTCTAGGATAGGTTTGAGGAGGGAGCACAAATCTCCTCTAGCGCTGAGTAGAGTTCTGATATTTTTTAAAAAGTTTGAAAAAGAGGAGACAGCAGAGCTTCCAGCAGCACTGGCTTTAGATCCCTTAGTTTCTTTTGTTTTCCTTACAGGTCAAAGTTTCCAAGTAAAATTTTCTGGTGGCCGTCCAGTTTCTCTTATCAATTTTCTTTTTCAAGGTTTTCCTTATCCTTTGAGGCACCAGACTGTTGGCCAATGGCTTTTGATTACAGTCTCATTTTGCCTATCCCATCACTATTGCACTGTCCCAAACCTCTCTGCAGATACAGTCTGTGGTTTCCTGTAGCACAGTTAGGAGACGAGAGCTCCCCTCCACAGCCCCTGCTCTTCCTGGTGAGCTGTGCTCTCCCACCTCATGGCAAGGTCATGCATCATGGAAATAGTTCTCCAGGGGAGAAGATTTAGCAACTAGAACACATCTTTTGAAGTAGGCAAGACTTGATTAGCAGGGCTCAGGGGCAGAAACTTTGCTGGAGGGATTTTAACAACGCAATACAGATGTATCTACTTCTCTGTACATAAGTTTCAAGGAAGCAAGGATTTCTCTAAACCCAGTTAAAGGATAAATCTTTTCTTTGGTAATCACATAGTATTTTCAGCAACCTAGTAGCCTGATATAACCTGCCAGAATTGAGTGGCAGTCACCTGCTCCCTAGCCAAACCTGGGTATAGTCAACCTCCAGGCAAAATTGAATTACTTGAATCACAGGAGCCCAATGAAACTCAAACTCAGTGCCTGCAGAGAGCAACACGGTGCAGGCAGCTCAAACCAGATCAGCTCATCAGATCTCCTCCACGCCCAGCCACTGACTGATAAGGGTAGCATCCCATCGCAGCTCAAAGAAGGCAGCAAGTGCCACTGGAAGCTTTGAGTCCTATTAAACTGGATATTTTATGAGCAGACACAACAGTTCAAATACCCACACTTCATCAGAATTGTTCACTGTGACCATTTCTCTCCAAGACCGAGCAAATAACAGCTGCCCTATTGTAATTCCTGCCTCTTCAGATTGCTTCTAATAAGTAAAATGACACAAAGGAAAAAATGGATGCAAAGGCAGCAAGAGACTAACCAAACAATATTTTTCACACTCTAAATAAGACATATTGATAAAAGATGTTCTACTTTTAGTAAATTTGGGTCACAATCTCAGGTTTCTGATTTACATAGAATTTGGTTTCAAAGTAGATTCAGTCCATATTAGTAATAATTGGCAATAATCTTAAAAGGGCTCCAATGCCTTTTCCTACTATTACAAAGGCAAATCCTGACTGCGTCTGAACATCAGAATTGTTTGGAATAGATATGCCAATCCTTTGCTGTTTTCTTTTAGTAATACTGAAAATGCTGTTTCTCATTAAAAAAAAAATGAGCCCAATTCTACAAACTTCCAGTTTTGGTACATCTACTGGTCACTAACATGAATATGAAATCCTTGTTTTCTATAATTTCAGGAAGTTACCAGCCAGCTTTTCAAGGCTGAAGGCTTGGTATGCTCATCTCTCTCTGCCTCCCTTGTTCTTATACCTTTCCTTAAGTATTGGTTGCCATTTGCATCAAAGACTATGGGCTTAGATGGACCATGGTATGACACATCTATTCTAGGGTTTCAGTAACTGAAAAAAACCTGAAACAGATTCACTATTCATTCAAAAGCACAGAGTTGTAAACATAAATTCTGTTCAGGTGGAAACCTCACGTTTTTTTCCTTTGTCTTTCATTCAGAAGATTACTTACCTTGATGCTTTCACTAGAACAAATATTTTGAGCATTTCTGTATCAACTCTTGTAGAACTTTGACTTGAGACTACTTACTTTAGACGAAGTTTGAATATATTTATCAGTATATTAGAAGCAGCAACCTCAATAGTCATATATCTGAGATGGAATGAAGTGGACTGGAAAAGAATATCATAGAGGAGTGTAACAAATATTTTCTAAAATTAAAAAGGAGGGTAGGGGGACTGAGCTACATCACCATACCAAAGTGTCAACAATACTGATATTGGCAACAATTTCCCTGTATGTTCCATTGTGGGGGGAATGTCATAGGCTGAACTAACTTACAAATGGTTCCTGTTGATTTAGACAGAGAGATTTGTTAGACTGTTAGCAAAAGCAAGAATAATTTACGCTAATATTTGGTCATTAACAGAAGTTCAGTGGATGCACTGTTTGAAGTTTCAGCAGGTACACACAGGTGTACCTCAATTTCACTGAGAGGGAATTCAAACACAAGGAACAGTCAGAGGGATAGTGACACAGTGAGACAGCTTGCAGAAATTCTTTCTGAATTTTTGATGCTGAGACACTCTCTCTGCAACTTTACTATGGTTCATATGGATAATTTCCTCTTTGTAATCAAAATCAGTTCAAAGCAAAGGGAGGCAGCTAAATCCAAGTAACACACAGTAGATCTGCACCAAGAGCATTAACAGATCCATGCCATTTATAAGTGACACAAATGACCCTTTGTTTATACAAGAAGCATCTGTCAGTTAAAAAAATCTATTTAAATTTAAATTAAATTACTTATTCCTTATCTACAATGTTTACAAGAGTTGAGCAGTGATCAGAACACTTTCTGTCTGCATGAGAATCATGAAAATTCCACTGTTTTGTAGATGTTCTGGTGACACCAAATGGTTAATGGAAAAGACATTATGTTACTTGACCTTTTGTCAGACTGATTTGGAATATCCATAAGTCTTCTTATTTGATTAAAAAGTTCCTTCTTGTTTTGTTGGGGTTTTTTTCTGTTTTACCGGGCACATTGAGGTTCTGGAACAAGGAGCGTAACATCTTTTCATTTGTTCTATCACATATCTCAGCTCACTGTTCTTATATTACTTTAATTCACCCATCAGCACAAAACGTTTGATTAAAATAGACATGTGTGGGTGTGTGGCATAAATTGCACTTAAAACAGCAATCTGAAATGGGGTTATGGAAAATTATGTCCTGATGATTAATTGCAGTACTTTTTTATTTGATGTCAGGTACATGCTAATGACTACTTTTAACATATTCCTGTTGCTTCCTCTTTATTTATCTGTCCACAAAGGCATTTGATTAACTGCTGTGAGTGGAGTTTTATATAAGCATGCTTTACAAAACAGAGGAATAGGATTACAACAAATTTCTTAAAGTGGCAGATTCTGGCATTGTCAATCCAGTAAAAGCATGAAATTGAGTACATCAGCCTTTAATTGTTCTGCCCCTTAATTCAGCTGATATTGGCACAGAAGCTCCATTCTGCAGATAGTGGGAGTTTAAATTATGGGAGGTGGGGGTTCAGGCCATACTGTACATGAAAATGTTCAAGCAAGCCATTAACTAGGTCTTCCAACACCTCTTTCCATCCCCTGACACTTTAAACTTTCATCTTCTGACTGACTTGGTCACTCCCATCAATTCAAAGGCTGCCTCAACCTACCAGGGATGCCAGGAGTATCTGTCATTGGAAGTAAAAATCACCTACCCTCCATTGCTCCCACATGCACAAAGAAGACAAAACATAACAAGCACAATATATTTTGACCCTTAAGAATAACAAAAGTCTTATGAATAGTGTGTAGACAAATGAAGTTGACACAAGTGGTTCATATGAGTAAGTCTGAAGCCTGTTTGAGCTCAGTTCAACATCATAAGGTTATATTATAAAGTTTCTGTCATCATCTGCCCTTCTGAGCAACATCATTGTTCCTTGTTTCAGGGACTCCTTTGTTCAGCATCTCCTGCTACACAGAAATCACACACTTCACAAATCTTGTAAGCATCTCATGGAGAGAAGTAGAAGGATGTATATCCACAGTTTTAAAATAAATAAAAGCACCTGACCATAATCAAAAATATCATGGTGTGTATCTCCTCTTCTTCACCAATTGTTTACATTTTGAGCCAGAAATACATTTACCACTCATCAGTTTTCAGGAAAATTTCTTTAGTAAAAAATTGCCATTACACTCCTCAGCTCCCATGATCTCCATGTTGCAGTCATTTGCTAAAACCTGCCCTTTGCCAGCATTTTAAGCCACAGCCTTCTGTTCATTATTAAAATATCTCTAAAATATCACTCTAAAAAATATCACCAGTGAAAATTAATCTTTAGGAAACAGGAGAAATAGCTGCAAGCCTCCATATGTTATCAGTCTTAATTTTACTCCCTCCCAGTCTCATAATCCTCCTTCCATTTGTTCCAGTAGTTTACTTATCAGCTCCCTGAGAGTTCCTCAGACAAGTCACTTCTTATCTCTTGACCACAAATGTAACATTAGTTAAAGTACAGGTTGAACAATGATATCAGGCTCTGTGTTTTCCTCTCCCTTTCTTTGTTGGAGCATGGGACTAATGCAGCCCACTCTCTTGCACTTGATATTCACAGAATTAAACATTTATCAAATACAAGCTATTTTCTGGTTTTTTAATAACCATAAGTGTCTCTCAATAGATCTCAATGAATTTTAAGTCATTTGACTGCGTAAGAAAAGTCAATTTAAATATTTGTTTAGCCTGTTTCATGGTGAAAACGGCATTTTACCAGTAAGCTTGAGAGCAACGGATGACAGCTGGGCTGATGGCAGAGTAACCTCTTATCCTATGGGATTATTGCCAGGGCTGCTGACAAATTAGTTAGAAAACACTCCCACACTGAATGTTTTCCCCAGGATTTTAAATCAGAATACTTACTCCTGAAGATAATGCTTTCTGCTTAGATTAGACAAGCTGAATTCAACTTGCAGGGTCAACTTTGTAAGGCATAATCAGCAAAGGACTACAGCAGCACGACTTCAAGGACCAGATGGCAAACTAGAGAAAAATATGGAATACCAGGATTACTCAACATCAAAAATTATGCATAAGCATTTACATAATACATGCCTTTTGGAAAAAAAAAATTATTCTACAGATGGCAAATAAAAGGAGAGGGTGATTCACTAAGAACAGTTGTGAATAAAAAGCAAGTGGAACCAAAGCCACACATGAGAGAAGACACGAGAAAAAATGAGGTTGTCCAAGAGAAGATTAGATCAAGAAGTTGTGGCTGGAATAAATACTGGTGAGGAACAGGAAAGCTTAGATCTTTATGGAGATAGGAGAAGAGGAACAGAATATGGTATGGTCAAGCTGCAGTCTTGGAAATTGGTTTTACCAGCAGAACACAGACTCTGGTTATCAACGTAATGCACTCAAGTGGAACAGCACAGTGGGGGTGGTTTGTTGGTGGTTTTCCCTTCTCCTCCCAAAAAATGTTTTTCAGAAAATCCACAATAATAAAAAATTAAACATCTTTCTCATCCTTTGCCAGCCGCTGTCTTTGCAAATCTCACGTGATTTGGTGGCCCAGCACTAGCAAAATTAATTTCTATTTGCTACCAGTTCAATACTCAGCTGCTTTATCTGCAGTTCCCTAGAAAATTTGATTTGCCCATTCAAAGTACTCTAGGTCATATGCTGAGAAGTTGAGTATAAATGGTTAATTCTTTATAAATTAGGTCTTTTCAATTTGTGACTTCACCAATGTTCGCAGAGCACCTGCAGAAAAATAATTACATTCCTTCAGAGCTCCTGGTGAAACAAGTCCCATGTCTCTGGGAGTCAGGTGTTAGTTTAAGTGCACTCCTGGAGCAAAGATTGGAAAACAAGTAGAAATAAAGACTTTGCAATTCTGCTTCCACAAGAGCACATCACAGTGTTTACTGAGAAAAGCAAATTTTATGTTGACACTTCAGATCCTTAGCTTCATGTATCAGGGACAGGAGGAGCTGTCTCCTGTCTCTCTGTGGCTATAACAATCAACAAGCAAGGTAGCTGCCATCCAAATTGGCTTTGAGAGTACTAAGGTAAATAAACATTCCCTCTTATTGAGAAGCCTGGAGAATACAGCCCCAAAATAACAAAATGTAATTACTGGGAGAACAAGGGAGAAATTGCCTGCCTGCAATCACTTATATTGCACTGCAGAAATGGTCTAATTTTTATTCCATTTTGGAATGCCACTTGAAAACAACAGTGGTCAGCTCAGACCGAGTACTTCAGCATGCCCTGGTGGTCCTTGCCCAAGGTTGGTGACCCCAGGGATGCTGGCTGCACTCTGTTCTTACAAAGCACAGAGGAAAAGTAGAGGTGAGCCCAGTGATGAAAATGAAGGCCAATGACAAACCAGGGGAGGTTCTAAAATTCAGAACTCTGTGGACTGCTTAAATTGGTCTAGGAACACTTCCAGCTTTGAATACAACTAGAAATTAGGATATAAAACACACAGGCTTTCTTTTCCAGCATATATCTACAGGAGGCTGAGCGCAGTACTTGACCCTGGATTTAATATCTGAATGTCCTTTTTCACATTTTCCTGAGTGCCACCAGAGATTTGTGTTCCCTGTCAGTGCCACGCACCTCCTTACGGCACACACTGTTTCTGACAGCTTGGTTTGTGATCTGGAATGATTTCATTTCCACTGTGGAATGCAAGAGAAGGTCTTCTCTGGCTCAGCATGTCCTGTGTACCTCTCTCTCTCAAACCATGATTAGCTGTTTCAGCTCTTATTGAGACACTTTCTGCCAGATCTGCACTTTAGATAACCTTAGTTCAAGCCACAAAATCTGTTCCAGCCAAATGAAATCTGTATTTCAGTCTAACACTTAGGGTATATTATGTAGGCTATTAGAAAAAAAAAATAGGTCTGTTTTGTGAATGTATGGAGTAGTATTTTTTGTTTTCTTTTAATACCAATGCTAATAATTTTAAATACAACTTTAATGTAGAGTTTAATTTTAAAGGTACACACTAAATATTAAATTTAAATATTTCACAGTATTATTTTTAACTCTGAGTTTAAAATTATGCAAATGACTGGCAGCTTGCTGATACAGAACAAGTAACTACCTAAGTTTGCTGTTTAAATTTAGTCACTAGGATTATAACTGGCTAGGCTAAGCCCTAGCTACAATTCTCATGTGATCAAGTGAGGCATGCATGTTTGTGAGCTGCCTACACTTAAACCTGATTGAAGCTTAAGTAGATCAGAAGGATGGTCAGCCTGTGACATATTCTCAAAGGCCAAATCTCCACAGGAGGAAGAGAATCTCTCAGATTTTAATAATTTTTTTTTTAAATTACTTGGTTAGTCAGTCCAAACCAAAGAAAGGACACGTTCTAATTAAACAATCAAAAAATGCCTTCAGATTTGTCATCTGGTAACTCGCAAAAGATAACATCCTTAATGTTTCTTTAGGATGGTTTAATTCCTTTAATCCTTGATGATATAACAGTGCTTTAATCTAAGATAAATTGCAAAAGAGCAACAAGGGCCTCAATAGTTTTGATTTTCAGATTCAGTTTGGCCTAAAGGCACCTTATGCTCTTCGAATACCCCAGCAGAAAACTTTAGATCCCAGTAGAAGCCATGATTGTTTTGGGATTGTTTCAGGTCCAGAAGAGACACTGGGCTTTAACTTTTATGCTTTGCACAGTTGTAAAGCTTAATCAGTCTTTGGTGTGCATGCATGAGTGCTATGAGCACTTGAGTACCATTCAATGTCTTTGTGCTTATCAGTGGGACAATTTTTAATCCTCTTCTGTGTCTGTGGTGTCTGCTGTCTCCTCAGAATAGAGTCCTTCTACTCTATTTACACAGCCAAACAAAGCAGCTTTTGTCAGTCAGTTGTTAATTATTCATACTGCAAACACCAAATATCCCAGTTGTAGTTACTCTAACTCCTACAGCTGACATAAATAATACTTAAAACCCAAAATCCATATCTCTAGAGAATGATGGAAAATATAGCTGTAGAATATAGCCAGTGCTTCTTTTGAAAAGTTGGTTGGATAAGAATAATTGCTGTCATATTACAGATATAAAGAAAATTATACAATTAAGATATATTTTAATTTTTGATAATTGTTATGGCAGAGCGGAGCAAATTTGACTTAGTCAAATTCACAAAAATAACAATATTTGCTAAGGTTAGTGCTCTACCTAGCCCTGAGTTTTAGGGTCAAGAAAATCAAGAGTTTAAAAGCCACAGGTACCTAGCAGACATCAGAAATGCAAGTTTTGGTTGGGGGGGTGTCCCAGATTTGATGCACTTCCCTCAAACTGGGCCTGAAAGACAACCTCAGACACAAAGAAAATGATTCCTTGCAATTCAGTTTGCCTCAGCTGAGAGTCCGGAAAAAAAGTGACAAGAAAGTGTCACACACAGCAGTGTTTTTCGTCATTGCTCCTATCCAGAATAAAATGGGAGCCATCACACCACTGGTTTGTAAGGAGACCTCCAATCAGTCATTATTACGATGACAAATGTAAGGCACTATTCACCTGAGCTGAACATAAGTTAGAGACTTCACTATAATAAATCCTGGCTAAAATATTAAACTCAATGAAATTACATTCATTAATTCAAAAAATAAATTATTCCCTGACATGTGAAAAGCTCTATGCTGGTATGCGAGAGCAACTGAAGTCTTTGGGGATGTTCGATGGAGAACAATAGAATTTTGTTGTGGAAAGAAGTGTGGAAAGTCTGCCAAATATTTTAGAGAACATTCTTCTCTTGATACGCTTAAAAATATGAATAAAAACTTTTATATTCATAATTTACTGGAAGGTCTTAAATAAAAATAGATTTTGTGAAGTTCTATCTCCTCATAAAGAGGAGAGAGGCATTTATTGAAAAAGCATGTTGACTCCCAGGGGATATTAATGCTGTTCCCAATACAGAAGAACCCATTGGGTTCTTCTACACAATCTCCTCCCATCTGAGGAGGGGAAAAGAGATTTCCTCCTGCTTCCTGTCAGTTTTGGCCTTGCAACCAGTCAAGAAACATCACACTAGATGTAAAACTCGTAAGCAATTACCCTCTCCCTTACTTAGTCTCTGGTCCCCCCCTGCAGCCCCAGGATTTGTGGCAGCTGGGTGTGCCAGCAGATAATTTCAATAAACTTCTGGACTCTATGGCCCTGCTTGCAGAAAAGCACCTGCTTGCCAGCTGCTGAGGTTAGACATGGCAGAGTGTCCAGCTCTGACTTCCACTCCTGAAACTCATCTGTGTTTTCCATAAGGAGGTACAGACATGGACGGGAAACCATGGTTTACTGCTCCTTCGCTGCTGAGTCAGGTTCAAGCTTACTGTTACACTCTTGAATTCTTCAGCAGCCACTGCTGTGCTTGAGAAAGAGACAGAGGATGTCTTCCACCTACCTTGCTCTGGCCATTTTCTACAACCTGAAGAAAAAATGGAAAAAAAGAGGTGTGTGGATTCATTCCAGCCGTAACGCTTAGAGTGTGAGAACACTGCCCACCACGGCTATTACTTGACAGACTTCTTTGGACAGGTTTTTCCTGCTGACCTGACCACCTGGCCTGACTGCAGAGAGCCAAGAAGAATTGTGTTAAAATGAGAGAAAAGAGAAGAACAGCATGACCAGCTGATAAAAGTCAAGGCAGAGGCAATAATGACATTTGTCATTATTTGTCATTGAGAAGGCTGTTTATGAAAAGAAATGTAAGTGCTTTGTTCTCTGTAGAAACTTATCAGAGAGAGAGAAAACTGAACATTAGGAAATAATTCTAATACAGGTGGAGAAACACAGGCACAGGTTACCAAAATGGCATTTGCACTGGGACACGAAGCACAGCACAACCAAGCACAGAGCAGAAAAAGAGAATGGCTGTAACAATCACGTTACCACATCTTGTTTTTCCACAAAAAGGTACAGTCAAGCAGCTGAATGTAACATATGTATTAAAAACATTCAAAGTTAAGGTTACTGCACTCAGTTTGGCAAGTTTTAAGTACTGCATGCCCAATATTTACTATGGAGAGTGGAGCCTCTAAACAACATGGTGCTGTCCCCCTGAAGCTCCACCTCAAAATCTTCTCTTCCCTGTGACTCTGCACATCTCCAGAGCTCAGGAAGGTCTGTCCACCAACAGCTCCCAGGTGCCTCACCACAGCAATCTGTAGTACACATCTCATGGAACAGATGATTTACCAGAAACCCAGAGCTGTGGGTTTCTATGGATTTTCATTTCCTATTTCATAACACTGTTAGTTATACACGCTGGAATGCATGATGAATACATCTATACAACCCTAGTGGAAAAAACATGCTGGGCATTATCCATTTTATATTTTTCAAAGGCTCAGAAAGTTGGCCAAATCAAAACCAATTTCCACTGAAACTCTCCAAAGTTCTTCCCAATGAAAGCTGTAATCCTGGGCAAATGTCAGTTCTCAAATGAGCTATTCAAATATTAATTTTCAAATGTTTTCATGAAGGGAAAAAATCTTTTTTTTTTCTTATTTTTACGTTTACAAACAGAATACAGGCATCTCATCAACATTTATTAAACAATGAAAAAGGGCTGCCTTTCTCAAGCAACATTTTAGCCTCAGAATATCTTGCCAGATTGAAAAGAGGTGATTTTGATGGCTACCTCCACCATGCAGTGTCTGTTTTTGCAAGATTGCTGCAGTAAGTTCATAATAAATTATGTTACTATTGATTCATTGCCAGAATGAGGACACCCTGGCACATCACACCCTGACCAGGGCATCTCCCTGGGTGAGGGAAGCAGCAGCACTGACATCCCACGAGCTTATCCCACACCTGCCCTCACACCTACTCAGCTCAAAAGGTTTTATCCGTTAAAGCAATAAACAGCCAAGCCACAAAAAAAAAAAAAAAAAAAAAAAAAAAAAAGTGCTAAATCATTCAGAAAAGAAAGTAAACCAGCTAGTACATCATGACTCATTCTCATTTATATGTTTGGTTTTGCAGGCTCCCAAAATCCTGCCAATAGTTTGCTGCTTATAGGAGTGTAATAAACTACCCTCAAAAGGTATGCTCACACCAAAATAGAAATAATATTTTTCACTGGTATGCTGACAAAACCTTTATTAAGGCAGCAAAATGAACTTTTCACTTCATCATTTCATTTAAAAAAATTACAAGTATTTGGTACATTTATACTGACTTTTCAATGAGGTACGAGTGTCATGTTATCCATTTCAACTAAGCTCAGGCTTTAGATCAAAAGAGAAAACACAGCTGACTCAATTTTACTAATGAAAAGTTTATGACTATCTCGGAGTACATTTTCTTTAATATTCTGGTTCATCTCTAGCTCTCACCTGTTGTTTGAAGTATCTCGTATCATTAGCCTGTGGGAGGAACAAGATTAACATCTGATGTTCCGGGGGAGGAAAGGGAAAATTATCATAATTTTGTACCTTCTTTAAAAATGTCCTGTTATTATTTGCTATTTTTACAGGCTTCATTAGCACATACAATGAGGGAATTTCCAATCCAACTTGTTTCATGGTTTAATGTTTTATGCGCAAGAGCAAGTCCAAAAGAGGAAGAGAGACAGGACTCCCAGCTGAGACCCTGAGTCACCCCTTCCTTGGTGGCAAAGCTCCCAACTGACCTGCTGCATTGCTGGGAGCAGCTGATTTCCCTGGGATGCTGGTATCTCCAGGAGCCAAAGGCACACCATAAAGCTGTCTTTGCCTGCCCTCTTCTCAGACTGGAATACCATGGTCTGGAGCATGCAGAAAGCAATTTGGAGAAGATAAAAACACCATGCAAGCAAGTATAGCTAATTGTATTCTCAATCCCTTCAGCCTTTCCTAATTTTTTTCACATTATAAGTAGACAATATATTAGTGGACAGAGTCTGTTGTCATCTTGTGACTGAGTTTGAAATTTCCCTGACAAAAGCTCTTTTATCTGTATTTTACTTGGTTTCCACCCTGATATGACATTTCCATCTTTGTCAACCCTAAAAGCCTGGGAAAACTTATGTTCTATCTCAAATACAACCATAGTCAGGAAAGTCCAAACACAGCTAGCTATTTAATTATGGGATCATGGCCAATCCTTAAAATATATTTGTGTAGCTTGGGCTGGAAAGGATTGGAGCTGGCATCTGACGTAGCTCACAGGAGATGCTCTCCAAACCTGCCACTGCACTGGCATCTCAGTTGGTCCATGGTCTCTAACAGAGCTGACAAAGTTGCTGGGGATGGAAGGAGCTGCTCAAAGGCACCTTATAGAAGATATATTTTATTTTTTAATTAATTCACTCCTTGCAACGAAGGAAAGCAACAGCTAGGGAAGCTAGGAAATAATGCCTGTACCTAACTAAACTTCCTACCAAGAGAAAGTGCCCCTTAAAGAAAGCACATCCTCCTCAAATGCCTTAATACTATCCCCTTTCCTCACTCTGCTCAGCAATCTGATACCCTGGGTATGAAATCCTTTAAGCTTGGACAGACAATTCTCCTTACCTGAGCCTCCAACATCCTGCAATACATATTTCCAGCATATTAAAAATACCTTTAGCCTAGGAATTGCTGGAATAACTAGTGCTCAGAGCAGAATTTTAAAGTAGTCTGTACTGTAAAACAGCAGTTGATCTGCCTTGCACCTCTCCCAAAACCTCAGTAGATTCAGCTGACTGTCATCCTGTTTCAAAGTATTATTCTCTATCATTGTCACAGCAGACCAAAATCTAAGGGTTCACACTGGTCACAAAAAGCAGAGCTCTAGGACTGAATTACCATCTGAAAATAAAGATTCCTCTTTTGAACAAAAGTCTGTTGTTTACTGAGGCATCTGACAAAACTCAGTCCTCCATCAAGATTATTTTTGGCTGCTGCAGAAAGCATCTAAATAAATCCAGAATCAATTTTAATGCTAATTTATTTAAATTAATTGGATAGACATGCATATTAATTGTATTTTCATATTCTTTTCAGATATTTTTGGGGAGCAATTAAAGCAGGAGGGAAAACATCTGTTCCAGGTGAATGACATACATAAAAGCCATCAACTGGAATATGATACCAAGGGTGGATGAGCCACTAACATTTCTCTACAGGCAGTGGCTTAAGCATCTCAGTAGCCTGAGCCTAAAAATAATAAGAGAGCCTTTGTTTCTGAACAGTTATGCTAATCAGGTTTAAATATACATCATTAGATATGGAAGATAGAGAAAACCAAATGGATTAAAGATCTGAAATTCTAATATCATACTTAAAAAGCAAAGACCAAGTTCAACTTCCAGCTCTGCTGGTACACTTGTTTCAGTGGTATTACTCCAGATTTACAGAGCAAAGACCTGAACCTCAGTATAGGCTGAGAATTAAATATCCCAACAAAGAATGCATGTTGTATCTGTATCTTACTTTTATGAATCCTACTGTTTTTTTCCTCACCAGGTCTAGAATTATTACAGTCTTGTCAAAAACTTGATGTAATTCATAAGATAATTAAATAAAGAGTCAATGAATGCTTTTCAGAAGCATATGTGATAGAAAGCAAAAGGAAGAAAAACAAGTATATTACTTAAAAAGCAGCTACTTTTGAAAACTGTTCTAGTTAGGTAGGATGGCAAGATAGTTAAATGACTTATTAAAGAAGTTTTTTTACCCATATAAAGATTCATTCAACCCACTCTCAAGTGACGTGTTCACCATCATGCTTAAAAAATTAAGGGATGCCCAAGCATCCCTTGCGCACTGAAACTCACATGATCCTTTCAAAGGGCTGCTTTATTCTTGCAGTGCTTTCCTAGAAGTGAAATCTTGTTAAAAGGAGAGCATGCACAGTAAATATTTAAAGACTTATCAGCAAGCAAAGCACTTTCTTTGATTTTTTTCCACAAAGCTTTGCTTTCTGTTGCAGCTTTCACTGTTTCTATTAGGTCAGACCTAAAGGCCCATGATAGGTGGAGGAATATATGTGGAGTTAATTACAGACCCTGGAGAGCAGCCGAGAAGATACACAGCTATGAAACATTTACTCACATTCCATAGGTCATATGAACAATGCAAATGGGATTCCCAGTTTCAACACTGCATGGAAATGAAAATGGGGAGCCTCCCACAGGAATAGAAAAAATGTAAGCTGAAAATGGAAATTCAGACAATAAGGAAGGCAGTTTTAGGACTTAGTAATACAGAGAACCATGCTGTGATGAAATGAATACACTAGTTTTTTAATTATATGAAAAAAGCAGATTTTTAAGATCCTGTATGGGAGTTTTCAGCATTAAAATACAGGGACTGTTATAGATGAAATCACCAATTTTTCAATAAAGGAATTTATTGAAAAATAACAATATGAAAATCTGAGTAAAGCCACAATCAAAGTCAGTTCTGAGCCCGGGATCGGAGCTGGGTGAACCCATGGACATGGCCTCTATCGCACCGAGTCCCCCACGGTTCACACAGGCAGTCCTTTTGGTGACTGTTTTTATACAGTTCTCTGGTTGAACAGAGTCTCTTTGCTTCTCTTTGTCTTGTCCTGCTTCTCTTGCATATTCATATAGTCTCTTTTCTCTACTATTAGTCTGTTGAGCAGTGTTCCAGAAAGGGGTACAGGCTTGATTGGATTTTCGGGAACTGGGTATTGGGATGCGACTTCTTGACCAACAGATAAGAGCAGAAAAGATGCATATCAGGTATTGATCACCTGGTCGTTGATTGTCTTATCTCTATGGTAGACCTATTCTTCTTTCAGCAACACCTTCTATTCTTGTGCTAAGATGTCCCTTCCCAAATTATGGGAAAGGGGTGGCAAAGTTTTCTGCTCACTCAACCGTGGGTGAATTTATACAGTTTTGTTACAGCATACCATGACTTATTATAATCAAACATAGATTTTCTAATATACCACGAATTATTCCACAACACATATAACGGACTAACATGCTGCCAGCATGTGAGCCGTCCCTCTCCAACCTCCAGACTTTGAGAGGAGTAGTAGTTTGAGTAGTAAATAGCAAACATCAAGCACATTTGTTCTGATCTTCCTTTCTGACTCCCTTTGTGCTGATTTGATACTTAAAACTGAGCAGCCAAGACCCAGAAGGTTTTGCTTTGGATTGCCTGGGATGGAATCCTACTTGGAGTAATCCCTCACTTCTGTACAATCAAGCTGCAGACAGCAAAGGTGCTTGGCCATGCTTCCCAAAGCCTCCTGCAGGACAGACTGACACATGAGCAGACATGAGGAGGCACAGTTCTCCCAAAAAAGGGAGAGAGGATAAATTGTGTGATCTGGAGTGACCCTGTGCTCATTTGAGATGTTTCTGGAATGCAAACCAAAATGAAGTGAGTGGGATCAACCAAGAGCTTTTTGTCAGGATTGTGCTCCTGACCCAGAGGGCACAACTAATTCCTTATGTGTTAAATTCAATGGGGTGATGTGCTCAGGAGCACACACATTGTGCTAGTGGGCAGCCAGTCAACAGGATCAGATTAGAGCTATTCAAAAATAAATATCCCCTTGGAATTTGCTGCAGACATCAGACTCCCCAGCACTGTTTTGCCGTACAGATCTCTCTGCACAAAGCATTTTTTGTCAACATCAGCATTGGAGGAATAATTAGCCCATCCAAATCAGTCTGAAAAGGAATCAAGTGAGAGGTGAAAAGGTGTATTCTACTTTGTGTTGTCTATTCACAGACACCTTTTCATTGCTAATTACCTTCTTTTGACTGTTTTTTCATGTGCAAACTCCTAGCTACAAATACGCCTCTCTCAAAATAAATCTCCTTTGCCCCTGTAAATATCTGCTGTTGTCACAGCCAGTCCCCACAAGTGCTGCTAGCAGAGGTGGGTCAGTCTCTGTAGGTGTACTAACTTCATCTCAGGAAATCCTTTCTAGCACATGTCCTCATAAAGTTGCTTTCAAAGGCATGGGTGTGCTGCAGAATTCCCTGCCAAGGCTCCTAAGGATGAAATCACCTACCCACAGGTTCACACACCTTCTCATGCTCAACAATTGTTTTGCCAAAAACCAATCAGCATATAACCAATACAGACAACTCAAAGGCTTGTCAGCAGTCTGAAAACACTCAGGTTTGTAGAGACAACACAACTCACATTCCCCATGGCAACTAGTAGAGAAACTGTATATCGAAAAGAGAGGTCACATCCACAGCACCAACCAGCATATGATTCCTTAATTCTTTATGGAGGTGTTGGAAAAATATTTAAGTGCCACAAAATATTAAGTTGCTATAAAAGTTCCCATTTGAAGAGTATGCTTGTATCCACATCACCTAACCCAAGCACCTAACTCATGTTTTCTCTAACCCTTCAGAGAAAAAGAAGGTATCATGAAGTGATGCACTACTTACACACCAGGTAGAATATGCCTTCCTCTGCTCAGCAAAATTTTGATGCACAGGATCTCAATTTAAACATTCCCTTTTCCAAGTATTTGTGCTTTATCACTGTTTTCCAGGAAATTGTTGTTTCTGCTCAAGGCATAATTGACTGTATCATCATTTTGCTCATGCTTTAGCTTCTACACAATAATTTTTAAAAAATAATAAAAATAAGGAGATTTTTTTATTTGTATCTGTTATAAATGACAATTCTCCAATCTTTCAGTTAGGAAATTTACTGGAAAATGACAAAATGAAAAATCGAGCAGAGCCACAATCAAAGGACAGTTCCCACCCCAGGTATCAGAGCTGGGTGAACCATGGACACAGCCTCTCCTGGATGAATGCCACCCCCCAGTTCACATCAACAGTTTCCCAAAGCCGGGTTTTATACAGATTTTGTGCCCTGAGGCTGTCCATTGTTCAGTCCAGCCTTTTGAATATGTAGATGGGTTTTCTTTTCTTCAGGTGTGTATGGTGAACAGAGTTCTGGGAAGGCAAAAATGTCCTGATTGCATCTTCTTTGGGCCAGGAAGGGGGATGAATGTCCCTGATGAGCGGATATGATGCTTATCTGGCATGATGGCCAAGTCGTTGATATCGTCCAGCTCCTTCAGAGTTTCACTACACCCTGTATTGTATTGTGAAATCACCTCATTGTTTCGGCTTGGAGGGAGGATGACATCGTTCCTGCTCACTCATCCGTGAACTGACCTTGTACAGAGGGGTATTTTGGAGATACAGCTTGTTTCACATACATATAAGGCTGCTTTAATAAAACGTGAATTAACCATACATTTATAACAAATCTCTTCTTGAAGTCCTATCAATAGCCTCTGGATATTGGTGTTATCTTTGTTGGTATTTTCCTCAAGCCTCTTCAGGAATCAGCAGCTTTTGGAAAGATTCTCTCTTTCATCTCTGGGTTACATTTTCACTTATGTTTTAAAATAAGTTTTGAGTCCTGGTAGCCATTATTGTGCAATCCAAGAGCATCATTTCCCTTTGTGAGATAGAAAAATTAAAAAAAAAAAAAAAAAGAAAAAGCCAAAGTATTTAATATGAAAATAAATTCTTCTCACTGTAGTTTACTGGGGAAGGGAGGCAGGGGGAGAAGAGACTAATGTTTAAGCTGTGAATACTTGTGGCTGACAACATTTTCATCCATCCCACATGCCAACACAGCCCCATTACAGTATTTGCAAACATTTGAGGCTTTGTACTTGCAAACCACAGAGCTCTTTCTAACTGCAAATAACTCCGAAGGCAACCAGGTATCTTTTCAACAACCCCAAAAACCTGACTGGAGGTGTATGGAAGCCTCCTCCCTTTTCCAATACCACAGACTGCCGAGCAAAAATGCATTTGTCATCAGCTGCTGCAAGAATTCTGGATAAGATGAATTCTCCTGCATAAAAGCTAACAGCAGCTGGCAAGTGCCTCCTTAGGAGGTTCACAGCTCCATGTACCAAATATCAAAGTAGCATAAAAGCACGGATGTGCTTTGGTTCAGATAATGAATAATGCACAATCTCTTCACATGCATTAGAGAACAGTAACACCACTGCCTTCAGCAAAGTTGCTGCTGCTTTCATACATGAAAAATCTGCATCTGGCCTCTGATCTTGAAAGGTCTGCATACTTCTTCTGTCATTCCTCCAGCAGTACTTTAAATCTGTCTTGCTGACATCCCCTGGCCACAATGCACATCCATGCCATATCGCGCTTTCCAATCAGACGTGTGCATGTGTGGGAGGCAACTACATCCCTAATGCAGGCCTCCAGGAGAAATGCAGACTATTAAAAGCATTCCTTCCAATGCTAAACAGGATTCTGCCAAAATACTTAAATATAGCTGGTCAGCAGCCTGCACAGTGGTTTCTGCGATGAAGCGAGACACCAGCTCACGCTCTGTCTGCACCACGAATGGAACCAAGTTGGCAGCTGGTTATTACAGACTGTAACAGAGGTACAGTCTGTGGGTCTGGGCTCATCCCTTGGTACAAAACAAATTCAGTCAGATTTGCTGCCATTGACATAGTATCCAAAGGAGTCTGTGGCTCTAGAAGGGCATTGAGTGGGTGTGCACTACTCAGATTTGGAAATGAAGGAGAAGGAATTGCCTAGGGTTGTTTATCCTCTAATTTAAGGCTAAGGTTTTAAAGGTGAATAAATAAAAAGCTGCCTCCCAGCACAACTTTGCAAACTGAGACAAGGTGAGTTTTTCTTCAAAGAGTTGGATGGTTTACTTTTCTGTCCCTGGTTACTACCCTCTCCTTTTCCTCGCAATGCTGACACAAAAATATCACTAAAACAACACAAGGGCCAAACAATAATTAAAACTTTCCATCACATTGCACTGACATTATCAAGCCGTGGGTGGATTCACTGACACAGTAGTGGAAGTAGGAATTCAGCATTGGTTCCATTCTTTAGAGATGCAGTGCTGCTGGCACCCATACAGAAACGCCTACAAGTCTTGAGAGAATATGATAGTCGACCTAAAATATTTGTATACACTAGGTTATTCAAACAGTTTTCAAAATATTTCTCAGAGTGAGCCTTATTTCAGTTTGATCTCTGGCTCTGTGCTCAAGAAACATCTTGCACTTAATTGAGAATTTGCTGGGAATCTAGACTTTATCCCAGCACTGAATGCTTGGCCAAGGAGATCTAGGGTCTCTGCCAGCAGAAATATACACTGGAAGACAGGCTGCCTAGTGTGCTTTACCAGTGCTCCACCACATGTTGGACAGGTTTGAAACCACCAACCGCAGCTCTATTCCTCCACAAGAGACAGTTCAACAGGGCACATTTCACCATGAACCACCTCAGAAGGATTTGAATTTGTATGGAAATTTTTGTCATGTAATCTTTGCAAGAAGGGAAGCAATAGCTCCCAAAAAGACTACAGAAAAACCCTCAGCCTGTACACAACTGTGTATGGATACCCATTTGCTCTCATTTGGCTTTTTCTTCCTTTGCACACATGCCTCCACATAGAAACACAGAAGTCTTGATCTTTCTTATCCCTTAGAAAAGAAGAAATCTACAAAATATGTCCCTTTTTGCCATCACAACAACCAAAGATGTGCTGTGGAACAAAAACGCAAGTTAATTATTTGTAAACATTTGAGGGGGAACAAATAACAAAGGCATTCCAAAATATCAGAGCTGCCCTACAGGACAAAAAAAGGGCTGGGCTAAAATTCAGGGGAAAAAGAAAACAATCCAGGAAACCAACTGTTGGAAGAAAACTGTTAAACAGATGATATGCCTAGACAGCCAAGGAGAATGGCACCAGTCACTTGGGGTGATAAGAACTGGTCTACACAGACAACAAGAAAAGGTATTCGGGGAGGGAACCTTTAATGTTAGGGACAGAACCCAAGCCACAAAGGTCACAGACTAGCATTAAAAAGTCAGTGTTCACCAGCAAGAAACACAGACTGTCCTAGGTTACAATGTAAGTTGTGCCCAAAGTATGTGTTCTATTCCCATCTCCATGACCTGTTGAAGCCAGGTGGGGAAGTGTTTTCCTTATCTTCTGTTGATGGGCCCATCAATGCCTTGCCACATGACTCATAGATAACTCCCTCTGCGAGCTATCTCTGTTTAATGGGCCATCAAGGACCCACTGCATGACTCATAGAATGAGATCATCCCATTGAGAGATGCTCTGCCCAGGGGGAGGAGCCAAGCATTCCCACCTGGATAAATCCAGGGTTTGGGACAGCACAGGCAGCTTTTTGTCCACTGGACTCCCAGAGGAGACAAGAGCTACCAGACGTTTCTACAGGAATCACTGCTTTGACAAGACCATCTCATCTGGACTGCTACTACCACCCTAACAGGGTGTCAGGTTGTATTCTGACTCTGTCAGTGGTTTTTTGTACTATTGCATTTATTTTATATTACTTTATTTTACTTTATTTTATTTATTTTCTTTTCCTCTTATTAAATTGTGTTTCTGACTTGGAGTCTCTCACTCGTTTTGCTTTCAAACCAGTACACAGACACACACGGAGAGGCACACACACTTCATATGAAACATGCCTGATGTTTAGACAAAGCCTGGCATTTAGAGGCACCTGAAGCCCACTTCTCCCTCCCAAGCAAATGCCCAAAGCACAGAGCTGGGCCCGGCTCTCTCCCTTTTCACTCGACTTTCCTGCTATCCTGAGCTCCTGCAACTCTCCCAGCCAGGTGCTGCAGGTGCCCTGGAGCTCTCTCCTGGCAAACAGCGAATCCCCACAAGCACCCCCACATGCCAAGGATTAAAAACAGCCCAGGATCCCTAAAGTACCAGGTAAAGATGTCTAATACCTAAATTAGTTCAGAAAAACCAGTGCCCTTCTCCTCCTCTGCCAGCCTCATTTTCTAGGACAATAGTGAGTTCAGGTCAGCTTTCCCAGAAAACCCCTTCAGCTGCCTCCCTGCTGGCATGTCCTCAGTCTCTGGCTCCCAAGAGGACAGGTGCCTGCAGCAGTCTCAGACATGCTTTTAAGCTCTGCTGAGCACACAAAATTCCCACACACACCTCAGCTTTACCAACAGCTGTCTCTCTTCCCTTGTCAGCAACAGAGATGCTTAAATCTCACCGTGCACCAGCTGCAGTCTCAGGTCTCCAGCTCTGCCAGCTGGAGGATGAATGAGGTTGTAGCAGATGACCCTTTGACTGAATCCATCCTTTGCACTCCCAGTCACATAGGAAGTTTGGACTGTGAGACTTCAGTGGCCAGAACAACAGTCCCAGGGCTGGGTTTGTGTCCCGAGCCATAGGCCACCCTTCCTCAGAAGCAGCCCAGAAACAGCACTGACATATCAGTGGCTGACAGTCACTTTCCAAGTCATATATTTTTCTTAACAGCGTTGACAACCTGAGTTTTTCTAAGACTATCCATTTCTTCTGGATGAGGAAAAATCATCATATAAATATACATATGTATACAAATTCATCCCATATACAAATTCAATACTTACACATACAAATATACATATTCATCCAGTAAACAGCTTGGATGAACTGCAATGCAACTCCAAGATTTCTAGGTCATTGTTCACTGCTAGAAACTGGGTTCCAGCCCCACATCCCTCAATTCCATTCCCTTCCCCAAGGATTCACTCTGCAAACATGCCCACATCATTACCCAGCTCCAGAACCCTTTCCTCTCCCTGGACCAAGAGCTGGTCTTACACCCACTCAGGCAATATTTGACCCAGAAGCCAACTCTCTATTAAATCTTCACACACCCCATGAATTCAGTCCATTAAAATAACTAAAAAAACCTTACCAATGCAAACCAACGAAGAGTGCAGCTTTCCCTCTCCTGGCCTCCATGATACAAAATGTGCCAAGAACAAGTGGGGCAGAACAGCTGTTCTTTTAGGAGGTGTTCCACAATCCCCACTCTATTCTCTACTGACAAGGCTTTGAACTATGCACCTCCATACCACTTCCTCAGAGGGCACCATATTATTAACCCCACAAAACACCACACTGCTTCCTCAGTAGTAAGTGCAATAGCAGGCACTATTAGAAGAAGTACATGGACCTCATTTCCATCCTGCCCTCTCATCCAGAGGACATTAGAGAGGCTTTACAATCTAGTTACATTTCCTCCTGTTTCACAACCTGGGTGCCTATCTTGGCAATTTGCTGATGAGTTTAATCTCTTTTTGTTGTTGCCATTGCTAAAATGCTTACCGAACTTCAAAACTAAAGCAAACTAATTTAGATTATAGCAGAGTGCCACCTAGTGCTAAGCAGGTTTGATTCCAAAAGGTGTGCTCTTATCTATAAGAAAATATCGACCAAAATTTCATTCCTCAGTTGTACTGGCAGTGTAAGACACCCTCTATTAGATGATAATGTATCATAAAAGAGTCTGCATCAATTATGTTCTTTGTAAAGTTGACAAGACTCTGCCACTAGCAACACTCTGCAGTTCTAGGTGAGGGCATTTTCCCAGTTACAAGTGCTCCCAATTGATTTACTTTTTGTCCCATCAAGAGAAAATCTAAACCCCCTGGCTTAAGTGAGCACATCATACATGCCAGGAATATTTTCTGTGTTACAGATGAAAGGTATTTACTGACCCCAGCAAACATCAACCAAAATATTTATATGTCCCACAACTCCCTCAAGAGATATGAGGTGAAAACTCTGCTTGTGGGCTCTGAAAATGGTCAAGGACATGAACAGAGATGAGGGAGACAAAGGTTTTCACTTCTTAGATGCATTTACTGCTGTTCCAAAGGGACATATTAGGCTGGCAGAGTGTGGGAGCAGGAAGAAATTCCCCAATAGCTCCAACAGAGATTAAGCATTTCCTACTGTTAAGCTACAGAAAGCATTTCCCTGGCTAGGATGATGTTCTCATGCAGTGGATTTTCTTCTCTGAGACCAACAAAGGAAAAATTATGTGTTCTTTTTTTTTTTTTTTTTTTTTTTAATTTCCTAAACCTACAACACACCCAACAACAGGTGTTTTGTAAAATGAGATTTCCCAGAAAAAGATAGCCAGAGTGCAGAAACTTCAGTCCCTTCTCTGGTGAGTGCTACATGTGGTAATGAACAACTGGCTCAGAAAGACTGTTGGGGTGGAGCACAGATATTCCCAGGAAAACACAGTCTGAGGTAAAGTCTATTTGCTGCTCAGTTCTGTCTTCTTCCTTGGGTGTGTTTGAGAAAAAGTTGAGATTAACTGACATTTATTACCGAAAACACAGCCTATATTTAGGCTAATAGAAATGGGCAGAATGGAGCAAGAAATAATTAACGAATTACTCTGAATTACTATTCCAGTTTTGTCTCACCCTGTTCAGTGCTTTCTGACTCCAGCAGAGTCACCACTGTCATTGTTGGCCTTTGGAGCCCATTATAATTTATATGGACCGTGGCATAAAAGTTATCCTTCTGTGTTACAGGACAAACAAGACTTCAGGGCTGCTTAGTAAATATTTCTAATTATTAAAAATACACCCTTGCAGAACATGATTTGATGAGGGGTTTTTTGGTTTCCCGGGGTTTCGTTTGGTTAAAAGCAGTTGAGTTTGAGAGGAATGAAACACAACAGTGTAGCAATTTGAACCCTTTGTCTGCTGTGCAACTACTGTAGGAACAAACTGAACTACTTTTCTTCTGTGGCAACCAGGGTCTGCTCTGACCCAAAAGCCTCAAAAGATGAGAGAGGTGCCCCTGTGCTGAGAAAATGCCCATTTTTAACCTGTGGAAGAACTTGGTGCAAGCCCAGCACCACATTAGTAGGGTGTGGGGATGCCTTGAGGCCAGTGGCCTTGGGAAGACTTGCTCATAAAGCATACTTTTGAAGCCTTGAGCTGGTCCCACTGCACACTCTCCCACCAGCCAGCAAAATTGTTGTGCACTTGTACACTCTTTCATACTGCAGTTTGTGTGACAGAGCTCCTACCCCATGGATAAATGGAAGTGTCTTATCTTTTACATCTTGAAAATCAGAAATCCCCTCACTCAAAACCTAAAACAATAATTAAGACCAAAAATGAACTGTGGCTGATTCTAGTTATATATATATAAAAGGCAAGGATGCACTCCCCCCAGCTTTTCAGGATTATCCCAGCATCCTGTAGAGAGCCTGAATCTGTCACTAACCTCAGCAGTCTGTAATCTCCAGCACACTGCAAGAAATGAAACCTGCACAGCTGGCTCAGCTCTCGGGTCCTGCGAACCTTGCTTGAGGCAGAGAGAGGATTAACTCCACCCTCGTTAGAGTGGTACGCCAAAAGCTCCCTTTCCTCTTCCAGGATGCCCAGACAGAGGCAAAGTTGAGTGCTGCTGTTCCCACATTCCCTGTTTTACTGAGCATGAACCCACATCAGCCCAAGTGCAACAGGTGCCATGTGCTCTTTCACCCTGTAAGATTCTGTCCCACATGCTGGTGTGCCACGGAGAAATGCGTGCATCTTTGCAAGTATGCAAAGATCACCAAAAACCCTATTTTTATATGTTTTAAAACATATCAAATAACATTTACCTATATATATATATATATATGTCTGGCAAGGCAGCACACCTGTTTTACAGAAGTGAGATGCCTTCACACTACACGCAGGGGAACACAGATGGGTGAAGCCCTCTGGGGAAAGTCCGCACTGAGGGAAGCTCCCCATTGGGAGCAGCACTCTGACATCTCCAGCTTCCACCCAAGGTGCCTCCCCCACAGGCACAGCACTCCCCAGGGGCATTCCTGAGGAGCCATTTGCAGCTCAGCCACCTTGTTTGAGCTGTGACTGGTTTAACACAAGCTCAGCTGCCTACCCAGGGCTCTGGCTTAAGAAATCACTCTCCATTAGGAAGCTTCTGTTCTAACCAAGGACCTTTAAAACCAATCCAGCAATCAACCAAGAGTCCCATATTACAGAACTGCACAGACAAAACAAAGGGACTGAGCCCAAATTCCCTGCCTGATACCCGCCAGTGGAATCCTCCTCTTTGGGATATTACATTTGAACTGCTCCGAGCAAAACGCAGTGCTCAGCTGTAAAATATTTTCTTTTTGGCAGCTCACAATCTTGTTCCAAAGGCACATGTGAAATACATTCCTGGGTAATCTTGGAGTGAAGTGGGCCAGATGGTAGCAGTCAGATGTGACCCAATTCTTCTTAAGCTCTCATATTTTCATAAATGTGTGCTTAAAACCCTCGTGCTTCTCTCCCACAACATATATGCACTTCAGACCTTTTTTTGAGGCAGCTGCAGGCACACACAGAACTGTCACCTTCTGGCAGCCTGTGCCTTGGGGGTGAAGGAGCTGTGCACATCTGTAACAGAACAAACCATCCCATCACAGTTTTCATCCCATTTCCCATGGATCAAGGGGATATCAAGCAGCCTCCCGGTTTAAGGAGGTTGAGGGAGAGGAAATAGTTTCTTCAGACTTTACTGAAAGGAAACAGATAAAAAAGGGATGGGGGTGGAAACTGGTTCCATTTGTTATATCATCTGGAGGGGAGGGAATGACTGTAGAGCATTTTAGCTTAAGGCTTAGGCTTGTTTTTCTCAGAAAGACATTAAAATGCCTGATTTTTGTCCAATTAAACATGCATGCAGGCCCTCCCCTCCTTCCGGAGGGTTTCCTTTTGGTTCTTATTTTATTTTTGCTTATCTAGCACAGGCATCTGAGTCATATCCCTGGTGTCTAAATGTTTCAACATTGACTGGAGTGTGGCAGAGCTCAGGGTGAGCCCACGTGGCTCTCACTAATACCCATTGTCACAGGAGGATCACCTCTGAGGGCAGGGCAAGGAAAAACCCTGCCAGCCCAGATGGCAGCTGTCAAACAGGGCTAGGATGGTCCTGGCCCTGCTCAGTCTGTGTCCTCTCTCACCTAAAAGCATTTTTAGGATGGCAGGTTTGATTTCACATGTCCATGCAGACAGACCCCTCTATAAAACTTTTTTCCATAAAATTACAGTTTTTCAGGGCTGTACTTTCTGAGAAGAAGCTTATTAATACTCAGTCATTACTACTTCACATAACCATGGTCCCTACAGAAAAATAAACCAGTTAATTCACTAACAAGTCTGTCTTTCCCAGCTGAGGAGAGGCAGAGTGAGAGTTGTCTGTTAAAATGGCTTTTCTGCCCATCAGAAGAGTTCAGCAAAGGAATGAATACAAGCCTCCTTCCTTCAGCCTTAGCTAAAAATTTTATAGGCGCATATATTAAAAAGAAAACAACCTATCTTCAGCAGGTATCTACAGCCTGCCCTGGCAAGCAGACCTGTGCAAGGTCTGTGTCTGGATTTAGCATTTGATAGGAAATGGGATGTCAGCCAACAAAGCCCACACACACCCTCTGCTGTGCCCTGCAGCCTCGCACCAGCACAGACCTCTCCTCACTCCTGGGACACCCCTGCACAGCCAGCAGCACCAGCCTGGTTGGACTGCCACAGCCACACAAGGACACACGCACGTCTCACTGAATTTAGAAGGTCTAGCCTTCCTCCTCCAGTGGAAAAGCTGAATGGAGGCAACTTGCTCAGTAGAAGCATATTGCATAAAGAAAATTCCTAAGTGACACAGACATTTTCTCCCATGTGGTGGAGGGTCAGTGTGAGCAGCTGAATTCAACTTCCAAGGCAGAGTTCAGCCTCCCTGGTGGGGGCTGGGAGCAGCTGCTCACTGTGGAAGGGCTCACACTGCACACCCAGAAGCCAACTTTGGCAGTGAGAACTATGACCTGAGGATCCCACACCTGCACCTCACCAGTGCAATGGGTTTGCATTGTCTGCAAGGAAGAGGCAAATGGAGCTGTTTATCCTGGAGGAAAGAAAGCTCAGTGAGGAGCTCATCACTCTCTATAATCACTCTCTACTGCCCAAAAGGAGGTTGTAGAGAGGTGGGCTTTGGACTTTCTCCCCGGCAACCAGTGACAGGACAAGTGCAGAAACCCTTGAGTTGTGCCACAGAAGGTTTAGATTGGATATAAGGAAAAATTCCTTTGCTGAAAGAACTGTCAGGCATTGGAACAGGCTGCCCAGGGAAGTGGTGGAGTCACCATCCGTAGAGGTATTTTAAAAGATGTGTAGATGAGGCACTTGGGTTTATGGTTTAGTGGTGGACTTGCAGTGCTGGGTTAATGGTGGGACTCAATGATCTCAGAGGTCTTCTCCAACCTAAATGATTCCATAGTTCTAGGATTTCATACAGTGTTGGAGGTATTTTTGAAATTTCTCTTTTCCTTCGAAGTTTCTTGGCAAAGCTTGTTGTGATGCAGAGATTGAACTGCAGAGAAGTGTTTGCTCAGAACCCAATGTGGCAACAAAACCTTGTCAGTACTAGCAGGACACCCATGGCATTCCTTCCCAGAAAATGAGCAGCTTAAACCAGAGAGACCGGCTACATCAAAATACAACTTGTTAATTTTAAAAAAATCCAACAACAAAAACTCAGCCACCACCAGAATCAGCACTGCCAAAACTCCATCTCTATGCTCTTGAGAGGCAAAAATCCTATTTACACACACACTCACTGTTTACTCTGGTGAAAAAGATAAAGAAACACCTTTTTGGCCACCGCCCAAAGCAGAGATCATGATAACTGATACCATTCACCAGAGGGTCAAAGTTTTGGCAGAGAGATTATACAATCAGTTTCTACCTGCAGCAAGTTAAAATACCAGATGTTCTGCAAGAGAATGAGAAATAAAAACCACAAAAAATACATGCAGAAGACGATACATTTTTGGAAAACATTTCCCAAGTTAAAACATAACTGTGCAGCACTACTTAGTTTCAGTGTTAACACAAGCCTACAGAGCCAAATTAGGAAATCACAGGTGTAACGAAGGTACTATAAATTAATCCAAGTATTTCACCAAGAATAGGGAAAATCCAATTAAGTTTTTTTTTTTGAAATGTCTGTATAAATTTCTGGAAAGCTGTAGCACTTTCCAAGCTATCCACGAGCTCCAACATGAGGAAGAAGATAGTCTTAGTGCATATCCTCCTGCCATCATTGGGTACAGGCGCTTCCCAGGTCCAAGTTGGGATGTGTGAGCTTCTTTCCACAAAGGGGGATATTCACCTTCTAGTGAGTCAGACAGCAACACAGCCAGTCATTAACCCAGCTCCAATTTGTACCCAACTGGTGGTCAGACATGAATTAGGGACATTATAACACAGCTGGAAAACCAGGACTGGCCACTGCCACAGTACAGAATGGCTGGGATCTCACGGGTGAAGATAACCTGCATAGCTTGTACCACAGATGGGATGTTCACGGGGAACACTGGATGAACAAGTTCGAAAGCTTAAATATGTGTTTCCTTTAAGGGCAGTGGTCAAATTAACCATTATTACTTTCTGTATGTTAAGGAAAGTGCTATTGCAGAGTCACAGAATACCTGAGGGAGGGAAGATATTTGAAGCCTGCTTGAATAGAAAAGGAAAATAATGAAATCCAAGCCTCCCACACGGTGCAGGGAAGGGTGAGGGTATAATTTCTGAGGAACAGAGGGCTTGTATCCACAGACTGACTCCACAAGCTTTTTTTATAGAATATATTCCCGGATGGATATAAGGAAAATCCTTTATGATGGTCTGCCTTGTAACAGATTTTGACAAAACGTTGCCCAACATTCTTCTTATTGCCTCTGCTAGAAAAGACCCTTTTGAAAGGTCAGATTCTTGTAGTTTAGAGAATGAGAATCACAAACCCACCATCTAACCTGCAGTGCACTGTACTGGTGAGCACACACTTTGCCAAGAGAAGTAGGATGGCACATCCATGCAAATCCCTCCCCTTTCACAGCTTTCTCCCTCCTTTCAGTTTACAAATTACCCAAGAAACATAAAATTATTTCCTAGAACACAGTCACTGTTGAACCAACCCAACTCGCTATGCCAGTGTTTGAAAACCACTTGTCTGTTATAAGACCACCAGTGGTGCAATCCCCTCTTTCTTCATGTCAGCCCTACTTCCTTCTCATAATCAACTCACAGAGTCACCTTTCCATTTCAAACTTATGTTTGTAGCCATGACTATTTTTTTAATGCTAGATTAGAATTTGCCTGGTGTGAAATTTCCATATTCATGGTAAGAAGGGGAGGTTCTTTTTCCAAATGAATGTCAACAAAAAGCTGCGAGTTCCCATGCAGCACTACAGGTCAGGGGACAAGAACTGTAATTATATTAATTTATATATGTATACACAGGTAGTGGTTGGTGCACATGAATCAAAGAGAAACAAGCATCAACCTTGCCCAGCCAAAGTAAGAACTAAAGGTGAACAAGTCTAATCACCACACCTAAATACCTGCAGCAGAAATGGTGTGTCTGTACCGCACTGGGCTTTTCGTTGGCACCACTATTTTGATGGGGTTTTTCTCACATATCCAGTAACTGTGGAGCCTCACTCCTGCAATGTTTCATCAGCCCATCACCTGCAGCTGGGCTGATTCTGGATCACAGGACAAAACAATTGTGTGTTTTACTGCTCCTTAAATTTAATGGGGCTCTGCTCTGAAAATCACTGAACTAAAACTCCTTGAGAACTACTGGGAACAAACCTCATGAAGAGCCTTTGAAAATGTGAAGGAAGAAGGCAGAACAAACAAATCTGGGTAAGGGTGACAAAAGGGTCGCATGCTGGGCTGATCAAAACCTTGCTTATTCCTTTGCACACATGGTACTCATTCCCTCTGTTCCACGCACATTCCATTCAATTTTACATATTTTACAGCGACGTGGCACATCAGATGTGCAGCAAGACCACGTGCACAGAGCACAGCACCCTCAGGCCAAGTTCTCTGCACACACAACTCCATGCAGATGCATCCAGCCTGAAACTCCTAAGCCGATTCCCATGATTTCCAGAGAGACAAGTTTTCAATTCAGCAAAAAGCTGGAGTGTCAGCTAAGCCATTTATGGCAGCTCTCCCCATCTGCAGCCCTTCCCCCTGTGCACAAATCCTCTTTCTGCTCTTTGCTGCCGAGTTATGATCAGTTCCCACAGGGTGATTCTGGGGAGACAGTGCTTGCAGCGGGAGGTATTATAATTGGCAATAATTCCGGACCCAAAAATGGGACACAGGCCATAGTTCCCCTTGGTCTTTCCTTACAGCACAGCTAAGCCAGAATTTCTATCACGCTATCTGTGACATTAAAATCTCTGGTGTTGGTCAGGCTCCAAAGTGATGGGGAGAACTTAAGAATAAACTTTCCAGTCAAACCTGCGTCACTCTTTGTGTCAATGTGTTCCTTCACTCATTTCCAGTCAAACAGACTTAAATCCGTGGAAAAATGAAGAAAAATAATAAAATCAAAGCAGTAAATGAGAAGGCTGCATACCAAATCCTCTCCCTTCCCTTTCTGAGAAATTTACAGATTGCAATAGCCTGCATGCTGTGGTTATGCTGCAAACACTCCAGGAGAAAGCCATCCAAGGAAGTGAAACCACTGCAGGAACACCACCTGGGTTGGCAATGATGATGTACCATTTGGCAAGGCTCACCAAAACACTGTGACCTTGTCAGCATTCCCTGGAGTGGTGGGTGGAAGAGTCTGCACAGCCACCTCCTGCCACTCCCAAAGGGATACAGAGTCCATGGAGCCTCCATAAGGACACACAGCAGCCCATGGACACAGCCAGCCCTTGGAGCCTCCAAGGGCAGCATCAGCAGAGAGAGACACCACCTGGACAGCTGAAGCCTTAGTCAAAAGTTTCTGAAGACACAAGTCTTAGGCAAGCTGAAGCCGTTCCCCTCTTTGCTATTAGGGAAAACGACTCTGATTTAATTTCTGGAAATAACCTGGAAGGTTGTTCTATTCTTAAGACAGAAAAAACACTCTGAAGCATTATGTATATAATTGAATGAAAATCTATCAGAGCAAGAGGTCTACTCAGAGAAAGATGTTCCAGAGGTACAACCCTAAGAAGGCCACTGAGAGAGCAATTCTGAAGATAGTTATTCATACAGTTTGTTTTTGTTTTTGCTTTTTTCCTCAGAGAATTATTGAGTCTAATACAAAATACTCCAACACAAGCAGAACTTCTATGAACACCCCCACGAAATATAATGTAAGCAGATCCATATGGTCCTGGCAAAGGGTGGAATGGACATCTGTCCTGAAAAATCCCTCATAGGTATGCTTTTCTGAAAGTTTAAAATGCTTCACATCTGTTTCCTTCCCAGCTGGCAGAAACCCCCTGGAACTGCAGATCTCTTGATTTGTGAATCAATCTAAAAATGCATTACAACTTTTGACATAAGAAACCCAGCTTTACACGCTCAATTGACATTCCATTTTCCCTTTGCCAAACTTGGGGCAAATGGGATCCTTTCAGAAGCGCTGTCTGTAAAACAGCCATTTCACATTAGACAGTCATGATATTCTCTGTTTAGCATAAGCAATGGAGGACACCTGTGTCTGGACAAGATGTTGACTCTCCCTCTGCTCTTAATTCTGTGTTTGGTTCTTCAAATAAAAATTCTAATCAGCACAATGCTTAAAACAAAGATTTCCTCATAAATTCTGCCCAGGGTAGAGTCTGTAGCAGCAGAGAAAAGAGAGTGCCCACCCACAGAGGGGTGCTGCTCACACCCACCTCTGGACCAGAGAAAATGAAGCAAGAGCAGCTTTGGCAGCTTTGGGCTGCTCTGTGCACACACTTCATAGCTCTGCTTGCTCCTTCTGCTTTTCTTGTAAGGTGGAAATTTTTTTTGCCTGCTCTGCTAAAGCCAAAAGCTTTGGTTATAATTTTGTTTGTTTCTGGGGTTTTTTGGCTTGTTGTCCTGAGCTATGAGGTGTGTCCCCAGGCCTCCCTGATGTAGCAATAACACCAGGTTTGTTCCAAGTTCCTTTTACTTAGGAAATACTTTGTTTTATAAGTTCCCAGTTCCATTGTCAGTGTCCCCCCAACACCAGAGACACTCATTGTCAGAGTACAAAATTCCAGGGATTTTTATACTTACATCCTAGATAGCATTTGAAGTTGTAACTGTTGTCTGATGCACATAGCTTATGACTTTCCTCTTCAGTGATTTTCCTATATGCAGCTATAGGTGCATAGCAGGGTATGAATAGACTTAAAAAGGAAAAAAATTATTGCCAGTGCAAAGACTGATCACTGATAGAACAGTGGAGGGGGAAAAAAAGGGGACACCCAGAGAGAGATGCTAAGTGGATTGACAAGACTGCTTTTACAGGAAACAGAGAACTCTACAGCAGAACTAAATGCAAATGTCACCCCTTGCTTGCAGCCTGGGAGGGCAGCGACATAGGCAGAGCGAGGAGCCTTACAGAAGATTCAGAGCAAGGTCAATTGGCAGCACAAGCTATGCACAACAGAAACACGGCACTGCTGGAACATCCACAGAGGGGAACAGAGCAGACCAAGAGCTCTCTGGAGCACTTGGCTCACCAGACAAAAGCATGTTGTAGAAATAGCAACCTAAAGGCACTTACCAAAAAATGAAGCTGGGACAAGGTAGCTGACTATGATTCGGACAGCCTCCAAGAACTTAGAGGAAGTTGGGTTTTTTTACAAGGAACCAACAAATGTGGTGGCTACCTGAGAGCAAAAATAATGTGACCCACACAGAGCTACAGAGTAGAGGCTGCCAACAAGGCACAGCCCTGCTGGAGATCACTTGATTGGTGAGAGCTGGAAGGTGTCCAGAGGTCCTCTTCTGAAAAGGATACTGGCCTGTAAAAATCATGAGAACATACATACCCCTTAAAGATGTATGCTGTTTGTAGATTTTGGTTCCTTGGAAGAACTTTTTGGAAGAAAGCTAGAATCATTTGTTAAAAGTAAAACCCAACCAAAATCACCACACACTTCCTTTCTCAAATCATTGGTTTGGGTTTTAACCAGCCAGTACACGCAACAGAAGCGAAGTTTTTATAGGCTTTAGCACACAGACAAAAACTAGAAGAGGGAAATTTGGGGTGTGTGGTGGGGAACCAAGCATAGGAAAAAGCTCTGGTAAAACCGGTTCCACCACTGCCCCTCCTCTCCCAATCCTCTTGCCTTACCATTCTGTTAGGAAGGTTTTTTATTCCCTGCTCCTAAACCTTCTTAATTAACTGTGAAGTCATCCACATCTCTCTTTCAAACCACCAAAAAAAAAAAACCCATAAAAAGGCCTAGAGCAGCCATATCCATTTGATGCTTGCACACATGTATGGGCACACAAAGCCACCCGATGCACATTAAATACATTAAAATGTGTACACTGGCTGGGGTTCTAAAGGGTATAATCCTACTGTAAGCAGTTTTTCATTCTCAGTTGATTAAAGTATTAGTACATGAAACATCTGTCAGAAATAAAGATTAGGCAATGGGCTTGGACTTGTTCAGAAGAAAAGCAAACATGCAGCACAAATATCACTCAAGTAAAATCCACCTCATGTATTAGTAACCTTTCCACTGACAGGAAGTATAATTCACATGAGGCTGTGGAAATGAGAATTTTTTCAGTTAGTTGATTGGTTTGGCCAAGCCTAATTTCACAAGGACATTCTACTAACTTCATCCTCATTCAACTGAAATACTGCACTGAACTGAAGGAAACATAAGGGGGTGTGACACATCTTATGCAGTGAAACGCAAAATAGAAAATACAGCATATTGTTTAGTGCAGACCAATCAATATAACAATCAAAACATAATTTTTGCTCATTTTCATTGACAAAATCAGAATCATTGCTTTCTAGGGATGATTAAAAAAGTAAGAAGCTAGACCTTGACATGCCATCATATGCAAAAACTAGTACTTGTTATTTATATACAAATTAGATATATTTATGAGAATTCCAGCAAGATCAAACCAAAGAAACTCATCGTTCATCACTACCCATCCACACCCCCAGGTGCTCCTCACCTATCCTGAAACCTGCATGGGGGAAAAACCCCATATGGATGTGGTCATATTCACAAAACCCAGTATCACTTTATCTGATTCACCCATATAGATGAAAACTGCAAGAATCCATATGCATGGCACTCCATAACTTCTCAGTGTTTTAGTATGAAATTACACAAACATTTTAATATGGACTTTAAATTTTCCATCATGTAAAAGGGGATGTAGTTACAGTTTTATGCCTTCAGTGGTGCTTCCATCCTGAACTTCATCTCCACAGAACAATTACCATCACTGCAGCTTCCCCAGGTGACAGAGGCTGCTGTTGTCCCAGGTGATGAGTGGGCACTTGGAAGCCATGTCCCACCTGCATCACCAACAAGGACTCAAAGACCAGCTTGCCTACTCTTCAGGAAGTCTCCTTACTGAGAATCCCAGAAGAGATAGCAAAAGCCTCAAGCTGGAGAGAAAGGGAGCAGAGCATAGAAAAGCACAGGACTGCATAGCTGCAGGTGTGCTGGGAACAGCACAGCACGACCTTGGGACATCTGCTTGTTGCTCATGGTAGAACATTCTCCCAGTGTCAGCATTCTCCTAACAATTTGATGGAAGAGTTGAGGTTTCCAGTTCAACTCAGGGTGGCAATGATAGTTTTTGTTTGCTTTTCCTTTAGGTGAGGATAAACATGAGGTATTTGTCTATTTTGCAGGTTTCTTCCTTCTGTACCTCACCCTTCCCTTTTGTGAAGGACAGAAACCAGATGCAAGAAATGCGAATGATTCGAAGCCTTTGAAAACAAGGAATCTCTCACAAGGAATATATTCAGCACACTGTGACCTTCTGCACCTGCAGCTGGACAGAGACAATGAGGAATGGGGAAACATTGTGGTATTTAATACATTATAGCCAAAATAAGCTTGTACTTCTCTCATGACTTCCAGAAGAATGCTTCTGGGCAGAACCCTGGAAGGCAGACTGCACTTTCCAGCAGGACAAAAACCTGTTTATAACACTCTGCCACTTATCAATTAGCTACAGAAGGATAACGCCAGCTGTTCATAAAGAATGGAAATGGATAATGTCAAAGAACTTTTGAGACATAAACAAGAGCAATATTTAGATCTGACAATTCACAATGCTGAGTTAACTTATTTTTACACAGCCTGGGAGGTTATCAAAAAAGCAATCTTGAGAAAGTTCTTTCAAAATCACAGACTCAGATGTTGCAACTGTGCTGACAGCATCCACTTTATGTACTGAAAGAACCAGAACAGATACGGAGAAAAACACTGCAATATTTTATTATGATTATTTTATTTTTTTTAATCTTCAAAGTTTTCTGCCTCAAGACAGGAATGCATGATAGATAGAAATGGCTCAAACATCTTCACATGAAACACTCTTAATCATAATTCATTCACAATTATTTTTCTAAAACATCTACAGTTACATAATCCCATTTCCATCCATTATCACAGACTTAATTATTTGTTAAACAGTAGTTGCCAGCAATTGAAAGCTGTAAGGCTTTTTGCATATTAGTAGAGTCTTCTGAACTACACAAGAATATCACAACTCCAACTCTCACTTACATGGCAACCCCAGGTGACAGATGTTCCAAAGAGAAATGTGTTGCTTATGTGGAGTTCATAAAAATGACAGAGAGCTCTCTGCGCCTCGTTAGCTCTACTATCCTTTCTCCTTTACTAAGATTATTTTCTAAACCTACAGCATATTCCTCATTTGCAACCAAGAACTTTGATGAGTTGATGAACTTTATCTTCCACTGCTGCTATTTGGCAAACTTGCAAGTCAGGCATACTAGAGCTCTCCAGTAAAACTCTATGTACAGAGCACAGTTTAAACAGATGGGTTGCTTGGAATCCATATCCCCCTCCAACTGAAGGGAACTACTTTGAGGTTCTCTGGAACTGTTGTAAACAAGAGGATATTTTTTTTTTCTATATATATATATGTGTGTATATATATATTTATATATTTTATATATAAATGTTCTAAATGTCCTTTGGGAGTCCATTTGTTTTTATCTTTCCAAATGATGACTAAATACCTGATCTGTAGCATTTCTCCTGAGAAGATACTAGTAAGGGAATGACAGTTTTGATGCACTTTGGAATGGCACAATCACGTAAACGTTTGCACAATTAAGACTTATGAACTCATCCAAAGTTTCTAAACATGATATTCTAACTAAGAACTAAAATACCAGCACAATGCAGCAAGTTAAAAAAGAAAATTCTATGTAATCAAAATATAAACAAGTACATAAGAAATGGATATCTGCCAGTAAATCTATATCTTTTTTAAAGTAGGAAATGTATGCACTTAAGGAAAAAATGTAGCTATCTGACAAACTTCGTAAAAAAAGTACTTTCCAAATGCATAACAAATGCCAAGATATCCTGTAACTGGCCAGGTATAGCCACTTGAGAGCTGCATGGCTTAGAGCAACCCGGGGAGAAGTGGGGTGGAAATAAAATCACAAAAACAATAGATCAGCAAGTCTAGGGAAAACAAAAAAAAATCACATCATCATCATCTAAATTACTGTATGCTTATATCACAATTGCTAAAGGAACCAGGGGAAAAAACAGAAAGTAGAGATTGCAGTTTAATGATTTTTAAGAATTATCTAAAAATTCAGAAGAAAAAATCATCAACTTACTAATTCTAAGCACCAATTTAATAATTTAAGTTAACTGTATTTATATTTTTCATACTAGGGATGGAGCAAGTTCTGCTTGAAGGTTTAAAGTTTAACTCTGGAGCCCATCTGACTTCTGTGTTCTTGTCATGCTTCCTTCTGCTGTTCACATCAAAGTCACTATAAAAGATTCTCTCAAGTTTCCAACTCTCTAGGCAAGCAATTCTTTAAAGAGACAATTATGTCCTATAGTTTAAGTCAACTTTCAGGTCATGAAAAGTGAAACACCAGTATTTGGTTAGTCTGCTAGTTAAGAGTCTGTGAAAATGGAACAGCCGACACCGTTCCTTGACAAGATTTGCCTTAGAACTAGCAGCACCCAGGGCAGACCAACTTTGAACACATCCAGACTCCACGAGGAATTAGTAGTGTGTTAGAAAATTGCATATGTGTTAGATCAAGAAGGCATCGCCATACATGTGGCATTGTTACATTATTTTTCCTCCATTTTTCTCAAGAAAAAACAAAGGAAAACAGCCCTACAAAGAGCTTTTTGGTTGGTTTTTTCATTCTGTTTGTCTTTGCACCTGGGAAAAGCAGCACAGTGCTTCCCAGCTGGAACAGCTCAGCGCCTCCCATCAGCTCAGTTCTTCTAGAAAGCACTTTCACATAGTTAAGGTGGTCTACTTCAGCTAATTCTCAGAGCTATATCCTTTTTTTCCAGTATGTACTTCATGCCACTTCCTGACAGCAATTTCAGAACTGAAATGGGTCTACGATAATGTCCACTACTAACTGCGACCAGATCTTGCTACAGACCATCAAGCCAGGCCCTTGGGATGGTTCCACACATTGAACTGAAGCTCAGACAAAAAATCTCACTGAAACTCAAAATCTGGAGTGGTCATGAATCTCAGCTACTCTTCCCTATTTGAACCCTCACCCTTGTAATGAAAGCACGCACACCAAGGGAAAATAACAACTGCCCAAGCCGGGAGCATTAAGACACCGGTGAGTTATCCTGTTGCTCTTCCGTGACCGTGGACTCGCTGTGCTCCTCGCTCAGCTCGTTGGAGGGCTCCTCGTAGCTCGGCTCAGCGGGATCCAGGCTGCTTCCCTCGCTTTGCTCCTCGCTGTGCTCCTCACTGGCCTCCGCAGACTGCTCCAAGTTGCTCTCCAAAGAAGCCGGAGAGCTGCCAGTTACGCTTTCATTTTGGTTCATTTCATTAAAAGGCTGTGGGAGATGTGCAGGAGCCTGCACAGCGTTTTCACTGGCAGGGATGGGCACTTTGGTGGCACCGATATCCAGGACAATGTCATTTGGTGGCAGAGTTACCTTCTCCACAAGTTTCCACTGAATAATACTCATGTCTTTCCCTCCAGTTGAAATCAAGTGACCGTCGCTATGAGTGAAGCTGACGTTTGTCACATGACTACTGTGAGCACTGTATTTGTGACTGGGGGCCTATTGAAAACAAGCAGAAAGATAAATCACATGTTGACTAGAAGAGCACGTGACATGGAAGTTTAATACTACTAATATTTTTGCTTAGCCCTTCATGAGAGATCTTAGTTCACAAAAGAGTAAAGAATTTTATTTATATTAGATTTCCCACCACAATACTTCCTTTCTTCTTTGCAACTTGGAACAAATTTAGATCTTTACAGAAAAAGTAATGGACCTAACACTAAGGCCAGCAAACACAAATCATCAAGCCTTGCCTCCAGAATTTAAGGATAACTATTGACACTTCCCGTTTAGGTATATTATTTTATATTTATATTGTTTTACACTTTCTATTTTATATGTAAAATATAAATACTAGATATATTAGTATCTTATATATATATTATATATACTAGACTTATTGGATATAAAAGAAGGATTTGCCTGCCAGGCTCCAAAACAACTATGCTGGAAGCAAGGAAAGCTTCAGGCAATGTAAACAAGCACATGGACTACACTGATCTAGACTTACCTTTGGCTTGGAACAGGGATACTGAAAGAGATGGACCTTACAAAAATCATCAGCCACTGCTATCACTTTTCGGTTATGGGACCTGACAAGGGCATTTATGTCTGTCCCATCTGATCCTTCAGGCCAAACTCCTAGGAAAGAGTGCAGAAAATATAGAGCGATAGTGGTTTTGGAAACAAATCAACAGTCAATTCATGAACAAAAATAAAACCCATAAAGCTTTGGGAAAAAGCAAGATGAACAAAAGGTAAGACAGAAATTCAGCTGGAAAATGGAATGTGCATTGCATTAAATGTCATTAATATTTTGCTAGTCTAATGCTGCTCCCCCCACCCTGTTCTCCCAAATCCTCTGTTTCAGCCAGAACAACATCTTGGGCTTAACATTTGTTTCCTGTTCAAAACCTCAGTCTTGCTTCAACCTTTCCTTTAGATTAAGTTTGCTGCTAAAATTGGTAACTCTTAATATTGTCATCCATGCACAGATATTTTAAAAGCAACAATAAAACCCAGGTACTGTATATTGTGGTCCTACTGGTTTCTTCTCTGATTTGTTTGACTTCTTGTATTTTAAATCTTAGTATTTGTGTAACTTAAAGAAGACAACTGATTGATGATACACTGCACAGAAACCCAGCCTGTGCAAGTTTTATAGATATAAGTGCTGTTGAGTGCATACAATTCAATATGGTTTTAAGTCAAAAGAGTGAACAGATACATCTAGACAAAAGACTAACAACCTAGATGAAAAACACTGATCAAATTTGGAACAGGGGAGACTCTAAACAAATCTTTTTTAACAAAAGATAAAGACATTAGAGATTCCCATAATAAAACAGAAGATTCACAACTGCAAGGAAAGCGGAACAAAAGGTAAGGAAGGAATTATAAGATACTAATATATGCCAAAGGTACCATGATTTTAAGACCAGACTTGGGTTTCTGATTAGGTCTACGAGTTAAGAGGAATTTTCCCCCCTCAAAATTCACCCCCACCCTGAAAAACTGTGTGTCCAATTGACCAAGAGGGCTGTTGATTCTTGGATATGAAAATATCTTCTTCCTCCCTTACAGGCACTTACTTCAAGAAAATAAAAACCATGTGCTGTCTCCTGTTTTATACAGCACAAAAAGCCAACTCAGAATTGCCGTACCTTCTTGTTTTTAAGCAAAACGGCAAAGAGCCTTTAACTCTAAAGCTGTTTTTTCCCATTCTTCAGTGGGTGGAGTAAGAACTTTATTTTCTCTCAAGAATAACAAAGGCAGCTTGTTAAACTTGTTACAATGCCAATAAGCTACAATTGTAGGTAATTTACTAAATAAAGACATGAAGTGCTAAGGAAAGTATTCAGAAACATTTTAGTGTTCTCACATCAATGAAATCAAAGTGAAAAATACACACTATTTAAGAATTTTCAAGTAGTTCAACATGAATGAATTTTACCTTTCCTCATTCATTCTATATATGAAATACTGTCATCATGTGGGAGTAATAAATGCCTGAAGTTTCAGCTACCACCTTAGGCAGACTACGACAAGGAACTATGCAATTTCCTTTTCTTTTTAATTTCCTCTTCTTTTTAATTTAAGATTAAAAGGACTAATATTCAACTTTTATTAAACATCTTTTATGTTCACAAATTCCCTCAGCAGCTCCAAAGGTAAGGCAACCCTTTGTCATAAGACAGTAGGATTTCCTTTCAATGCATCAGGCAAACATGAAAAATCCAAAACACTAATATGACTGAGTCTTGAGTTTTTAATATAACTGAAAAAAATCTTAATAACCATAAAAAATAACAAAACCCCCAATATAACAGGACTTTATTATAAGGTATGACAGTAGCACTTCCATTTTAATAAATTCTGCTGGACAGCTGTGGGAAATGGGCTGCAAACCCAAGAGTGCCTTCAAGGGTTTGGGGTGCAGAGTGATGATACTGCCGAGCCAGTAGTAATAGCAACTGCCAAAAGGAGTGATGCTATTCTCACCCAAAGGACACATTTCCATCCTGTTCCTTCTGCTGACAACAGTGTAATGCCTGATCCTGTGGCACACCACCCAAAGAGCTGAATCGTAAAACACATGCCCACAAAAGCCCAAATCTCACAAACTTAACCCTCTCTCCTGAACATCAATGAGCAGTCCCTGGCTTGCCTGGATCCCTGAGCCAGCTGACCCTTGGGTCAAAGCCAGATTAGCAAATATCTGATAGGTTGGCTTAGCTGCACTGTCTGATTTAATGGGAAAATACTTGCCTCTGTTTGAGGTCAAACCATAATTTTAAGATTTTGCAAAGTGTGTCAGACTAGCAGACAGTATAAAATTAGGGTGTGATGAATCTTGGCTAGGAAGTTTAAATATATTCTGTTCTGCCCCAGAATACAATCACATTATCTGCTTTATCTATTTCATTCCCAGGTCCACTGGCACGCTGAAGAGTTTGAGAGCAGTTGAAATTAATTAAACTTAATTCAGAGTGGTTGAAGTTTGTATTAATCCAAAAGAAAATGCAGACAGGATCAGGAGACTTAGCCACTTCTAAAAGCCATAAGTAAAATGGTTTCTCAATACAGCAGTTATGGGAGCTGCTCATGTCTAGCCTGGCCCCAGTCACTAGTAACAACTTCTACCTAACAGCTGTTAAAAAGACAAAGCCAGTGGTCTAGATGTGAAACCAAACTCTTTCTGCATTCCCATGTCTCACCTCCTTAGGTCAGGAGTAAAGGACACTTCTGGGAAAGCCCTGGGATTCAGAGAGCTGCTGCCCTTACCCTGTCTGCTCTACCACCAAATGTAGTGGTAAAAAGTTCAGTAGTAACAGAGCCTGCTACCTCCATGTTTCTGGTAGATTTAAGTACTCTGCAAAAAAATGTAAAATGTTTCAGCTCCAAGCCTGTTCCAGAAGGAATATACAGTCCTTATGAAGTGTTTTCCTTGCTCCTAGGGAAAGACATTACATTAGCATCAGTTTTGCTTTTCACTTTCTGTGGCATCTCCTGAATATTCTGATATTCCATTTAAAAAAAGGCTTTTGTGCTGCACTATTATTTCAGTCACAGTAGCAAAGCCAGTGAGGAAATGACTGCTGTGGCCCAATTCCCTGTAAGACCAGGCTTACGTGAGCAGAGCATCAGGAGATGCTTCTGCTCTCCCAGACAGATTGAATAAGAACACCTACAAACACACAATCTCGTTCACAGTTCTCAGGTTAATGGAAGCCAGTATTTTCATCAAACTTGCAATAAGCAACAGTATTCACCTCCAGAAAGAGCATGCTCATGTTTATTTCTGCTACCTACCAAGCTCCAAAAAAATCAGAACTATTTATTCTGTCTATCAACTTCCTTCTCTGATCCCTTGATTTTTCCTATTCTGTCTCAGATCTTTGGTATCCAAAAAGAAAATCATACCTGGTTATTAGGCACTAAATGCCCTCCACCCAACCAAAGAGCCACACAAGTGTGTCAATGCCCTCACACCAACTTTAACCCTTTGAGGCTGCTTGCTTGTTAAGCACATGACAGTCCTTAAATATGCATGAGAGGTGTCAGAGGCTACAGAAAGGACTCACACTTCACTGGTTTTCTTCTATCCTGCATGTAAACTGGTATTCAAAGTTGACTTCCTAGTAGCTGTGAAGAGCAGATTTGTAGATCTAATCCTCACCTCTAAAGAATTAGCTGATTTGCTTGCTTTTGGTATTTCCACCATGAAGAACAGAGGCAAGTGCCTCATCTTAGTAGTGGAAGAGAGATGTTCAGCACCCTGCTCACACAACTTCAGTAGGAGGCTAAATCTTACTTTTGTACTGCTTACAGAGGGGCTCCTCATTTATGGCCAACAGAGTTGCCTACAGCAAAAGCAATTTGAACTGTTTTAGACTGCCACAGTCTAAAATGGTACTATGAAAAGCAGATCTGTCAGCTTTTTAAAATTGTTTTTGTATACTTTAAAAATAAACTACTAGGTAAAAAACTGTTTACTCTTTAAAGCATTTTTATTCTTTACAAACAGAGTATATTACTCACCTTTGACTACAGGTATCAAAGTGCTGTCATAATTTTAATTTATGAACTATAACCTACACTTGTAACACTCTTGTTCCTGTCCCAAAACAAGGTAAACAAAGGAGAATGCACATGTGCCACATGAGCACTTTAAAATATAAGCCTTTTGCTTCAGTGCCTCCATAATTGGTAGCCTAAAATGACAGTGGGAGAGTCAACCCCCAAACTTCAAAACTAAATAGAAATCAATTATAAATTGATGTTACCAATTGATTAATTGGTGCACTTTAACACAGACAAATACTGTGGTCAGTCACTTTGGTCTCTAATCTCAGCACCATCCCTTAATAATCATTAACAGTGTACTTTTAATGACAAATTGAAGCAAACAAAACCACAAAAGCACAGTGTTAGTAGCTTGAAAGCAAGTTAAACAGTGCTTACCAAACACCTGGAAGCCTAGCACACAAGTGTATGTTGTCCAATCTATATCCTTACAGTCAGAACGATTCCTGATTAGCTTACAGCCACTTGGAATGTCCCCTGTAAAAAAAGTGAATGATGAGTCATGCAATGCAAAATTATACTTCCATAGGTGCTCTTTGAAGAGATGCTAATGCAGTAAAAAAATGCATCTTAAATCCAATCTGGAATTAAATTGCAGAGGCAAAGACAGACCAGCACCTTTATCAAATTCCAGATACTTGAAGCTTTACTTGGTTTTTATGAGTCATATTTACTTCTCATTTCCCTCTTCTGATACCATAACCTCAAAAACACTTCCCTGCAACTTGAGTACCCTGCTACTAACTCTGAAAAACGTTTTAGCAGAGTCTGTAATATAATAATTTCTTCTTCCTACCAGCTCCACTGATGTGCTAAAATTCACTAAACCATTCAAGAAGCTGTGCTTTTAAAACAGTGAGCAAAAACTACTGCCAGAGAAGCCTTAGACTGCTTTACAACTTTTAACTAGAAAAGGAAAGATTGTCTTGCAATACAAGATAGTAATAATGGATCATGGTACTTTTCTTCCCTATACATGAAATTGTAAGTACCAACACTTTCTTTTACAGACTGCACTATCTGGATTTGAAACCTAAGTTGTGACAGGCAGAAAAAATATGTTAAAGTGACAGACATTTAAACTGTTGGCTATTCTTGCCTGTAAAGGGAAAAAACTACAATCTTCTTAGATCCAGTTAAAGCCATAGGAAGACAAGAATAAAAAAAACCCCAATTTTAAAACAGACTGATATGCACTATGGATGTTGAACTTCTGGCATAACCACTATATGTTATATCCATGTTTTCACATATTGAAAAAAGACAAAACACAAAAACATTATTACCACTAACTCATTAAAGTAGCATGACTGCTTTTCTTAGTTTTCACCACCACCAGCCAAGATAAAGTTTCAAACAAGAAACCCCAGGAGAGAACTGTGGCACAGGCCCACTGATTTTATTCCCCCAAAATAACTGGTATTGTTGACACTAATTAGACAACTGTGTATATTATTTTCAATCTACAGAACTTTTGGCCAACATCAAGTCGTAGAGCCACTTGTTCTGTAAATTCTACGCTGTTAAACTGATTTATGACCTTGTAAAGAAGTAAGCTATATTTGGCATTGCCATTAGGTAATACATGGCTCTGAATAACATCAAGATATCAGGTTACACAAGTTCAAATCAGTCCCTTTGTCAGTAAGTATTTTGTACAGTCCCAATCAAACACACTTTTCTAAATACTCTGACAGATAATACATATTTCTAATTTCCAGTGTATTTAGTTTCATACTTACAGTATAGTATTTCATAGTCTCCTGAGTTTGACATTATATACTTGTTATTCGGGGACCAGTCAAGGTGTGTAATGTAGCTGGAATGTCCCTGAAGAAGAATGCAGTAACACCAGTGTGAAAAACTTGATTTTAATTGAAAGTGAAGCAGAAGTTGCACCCACAGATGGGAGAGCTAACAGCTAAGAAAGAAATCACCTTCCCACCTGCCCCAGGTCTGCTGCAACTCACTTGTGCTCCTTTAAAGGCTCCTTACTCCCACCGCCACACTTGCTAACAGCTAAACAAACACAGGCTGGGCATCGTGCCTCTCCCACTCTTCCTTGTAAAGCCTGGCCCTCTTGAACTCCAGAATGATTTACTCCTACAAGGCATGATGCTAAAATATGCATAAACCCAAATTTATACTGGAATTAGTAACATACACATTGCTACTAATTGTGAAACGCAAGTAATTTGCACAGGATCAGTTTTAGTTCCTAACAAAAAAGTGACAGGAATTTTTTACTTCTCTATCCATTTAAAATAACTTCCATTAAATGCACACTCATGCAAATAACCCTTGCTCACCCTAAAAACTTAGGATACCTTGGTTAACAACCACCATGCAGAAATACAAGATCATCTTTATTAAGAATTAAAACCCTTTGATCTAGTTGTTTAGTTATCATCATCATGAGCACACTGAGGGTTAAACACCTGGCTTTGGTTTTGAGGAAGAAGACAAATGCAGCTGGACAGAGTATATTTTCTGTGCCCAAACTTCTTTTGAGGGAAGTAAGAGTAATAATGAAGCTATGAAAGACTCCAGAGCCACAAATTTATATGAGGTAGGAATCATGGGTAGCAAATTAATATAAGTGACATCCATGTCACTCTTCCTCTTCCACCCTTCCATTTCTTCTTACTGCTCCTTTTCCCCCTGTAAGACCATCTATTTTCTCCTTTTGGTAGTCATTCTGCCGGGCAACAAACTGCCACATTCTTGACTGACAAATGTCAATCCATGTCCCTCCCTCAGTGGGCATTATGAACAAGGTTTCCCTGAGTCCCCATTAGGTCTCTTGGCACCGCCTGCAGCAGCCACACCAGGGCCATGCAGAAGCTCTGCGCTGGCTGCTGTGCCACCCACCATGTCAGCTTCTTCCACAGAAAACTCTTAAGAGATCCTGATTGCTTCCAGAATTACATGTAGAAATACACCCATGTCCCATCTCCCCATTCCCAGGTCCTCTATGAGAGACTACAAAAACATTTAGGAGAAAAGCTGGCCCTTTTCAAAATCAAAAATGATTTGTTTACTTATGCAGCAGTCTCTGCCTCAAGTAGAGGAACTGTGTATTGACATAACTGCTTTGCAGTCATGGGTGAGACGTATGATACTGACACGCAAAGCTGGTATTAAAAAAAAAAAGTGCACAATTGGCTAGGAGTTTTTTCTTCCCCCCTTATTTTCCAAGTCTTCCAATTTGCAATCGAACTCCAACATGGAAAAGAATTGGTCAGTCATTTACTAAATCCTGCCAGACATTTGGCAGCTGTTAAAATTCCTGGGGGCGGTGGGGGGAGGGAACAAAGCAATTGGCCAGGGGGCTCCAGGCTGCAAAATCCCTTCAGGCAAGTGATCACGAAATGATGAACTGGAACACAACATTGTTATCATATTTGCAATAGGAAGATCCCATTTTCTATTAAAATTTTTCTTAGCTGCCCACCAGTGAGGCAACGTTTTACTCTCTCCTTTTCTGTACCTCTATATACAATGAATGATTCATATTATCACCAGCTAAGAAAACTATCTGACTAAATGGAAGCTCCTTCCTCCATTGGCAGTGGTTATCTGTTTCACACTTCAGTGGTGCAAGGTTCAAAATGCCCACAGCCTCTAGGACAGGCACACTAATCATTTCAGGCTAAGTCCCTCTTACCAAGTACTTCAGAGTGGCTGTCTGTGTGGCTTTCACCCCACAGCCCTCTGAGTAAATGCCCAGCAATTACTCCTCTTTTGCTAAGGTATCTTTGATCTAAGGCAAATGGAGGCAGCAGCAGCTACCCAGGAGCTGCTGACACACTGAAGTTCAGTCCCAGCCCACAACTTCACACTGCTGACTGCATAGCTGGAGCCTTCAAGAGACAGCTGCACTAGTCAAAATCGTTGTTTTAGCTCATCTGAAGTTCTGATCACAGCCATCACTATCCTTTGCTGTGGAAACAGGCTCACAGGTCACAGACTTGCCTCTCTAGCAGCAGCAGAATGCCTGGCTGTGACTGAGAAGGGATTTAAACCTAACAGCGGGCATACAGCCCTTATGCACCAGCTAATGCTGGTTCAGTAGATAAAATCCTCCTGAAAGAATTCATATAATGTATTCAAGCTGGAAGAAACAACCAGAAGTTTTCTACCAGGAGGACTGAGTCATACTATTTGGAGGTCATCCGTGAGGCTACTGAATGACAGAATGCCAGAAGGATGCAGTGCCAGGAGAGTGCTCCGGGTCCCAAGCATGCCTGGGTGTCTCCCTGCTTAGCATCAAGCTGGTATGAACCTGCCAGGGTGCTGGCAGGGAGCACAGGGAGGCACAGGACAAGTGAAATTGGATTTGCAGCCTTGCAGGGAGCTCCGGGCAGCTCCACATGTCTGCCTTCTGCACTGGCTGGGAGGGTCAGGGAGCTCAGCCCCAACACAAACCATGCTGCTGAGTTTGTATTCTACACGCAGTCACTCACACTGAAAGGAAAAGGATAACACCAATCTGCTTTGAAGCCTTGACACTTCTGCCTGGGTATAACAATGCTCAATTCTCCCACACCAATTTTTACAAACCCCTTTCCTGCCAAGGCAGCATGATACAGGGACATCCAGATGTTGGTTTAAATTGCAATATGCTCTCTCCACACACATAATACATAGAAATAGATGACCTTACACATCGTCAAAGAGCTCACAGAGACCCTGAAATACATAGCAAACTAAATAGTATGTATGTTAGGATTAGTCATTTCTGAGTGATTTTACATTCTGTGGTTAAAAAAGAAGTGTTGAGGTGTGTACTGAGGTGCAGACATCCACTGCCATCCCCACCAGCCCCACTGGAGCCCTAGTCTGAGCTCCCTGTGGGCTCTGCTCTTTCCCTACCATGTGAGCTCCGGCAGGGATGGGGCAGACCCAGTGCTGCTGCCTGCCCTGGCAGCCCTGTGGCCCCAAAACAGCTGCACACAGGCTGCTCTGACCCCAAGGCTCTAGTGTGTGTCACACTTCAAAGGTGAACCTATTTTTATGACATAATTTGCAAATCTCATCAAGTTTCACTTGTTCTTAATGTAAATATTTTCACTAACCTGTAAAAGATAGCTGAACTTAAGGCCAGAATGTTAGATAACTAAACACTTATGGAAAAAGAGTCTGTCTTTTTAGTTCTGGGACAACCTCATCCAATGTAACAATAATAACAAATTCTACTACCCATGCTACATTTAGATGTATTTACCCTGGCCCACATCCCTCAAGTTCAAATTTTGTAGTAACAATTACAACTGAAAACAATGTATATTTGCAGCCTCCAAGACTACACATTCTAATGAAATATCAGAATATTATTATTATGTTAGTTCATAATAATAATATTCTGATACTAAAGTACTTATTAAGTACTTTACCAATATGAGGAAAATATCCCCAAACAAATGTATTATTTTCCTTTAACAAGTTTCAGCATATATGTACAAGGCATTTCTCCATCTTACTGCTAATTTCCCATTTCAAAGAAAGAAGGCAATAGTCTGATAAATTTGTCATAGCTGATGCAAAAGTGATCACTGCAAACTAAGAGATGCAGTAGCCATCAGAGACTGAAACTTAAAATAATCAAATGCTGGAAAAACCCTATAAAACATATAACCAAAGGGGAAAAATATCAGTCCAGAGAGAGTTTCATTGCTTAACATCTAAATATATGTATAACATCAAGATGCATGTACAAGATGTAACAATCATGTAAATATGTAATCATAAATATGTAATCATAATCCAAAACTTACAGTGCATTTTCCATATCTGCTATACTTTCTTCCATTTTCTGTTACTACATAGAGGTAAATAAAGTTGTCGTGGGATCCAACTGCAAGTAAGGTGCCATCTACAACACAGAGTATTTGGTATAAATAAATAGAATTTTTGTTTTGTGAATTTTAATTATTTCAGGTTTATTGCTAAGACAATAGTCTCAGCTAAACTACTTATGAATTGTACTGAAGGATTTATAACAGTTTACATTATGTTGCTGTTCAGCTGTATCTGTTTAGTTGGTGGGTATGTTTTTTGGACAAGCTCTTTCACTTCTGCCTTTTTTTAGAGTAAGTGTTCAATGGACAGGATATAAACACTCAGACTGCACCGGATTTCTAAAAACTGTTGACAGCAGGCAGACTTGAGTTTTATGCATCATAAAAATGCAGAAGAGTAATTAGTCTACAGTTAGCTTAACTTTGGAGGTGTAGGCTGCAAATAAATCAATACTAAACATACAAAGATGTGTAATTTTCAAACATTATAAGCATTCTTCTATTCTACCTTGTCTCCTTTTAATAAATGTACATGTACAAGAGCTGCCTCAAATCACAATCAAACACCTCTAAGTGTCAATGAACATCAGTGATTTAAAATAAATTGCTGTGCTTGGCGCATGTGGCGGCAGCAGAGGAAGATTTTGCTTGCTGACATGGCACATGAGCCAAAAGCAAACAAGAAAAAGATTTTCAAGGGTGTTCTTCCATCCTGTTCTAACAGAGAGGAATCAGTCTCTGATGATTTCTCATGTCACGTCTGAAGAGGAGACTCAGCACTGGTTTGGACTCCATGTAATCTCAGAGCAAACACTTCACAAACAGCTCTGCCTTCCAGACAGACATGAGCTTAGTTTTATGGGTTTGCATTAATGAACTTGAAACCTGATTAAGAAGGATATTAAAATATAACTGAAATATTAAGCTTTTTACAGACTTTTCTGTTAACCTGTCAACTATTTGAGAACTTTTTTTAGGGGAGCAAAGCTAGCACTCATTGTAACAGCAGAGTTCAACATGAAGAAAAGGCTGAGAAAGGTGATGGTGATGTTCACAGTTACAAAATTCCAGGATTTAGTAAACACAAACAAACCCGAAAGCAAATCCTCAGTTACACATTAAGCATTTGAAACAATCTTTTCAAAGCTGTGCCTTTTCTAATGCCTGAGGACTAGTTTAACAGTATTTACCAGAACATCCATCTGGTTTATCAGAATTATTCTGACTGTGCCTACCTACTGAGTAGCGCATCACTGAAAGCTGTTCATTGCCATCAGTGTGTATTGAAACCAGATCCCTCGTTTCTGCGTCCAAAACAAACCACCTAGAGAGAGGAGAATTCCAGTAAGTATCACTTCCACTCAACAACAAAAAAAACAAGTAAAAAAGCCATAACCACTGCCTGCCTTCATTATCTTATGGTAGCCCCTCAAGGGCAGCATAGAGAACATCTGTTTCTAATGGAACACTTTTCTGGTTCACAAAGCAATATGAGTTTCAGTGAACAATATATGAACAATTCTAAATACCATTCAATTTTTCCCCTTCCCTGAACACTGTAATAATCACCAAAATGTCTACTGGACAATAAACATGCTACCAAACAGATAATATGACTGCATCTTCTTATCATTAAGCCTTAAGGCTACAGCTGAATTTCATTCTACCTCCCTATTTTGAAGATAAGTTTTGATATAAAAACTGATCTTTCAATGTTTATAAAGCAAAGCTCCCCCAAAAACAGAAGTAGTAGATGTAAGTCAAAAACATTTCCATACTCATTGTAAACACAATTTATATTCCAGTTTGGTATTTTTCTCTCAATCCTTTTAATTTCTATGAAAAATTTTATTAAAGTAAGAAGGAATAACAAACCATTCACTAGAATTTAATGGTTCATAAACTAGCATTTTATTTTATAGTTCTTGCTTGGATAATTTATAACTAAGGTAATTAATTGCAATTTTTTTATTCTTTACCAATAACTTTTAACCTGCAGTTTATTATTTATGAGGCACATATGAGTTGCTTACAAAAACTCACTTGCCCATAGACCAAAAAGGCCACTGACAGCAACATGTGCAAGATCAGCAGAACCTGACATTTTGCAAAGAGTCTGATGCCCACCCAACCCCTAAATACATTGAACATTAGCAACACAGAGACAATGACAAGTTAAAAATATGTATTTGTACCCACAGATCATGAAAACAGAAGGTGTCAATACGGCTGAATACACTGCAGCTGTATTCAGAATTTAATTTCTTTGATCCAAACTTCTACTCTCACGCCCATGTACATATGCCACAGGCAGGTTTCTATCCTTAATGGCAAACACTGTGGAAATGAGCAAGGGAATTCCACCCTCTGTCTCACAGTGAACTCAGTGGAACATCGCTAAACCTGGGACCATTTATTCCATAGCAAAGCTGCAAAATGAACTCCAGGAACAACATCACAGATTGCTTTCTATGGGTGGGGATGAGATTCCAGCTTGTGCTCATCCAGTGTCCAGCAGCTAGGCATCTGGAAAGCAGCCTGGTCCCATTGGCTTAAAACCAGCTTGTGGTTAGAGAAACCACATAAAAGAAATTAAACAAAATACACATAGAAAACCCCCAACCCCACATGGCATGGACTGCTGAACAATCTGTGTGTAGACAGACAGAACCAGTGGAAAACAGGTAATGCGTAGCTCTATTGCCTGATTTATTTCCTTGTGGCTCTTCCTTACACTCACCTTGCCCTTCAGCCTTCAGTTTTCTTACCAGTGCTAGCACTTTTTTTCCACAGTGCCTTTGCATACTCATATGCTTAGTACTCAAGATACTCTACATGATTAGTCACGGAGGGCTCTACTTCCCTGCAAATAGTACCACTGGAAGAATGGCAAAAGGATCTGAAAAGTGCCTTGAACTTTTTTTAATTTTCCAGCTGTGCCTTTTCACCAAGCAGCAGAATCCACAAAGAGAATTAGTACTCTCAAACAACTGATCAGGTCCACAGCAGGTATTTAAGGAAGTGGTAACAAAAACTGCAGTAAACCCTTTGCAGACAGCCCAAAAGGGGAAATGATACATGAAAAACCCACCAAAAGCATGATGGCCTGATAAAAGATAGACTACTGTAAAACAACAGACAAGAATGGGAAAAAAGGTAGAAAAGTCAGTTTTCTTTTGATGTCACAACTTTAACCACCAAGCCCAACTTCCTTAGTGCTCCATTCCTTGTCCCTGCCTTACCTCTTTGCTGAAAGCTGAGCAGCACTAGAATGGTAAAAAACACATGCAAGGTTTGGGCTGAGTTCTAAACTGATTAGACTTGTTTAATATTTGCTTTATGATTTTTAGGCTTTGAATCAAATTATTAAAGGATTTGTTATGGGTTTGAGATTATTTTTCCTATGTTAATCGAGATATATCATGCAGCCCTCATTCCTTGGGAAATAGCTCCCTTGGACCAGATTTTCTGGCACAGAAAGCACTGCATGATGCTGCTGGGTAGGCAGTAATTTTAAAACTGTTCTGTTTATCTTGACTCAACTCCATTTATTTCTCATCCACTTATACACTTACCAGGTCTCATTTCAACTCTGTTTCATTTGTATATCTCCAACCCATCATTGAACCATACAATTTCAGAACACACTAAAATATAATGGTGAAAATATAACTGCTTAAAAACTCTTCTTACTGAGGGTAAAAAAAAAAACCCAAAAATCTCCAAGGACATCATCATAAACTTCTTGAACGCAGTATAAACTCGTTGCCTCAAGTAAATTAAAAATAAGAATTTAAACTGAATGTGCCAAACTTAAAACATAACACTAAATGCTCCAGGAGAGGGGGGAAAAAAGTCAACCAAAAGCAAGCAACAGACTGAATGCTTTGGCCATGCAATGTGCCTTGACTGTGCTTTAATATAAGTCCAAAAACATCTAAAAACTCTGAAGAAACATACCCTGACCTTCTTTCCTTTTTCCCTGTTTAAGTTCTCTTGGGCCTGTATATTCTGCTCTGTTTAATGAAGATAGAAACATTTGTTCAATTTAATGTTTGTAATTGTAAGATGGAAAGGTTCAACATGGTAAGCAAATACACCAGACCTTAGCAAGGCTTTTACTAGAAGGTAAACTTGGTTTTGTTGCCTGATATAATACCTAATGAATTTAGTGTAGACTGCATCTTCATCTTGGAGAAAACTCCCTAAAAAATTTAGCATTTCATTTTTCCAGGAAATTTTAAGGGTGTTGCACATGCTTAGTAATTTCTAAAAACCAGACTTGAAATGGTTTTTAGGCATGAGGTTAAGCATAAAAAAATTTCTAGTTGGCAAATTAAACACACAAAAAATTTCCCAATTTTCTTAAATGCACCAGGCATTATTTTATCATCATGTTATCAACCATGAGGCATAACTGAAAAACAGAACAAAAATGTTAGTAGATTTAGTATATGGTCCTCTCACCTTTCTAATGCTATGGACAACCTGTTTTTTTCTTTTAACTGATACATTGGTACTGCCTTCCTGGGAGATGATACCAAGGCAGAGTTTCATTATGAAATAAAGTAACTTTTTTCCCCCACTGTAAGAAACCCAAGTTAAAAAGATTCAGTTTGTGCTTTGACAGCTTGCAAAGGCACGATGACTTCAGGAAGAATAGGAACACTTCAGTATCACTTCAGTGCCATGCTGAACTCTGTCTTACACAAAAATCAAAATACCAGTCTGTTCACTTGCCTCTCCACCTCAGTTTAAAAGGCTGCAAGTGTGCTTGATTTGGGAAAGACCAAGATCTGTATTGTATCTGTCTTAAAAAGAAATGTAACGTGGACATTACATTGAAATACAAGATCCTTGGAAAAGATATTAAAGGGGTGCTCATGGAAACCCCTGAAAAAAATAGCTTAAAGAAACCAAACCAAAACAAACCCCAAGATCTGGGTTTTCATTTAAAAAGTTGTTAAAAAATCAAACCTGCCTAACAACAATCAGACAATTCTTCTGTCTAACTCATAGAAGATGCTCTGTCCCCTTCTGCCATGCTTTTTAGGCTCCATAACCTCCAACAAAAAGAATAAAAAGCAAATGAACTCCAATTATAAAGTGCACTGTATTGAAGTGTCTCCTTTACACTTTCTGTCATCACAGCTCAGCTGGAAGGCGTTTACCTGCCCGAGTGCGTTCCTATGGCGACCACTGCTCCGCTGGGATGGAAATCTGCGCAGTGCCCGGGTTCCTGCATGGAGAGGCACAGACACGTCACTGCCCTAGCCACCTCCTGAGGGCCAAACATCTCTCTTAAAGCTATCCTAAGAGTCTGAGCTGAGCTGACACAGGAAAAACTAATCCCTTAGCAGCATGCTAATCCTCAGAGAGTTCTTCTCTCAGTGTATCAGTGATGTGCACTGCAAGACCACCTTGTGAGTAGAAGGCCTACAGTTCTGCGTAAAAAATAATTTTTCTTGGATATTAGCAAAGAGCTAGCCAAACTACTAAATGAATGACAGTTAGGAAAGAACATGTAAAGCCAAATCTTCACAACTGTGTGACGAGCTCTTCAGATTGTTTGAACAGGGAAAAAAACCCAACTGTAACACAAATAAAGGACTAAGATTTATTCAAGTTGGCTTGTCAAAATCACATCAAGTAATGGTAACCAGATTACATCTTACACAATGTTTGATGAACCTTGCTAAGTTTATCAAAGCTTCCAGATGGCTGTTTTTAAAAGCATAACTGTAGGATTTTTGCTTGCAATCAGGTGGGACAAGAGTGTTTCAGAAATTGAATGCTTTCTCCTATTTTCTAGCTTTGTATTTAAATTAAAGGGTTGACATACATCTAGCAGCCTGGTCCATTCCAGTGTGTGGTCCACAGAGTTCCACATACAAACTTGCCTATCTTGGGCACATGTTAAAAATAGGTCTTTGAAAGGATGAGATGCCAGTCCCCAGAGCTCATCTGTATGTCCCTAGAAAGAAACCACATGTGATTTAATAACACATAAAATGAAGAGCCTTAAAATAACACAGCAGAGAAAATCTTTATATTTTTGGGTTATAGTTTAAAAAACCAAGTTATGCTCACCTGTACCTCTACTGCGAAACCATCGTTAAATGTTCCCCTCAAAACAAAGTTTCGCGAAGTACCCACTAAAAACTGATCAGCTTTTCCTTCTGCTACTGCTCTGATTGTTCCATACTGGTCAGGAACCTGGGAAAACAGACATCTGTAAAATCACATCAGGCATCTTGATAGGTGCTTCATTTTGGAGGCCACGAATAGAGAACAAATGGTACAGTACAGAACTGGAGTTCTCCCAGTAAAAAGAAACAATCCAATTATTATAATCTTGATCAGAGCTTGACCTGAAACCTCCCTCATCTATTTGTTCAGTACAGGCATACAAGATCTTATTCCAAGCCAATCACAGTTATATCATTTTAATAACTTCAGTGGAAAAAAAATACAAATTAAATTACATAGCTTTTAAGTGTCAAATTCACTAAACAAATGCTCTCCACAGCCTTACAACTCATCTTATAAGGAAAGGAATAATACACAGATACTATTTACTTTCTAGAACACGTTTTGAAAACCAAGAAAAATCTTGCAGCACACAGTAAATGCTTCCTGATTTTCTTAATGTTTCCTGATCAGCCTAAAGTAAATGTTCATGTGCCTTATGTTACCAATTTTAATGACTGAAATTTAATGTCTGAATTTTAATGACTTTGCTTATTTCAGGCTTAAATTCTAATACACTACTTTATTTTACAGTGTGCAATTGTTTGTTTTCTAAATTATTTTATTTGCAAAAATACACTAATATTAAGTGATAACATAACATAAGTCAGAAAAAATAATCTGCCAGGATTCTAGTAACATAAAAATTAGCTTTAACATAACATTATTAACAAAAGGAAAACACAGGCACTGATTAATGAATAGAGTGTGTTACTTAAGTCTAAGAGTTGTATATGATAGTCAGTGGTTACCTTCTCTGCCATGTTTTCTAAATGTCAGTATTAGATTCAAGGCAGTAACAAATTCTAGACTGAACTTACATAAATGTTAAGAAAAAAAATGCTGCTATAAACGGACAGTAGGTAAGTGGAGTAAATCAATGTTTAAAGAACTGTTTAAGGAGAACACATTATTTCAAGATAAGGGAAAACCCAAGTTTTTAAAATCCAAAATACACAACCTTTTCCAGTTCATCTCCACTGACCTAGCACTGCCATATTGCCAAATCACAAAGAACAGACACATACACTGAACACTTGGTTTAGGATAAATTTTTAAAAAAGTTCCTCATCATGGATTATTAATCATTAATTATTACCAAATTCCAATATGTATTCTACCACTTGTTTACCTTATGTCAAACATTCTACTAAAACCCTCAAATGCTGGTGACATTGCCTTTCTCCAGAGAGGCAAACTTATAAAAACACAGGCAATACTAAAGAATATCCTCAAACATCCTTTCCAACAGGATGAATTAAAAAAACCCCAAACAACTAAGGAAGGGTTTTGAAGAAAGAAAACCCTTAAAATTTCTGTTCAATTTAAGCACAGGAGAACCGAAGCCTCATATAGGCTCATTTATATACTAAAATGTAAACACTTTTATAATAAAACATGGTAATCCACTTAAAAAACAGCACCTTCTTTCATGCTAACTTCCCCTACTAAAGGTAGGGAAGGCTGTCTTGCTAGCCAATATCTTGCTCAAGGCAATTTCCTTGTCACTCTTGCTTTCTTACCTCAATTTCCCTTTCAGGATTCAAATCATGATCCCACAGGATGATCTTTCGGTCTTTCCCACCTCCAGTTAGCAGCATTCCATTCCTCATTTGACAGAGTGTGAACACACTACCATCATGAGCTTTGATTTGTCTGCTTATCTGATATACTCCTGTATGCACAAAAAAGAAAATAAGAAAGAGCGCTACTCATTTTTTTATCTAGGGTTTATGAGAAGCTTTGCCTTTAGGCAGAAGAATAAAGGAAGTGTATAATAATTACATTTGGACTGTCAAGCTCTTAGTATTGCAAACACAAGGTGGTAGTGTTTTCTTACAGGACAAAAAGATAAAACAAAGGGCTCGCCCTTCTGAAGAAAAACTCTTTTGAGATTGATCGTCCTACAAAATGTGAAGGCAAAATGAACAATTGGTAAAATGTTTTCATTTCTCTGCTTTCCAAAGGAACACAGTTTTTCCAGATGCAAGCAAAACTGTCTTTTAGAGTCAAAAAATATTTAGCAAGTCATTATTAGAAAAGAAGTAAAGCTACTTACTTAAAAGAAACAAAAAGACTTGTTGTCTGTAGTCTTTTGGGAATAAATGGCCAATTATTTATAGCAACATTTCCAGGATGTATGAACCTAGTATCTAATGCTGGATGCTGCCACACATAAAAATAGTACAACCAGCATTTGGCATCTATCAAGACAGCAGTCTACCCACAGGAAAATACTTGGAAGAATGAAGGAGATGAGAAATTTAAACAAGGGTAGCAAAAGAATCCTTTTGCACCCTCATTGGGTCTTCACATCAAAAGAACCGCTGTTGGAAAGTAATTTAAAAAACCCAAACAAAACAAGATTCTGGTGCTGCATATTTTCAAATAGCAACCACAGAAAAAGTGAAACACCACCCAGCTATGAGCTTAATTTTGCTGACTCTGCCTATGGCTCAAATCAGTTTAAATCAGTGTGCTCTCACACTGTGAAACAGAGTATGAGTTCAAGTCCTGTGACCAATCTAATGTGATAAGCCAACTCAAAACCCCATCTTTAGTTAAGCCAACGTAAATAAATATTCTATTTGATAACGCTTAGGGTTATACTGAAAAAAGGTTATTTTGCACAAGAATTTAAAAATTAAACATCAGATAATATGTTGAATTACTTTTCCATTGCAGTTAGCTTGAATGATGAGAAAAAGATTTACCTTTGAAATCAGACTTACTGTTAAAAATGTACTTTTTACATGAATGTTTTCCTGGCATACCAATTTAACCCAGAGTGTTTGAAATAGCTGCCAAGTAAAATGAATTATCATTGAATTTATGAGGGCTAAGCTGTGCCAGGTCTGCATATGTTGGGTAACAAATCATTTTCCTTTCTTTTTTACAAAAGCTTTGCTCTAAAGAGTTAGTTCAATTTCAAATTTCAAATTTATTTTTTTTTTAAAGTATATCAAGACTTGAGGGTCTGTTAAACCAGAAACTGTTCATGTAACTGCTACAACTAAGCACTGTAATTGTACTTCACATATAAGTCCTATTAATGTCAGCTCCACCACTTAATGGTATTCCTCTGAGACTAAGCATGGTGCAACATAAGCCTTAAGAGGCAAAGGCAGCCTGCAGAATCCCCAAACTGATCTTACAGCCTTTTTTCAAATCACCAGATCAAAGGAAAGCTGACTAACCACATTTTTCACAAATGCAAAACACTTAGATAAAGTAGTTTTCATTCATTTTATGCACAGCCTCGTTAATTATAAAGAAATTCCAGACTGCTCTTAAGTCAGCAAATTCATAGGACTTGCAGGACTTGGGTACCACCTGTTATTGATAGGAAGTGTATGCTCTGAGTCAGGCCTGTTTCTCTGTTCCTTCCCTAATGCCATCCTTTACGTTTGTCTTCTACAGACTGTGTAAAATCTGTGATTAACTCCCAACATATCCTACCTTTAGCTCCTTTTCCTGGAGTAGCTTCTACAGTAGTTTTGCCCCATATAAGTATTATCCCACCTGAGTCTCCAGTGAGCACATCACCATTTCCCAAGAAAGCCAAACACTGAACAAACTTGGGTTTCTCATATTTCTGAAACAAAATTAGCAAGAGAAAGGGATAATTGCTTGTACCTGTTACATAACTAGAATAATGCATCCACACTCTCACACCTTGCATACATGTAAGCAGAATTTAGCCTTCTTACATATGTTTACCTCTCTGATCAGACAGTACATGGTAACAACAAAGCAAATGTACAGAAATCGTGTTTTCCTTTGATTTAAAATTATCCTGGTATCAAGATATTATTACCCCAAATATCCCTTGCTTCCTTGATAATGAATTGCCGCTCCAGGTCCAGAAAAATATATGAGATTTGCCACATGTTATTATGGTATTTGCATCAGTGGGATGGAATTCTACAGCAAGAACAACTTCATTTGTAGTCTGAAATAATAACAGAAATAATATTTATTCAGGTAGAACATTAACAACTGGAAACACATGTAAACTCCCAAGTTTTAGAACAGAGATATGTAAAACTAGATAGCTCATTATATGCTTGAAAGTATTTCTAAGTGTTCTGTGCTAAATCAGCTGTCTGAATTACTGCACATATAATTTTATATATATATTGATTTTTTTACATACATAAGAGATCTTTATTAAACTTCAGTACACAAGTTAGGGTTTTACATTCCCTTTTCAATCATAAAAGCTTCTGCTCTCTCAAATAGCTAAGACTTCTGCCAAGGAAAATGAGTAATGTATGAAAGACACTTTTTTGGATTGAAAACCCTGCTTAGTTTTTACACCGACTGGCTTGCATTTCTGGATAAGAAAGCTGTGATAGAGGCAAGTAAGACAACGATAATATTGTAGGATTATATCCATCATTCTCTTTCTGAATTTCTGTAAAAATTCTTTGGGGTTCTTTGTTTGCCTTTCCTCCTCACAAAGAAAAAAAGCCTGCATAACTCAAAACTTTGAAACATAGGATCCCAACTTTGTATTTTTACTGGCTGCATGTACTTTTACTGAATTACCAACATCTTAAAGTATTTCATCCTTTACCAATAGATTTTATAAACATAACAAACTGACTGGTCTTTTACTTAACTTCTAATGTATATTCAACCAAACTGTCTTTTAAGACAAATCTCCTGCAGATAGTGACTACAAAACAAGAAAGTAAATACATTTATTTCTACAGGATTTCAAAACAGGCTGCCCAGAGAGGTTGTGGTGTCTCCTTCTCTGGAGATACTGAAAACCTGCCTGGGCATGATCCTGTGCAACCTGTTCTAGGTGAACCTGCTTTGCTTAGGGGTTGGACAGATGATCTCCACAGGTGCCTTCCAACCCCAGCTGTTCTGTGATCTATACATAAGAGTGCTCTTAAATCACATCTTTGGGAGAAACTTCTACTTCCCCACTTCTGGCCTACTTTAAAAAAAACTATCTTCTTCGGTTTGGGGTTTTTTGGTGTGGTTTTTGTGGGTTGTTTTTTTTTTTGGGGGGGAGGGGTGTTTTGTTTTGTGGGGGGTTTTTGTTGTTTTTTTTTTTTTTTTCCAGTTCATGGCCATATTTATTGAATTATATTTCTCACACAGTTTTCACATGAGCAAATCTGCTATGTCAAAAAAATAATTTGAAATTTAAGGACTGAAAACCTTAATGGAGTTCAGCTAAGAAACAGCTTTTGTTTTGCTTCCCAGTTTAAGGGATGCAACTCTGCTTACATCATCTACTGTAGAAGGTGCTTAAGATACTGTAAGACCAAGTCCTAGATGTGAATAAGTTCTGAAGGGCAAGCTGTCCCTGCCAAATAATTTTTAGCCAATTCTGAAACATCAAGGAACTCCCCTGAGTGCAAAAACAATCAAAACATAATGTCAGTGAATGGGAACTACAAGGCATATGTCAAATAGTTTCACATAAAATATCAAAGAGAAAATTAAAATACTGTCATAGAATTAAATTAGAACTTGTAGAATACAGTTAGTATTGGTCAACATAATCTAGAGAAAACAGGTCAAACCGACTGATTTTGTTACCTGAAATGGTAAACAAACTGATTTTGTTACCTGAAATGGCAAGCTTGTAATGATATAGATATATATGCTTGTGGAGCATGATTTATAAAAATAGACAAATACTCAGTTCCACATGCATGAAATATTTGCTTGCTTGATACCGTATAACACAAAGGTTTCAGTGTTCCCAGTGAAATCATCTTTACATGAGCACTGAGTACAACACCTCTGAACACATCTCATTGGTCTGAAATTCGGAAAGCTTCAAAAAGAAACAGAAAAGCAGACAGGACCACAATCCACAGAAGTAATTAGGACTTCAAATGAGAAGAGACACATACACATGAATCAATAATCAGATTTTGATTCAGACAAAATTGAAATAAGGAATGTCTAAAAGTACTTTATTTTTTTAAACAACTACAGACTAAATTGGCAGTTTAGCTTCCCAAAGTTCCCAGGATTTTTTTTTTAATTAAGAAACCATCAGACAATTGCTTTACTTGCACTGGCTCTTAAGGATGAGTAAAATGTAATTACAAACCCTACAATATTCAAACCTCTTCCAGTAAATAAGTTAAGAATACATTTCTGTGGAACCCTTAAACAAGCCAGCACTATTACACGGTTGCAGTTTCCAAGTAAGATCAAAAGCATGTCTCACAAACTTGTATTTATGGGAATAAAGCCACTTGTACTTCAGAATGTTCATGTGCAAAAATTACCTTTATCTCTGCTATTTTTGATTTCCTCTGCCAATCCCACACAGTAAGCATATGCTCATTAGAGTCATCAATTACACACAAATGAGTACCAGAATCCTAAAGGAAAAAGAAAAGAAAGTACTGACAAAGCACAGTCATATTCGATTTAGAAACAGGGCAGGGCAGATGCATTTTAAAAAATACACAAAGGTACAGTCCTTTTAAAGTAACTACAACCTCAATACATACGGAATTTTCCTGTTTTTTCTTTCTTTAAGACAGACATAGATTTTTGTATAATTGTATTAAAAAATGACCATTCCTCAAATAATATTCTAGGAAAGCTTTAAAAGTACCTTACCAAGTGTTTACTCTGTTTTTGTTTGTCGGTTTTTATTGCTGGTTTGCTTTGTTTTGATTTTGTTTTTCTTTTCCTTCATGTTTGCAATTTCATGCTAGCAGCAAAATGATTTAGTTTTCTATTCTATAAGTATTTTGGTTTTCTTCAGGTCTCAGAGGACAGACACAGAGCTCCACTTGTGTTTTTTCCTAAATGTCACCATCACATACACACAACTACATTATCAAATTCTGTACTCATGTTTCATTTTTTCCTTATGGGTCATAAAGTACCAGCACTTTCATCATGTAGTTGGTAAAACTGCAGCAAGGGTAACACTTTCTGAATAAAACAATGCTTACAGAGGAGAAAGAGCAGTCCCTACAACATCAAGTTACTGAAACCACTTATTTTGAACAACTTTACAACAAAATGGCAAATATATGGCTACATGTAACTAAAGGAAGAGAGAAAAAAATCTTAAAACAAAACCATACTTATTCCCAGCAATGCATAACTTGCACAAACCAATTGTTTCAAGGACATTTGTAGAAACAATTGGAGGAGATTTTAATTATATTAAAGTTGATTCTTGCACTTCATTCTCTAACAAATTATGAAAATAGAGGTGGCTAAAGTTATTATTCCCAAGCACTATTCTGAGCAGTAATATGCAAATATACATGTGAATTATTAGGTGGGAAGAAATGCTGAAGACAGCATTGGCGATGTACGCAGCTCTAGTGGGGTTAATCAATTCTGTGGTAAAAACACAGTTCTAGATACTGCACACAAACTGTTCAGTCTAGTGAGCAATCATGTGAGACTGTAATAAGGCACCAAATTCAGTTTCAGCTGCAAAACAGAACTAATAAAAACTAAAATCTAGTCCTCAAAAATTCCCTGGGTGTTTTGTTTTTAAAATTATGGAATGCATTCTTATTCACATTGAAAAAGATCTCTGTTCAAGTGTGTAAGTTTCACTGCTTCTTGGAGTGACAGGAATGCCAGTACTCCTTTCACATTATTTACTGAAACACAAAACATACTATATCTAACATAGCAACATTTCAATGCTATGAAATTTCTTTCAATTGCTCTCTTTCTTTCAGTTGCTAAGTGAAACTGTAGCAAGAGAGTGCAAGAATTTCTTTTCAACAGGTCACCCCAAGACACTGTTGAGTTTCCATTCTTGGAGATTCCCAGAAGCCAGCTGGACCACAGCCTGAGCAGCCTTCTCTGACAGCCTGCTGTAAGGAGGACAGTGGATGAGGTGATCCATCTCCAAACATCCCTTCCCACCTCAGCTGTCCTGTAAATCTCTTCCTCTATTAGCAAAATACTGCAGACATTGTTTTTCTGCATTTTCTGGTTTTTACGTGTATTAATTCTTCTTGATGGAATGCAAGAATCTAGCCTGGGTTTTCACAAGGTCTGATACGTCTCAGTCTTTTGGCAAAAATGCAGTGGCAGCATAAAGATTAAAATATGGTCATATTTTAGAAAAAAACCCTCCAACTCATTTCCAAATTTGAAATGAGAACTTTCTGAATGCCAAGTAGTGCATCTCCATGTGCTACCAATTTTTCTCATAAACTCTATGGGCCCAGTAAGAAAGATCCCTATTTTTTTTTCTATCTAAAAGAAAAGACAAAAAGTGAACAAGCTATTCCTCGGGAAAAAATAGCACAAGATAATGTGAGGGTTGTTTTTTTTTTTTCAATTTCCTGTTGGTGGACAAAAACCTACTCCAGCTGTGAAAGCAAAAAAGTTAACCCTCCTAGCAGAACTCACTAAATCTTTTCTTCACAAAACTCGCTAACAAATTTGGTTTTAACATCAAAATAAGAACAACCAAACTCCTCACAAACAAAGCCAAACCAAACCACCAACCCAATGTGGACTTCAATTTCTAGTTAAGGTTTTTTCTGCCTGCTATTTATTTACCATGCTGGTTTGTTACCGCAATTTTACATGTGCCATTTCCTGTTTTTCCAGCTAGTTCACTGTCAGCTGCTTTACAAAGTATACAGAAACTTTAGCGACACACTTTCAACACCAAAAGAGATCAGCTAGACAACCACATGCAAAGGCTCCAGAGATTTCCTTCCCGTTTCCATAGGACTGGCCACATCCTATTGGAACACCCCGGGGAACCGTGTCCATCTTACCGCTTTGGAAAAATCCAAGCAGCCCACTCCGCGCTCAAAGGTGCCAAGGCCAATGACCTGCAGCGTCGCCAGGCTCACCGAGTCCCACACTCTAACATGGGGCTGCAGGGGCTGCGTGGAAAAGCAACGGGACAAACAGGTCACAGCAGGGAATGCACCGCGGGCTGGGGCCGCGCTTTGTTAAGCAGCTGCCTGAATTACAAACTGCAGAGCAAAATGCAGGGAGACCTGTGCTGGTGATGCTGCTGGGTGCTATCCTCAAAGCCAAAAGGGGAGAGTCAAGGCAATGTTGGTCCTTATGTCTGGGCTACCAACGTGGCAGCGGTGCCGTCAAGGCAGGAAAGTGGCATTTGGTAGTTGTGAAAATACTTTAAACAATTCAAGGAATTGAACAAATAATGGAAGAGTCACCTTCCAATTCAGACCCCAGACTAGCGATATTATGCAATAACTGAAAATAACGGTCAGATCTGGGTTTATATATATAAATTAGGAAAAAAAGAAAAGAAATAAACCATTGTGCAATCAGCCTCTTAACCATCACCAACCACTCAATGAAAATGTCCATGGTTATATTTTATACAACTACTATCCCAAACTAGCTTAGAAACAATCACAAATTAACTTAGCTTAAGGACAGCATTCACCGTTGAAAGTGACAAATCTTTGTACTGATGGAGAAACAAACCAATTGGCTCTAACAAGAGTCAGAAAATGCTCAGTGGAAATCATGTATACAGAAGCCCTCACATAAATTTCTTACAAAATATAAAAAATTAAGTTGAACATCTGAAAAGGAGTTATATTCAACATGCTTTTACACGTTATAGCATGTCTTTTTTCCCCCCTCTGTTTATAACTTCATTAAAATAGTCCAATTATTCAAATTCTGACAGAATTATGCCAAGAGGTGGAGAGCAGCATTTAAATATGCTTGCTCTCAAATGAGCGAGTTTATGGGAAAGCTTGGCATACCTTCCATGAATTCTCAAAGTTGGTTTCCTCTTCCGTGAAACCTTAAGACTATACTGACCCGCAGAACTGGGGATTTCCTTTCCCTTGGGAGAAGACATATTGAAAGTAATATGACAGAAATGATGTGTCCTTATAAATCAATTGCAAGTTTCATGTTTGCTTGCAGATAAAGGACTTTATGAGCTTCTGCTCTTTTTAATGTATGGTTGAGTGTTTCTGTGTTACTGTCTTTTGCTAGAGTTACAGGCTGTTACCTGAGAAACTTAAAATCTCAGTAAATGCAGTGCATAATATAAACTGCAGACAGAAGGTGATTAAAAAACCCCAAACCACTTTTTCCTGGTTTTCAAAACAAGATACTACTGCTCAACAGCTCTATTACTTACCCTTCCATCTTTATCCACTCCAGCTAACTGTCCTGTTGCAATTCTAATTTTGTCTGGATGAACTGCAAGACTAAGACAGACAGAAATATGACTTGCTTTTGCTGTCATAGGTCTTCAAAACGGAGAGGTGTTTTGTAAATTTTTTAATTTGTTTCTCAACAAAAGCCCACGAAGACACTTATGATCCTAAGTCCCACTTTTAAGGAGACAGCTTGAATGTTTCTCATCCGATATTTCATTCCACACTCAATTGACTATTTGCTGACACAACCAGGAGTGCCAGAAGAGCCACCTCCACGTTGGCTCTGACACATCTCAGGTTTGCACTACATTGGGAATCCACTGTAACAAAATCTACATTGTCTTGTAATGAACCTCCTACACATAGTTATGTGCCATATTTATAAACACTATGGTGTATTTTATGCCTAAACCTAGAGATGCCATGAAGCTAGGGAAAAAAGGCAGGAAAGTTGGCTGAGGGCTTGCCTCTGCACCCAGGAGTCAGGGATTACCGCCACTTGAAATGAGTAACTGATGTAATTGTACTACTGAAGTGTGGTGCACTACTAGTGGGAGTAAAAATCTACCCTTGCTTATCACATTTTCCTTTGAAGCTGATGTGAAAAAACAGATTTTAGAGAATACATCCTCTCAGTTCTTAGGATCTTTTGATCTATATTCTTAATTGCTTTCTCTTTAAAATTGCAATGGTGAAGAAAGACATGGAAAGAATAAAGGAGGCCAGGGAAAACCTGAAGAGGTCATAACGATGAACACCAAAAATTTACAAATCAGTTCAATTTTCTGAATAAAAGTGAAGAACACAAACTGGCAGCATTCCTCCCACAGGAAGCAATTACACAGACAAGAGAAAAGAGCTTTAGATTTCAAACATTCTCCAGTTAGGTACTGCACAGTAGAGAGTTTATGTTCACCATTACCTTTTGTGCACTACTCTTCAGACTAACATAGCAAATTCTGTAACTGCCTTTGCACCCACAATGACGTTGGCTTCAATTTTCCTTCTCTAGTTTTTGTTGGTTTTTTTTTTTCAGACATCTTTCTGATTTCCCTGACTCTCTTTATACTTGGATGGGGCATCTTTTACAAAATGAGAGTATGATTGCTTAGTTTTCAACACAGTTTTCTAGTTCTCCTTTAATATTGCACTTTTGCCACACTCTCTGTACACAACTGATTTAGAGTCAGGCTAACAACAATTTTTAATTTCTGGGATACCTATTTGGAATAATTTATGCAAAGATCCTTTCTTCAACCTGGCACTCTTAGATTGTATACATATCTCCTTGTTTTACATTTAAAGCAGACATCCTAAGCTAGCATGGACTGCTCTAACACCATTTGTTTGTGCTGTGTTTACTACAGTGAAATCTACTGGGACTGATTAAACAGGAAATAACTACAACTACGATGACATTAATGAGTTTGTACATACAGCAGGAGAGGAAAAGAAATACTTCTGCATTATTACCCACACACTTACATGCAAATGTTGTATACTAACCATTTAACACAGTCTGTGTGACCCAAGTAGTGCCGCTGGGTTCTCTCCTCATAGTTAAATAGTACCACCACTGAGGCTATGAAATACACAATTTCTCCAGTAGGAAGGAGGTAAACATTGGCTCGACAGTCTCTTCCACGATACCCATATCTGTATTTTTTTTTTAGTCAAGGTTTTCATACTCACTGAATACATGGAAAAAAACCAACCAACTTTTTTTTTTTTTTTCCATTAAAGGATGCTTGAGGAGCTCTCATGTCAGCAAGTGCTCTTCAAGTTTTTCCCTCTGGAACTACAGCATAATTTCACTAACATAGCTTAAAAAGACATATAAAAACCCCATACAACAGGACTTCAGGAACCCAAGTCCCTCATGAAATGAGGGATTTTTAACACTGATGTTAAAAATAAGATATGGTGGAAGTAAAGCAAACGCAGTATTGCAGTTTTGTAAAAATTTTCATGTGAAATTTCATTAGCAGGACTCATTATTCTAATTTAACATTTTTCACAGCAGTAGAGCTGTGTAGCAGCAGGCTGGGGAGCAGAGTATTGCTTTCATTTGGCCTTTTAAAACAACTTCTAATGCCCTACAGGAAAAGGTAAGCTTCTGCACAGCAGCTGCCAAGTTCAGGAAAGATTTCTTTAGACTGTTTTAAGAGTATTTTTTAAACAAACCAAACTTAAGGAATTTACACAGTGAAAAATACTCTATCCAATTCTACCCAAAATATATAAAAGGCATGTTTTCTGTAGGAATATGCACGGCTCCTAATGACATTCAGAAGTTTTACACACTGTGAATGAGCCTTGGTTGGCGCTGATCAAACATTATTACAACTCATTATTTCTTTGGAACAGGTGCAGTTTTCTTCCTCTAGACTATTAATGTGGCTGCCTGCCTATATTTCAGTTCCCTGGGTCACCAGGAACAATTAACATCATAACTCAGACTTCAACATCTAACGATGTAGCCCCAAAAATATTATTTTCCTGTTATGTCGTTCACTTTAGAGAGCTTTGCACTTCACTGCCAACTGATACACCTGCAATAGCAAGAAAAAGATGGGAAACACATTAAGCAACTTTAGCTAAAGGATTCCAGCTTCAAGTCCTGGCTAATCAGGTAAATAAAAGGAAGTGAAAGGCCCAAGTGGAGAAAGCTGGATGGATGAAATCTTCTCATAAATGAAGGCAGCTGCATTATTTCAAGTTGGGAGTATCTAAACTGATATCTCCTAATCAGATAGCCTGACCTCTATTCTCCATGAAAAAGGGCCACCTTTCTATCAAAAAAAGCACTGCATCCCCAAAAATGCCGCACTACACCACCCACTACCCCTCCGCTTCTGCTGCGCCACCAGACCAAAGGAGCACTTACAAAATTAAACATATGCTGTAATTAAACAATAGTTCAAAGAGGGACACTGCATTCAGTTGTCAATTAAACCCCTTTGGAGTGTGGAAAACAAAACAGATTTTTATCTTGCTGTCTCCCGTTTAGTAGGGAAAAACACAATGGCTCCTCTGAAGCAGAGATTATTCACTGGCTTGCTAAGCAAACGATATCAAGAGAAATGCTGATACAACACAATGCTGAGGGCAGAAAAAAAGGATGCCTCCATTTCTCCTTCATTACTATTTACTTCCCCCCTCAATTTTCCTCTTTCCTCTTTTAAACACTGATGGAACTAAAAGAAACCCCAGAATGGCCTTCTGTAAAAAATAACAAACAAGAAACCAAACAGCTGAACTTTCAAAAGCAATGGGCTACAAACCAATGAAAATATTATTTCTATCCTGAAGCATTAAGAACGCTATTTTAAATACCTTCGCAGAGGAGAGAGGCAGATTTTGCTCATCTGCTGTACACAATAGGGAATGTATAGATAAGGATTTAGTAAGACTGACATCTTTGAACATTCATCCTAGAAAAGTATTAATGATTTACATAAACATGTCTTTCCACAGCAGAAGTCCTCCATGCTTAGTCAAGCTAGAGCCAAATGCTTTGGCACCCACCACTGAGCTCTGACATTCATGAAGCTGTGAGAAAAAAAAAAAAAAGTAAAAAATTACATTTTCTCAGTACCTTCCTTTCTTTTACCCCTCCTACAAAATAAAGTATCAAAGAGGGGCTGCATTTTCTAGAAGCAGATTTTTCACAAACACATAAAGGAACCACCTGTTCTGTGGGCCAATTTTTTTCTTTCTTCGTTCTCCATCCCAGACTATCTTGAGTAAAAAAAAGAGGGGTTGTTGCTCCACAGCATTTCTTTCCTGCTCCACACATGCAGAACAAAGCAACACATACAGTGCAACACAATTAATTCATTAAAATTAATGCAATAATTCACCGTGTCTCTTCAGAAAAAGGGGTGATACAACTTTGATGCTTGATTTCCACTGCATGTTAACCTTCCAGTGAAACTGACAATCAAATCAGGAAAATTGAGAGAGAGTTGCCTTGATATTGTGATTATTTCTCACCAATTACAAGGACCATTTTGTTACAACATTCAGTATGTTTAAAATCTTTACATTTGGGGTTTTTTTGTTTGTTTGTTTAAACTGGCTAAAAATAGCTACCGCCCTCATGAAAAGTGATCTACCGTACACCAGAATTCAGCGGTATATTTACCACTGTCTTCAATTATTCTTAGAAAGAGCACTACTGCTAAAAATAATCTCATAAAATGGAGTCTGAAATACCCTCCTGAAACTGAGCTACTATACACCAGGAGAAAGAATCTACAAAGTTACTGTCAAAAGCTGCACTGACTGTGACCTCTGAAGCTACTAAATAAGCCAATTTTGCTATTGTTAGGAATGTCAGATATGCTTTAACCAGTTTTGAAGTGCAGTAGCAAAGATTGCACTACAAAGCAAGGATACTCAAACTAAATTATTCAATTTAAATGACATCACTCAGGAACCAGACACAGTCAAGAGCTCAGACTCCACTATGAGCTGCTTTATCTTGCCAAGTAGCTTAGGCATATCTTCAAATGGCAGTAATCTGCAAGGCAGACAAAAGCTAAGTTTCCCTAGTTCAATGTACAGGGTATCACGAGTTGAACAAACCTATAAGGAAACATCTACAAAGGAGACCCCCCCATCTCCAAAACCAACCAATAAACCAACAAATAAACACCCCAAAAATCTGCCTGTTGTTTCCTTGCAGTTGGTCATAGTTGACCAGCATTTTCCAAAAGAGTAACAACAAAGGAAAACCCAATTATAAAACATCATCCAGAAGGCAGGAGAATTAAAAGAATTCAAAACAAATCCTATAAAGGGAACTACTCAACACTCAGTTGAGCTTTTAGGTGCAAAACACTGACATTAGTAAAATACTAAGTGAATCATTGTCACCATGCCTTTTTAATAAGGTGTACAGGGTTCAGTTTGCCATCATATTTGCCAGATACAGCTGCCTGGCAGATTTGTTCCCCTTGCTAAACCTAAGCATAAAGCAAAAGGTCTGCTGCTGCTGCATTTTCCAAACTGAAGAGCAATTTTGTTCAAATTCACAGAGACCAATATTTAGTCTTCACAAATTTTACTGCCTTTTCCTCATTTTCTTCACCTTTGCATCCAAAAGATACTCTGCACTCACAAATATACTGGTCTGATTTAGGATGACATTTCCTTAAACACATTCCAAAACATACGGACAGTCTCTTTCGACTAGATTTATTTTACTTTAATTAGACTTTAGCAGCCAACTGGTTTAACCTGAACTTAAGATTCTTGGGCATTAAATGTGTCCACACTGGGATTTGCACCTACTTAACTGAGGGTGTGATTTCATGATCAGTTTTCGTCAGTCTAAACTGCTCACTGATGCTGGAAAAGTCAAGCTGATGTTCCTCCACTATGCCCGTTCCAGTCCTTGCATGTTTACGAGGCAAATCAAACTAATGTATCAGTCCTGCTTGAAAATTAACTTCATAAAAAGAGATTGCATTTCAGCCACATCACTGACTGACCTAATTCACTCCACAGTCATGAGTGCCAGCATCAGCAACCAAGAGCTGTGATGGTTGGAAAATTGGGTACCACAGTTTTATAAAGCATGAATAAGAGCTCTGCTTTCCTTCCAGTCAGACTTTAATCTGAACCTTTCTTCCTGACATATGACAGTGTATCATCAACATTCCTAGAAATCTTCCTGCTTTCAGAAACATTAACTTCAGATTATTACAATTCAAGTGCTGCCTAGACATGTTATTTTACTAAAGTACTAAGAAACTTACACAATCACAGCTTACTGGAAAAATCTGCAGAGATGGGAGAGTGACAGGAAGACCCAAACGTGTGCAAAAGCACATCTCTTAAAATGAACTTAATGTCTGATCTAGTAAACTTGGAGAATTGTCATCAGCCACACACCTACTCAGTTCTTCAAATTATAAATTTAGTGCATTTAATAGAAACCAGTTTCCAAGAAATTAACCGCTTCACTTTGGAGCTGAAATACAGCAGCAGTGCAAAGGATGCCTGCTTCTCCAACCCTCACTCCACAGGAAAAGACAACAAACTCAACATCTTTCATAGTTCTAAAACTTCCTGAAAAGGATTAGAGATTGAAAACTAACTGTTCCTGAAGCAAAGCCTACATTAATGTAGTGGGAGGCAGAGAAGGACATTTTTCAAACTCTGTAACTCTCCAAAGATGCTTTCTTTTGTACTAAATATAAATCAGTTAATAAATTAGAATCAGTGTCAAAGCAAAACAAACAAAGGAAAAGTACAGTATTTCTGTTGTCAACCATTTAAGGTTGTACTATACAGGAGTTACAAATCACTTTCATTGTTATTAATTTAAATATTTTCCCTGACTTTTTAGTTTTTACTTCTTAACAGAGAAGATACAAGACTGGATTCTAAAAGGGAAAAATGCAAGATAAGACAATAAGGGAACAGCGAGTAGTTATTGATATTAAGGATACACCCACTCCAGTTTTAACTTTTCAGGAGGCAGCTCTGTCCTAATATCATCATAGTTTTCTACATCCGAAGGAATGAACATTGTGATTGGTCGGCCTCGCATGAACATCTTGATATATTCTCCCTCTGTTGAAACAAAAAAGCACATTAATCATATGGCAAGTTTACATAAGAAGTAAGAACAAAAGAAACCAGTAATAAGCACAGAGATGCAAATCACACTGGTTATATAAGAATTATTTTTGAAATGTGAGCTTGGTAAAGGCCCAGATTTTTTTTTAAATGGAACATTAAACACACAGAAGCGTTAGTTGAATTTGTGATAGAACAGACTGAGCATGTAGCATTTTAGACATGCAAGTTAAGTTATAAAGGCAAAATTCAAATTCAAATCTGAAACCAGATAAATAATTAGTCACAAAATTACAAGATAAGATATTTCAGGTTGAAAAGGACCTGAGGAGGTGTCTAAGTCCAACCTCTGCCTGGCCATGAGGCCAAACTAGGTTCCTCAGGCTTTTGCCTAACCCAGATTTGAAAAACTACCAGGATGGAGACGGCACAGCCTCTCCTGGCACCTGACAGCACCTTGGGGGCCTCTCCAACAGAGCTTGCTTCCTGCAGCCCCTCTGTCCCCAGACTGTGTTCCTGCCAGAGACTCTTCTCTCCCACAGGTGCAGGACTTGGTATTTATCTCTCCTTAACTCTCTGAGGTTCCTGCAAGCCCATCTCTCCAGCACAGCCACTGGGCCCCAGGTCTGCTGTCACTGCAAACCTGAGAGTGCACTGTGTCACCCACCTCAGGCCACTGCTAGAGATGATGAGCAGGACAGAGCTAGGCCTGCAGACTCCATGTATCATCTACTGACCATCAGGGACAGTATGGCCCATGAAGCACAACCCTCCAAGGCCAACTATCCAACTGGTTTTTTCCCCCCACCCAGCTGCCCACTTCTCCAAATCCTAACGGTCACACGAAGACACTGCAGGAAAAAGCATCAAGAGCTTTGCTGATGAATATGATCAAGAATTATGTATCATCACAAACTAATACAGCAACTTGAGTTATTAAGCATTGTATCCTGAAGAATGGAAAAAGCAACAGCTCAGAATGACTCCAGCTAATACTGCCTACAGCTGTGACAAAACACACGTATATCATCTCTGTGGGAATGTGAGCACTTTGCAAGCCCTTAGGAGTGCCTTTTCAAGGAAAGTAAGCTTACCTACCCAGGAAAATTACATTTCAAAAAGCACAAAGAGCTAAATATTCCACAAACTTTGCATCAATGAAGTAGAGTTTTTATCGCTCTTCAACTTTCTTAGTAAGTAATATCCAATTTAGTATATTTAATATTATGTTATATATTATTAACCAAAGAAATATAATACTCTGCTGTGAATTTGGAGTGGGGATTTGAAAATCATAGCAGACACAGGGAACTCAGAGATCAACCCAAAATTTGAATAGTTGAGTAGAAGCGGAGTAGAAGAATAGCTGTAAATTAGCAATACAGTATTAAGAAATCTCTAATTACATTTGACACAACAAACACTAAGCTCTAAAATTAAGATTTTTAAACAATTACTTTCATATTTCTTTAAGAAACAAACATGAAACAGACTTCCCCATAATGCCCAAGGAATGCTTGGAAATATTTCCCCAATTAAGCATAAGATTAGTACTCGGACTGCATGATTTTGCAATCTATGTCTGGCCTTCCCTAAAACATCTGAAATTGAAATTATGAGAAACTCAGACTTATTTCCATAGAATGATAGCTTAACAGCTCAAGTCAAACTTGGAGATCTAAAAAAGGCAACAGAAACTAGGTAATTTTGGTGACAGAAGCAAATCTGAAAAACAGTCTCTTCTGCTTACAGAACCATTTTTAGAAGATGCAAAGATTGAGAAACAATCCAAGTTGTGAGCTAGACTAACCTTAAGACAGGATCTCTACCCTTCTCTGAATTTGAAATATCCCCACTGTACAGACCACAGAATCATATTCTGTCTTACTGCAGTCAGAGAGTGAGAGAAGAAAAACTTGTAACTATTTTCATCCACTAAAGATACAAAGCAACCTTGTACTAAAATTTGGAAATTAATTCTTGACACTCAAGCTAGACAAGACAGAAGAAGAGCAAAAACCAGATTACCGAAAAAAAAAAGTGAATATTCTAGGTTATTTAAAAGAAGTATTTATGATCGTAGAAAAATGTTATAATTTTATTTACAGTGTTGTGTGAAATTCTGTGGAATACCTCCTCAGGTCTAAAAACACCAGAAAGCACTAGCTTGGAATACAGCAGTGATGAGCCTAGAACATAGCAATTGTTTGGATAGCACTGACACATACAGGAAAAATCTATGGTGAGCAAATAATATAATGTATTCAGTAACTCCTAACTTAGAAAGAACTACCCATGAGCCTGTATGATTTTAACACCACTGCATTGCTCAGACTAAACTAGATCAATCAAACTGTGCACCTGAATATAAGCTAGTTAGTTAGAAATGTTCTTCTACTTGTGTGACAATCACTGTGAAGATTTCCGAGCACACATGGCTCATTTTATCAAAAATTTTTGTTTTTCCTCTTAACACACTGTAGTTGTAGTTCTAAATGCTTAAGAGTTTTAAATGTTTTTGTTTGTTTAATGAAATAGCTCATTATAAAATTTTCCAAGTTCCCAGACCCCAAAAATATGATTAGTCTTTTCAAGTCAACCTTCTGAAAAAAATAATTAATTTTACTTGAATTTAGTGTCATTTTTGATCCTGTTAGAATATTTAACCTGTGATGGAGGCAACAGTTCAAATACAACTGAAAGTTAGTGAAAAAAAACCCCACAGATTTAAGAAATTGTTCCTGAACAGTGATCATAATAATTCAGCAATTTAAAACTAACATATATACCGAAGTTTTTCTTATTTAGCATATTAATACAAGGAAAGTTGAGCCATATAAATCCAGTATGAAAGGAACAAATATTGAAAAGATGAAAAAAATTTGTCTTGCTTCTTTTCAAGAACAAACATGGGTGTTTTGAACAAGAACCCTAGGAGTCCCTCAACTGAGAACATCAGAAAACCTGTCTCAGATAAAATAAAAAAGAACAAAGAAAATCACTCTCTGGTAGCTAAATTAGACACAACAGTTATTTTACTACCACATGTGCATTGCTTAATTGCATTGCTAAGAAAAATTAAAAATTGGAACTGTCACTAGTTTGACATAAATGTTTAGATAATTACTCCAAACTAGTACCATGTCTCATTTTATCCACCAATATATTTTTTATAATATGTATATTCAGAGATAAAATAACACTGGCCAAACCCAAGAGTAATGTATTAACAATGACCTTTCTATTAAAATCTGGCACCCACAGTCTTATAAATTAAAGCCTGAGGGTCTTGACAAAAGACCACTCATTGCTAAACCATAAATTCTTGATTTAACACTGAGCTTGACACTTCTGGTTCCACAAGATCAGTGCAAAATGACATCACAAATTTAGTATCAAATTTCTCATTGTTGCTTCAAACAGTGGAGACAACCTGCAACTGAAATTCTTATGGATGGAGGCAGTTGTACCTGTTGGACTCTGCAGATGAGAGACATGAAGAGTCCAAGAGGAATTCAGTCAAGTTTCTGGCAGAAGAGGCTCTCCTGGAGCTCAGGGAAAATAATATCTACAGGGCATTCAGATACAAACTAGCTCTCTGAAGTTTCCCAATCAAGAAAGAATATTCTTTTACCTTTATTAACTATTAACTAGCTCTATTTATTCAAGATTACCTTTGAAGATACATATTGAAAACACTTGTTAGAAAGACACAAGCTAGGTAAAACTTGCTTAAGCCTCTCCCTAAAGAAGAAGGATGATTAGAAAAAGAGGCAACCCACAGAAGGATTTTTTTTGTCTAAGACAGTAAATTTCCTTTTGTTAGAATAACCTGTGGGGCAGATATCATATTAATTTAAAAATCTTTTGAAATACTAGAGAGGATGACAGCACACCAACATCATTCTCAAGCAGCAATTAATTGCCTCAGGTCAAATTCTTGTATTTGCAACTTAAGGAAATCAGTGATTTAACTCTTTCATACTATGCTTGCTCAACTGAATGATCACAAGCACTGGACTATGTTCCTTTCCTGCAGCCTCACTATTTTCCAATACAAAGCAGCATGTCTAGACTTTTATTTCCTTCTTTTGGGAAAAAAGATTCTTGGTCAAGTTATTACAGATATGTATGTAAGTGATGACAAGGGAGAAAAAGTCAAAACTTCTTCTAAAGAGAGTGAGTAAAAAAACTCACCAAACCCCAACCAACAAAAAATCCTTGACAATTCTGGTATCTACCAGCCTGAAAACACTAGGTATAAAAGTTAAAATACTTTGTTTCATATAAAGAGATGTTCAGACCCCACTATCCACAGAGCAGAACAATCTGGGGAAGGAAGGGATGGGGAATGTGTGTGGAAAGGGCCAGGAGGGCATACCATGAAGAACCCTTGGCACTCACTAAATTAATTAATCTGCAGTTGCACATAAATCCTTTTATATATGGATCAAAGCAACTGAAAAGCACAGTTGAAGCTCTGCAGGTAGCACACCCAGGTGCCATGGATTATCCACACCAGTCTAAAAGTAGCAGCTCAGGCCCAGAGCTGCTACAAAAGGCAGCATCAAGTGGCAGCAGCACCCTGGCTCCAGGGGCCAGCTCTTCACCGGGAACAGCTGTAGCTGCTTTCTGTGCAGCTTTGAGCTCAAATTCACAGCCCTTGCCAAACTCTGCTTGGCTCCACAATATTTCACCTCTGGAGCCTCAACAATCTCTTTACACAAGTGCCAGGGAACACACGATCAGCACTCCCAATTTATGCTCCCAGGACTGGCTCAGGTTTATTAGCCTCACATAGCAGCCCTCTGGGTGTGCTGGACCTAAGCAGACTCCATGCAGGTCTTGGCTCTTTGTGGGTTCCCCAGAGGTTTGGGAAATTATTAGCTTAGCCCCAAAGATGCAGAAACACTTAATTTGGCTAAAATGTGGGCCTAGTCAACTGAAGTGACACAAAACACTTCTCAGAAGGAGAGATACAAAGAGAGACGCCAGGAGATGGTGAGGGTACATGTAAAGGTAGTCTTGAACACGGTTCAGGCATGTGGCTTTGCAAATTAATGTAATGAGCTGGAGGAACATCATGGCTTGGCTCAGCTCAGCCTAGTCCAGCCTGACAGATATCCAACATTCTCCCACAGTGCACTCTCTCTGCTTGCATTGATGTTCCTCACTCTGCAGAGTACTGCAGCACCTGCTTTGGAGAGCAGAGCCTTGGCTGTCACTGAGAGAGACACAAACACACTCTACTGATTTCAGAATAGCATCCAAAAACTTCTTCCTAACTACTAGTTGGGAACTTCTCAACTTCCAGGTGACAATAACACAAGGCCAGGTTGTTTTCTTCCTGTGTGTATGACAGCATGGCTGCTCACTTCAGCACAGGTCTGCCCATCTGCTGTCAGAAAGTGAATTGGGTGAGCATGAAAACAGCAATCCTCCCAGCCTTCATATTCTGAAAAAATAAAAACATCCAGCTATTTAACTCTCTTTTTGTATAATAAGGGTTTAGTCTGCCTCTACAGCCCAACAAAATTTACCCTTTATGTTTATGGGTGCATGCAGTATTACAGAAGAGAACCTACCAGAGTTTTGATGCATTAACACTTTGCACAAGGTCTCTATCTCTAGAATTACTTCTGATACATTCTGGGATTGCATTTGTGTTTTCAAAATAAGTGAGTGGTTCAGTCTTTGCACAATTAAGTGGCATGTTATAGCCTTTTCCCCTACCATTTAATTCTGGCAAGTACCTCTTTATAGCTAGAAAACTGCTAGCAACTCCTCCATGAATAATTTAATTTTTTTTACATACTATTCCAGCCTAAAAAACATCTAGGTCTTACTGTATTAAAATCTCAGCTTCCAACTCTATCAGTTTGGTCTCCAAGCTTTGTGTCATCAGTGAAATTTCAGTGCTTCTACTTTCCTGTGTTAAGTTCATTAGTGTAAACACTAAGCCAAATAGGTCCCAGTAGACTGGAGGCAGATGTTAGCAACCAATGTATCTACAGCATATTCTTTGGAAGTTTACAGCCTGACAGAGAAGAAAAGAATAAATATGTTGGTGAAACAAGGTGCTGCTAGTGAGAGGGAGCTCCAGAAGCCTGGCTGATCTGCAAGAAAATGAGTGCATCTCCTCTGACAGTCACTGTAAGCCAGCACAGTTACCTTGCATGCAAGGAGCCTGTTGATAAGGCATGGCAATCCAGGACTCACTAAAATAGGGGCAAATAAAATTTGTAGGCAAATAGTGGACTGACTAAAAGTTTTCTGCAAACCCTCCTTGTACCAAGAGGAGATTCCCGTCAGTGTGAATAAGCTTTTAATCAGATCTTATTAAAAAAAAAAAAAGTTGAAAAAATAAGAAAAACCAGCTCAGTAACATTAAAACTCAACTCCCAACAATTTCTATTAAATCACCTTTGGAAGAAGGTTTAAAACCCAGTAAATCAGGGAAAGCAAGCTGGAAGGTAAGGCCAATGAAAAACCCTGCAGGTGATAACAGAGAGCAAAGATATTGCAATACAAACGATCTGAAAGGCTGAAATTACTGCTTCTGTGAAGCCAGCACAGAGACTCATGCAATGGCACTTCAGCAATTTATTACTTTCCCTGAATCATATTCTTGAGGGAATATGAAAGGGTTGCAAAGGAAAATAATAAAAATAGTAAGAAAGGAGGAGAAAAAAAAGATCAAAGAAGTCTTTGTAGATTAACTCAGAAGTATACAGAGTGAAAAGCAATTCAGAAGGCATGAAAGCTATTCAGATACCTCAGAAATTTGATGACAGTGACACTACAAAATCCTCCTGTTTTCCAAAACACATGCCCCAAAAGGAAATCATCAAGTAGTTTTGTAGAAGTATGTGAGAAACCCTCACCCTCATTAAATGGTTTCTTCAACAAACTGGACATAATATTAGAAGAATGTATTTTATTTTATGCTATTCCTCATTAGACAAGACACTGAGGCAGCCCTGCAAGTCTGTGCTGTAATTAACTGCTCTGTAGCTAGTAAGTGTGCACATAATGGGATGATATATATACACACACACAAGTTTTTTTCTAAAGGAATTATTACAGTAATTTTGCAAATTATTACTGACTATTTTTCAGTAGATCCCACCTCTTCTAATTTCATAAATAATGAAGTAATTGTTGAAGTAAGTTCAACATAGGCCGATGAATTAAAACCCCAGCTCAGTTCTATTTGTGTGTAGCAGCACCCTAAAGTGATTTACAAGCAAATGAAAAACCCCAAAAGACTCCAACTAGCTTGTTCATGCAGAACACTCTAATAATATACAATAAACTACCACATCCAGGGTACATTTATTAATCTGTCTTCACCTTCAAGTTGCTTGACCAGTGAAGCTATGCTTTCTAAAACTACAAATAGCTTCTTTCCCACAAACCTTCTGCTTTCAGGCCTGTGTCCAAGATCTCTGCAGGACCACTAACGTGAGGGACAAGAGCTTAGAAGCCTGTTTCTAATTTAAACCAGTGCTAAGAGCACAGAGACGAATAACCAAATTCAGCCAACAAGCCCAGACCGTTACACTCAGCCTTACAGTGGAATTAAAATGTGACTGCAGGTCTGTCATCTCTCATCCCAAGCTATTATGTGCCAATGCCTGCTGAACCTGACAGACAGACATGCACTGTTGTTACTGAGCCCTGGTGCAATGCCAGCCAAACAGTCAAATACAATAGATGAGATGAGAGACTTGCCCTGATTTGGAATGATTTTACAGCTTTGCCTTGAAATTTCTTAACAGATCTTTGGTTATTAATTTTACATCATCTGATAAGTAAACTTTGACTTTCATTTATTGAGTGACATTATGAATCTAGCTCTTAACAACAGTTACCATTAGCACCAAAATAATTTAAGTTTAATATTAAACTCTTCTTATAAAAAAAATAGAAAAACAAAGACTGAAAAGGAATACTGGACACAAACAAGCTCAGTAAGACTCTAGCTAAATGCTTTCTGCTTAAATAACAAAATCCTGACTTCCCCAAGAATCAATGATAAAAACTCCCAAGTACACAATTTGGTTTTGTGACAGTATTGATGGTTTTTAATAATATGCACTGTATCTGAACAAGAGCAAGAAGCCAAATAATGATAGACAGTGTCTCCATTTGCTCTCAGGTACAGAAGCACCTTCAACAATCATCTGATACAAAATCACTGTCTGATGAAAAAGCCATCTAAAGTAGCCACTGAATTTTGCACTCTGCAGATAGGACACATTGTCAGCAGGGTACATTTTTTCCATTGTGCGCTCCATGATTGCTCTGTCTGTGAAGCTAAAACTATAGCCCAGTTAAACAGAAGAAAAAGTACTGGAAACTAAAAAAGCACAAATTTAAAAAAACAAACTAAAAAACCAAAACTAAACCAAAAAAACTTAGGAATGCAGTGCATGGTTTTCATTAATTCTTTCACATATGGCTTATATTGCTATCCAAAAAGTTTAAGTGTCTCGTTACTTTATAATAAGTGAACAAATGATTCATATATGGAGCTGCTATCACTGAAAATCGAACTCAGACACACAATCTCAGTGAAATAAATTACCTTTTATCTTAAAAAAAGCCAGGTCTTTAACTTCTGGGTATAAAAATATGAATGTCATATAATCAATACTTTAAAAATGTTCCTGCTGAAGTGAGATGCAAGATGGCTTTTTAGACAATTATAAACACCTGCTGGTAAAGAATTTAAAAGAATAGCTTTAGTTAGGGTCTTTTTAAAGTTGTAGTAAGCACCTGTTCATTTCACCTACTGGATTTTCACAGAATTTTAGTACTGGATTTTACTGTAAAAAGGCTGGTGGTTTACAAGGACAAACAAACAAAATGACCCTATGACATCTGCTGCAGCGCATACCCAGAAGCATGAAGCTCAAGACTAACCTTACGTGAAGTACATGAAGTTCAACCTGAGTGGGAGAGATAAAGGCACTGAGGTAAAAAATTGGCTACTGAGAAGGTAGGAGATGACACTCCAACACTTGTGGCTTGGGCATGGAGATAAACAGAAGAAAATCAAGTGGCTGCCCACAAGGCTGTGGCTCCCCATGCTGCTGCTCCTGCTGCTGGCAGGAGAAGAGGATTGCCGAGGTCTTGCTGACGTTTATATGCAACACCCTCTGGGAGACTCCACACCAAACCAAAGCCAATTCTGACACCACAGCTAATGCCTTTCACTGCTGAAGCTCATCTAAGGTTCTCACTTGCTCCTCAAGTCTTTCACTTTAATAGCTAATACCAACACCAACAGAAACCACAATGAATCTATGGAGTATCAGAAGACAGATGTAATTGCAGTAACTTTTACTGCTAGAAAAATTAGATTCCAAGAACTAAGCATGTAAAAAATGTATTCATCTATATTTTGTGAAAATATAATAACATTTTCAAAGCTGTTTGCTTATTAGCTGAATCAAAAAAAGGAAACAAACTGATTCCAGGATGTTCAAAGCAACACAAAATTGTCATCTTCCATCCCATTATCTTATGCAAACACCTTCTGCTATGAAAATCTGCAATTTCACACTGATTCTAAACGTATTTTATGTGTGTATAAAGATACCAATGTATTTTTACCACAGATGTGCTTTGAAGCTTGACAGTTTGCACACCAGCAGTCTTCCCAAGAGCCTCCTTCACAAAATTTCTAGGTCTAGGAAGCACGTGGATGCGATCCTTATGGGAGATGAGTGCTGGGAGCATACACAGTGTTTTACACAGAGCTCAGTGAAATGAGCAGCTCAGGAGAGCTGCTGTAACTTAATTAACACCATGCTAGAGACTGCTCACCCCTAGAGGCAAAGGCTGGCAAGCCACAAAGGAGCATTAAAGCAGCTGTAACTTTTTGTGCCCTCGCGTTCCACAACAGGAAGGTTCTATATGAACACCGAGCAAGGGCATCATCCCACCCTATCCAAGACAACACTGGCCAAATCCACAGGATTTACCTCAGAAATATTATGCTAACTATCTGTGCAAATCTTCAGCTTCCTGACCAGTTGGGTCAAGGTGCCTGCTGGAAATTGGTTTACTTATGTGGCAACTGTCAAGTACAAAATAGGCTAAAGTCACTAGCCCTGATGGAGAAAAGACAAAATATTGCTAAGCTTACAGTGCAAAGGATGGGTAAACCTGCTGCAACAACAGTAACCTACACAGGCTTTTTTCTGTGGAAGTAAACACAACATAAAAGCTAACACTCTTACGCACACAGACACACTCTAAAACCTGTCAAAAATACATTCAGTGATCCATATTTAAAAACAAACAAAACTTTGAATCCTCTAATTGCATCTGCATCCATGTTAGAGACAGAATTACATTTTGCCACTTCCTGTGTTTAAAATGGAGCAAATGCACAAGACTTTCCCTCCACCTCCCATATGTGTGGGGTCCTGTTATCTGCATCATGTTTCTCTTTGATTCCCGTTAGGCTGAGGACAGACTCTGGCATGCCACACTTGGAAGGCGCCCATGCATCACATCCTCTGCACAGTAACACAAGATACAGGGAACACATCGAGACCACTGAAGTTACAGCTACCAGAATGGGAGAAATTCAGGATGGTCCATTTTGGGCAGAACATGCAGAGTTCGTTGTAAGGAAATAATTGGTACTGACAGTATTTTAGCTATACACAACTTGGTTTTGCAAAAACCAAGCTGTTTTTACTATGAAAGGTATTTTTAATATAATAGTTTTATTCAAAAAACTGGCAAAGATAAATTGCAGCTGGTCTAGCCACTACTGATTAGCTTTCCTTTTACAGTAACCAGTGCTGCATATATGTACTATTCCATAGCTGGTGTTAAGCACCATGGCATAATGAAACATTTCTTCTTTGTTCTTGATACTTATTCATTCTCTTTCACACATCTTATTTCTGAAGATGTTTTTGGCAAGCATCAATTCAGAATATTTTCATACCTGTAATTTCTCTGTGAACTAGAAAAAGATAAAGCACTTGGATCCAAGTTGATTTTTGCTTTCATTCCAACAATTCCTACATTAACTTAAAAAAAATGAGGGTTTTGTTTTCTTTTTTGAAGGAGACCAAAAGCAATCAAACTGTGAATAATGTAAACTTGCTGACAGCACAAAATCTGAAGACTACGGATTTGTTAATTAGCAGCAAAAAAGCACAAGACAAAACCCCTGTACATAGATCTGTTGTGTACAGCATGCACTTGGGTTACATGCTTAAGTTTTGAAACTGCATGCTTCAGTACAGTTTGCAGGACATCAAAGCAGACTAGTTTTGCAACACCAGAAGTGGACTTCTTTTGTTGTCACATCCCACCACGTTCAGATAGATGGCTCCTTTTCCTGACTGAACAAGCCAGCAGCAGCAGGTAGCCACAGAATACAAGATTCATTGGTGCAAAGACATACACTTCAGAAGAGACTCATTTTTCATTTCAGGAGACTATTAAAACCTTCAGTCTCTGTTCTTGTCTAATCAGCATTTATATGTTGTAATATTGGCAAGACAGAAAGCTGAGATAAAACAAATCTTTTATTTGGCAGGTCTTAATACTCTGATATCTTAGGCAACAACACAAGATTTCTATATGAATGCATATTCCTCTCTAATGAAATGATGTGTGCTGTAATTGATTTTAACTATTCCCCAAATAGTCCCCATGTAGATTGCAATGTGCATACGCATATAAATTTCTATAAGAAGAGAGTTGAAATATCAAGAGAATATGCACTGATGCTCTTTGATGGTGAAGAGCCAAATAAAAGATTTGTGAGAGTGCTAAATTAGAAGAAAGCAACCAAAGCGCATAGTTTAATTCTTACCTTGGCTGTTTTTTTCACGAGTTGACATTTTTGCTAGTTATGGGATAGAAATAAAATATCTTAAAACTATTTCTAAAGTCTCACTCACACCTGCTTGGATGAAGACTAGCACATAGGTCAAAACTTTAGATTTTTGCTTTCATAATCTCTCTCTATGCAGATGTACATAGAGAAAATAATTTTTAAAAAGGGGTTTGTTTCACAAAAGTAAATCAAATCCTCCCACCACCCACCTACCAAAAACTTCTGTACTTACTAAAGATCCAATCTGATGAGGTATTTCTCCATAATTTCAAAGATTCGTATACATGTCTGGAGTAACTTTTTTCCAAATGAATTCTTGGGAGTTGATTAATGCCATTTTACCTCTAAACCCCTGTTTCATGAGCTTATATCCCAATGTACTCATTTACAGGAAATACTACTCAGTCAAAAGCAAGTATTTTCAACTTCATCCAGTATTTAAAAACAAATGGTTTTATTTACCTTGGCTGACAATGACATCTTTGTGCCTGCGGAAAAATTCAAAACATTATCATTAATAATACGAAAAATTTTTACCCATTACTGCATTTGGCAATCTTATCAGATTCTGTGTACAGTGTAACTGTAGTATACGATGCTCAATAGCTTATCTTGATCACTGTAGTGCATTTTTATTCATATGTTATTCTATGGAGTTCTCTGTACCTTTCAAGTAACTTAGTCTTTGGTGCTACGGTAGGGGCTTCTAAGAATTACTCTGATAATTACAAAATACAAAGAGCTTTTAAAAATAAATTATGGAGGGCATGTTCCTTGTGCACAGAAAATTGCATTTTGAGAGTGAGAACTTGTAATAACCAAATGTTTTAAGCTGCCAAATATCCTCAGGCCTGCATGCAAAGCATTTAACACCTGTCAAAATAAGCTGTCAACACACAACAGCACAAATTTTTCTAGGAATTAACTCTATTGGACACATGGATTAAATGTAAGCAACTTGCACTTTCATTTAAACCAGATCCCTGCAGCATTTCTGGATGTGCAACTAAGTCTTCAACAGGGTGTAGTTGAGACATCTCTCCTTACCAGAGCCAGAAATGAGTTACTCATAAAAAAACTCAGTAAATTTTTTTTTTTTTGTGAAGAGGGAAGAAAAATTAATTTCCAGTATCAGACCTACTTCTTCATAGAATAACATTCCTTGATAGGAGAATGTATTGCATAAAACACCCTCTTGAATTCATTCGAAATTCAGCAGAAAGGTATGAGTGGTATCCAGTATTTTTAGCTGGATGGAGGTCAAATTTTTGTAACAGTGACAAAGGGTCAAGCATATGCATGAGGAAAGTCATCTCTGGCTGTTGGTGGAATCACCCTTTACCACACTGCCAAATAAAAAATTTAAAGTGGATTCCCAGTCTTGCCTGAAAACCATGGAATGATGGGCTGCCGTGGGAACCCTTTTACTTCGTACGCCTTTATCAGACTGATTTACAGCTCAGTGCTGACTTAAAGACTGAGCTGTGTAAACAAAGTTCATATCCTGGGCTGATAGTGCAAAGCATATGTAAAACATTTCTGTCCTGGGGCCCACATGAGGGGCTGAATTCTATTCCTTTGCACAAGACTCCCAAGCAGATGAGCCAACATTTCTAATTGGGAACAATAAATATAACAATATGTCTTTGCACATTACCAACCAGTTTTTATGGAAATGTGGCACACAGAATGTAAGATGTAAGAAATGATTATTAATGTGTGTCCTTGTATGTAAACAGTGCCTCTGACACAAATCTAAGCATAAGAACAAGGGACACAATAATACAACACTCTTCAAGCAGGTGATGGCCTACAATTCATGTTTGAAGCTTTGCTTTTGCCAAATATAGTTAAGATAAAACAGGTTTAAGTTATGAACAGACAACTTTCTCTAACAATATTCAAACTAGTCTTTTCTTGCCCACACTTTCATTAGATACCTGACTTTTTTCTATATTAGAGAATGAAGAAGGGCAACATTTAAGGCCTCTAAAAACTAAGCAGAATCGTGAAGAAATAAAACACCTCTATTTTGACCATGTCTGAACCAATATATAAAGCACCAATAAAAATAAAACTTATTTTTACTTTTAGCAAATTTGAAATATGTATCACACTGTGAAAGGTATTTTAGCAGCATAGCAAAGAAATCAAGGCAGAGGGTTTTATCCTCCCAAAATATTATCCAGCAGTACCATGCTACAATCTAAACTGCCAAAGGGCTTTTAAATTCCAACAGTGAAAACCAATTATAAAAGGAAAGGAAATACTTGCAAAATATGCAATGCATAATCCCCTCACACATAGCACTCCACTGCTCTGCAGAACTCTTCAGGCTAAGCATAAAGTTTCTACTAAATGTGCCGATATCCACACCCAAGATTAGTTTGCCTTTGTTCTTCCCATTCCTAGGGAAGAAGGAATGCACTTACACCACTCTTGACTATGTATTTGACAGTCTTATATGCAAGCTAAGGAGGGCACTACAGACATAATCATAAAAAACTGGCAATTACTCTGAAGGGTTTGAAGTGCTTTATTTGTCAGAATGGGAGGGGTTTCCATGTAGCTCTGCCTTGGACCAGTTCAGGGCTATTTGAATGAAGATTAATGAGCAGATCTAGGACTCTGCAGACAACACCAGTACACTGGGGGGATATTGGCAAATAGGAGAGGGGTCAGTCAAAAAATCAACACAACAATTTCAGCAAACTTTCGACAAAGTCGAATAGAGAAACTAAGTATGTGAATACAAAGTGGGAAATCCAACTAGCAGAGAATAGAGAGGACAAGAATGGGTCACAATAGAATGGTCAGCAAGGTGGGGTTACAGCAAAAAGCAAACTCTTGTCCTGTACTGACAAGAGCAGGAGTAACTGCTCTGTGCTATTCACCCTCAGAGGCCTTGACGGGACACCATAAACTCAGCAAACCTGCTGCTGAGGAAGGGCATGAGAGGAATGGTTGGATACAGCACATCACCTGCTGAAGGTGACACTGGAAAGCAGAGCCCTGCCTATAGTCTAGAACCTGCAACCAGGAACCTGCTAAACAGTTAAACTGAGAGACATTTCTGAAATCATTAAAGTACATTCCCACTATTAGAGTCTATTTTGGAAATATACTACATGAAATCCAGAAATTGACTCCAAGGAAATACACTTGCATTTTCAAATCAGTTTTAATTAGGAAAAAAAAAACCAAAACAGCTGGAAGTTTCACATCACTGGCATTAAGCCATAAAAATCTCACAATTCTGCTAATCCAAACAGGCAATATTAAAATATATTTATACAAGAATTACTTTATAATAATCTTAAAATTCCATGGGCACCTGAAGCACCAAACTGGCAGGTTATGTAAGTACTCAGTAAAAACAAAGATGCTAAAGGTCCTAGCAGCACTTACACCAGTAAATTCACTAGAATTGTGTGATTTCATAACATTTTGACTCTCAAGTTCTCTTGCTCTTTATGTACCAAACCAATACATACTTGTCTGCATTCTTTGTCACTTTTGATATTAATTTAGATGTTGATGCTACTCTCAGCAGCTTGTTACGACTGTCATCTGAACTCTCCCAAGCACCGTGAGCTTTTTCGATAGTCAAGGATTTCTTTATGCTAGAAGAAACAAGAAAATATTTTACAATTACAAGATTATAATGTAACAATAACTGGAACTCGTATACAAATGGACAGATCAAGCAGCAGGAGACAAAAGCAGAGCTAGATCTTCCTTCAAGCTGCAGCACGAAACAGGGAAAAAAGATTAGTCAAAAAGTTCTAACTGGATGAATGAAAACAATTGAGCAAGACAACTGCCACATGTTTTATTTATTCTTTTGCATTTCCAAATGCTCTTGCATAAAAACTTGAACAAAATAACTCTATACTTCATTACTACATCACTAACAAATTACAATAGTGGAAAAAATGAGGCTAAATATATGAGCCTTAAAGAAAAAACTGTATTTAAAAAATCAATTAAGTAGATAATGTAAATTTTTTTCTCTGATTAACTGTTCACCAGCTTTAGCACACTGATTTCTGAGGCAGAACAGTTCTATCAGATGAGAGTTTCATATGGAAGCTTTGCATTTAGCACATACTAAATCACATTAATGGCTTTAATCTTCTTTGAAACAAATGTCTGCAAACCTCTTGCATGAGTAAGACAAGCTAGGTTTGGCCTGATATTACAGACAATTAAATCCATAAATTCTGATGTAATTTTTAGCAATCTTATTGCAGCCAATTTACACTTATGGGAAATTGCAAATTTTGTAGTCACTAGTTCAGTAATTTCACATATGCCTTAATCATGGAATACATGTTCAAAAAGTAACCTAGCCCAAATTACCCTTCAACCAGCTGATTTAGAGTGCACATGTCCTGCTAATAGTATCACACTTCATCCCGTCAGAAATGCTTTTTGCAGGAGTTAAGTCCTGAAATGCAACCTCAGAAATGGCAAGCTCCTTCCACAGCACCTCAAGAGGCTCAAAGGTCCTGTGACAAACAAGTTAATCAAATCAAGTCAAACCCCTAGGAGATTAAAAAAGGCATTTATTTTTTCCCTAGCACTGCAAAAGATTAGTAAGCAAGACTTCAGACATCTTTACAGGGAGATACCAGGCAAGAGAACAACAGGCCGCAAGTTCAGCTTCAGACAACTTACAGGTTTGTGCAAGACATGGAGACAGAGCCTTTATGGAGTGTTATTACATGCACCAGTCAAGTGGAAGTTTAAATATTTATAAGAGCTGTGAATTCAAGCAATGCAAGACAACAATCTTGTGAATCTTGTAAATTTAAAAGTAATCAATTTCATTTTCATTTTGTTTCAGTCTCTAACTGCCAGAGACTAAAAAAAACTTTCCACCTTCCAAAACAGTAAGGTGACAAAGAATAAAAATAAAAATAAAAAAAAAAAAAGAAACCGTGCCAAGTGATAGTTTTGCAACTCAGAAGGTACCATCCAAATCTTAAAATCCATTTTCTTGACTTTAAAAAGCCATCTAGTATCTCTAAAACATACCTCTTTTTTTCCCCCCTGTACCTTAATCCCACAAAAATGAGTGGGAACTTAAGAGGCAATCCTAAATAAATTTCTCCACTTGCTCAAGTCAAGTAGTTCTATGATCTGGGTATAAAACCAGAACTTCACTCATGTAAAGAATCAAAGTAAGCCATCCTGCAACCTAGCAGGAATTTAAAAGGGAAGGGCCATGAAATAAAAAACACCAACAGAAACAAAACTGCAGTCACTTTAAAGAATAATTTGAGAGTAAAAATTTCGGAACCAAGGGTTGCAATGATACTAGAATTTAAAAGATACTGTTATGAGACATAATAAATGGCCATATGGAAAATACACTCCATAATTCAGCTATGTTAGACAAAATCTATGAAGTGTATTTGAGAAGAATCGAGTCAGAGTGGTCATTAAATATTTTACAATCATGGCTGATTAGAAGTAATCTACTGTATAAGGATTTCAATCTGAGAACAAAAAAACCTCTGTAATCTTAAAAATGTATTCAAAGGAAAACATGCATTTTTATGCATTTGTTCTACAGCAATTCATATTGAATGCATCTTCTCTAGCAGAAAAAGTATCAAACTTTAACTTGATCATGAGATTAGAACTATTTCACATGACTTGTTGTCAAATATGAACTCAGTATCATTACAGTCATTTTCTAGTTCTGTATTGTGGTACTGTGAAAACCTTTTAGCTGGAGCAGAACTCTTGCTTTCTGGAGTTTGCCTGTGTGTTTGGAGAGTCTGTGAGGAGGGCTGGGGAGAAGGTGATGCTTGAGTTTGTGCACTTTGATCATTAGAATGAGAGTCCTCTTTTTTTTCTTTTTGTCCTGGAGGTTTTTCCTTCTTTTTTTCTGTACCGCTGTAAAATAAAGTGTAACATAGGGAGGGAAAAAAAAAGAGAACAAGCAAATTAATTAGCAAGGTGGGAGAAAATGTCCTCTGTGAAAAGATGGGAGAGGCATTTACCAACTTACTATAAACAACCACCAAAAGAACACTTCGATTATTTACTCAATCTCTTCATGTTAGCATTTTGCTGAAATAAGGTTTATCCACTAGCTCCAACAATAAAAAACATTCAGGGAGACGTTGAAGATTATTTACTTGTTTCAGTTGTACTGCATTAACTATGACTTTAAAATGAATACAACTTTGATTTGAGTGTGTCCTTCATTCACAGGTTCTCCTACAGCACTGAACACTGACACAAATTGATGCTCCACAAGGCTGCTGTCCCTCAGGAAGAAACCATCCTCTGGTTCAGAGCTCACTGGCCACCCTCTTGTGCTGCCAGCCAAGGCTCAGTGCAAGTCAAGGCAGGATTGTGACTTGCGCTGTCTCCCATTTGTGTAAGCCCACCATGAACCTGCATTTGTGGACATACATGCTACTATCTTTGAGCTGCCACCAAAGCCCTGGAATGCTGGTGATGGTCCCTGGGCTCTCCCTGGCTGCACCAGAGTTTAAAGGAAATCATCCCTGAAAACTCACGCCTGTTTTGATCTGTAGTTGACTAATGTCAGATTGTCTCACCACTTCTTTAATGCCTTCAGCCATGACAGCTAATAACACATCTTTATTTTCATAGTGTTATATTTATTAGGTTAATATTTGAAACAGATTTAAATACATGTCATTACCAACCTTAAATCTATTAAGAACCAAAGCACAGGTTTACTAAGTAAACAGAAAGATTATTTAAAAGGCTCTTCTATGAAGTTACATACTTTGTATTATACTGAATCACACAAACAATACTGGGACCTGAAAGAGAACAGTACTCTTAAGTACATGGCCTGTTTCTCTTTTAAGATAAAAAAAATTTAAATCTTCCACGATAGATTTCTCAGTGAAGAAATAGAGCAAGATACAAACACCAGCTAAAAATGTAATAGAAAGATTTTTTTTCTTAGGGTCAAAGTAACCTGCAAAGTAAAAAAGAAAGAATATCTTTCTGAACATGAGAATCCAGATTTTTTTTTCCCCCCACAACAATTTCCCCCCACCTTGAATTCTGGCATTACCATAATTATTTGTATTTCTACTTATCTTTTCCCAAAACACAAGGAAAACAGTAAAGAAACATTCAAAATAAAGTAATAAAAAATGGGCACCCAATTTTAACATATCATTCTTAAGAACCTCTTTTTGCTTCTTTTGTTATTTCAGTTAAAGTGTACCATCGACCACTGAGACAAAGCCCCCAAGACTTACAGGAGTTCAACTTTTCCAACTGCTTTCAGAGAAGAGAAGCATTGAAAAACAGGTCAAAACATGAATATGAAACCCAGACACATCTGTAAGGATCACTCAGGATTTCTACTGTAAAACATACTAACTATTTTAAAATGTCAATATAATCCATCAGAGTGACATTTTCTTTTCAAATAAACAGATGAAAACAAAAAGAGCTTTCACATTTCTTGAGGGCATATATGTGATCATAGAGAACAAAGCTTGGAGAACTGTGGGGTTTTGATTAATAATTTATAGCCAAAACTCCTTAATTAACTGGTAGAATAGAAATTTATTATTATTTTTTAATCAGAAGACTTAGCTTGCATTGCTGGATGCAAAGCACACTACACAATCTTTTTGCAGTCTGTTGCAAAAAATGCAGTATAGTGAAATAAATTCTTGGAATCTCTTTTCACTGAAGAAAACAGAAGTCCTCTCTATTAATACTATGACAGGTACACTCACCACTTTTTGTAATGTCTTATTTAACGATGATGCATCAGCAATTCTGTAATTCACCTCTGCACTCCCCCAGCAGGCTCAGGGGAATGCCACCTGCTGAGAGCAGCATTTAATTTATCAACTCAGTCTCATACTTTCTGTGTTCCTACCCAAACTCATCTTATCTGAGCCGTCTCCTAGAAACCACAGGTTTGGTGTGGGAATCTCTTCACTGAGCTTGTCACTGTGCAGTATCCATTTCACTTCTTTGCCATAACATTCGTTCCTTAACCTTTTTTGGGCCATGAGAATTGCTGGGCCACTCCAGTTTCACTCTGGATTGTAGCACAAGGTACACTTGGATTCCAACAAAGTGCTTTTATCTACCACCAGCCTGCAAGTAGGCTTCTTTTTTGACTGCCATTTTAATTTGGAAGGAAATAATGTAGATATGTGGCAGTCTGAGTACTGAATATCTTTGTTCTGAATTTGTTTGGTTTGCTCACTTCTGCTAAGATCTTCAGTTTAATTGTATTATGACTGGCTAGAACAAAGTGGCTCTCCCACTAATACCTCTTCTAGTAGGTCTTGTGTAACTGCTGAAACCAAATCAAAACCAGCGTCTTTTCCTGTGGGTTTCTAACGACTAGTTGTTCTGGGAAGCAGTCATTTAATGCGTCCAAAATTCTTTCCAAAACCCAATCTGATGAGGCATTCCTTCAGTCTACAAGTGAGTAGTTGAGAGTTATTACTATCTGTCCTAATTTTGCAGCTTCTCTAATTTCACTTAGTACAATGTTTCATCCTTTGGACCACAACACACTGGCATCTACTGTGGATGGTGGTCACTCTGAAACATCAAGGCTACTGTTATCAGATGCTATTTTCAGAAGAATGTTTAGTCTTAAGGAAAATGATCAAACAGGTCTCTGCCAGTCATTGTTTGGTTGGGTTTTGCTTCTTTGTACAAAATATAAACCTGTTTCTAGTCCAAACTATAGGGCTGAAATTTTCCCAACACATCCATGCATTCATCTCTGTTAATGGAACATCATCTACCTGCTGTTCAGGGAACATTCCTGGGCTCTGATTTTAGTGATTGCTGGTATTTTAGCATGCCATTGTTGAGATGAGACATTCCTGCTGCTGTGGAGCTACTGAGGCAGCCAATTATATCCACAATCTCAATGTTCACAATCTCAAACAGTCCAGGAAATTAATTCAAGCTTACTCATAGAAGAAATTCACACACTAAACTTCAACACCAGTAAGAGTTTGGACACAAGTAGCCTTCTGTTCTTTTGGCAAGATGTATGGCTGCATATAGTCAGAACATGAAAAGCCCTAGGCAGGCTATGGGGGCTGTTTAGAACCTAAAGGTTAATTCTCTATCAACAGATGACCTGGTCCACCTTCTGCACCTATTCAAGCTTCAGCCTGAAGGAAGGCCTGGATAAGCTGGGGTGAAATATTCCAGTCTCCTTTGCCTTCCCTCCTTTTGAACACAGCAAGTGTTAGAAATAAACATGGTTACTCTACCTTTGTAAGGAGATGGGGCTACTATTGACATTTACTTGCCTTTCCTTACCCCTTTCTTGAGCTGGTAATTTTACAAAAGGGAAAATTTGTTTCCTTCAAACACCAAACAAATTTAAGCAATGACATGACAATGAAAGGAGCTCCCGGAAACAGAACCTTCCTGGGCCTTTCTAAAACATGTCTTGATGAAGGGAATCACATGTCTTCAGCTGCACTGGAACCACCAATACCTCCCCTGGACAGTTATTCAGGGGCCCAGGGAGAGCTGCCCTCTGCATAGGAAGGTTTTCTCTTTTGGCCTATCCAGGTCTCCTTTTAAAGACCTTAACTCAGATGAAAGGGATGCCGGCCACTCCACTCTGCTCTTATGTAGTCAAGTGTTGAGCAGCCAATGAATCAAGCAGGTGATTCAGCACAAATGCAAGCTGAACACCATGGAACCGGACTGGCTCTCATCAAAGTGCCAAGAGCCACAGGGGTAAGATTAATGGAAAAATGCTAACTAAGAAATACCTTCCTGCAGGAATGTCTTTTGTCCCTGTGCCTGTCGCACTAGCAGATAGAGACATACACTGATCACTGTCTGATTTATTGTTGAAAAGTAAATGTAAGAATTCAATAAAAAGAAAGATATGCAATGCTACACAGTGGAGAAGAGCAAAGAGTGGGGCACTACTCTCGCTTTCCAAATTCCAAAGGGCACTAAAGCTTCTTCTGGTTTGTTCTCATACAGTTTATATTTGCTTGCAGCATTTTTATTCCCTGAAGTATATAATTTCCCTGTCTTGCTGTACAGCACTGTATTTACATCCACACTAGAAGATAAACCAGCCACTAGAGCTACCAGAGTACTCTATGGAGGCCAAGAATTTGTTCACATAACTTACCACAGTTACACGTTAGAGTATTCTCTGCCCCGTGGCTATATCTGGCAGCTTGCTCTTCACAACAAACAAGAATAGGTACAAAAGCTACTGCTGAAGAAGCCATGCAATCACTGTCTAACAGATCCACAGAAAAAAAGCAGTTAAGCAAACACTTTGTTTACTGTATGAAGCTGAAAGCATTACAAGGAGGAAAACCACTACTGTTTGGTTCCTGGCTCATTTAACTTCCAAATTACTCAAGGAAAGTTATTACTTCTCAGTTGAGGTATGATACAGATATTTTTCATAAGGACTAAGTAGTCATATTTTGGGTTAGATTTTCTACCCAAAAATGTAAACCTTTGTCTTACACAATTTACTAATGTCTCATAGTTATTTTGCTATTGCCTACTATTTACACTCCAGACAATGCAGTCAGTTTTGCCCTTTAATTTCCTTGATGGAAGGAAGGAGAGGAGAGGGAAAAAAAGAAAAAAAAAGAAAAAAGAAAAAAGAAAAAAGAAAAAAGAAAAAAGAAAAAAGAAAAAAGAAAAAAGAAAAAAGAAAAAAGAAAAAAGAAAAAAGAAAAAAGAAAAAAGAAAAAAGAAAAAAGAAAAAAGAAAAAAGAAAAAAGAAAAAAAAAAAAAGAAAAAAAGAAAGCCTGTGAATACCAGAAGGAAAAATTTTCCATTTGTACTGGAAATACATTTTCCTATTCCCTTAGTGAGAATTCATTTTGGACACTACATACCACAGAAAAAAAAAAAAATCTCAATTTTTGAATTCTTTTTAGAACCCTTCTGTACACAGCCCAATAACATGGTAAATCTCCAAAGTTTATTTGTGTCTTACTGGACTTCAGGCAGCTCTGCTGAGTGTTGTGCAGAGACAAAAATCAAACTCCCGCTCTGTTTGGTTTTGGGGTTTTTAAATATAGAAAAATTTGAATTTTAGTAATAATTTGGTACCTTTTTGCAGCAGATGAAAGTGTTTCTTTTCTGGCAACAGAAACAGATGAACTGTGGCTTGTTTTCCTGCTTCCTGTACTCCCATTAGTTATACATGACATCGAGATAGCTTCTCGGAGGCTTGGCTGACCTAGAAAAAAGCAACATTGAAGAATTTGAGGTTTTATAGCTATATCCAAAGGTCCACATGAACAACAGAAAGCTCTCAGTTGTGGACCTGATATCACACAGCAGCAGCCTGAGTATTCAGGACAAAGGTCCAGTGACATATATTCATGAAATCTTAACCTAAACAGCTGGACCTGGGAAACCTGGGACACTAAGGCAGGCAAGAATATGCTGTGATAGAGGTCAGTTTCTCTATTGGTATGACATCATGAAAGAATTATAAAGTTATTTAAGGGCTGTGCTTCTAAGGATTAAAAAAACAAATTCAAGATTTTCAGTTTCATTTCAGCTGCCTCTTCCATCTTAAAATACCTTTCAGTTTATGCCCTATGGTATAGCTATTAAGTTTCAGATACTGCTTGCTCTGTAGAACATCTGCCACATCCAGTGAACACTACAGACTCTCTCCAGGGATAAATCAGGAGGGTATATGTGAAGAAGGCTGTTGTCTGTCAGATGCCCACTTCACTCATTGCAGAAGTTTAAAACTATGCAGTGAATGTGGGAGGGGATTGCAAGGAAGACAAGGGGGAGCAAAGGCTCTTCTATTTTCAGAGCTGAACACTAGCTTGGCAATTAGCTCCCAGACCTGCCTCTTCCATAGAATGCCAGTGAAATACAAGGCATTTTACTCAAACCTGACATTTCATCCTTTCCCACTAACTGTGTCTCTCTTTTTATGTTCTTGTTTTATTCCCAAGGTCTTACTAAGAGGAGAATTTTTCCCCTTCCTCCTTTAAAGTGCTAGACTTGTACTTTTCCCTTCTGAAGTATAGCATGTCCTGAGAAAGATCCCTGGGCAAACCTCACATTAAGCATCCAAAAATCAGTGGTCACATTTGAGCCCCCCTGTGTCACATGCCCATTTCACAGACAGCAGATTTCTATTGCATCTCATAGGGTTGTGATGGCCAGTCACTCTGACTTCAGAAACAAACATGGAAACGACTGACAGAAAAATAACAGGTCTGTGTTCTAGGCTTTGAATAGTGTGAGATAGATAAGGCATGAGGCCACACATTGAAGATAAAAGTGAGGAGTAAAACAGCAGTTGGGGAGCATCGACAGCTCTGTGCACGGAGGACAAATTCACACAGATGCCTCAAGTGAACACTTCCAGCCATGTGTCACAGCACAGCTCTTTCAAGCAGGCTGAGAGGCAAATTGATTCTTATTTTACACTACCACATTATATACCCATCAAGGGAATATTCGATGTCAGAACTATTTGGATGAATGCAGAAATGGGCTGTCCAACACAAACCAAACACTGCTTCAAATGCACCAAGAAGCATGTGATCACATCTGAAATTCAGATCAGGAAAGCCAAAAGGAGCATGTGGAATATCCCAGGCAGAAATGAGAATAAAGGAAATCTGAAGAAAGTAAAGACACACTGAAAATCCAAAAACACTTCCAAGATCATTGTTCTTCCTAAATTCTGTACAAATCAATTTGGTATGATTTTTTCCAACCAGTACTTTTTAGAGACTGTTTTATTTGCAACCTAAACATTTGAAATACAAAATTTGGTTTAGAATTTGTTTTAATGTACTGCACAAAACCTCTGAAGCTCAAGAGATTTTTTTCACCCCATGTAACTCAGATGCAAGAACAAAAGCGCATGAGCTTAGAAAGCACATTTACTATAGAAGCCCACAAATTGGCTTTTTTTATTTTCAGTGACAAAGTAAGCAATCTTCTTTGTGGAGATGCATAATATCAAGGCCTATGATTCACTCTTGAACTGTGTACGACCTTAACATCTCTGTCTGCTCATTGTAGTAGATTAATGTCTCCCCAACCAGTTCTAGCATGGCTTTCCAGAAACGTGAATCAGAAGACGTAACAGCAGTAGTTATTCCCAGCATGGTGGGTAAGGCAGTCAGTGGGATGTGTAAAGGACAACAGTGCTACAGACACAGCACAGGAACTTATTAAGATGGGGAACACACTGTCAGTGTGCAAGGAGCACACTGCTATTTTGTTTACTGACTAATCTAGAATAATTCCCCCTACTAGGTATGGAAAGTGTTAGTTCCTGCTTATGTCCAGGGACAAAACTGATTACAAATAAAACTCTACATCAGCATATACTCGTGACAGGAATATGCACTGCTCCATGCAATGATGAATACAGTAACAATAAAAAGGGATCCAGACAGCAGCTTTGGGCTTGTTTTCTAGTATGGTGGGTATTGATGATAGATCGGCCAAGTACTTCCTAATGTCAACAAGTGACATAAAATCACATTTGAGATAAAGATTTATGAATTGAAGTAAAAACTATTACTGCAAAATGACTAACAATTAAACATAACCCAGATTAAAAACTGCAGTGACAATTTTTTTTCAAGTGTCAAAAATATATCAGGCTTTCTTACATTCCAGAACAAAATCTTGGTCAGTGTGCCCCATTCAATATGCAACAAAATGTAAAAAAGCAAAAAAAACAGCAAAAAAACCCCCAACAAAAAAAATCCCCAAACTCCACACTCAATAGCCTTAATAAACAAGACCCCTTCCAAATTCTCTGTATACTGCATGTTAATTAGATAGTCAAAAGTGACTTTAGCATACCTACTGTTAAAGGGAAGAAAAAAAATCAATTAAATATGTAAAGAAAATATATTTTTATTTTAAGCCATGAAAAAGAAAGGTGAGTTTAAGTCCTGTGCAAATCCCAGGCAGAGAAGCCTGGCTGTCGACAGAGATACACCAGGGCGATCTTCCTAGTTGGGTCAGAAGTCCAAGGAATCTGACCCACCAGTCCAAATCACACATCTCTCTTAATGACTTTTAACCAGGACATCTCTGCAGTGAAAAGATGTCAAAAATTAACAACACGATAACCTTCCTCACTGCAGAGATGGTCCTTCATAGTAGTCAAGTGCTTTAGCTTCAGAGACATGAAAATAATGAAGCAGCACAGGAGAACACAAATTCTGGATCAATACACTAAAACAATTGAGTTTTCCCAGCACTGGGCACACACCTCTGCCAGTATCATGTCATACGCCACCTGCTAGCATAAACAGTCTGAAATTTTTCAGACTGAATAGCACTTAGCTTTATCTGCTAGTTTGGAACAAAAGCCAGACAAACTGAACATAGAATGAAAGGCAGTGTATAGTGACCAGGACTAAAGCCAAATTGTCAGAGATCAAAGTGTTAAAAATGTATTTTATGGAACGGATCCATCTCTGTTCTGATAATTGTCATAGAATAGTATCTGGAGAGTTCAAAAGAAACATTTTATTAGCATCTGTCAAGTATACAAATGTGTGAATGAAAGATAAGTAGGATTAGAAAAACCAGACCACAATAAACCAAAAATCTATTTCCAATTCTTTATCATCCTTGATTAGCTAGCTGGGGAAAAAAATGAAGCCAAGCTGTTAGAGAGAGTGGTAAGTTTGAAAATGTGTGATAACACGATAGCTTTTCCCTCCAAATATACTTACAAGGTGCTAGAACTGAGAGTCAATTAGTAATTCACTTTTCTTCCCAAACCCAAAACTTAGAATATTTTACATTAAAATGTAGTTTATTCTGTTATCAAATATATTTTCTGAAACAACTTCCTCAATATCTTTGTATTCGCCAATATTCTGGTAAACAAGTAAACTGCCTTTCTTACAAGGAAAAACCAAACATTTCTCTTCTTCAGGTGATTTCAGTTTAAAGTAAGTAGCTGCAGATACATTAAAGTCACTTCTCTGGACACTTAATTCAAGTGGATTTAAAAGAAAAAGCTCAAGAAATGACACCTTACAAAAATAAAAAAGTTGATTTTTTTAAAGGTAGATTTTTCTTTTGTTTTTTCCCATTAAGGCATACAATATCCAAAAAACCTTAAACTAGCTGACTTTCAACAAAATGTGACAAAGACTTCTAGATTATAAATATATTACATGCCATGGGGTTTTCCGCATGGAAGGACAGAAGACCAATTTAGTAGTCTTACTAAACAAGTGTACAGTGTGTGTAACTCGCCAGAGAGCCCACAGAGTGAGCTGTGGTAAAACAGACATAAATAGTTATAAGTACAGCAGAACATGAGATTTTATCTGCACTTCTTTCATAATAGAACAACATCAAAATCAATAGAAATTATGACAAATCTTAGACTTAGTTCAAGGTGTTACAATGAATTGTATAAAAGCACTAACTCTAGACATGGCTCTACTTCCAGATTTTCAAAGGATGTCAAGTCCCTCACCCCTCGGAAGATGGTAACAAAGAAACAGCCTGGGAGCACCAAAACTCTTTTCAAAGAGAGTACTGTATTCTGAAGGGTAGGGAAATATTTTCTTCAGCATTCTGTTTTATTCAAATACTTCACGTACATACTAGGAGTCAAATTTTGAATACAACTTAAGTTGAAAAAGTGTCCTCTTCTATCACACAACAACAGATCAGGGTGAGACACTAGGTCTCAAATAATGAACAAAACAAATCAAGATAAACAGTCCAGTTCACTACCTATGGGTTATGCTACTTCTTGTTTAATAATCAAATTTTAAAACAACTAAGTTTCAACAAACTTTATTATTCTTATAGTAATTACAACTAGCTGAAAAAATAAACATTCTTTTAATATTTTTTAATGAAAGCCCAATTTCACTAATTTCAACAGACAGCTATTAAACATACATTATTTGTCATTTCCTATTAAAAGGAAAAGAACTATCCAAATAGACAGCTTGAGACTGTATAGCTAATGCATAAACAACTTCAGCTCCAAGGGCACCTCTCCTACTACGTAGATAAACTAATTTAGATGTTAAGAGTAATTAAATATTTTTTTTAGATTTCCTACGAGATTTTTATAGTAACTGACTTAACCTATATATTTCTAACTTTAAATGATCCTCATAGGGATATAAAACGAATTTTTCAGCTGTTTGGGGGGCCATGTCTCTGTTCTTTGGGCAAGCATTTTAAAACATGCTACAGGAAACTGAAGACTTTTTCGGCCAATTGCTTATTCAAATCACACAGCCCTTTTCCTTCTCCCTTCTATCTTATTTTGCTGTACTTTCCCAGAGGTACCATCTACATGCTCAACCAATTGCCAAATGGGCTAATTCTAAGCAGAGTAAAAAAAATTTTAACTATGGTAATTTGAAACAATTTGATAATACTCTGGCAAACAAGTGATGCAAAAGCTATTCAAGTGTTATAAATAAGTTTTCATTTGAAAAAGTTAGTGACAACACTGAACTCTTTCAACATTACAATTCCTAGTTTGAGAAGCATGATGGAGAACAGCCGAGTACCACTCAAGAAAATTTGCTCGCACTGTTCTAAAAGAAGTACACAGATGCACAAATCATACCCAAAACTGTTAGAAGCATATGGAAAAAGAATAAGGATACTTATCACCAAAACCAAAAATATTCCTCTACAATGAACAAGATGATTAGGTTACAGAACTTAAAAAAACCCCTCTGAACTTTGTTCTTCACTTCTCCTTCCTAAACTTGGTTCAGCTGGCCAGTGACCCTTATTTCATTAATGCCTTTTAGATCCAAATTCTTTAAATAAAGGAAAATATATGAAGAACATCAAGAGAAGTAAATGTAAGAGAAGAAAAAGAAAATATTCAGTAAGTCAGACCAGAATAGAGAAAAAAAAGGGAAGAAATGAAGAAAGAACAGATGGCACTAAAACCAGTACCTGGGAAATGCATTAAGACCTCAAGAGTATCATTATTTGTTATGTGAGCATGCAGCCTGCAGACTTCAATAGGATTTTTCCCATGAGTAAAATGACCCACATACAAGCTTGCCAGGTTAATTTTAATATTGTGGATAAGAACTGATATCCTACCACTACCATAAGTATCTTCCTATTTACACTTCTATTTTCTCTTTCTTTAACATTTACTGATTAGACAACATAAACATGCACTCAGTTATTAAAACAACTCTGATTTTTGAATAGTGTAAAGACTAGAGAAAACAAAACACAAATCTGTCTTTTGCTTTCATTAATGAAGTTTGCTGAACAGCTGAAGTCAATTTTTGTTAACATAAAACGACTGTACGTTAGTGAACTGAAACCGTTGAGATAAGGTAAAAATTACATCTGAAGTACTTTGCTTACATGAGCGCAAATGAGATAGAATTTGATGAGACACACTGTTTCATACAAGAGAAGGGAGCAGGAAAAGAAGGAAAACTCAATGGGCTCCTCTTAAAAAAGCCCACTGCAAAAAGGAAAGAAAAAAAAAGTAAAAAACCCCTACCAATTGCATTTCCAGTACATACCTGCTGTTGCAGGTCCTCAAGATCACTGCTTTAAGTAAAATAAAATGCCTTTTAGTTTGCCACTCTCAATTGTCATGGGAAACCCTCTCTGTGAACTGCCATCCACTATTCCAATTTCACTTTGTGAGTTGAATTTGCATATGATTTATTTAATATTAATTCCTGTCCAAGCAATAGGAAATGTTCCTCCAAAGGTTTAACCTTTGTCAAGTCTCCTCATTATTTCTGAGTCCAGAAAAAGGACTGTTTCTCTACAGGCAGATATCAAATGTACTTTTCAGGCACAAGCTCATACTCCAGTGAAATGATTAGTCTGAGATATTTCACTGGTGCCAAAGTGTGTGCCACAAACTTGCCTGCACACCCAGAGCCTGAGGGATGAATTCTCCTGATACACACGCTTTGACACCCTGGAAGATTTTAATAGGTTTACCAGGCACCAGCTGTGAGCCAATCTATCTTGCTGGCAGCCACAAGTACCAGACTGCTTTGTGCTTTCCTTTTCTTCAGTGTCCAGGTAATCTTTGTTTTTGGAACTTTTTGTGAATGCTAACAGCATCAATCATGCATCAACAGCAGAGGCATGTGGCAACAAGATTGCGGAGCTGCCAAATGCAAATAATTTCCCACCAAAGAAATTCTTCTTACCAAGCCAGCTATTTAAAAAGAAAAGAAAGAGAGAAAGGAAAGAAATGAAACCCATGAAGTCACCCCCACACTATGATCCCTACAAGCCCTGTAGCTGCTGGGGACATGATCCCTTACCAAGCCCTTTCACATTTCTAGTCCTCAATACTATCTTTGGACCTGGAAATTTCTCCTTTGTGTAGTTATTCTTTGCTGCATGCAGAGATGGAGAAGCACTACCACAGTCTTTTTATATTGAAAAGATTTTCTCTATTTAGAATAACTTTGCATTGGAAGGTTACATGCAAACACTCTCAGCCTGCTTTTCACTGTGAAATACAGACAAGTGCTAATCCCCTTGCAATCCCTACTAGAGGTATTTTCCTTATACAGTATCTCCACTTCATGCTTTACTAGGAGACACAAAGGTGCCTAAAAAATTTTGCCCTTTATCTTATCTTCTACAGCTCACAAATCCCTGTATGAAGAGCCGTTTGCTTGTGAGACAGAGCTTTACACACAAGATCATAGGTAGCAACCTCCTGACTGACAGCCCACAAGTTAGAAATATAAATCTACCTTGACCATGTGAATTTTTTCACTGGAGACTGGACTAAGCTCAAAATAAGCATGTGACAGAAATGTAGGGGGGGGAAAAGAAAAACAAAGATTTAAAGGATAATGCAAAAACTTTATCTTCAGCTAGTGTTTCAATCTGTCAATCTAAAATAAAGGAAATTAAGAACAGAATTAGATCACCAGATGTGCCATGCAGACAAACTAGACAAAGGATGAAGAGATCACTTTTTTCACTAAGTCAAGCCATCAACTTTAGAATAAGAAAGCGATCAGGATGGATTTGTTCCTTCCAGTGTGATTCACTGTCTGCTCACAACACTTATTTTTAGCCTATGAAAAATCTCTCTTCAAAAACACTGCTGAGGTGGCAACAAGAAAAAAAAATGGAGAGGTTTTAGAAAACTTATTTCAGCAAAAAGTAGAAAAGCCATCCTTCAAACTAGGTTAGTTATCACCTTGTATTAAAACTCCTTTGTTTGATGGAAAGATTCAGGATGGCTTTTTCTGGTGCTATTATTCTTGTTAAGTCCAGTTTGTTTTAAAAGTATTTTATCTCACTGTGTTGCTATACCTCAGATTAAACACATCTCTCCCCATGTATTCAGAAGTATATATACACATCTATTCTCTTTTTATTTATGTCAGTATATATTTAAGGGCTGCCTCAGAGAAAAATACTTCTGTGATTGAAAGCCTCAGCATTTTTTTAAAGAAAATTTACTTATATTATTTTACATGAAAGTGCAATTATTGTAATGCAGAAATCCAGACCCTTGACAGGATCACAAACATGAAAATGAGTTTTGGAGGAATACAGCTACCTTTGCAGCAATCATGACTTGACTAGTAAGAGTCTGTTATATGCATGCATAATACTACAAAAAAAACTCTATTAATTACTTCTTTGAATATTATTTTTGTATGGCAATTCAGATCATCTTCTAATCCTACTTATTAAAAAAAATAACACATTTATCTCTGTTAAGACATTTCAACAGTTTTTTGGCCATTGAAAGAATTTAAAATACAGAAATCAAAAGTAGAACCTAGGGTATTGCAAAAAGCAATGTATGAACTTGTTTTAATCCCAAGTTTATTCTTCAAGTCTAATTTTAGTCTCTTAAAATTCCAGTCTCTGTATGTAAACATTTTATTCCGTGACTTCTATGTACAGCTGATTTCATGATTAACAGTGAAGTTAATGTGTTGTCTGGTGGTATTGAGTAACTGAACACAATGGGAACACATTCATCACCAATTAAATACAGTGTCAATTAGTCATAATTCATTTATGTTCAGTGAATTAGATAATACATGTACATATCTCTGTTCCCACCTCTTTCTTTACAGTTCCATGCTGTTGCCATTCATTTGTAGAGATATAATATGACCAAACTGAAGATATTTAGACACTCCACCCTCCCTCTGCTCTGCCTCCCTCAAACAATTAGTTTATTTTTCACCAAATAAATGGACCTAGAGAATTCAGTATGGTCCCAAGACCCTCAGAGAGGAGGCAGCTCCAAGGCATTTTGCAGAACACACAGGAAGTTTGCCCTGCCTGTACACAAAGTTTGCTGGGTGTTAGACAGCTCCAAGCCAAAGGTTTTTAGCCATGTTTGCGTACATCCCAGCTCCTCTGCATTTAAATAGGAAGAATAAGGTGCACACGTTTTGCCCACAGTTCTTCACTTGGACATTTTATTTTTCTCATAATGGACAGCAGACAGCAGAGTGATTTAGTCAAAATAGCTGCTAAAGCTATATTTAAAAAGAGTTTGAGAAAGAAGCTCCAATCTTGATGAGGCCAGACATGTACATTGGGTAGATAAAAGCTGCATTTATAAGCAGGGATGACAGTCTACCATTTAGCAAGCGAAAGAGAATGGCAGGATTCAGAGCCCAAGCCAATTAAGCATCATGACTTCCTTCCATCTGGCAGACTGCAAAAACACTTAATTAAGGAATTTGATCCCTCTGTCACCTCTAAAATAATTCAAACTATCAGCATTTTCAGCCTATAGAAAGTGGTCACCCAAAAAAGCATAGGCTACATAGTATCAGTTCAGTGTTATACTGGCACTGGTGTAATAGGCACACTGGTGTAATAGGTGCAAGACTCACACAGGGATTGATCCCAAAGATCTCTGTGCAGCATGGCTTGAAGTGGTTACATGCAATTATGATGAATTAAAATTGTAATTTATTTGAAATATGACCCAATCTTTTATATAATCAGGGACTTGATATATGCCAGAAACATACACAGTCATAATTCTCTTCAAATACACATCTTTAAGTTGGAGGAAGTTCAAAACTCAATTATAATACTTCTCCAGAACACAAAACGAAATGTCCATGGGGTGGAGGGGGAGAGCATATAAAAATTATTGCAAAAAGCAGCTAGTTTCTTTATTTTTAAGCAATCCTACATATTTCAGTCCTGAAATACAAAAGTTACTAATCAAAAGAGATATTGCTGTTACATAGCCATTTCTCAATGACGAGATCTACTGGTGATGAGCTATCTCTGTACTGGACCAAAAATTAACTACATTCAGAAAGCCCTCTTATTTGGTGGCAATATATTTTGGTTTTTGTTTTTGTTACAATTCAGGAGCAAGAGAAACGTAATCTCTAAAACACTCTTTCAATTGAGTAATTTCCAGGCAAAGTCAAAGCTGAGACTCAAAACTGTCCATAAGCCTCAGAACCTCCAGTGGCAGGTTAACATTCCACCACTGAAATGAAAACAGAAACCTTTTAGCAAGAAGTAAGGAAAATTTTCAGGGGTATCAAGAACATTAAAATGTTAGCAGACAGCAGAATTAATAAGCATATTTCAAATATCTGTTGGCCATATATATTTAAGCCACTATTTTAAACCTAACCCCTCCAGCTCAAAATAGACCAGTCTTCCCAAATGAGACAGAAAAGGGAAAAAACAAGTGACCAATGGAGAATATTCACACATGATAACACAGTCTGACTCTAGAAAGAGTTTACCAAATTTGGGCTTACCTTTACTTGGTGCTGATTTTCTCACAGAAGCTACATGGTCTTCAGAGATAGCAAGACGCCTCAGCACATCAGCCAAGGCTGCTTTTAGCACGGTGATTTCATCTTCTTGTTGCTGCACTCTCAGCTCCAGAGCTGAAAGACGGTCCTGGACATCAGAGGTGCTCGCAGCCGAGATGCTGTCATCTGTACAGAGGCAAAGCAGAGCAGAAAGAGGCACTGAAATGCTTTGTTCTGAATTAAAAGCCACAGAAAGAAGCATGTACAGCACAAATATGTCTGCCCTATCATTTTGAAATACTGAAGACATTTCTAACAAACATGTTTAGGCAAATAAAGAATGGATATTGGCAGAAACATTGAATTAAGCAGAATTAATTAATGCTTCAAGACAGAAATCATTACTAATCATTAGCTAAGACAAGGCTTAAGGAGCATGGTCCTATTAAAGTCACAAGAGGGAATGTGCCTCCTGTGAAAAATATGCTTACAAGTAGAAGAAAGACTGAAATTAACTTTATTTAAATACTCAACTGAATTACCCAAAAAGGTATAAAACTGTAGTGAAGTTCTGCAATATATTCTTGCGGAACTGTTGAAGACTTTTAACTATGACCCTTAATATTAAAATAAGTTTCAAAGTTAAAAAAAAGTTCACAGTTGAACATACAAGTACTGTTAACAATGTAATTGCATCAAGCAGCAATCTCAATTTAAATGGTTTAGATTAGAGTTCTTAATTTCAAATCCTTCTCTTTAACTTTTTTCACATCACCACCCTAGATGTGCCAGAAAACATACAACCTTATAACATTTGGCCTGAAGCATAGAGAAAATAAATGCACTACAAAAAGGTTCCAAAAATCTGTTTGGCCACACAGAGATAGATTAGCATTGAAGGTCTAACTCAGCCAAATCTATTCTTCAGTGGTAAAAAGGAAATTACAGCTTCTGCTTACTCTTTGCCTCTGACAGTTCTTTGCATTATTTCTGCCAAGCCAAAATAACACATAACAGATTTTTGTGTTTGGCTGTTCTAATAAATCATAGGCCAATCACTTAAAAAAAAAAATTCTGTAAAAGAGTATGTAACTCAATCACAAGGTACTGAATTCCTTACCCATCCTGTTTAAGACTTCCTAAAAACTCAGTAAGGAACTCTTAATACAGCCTTACAAAAATTCACCCATATTATATAGTTCACTTAAGTTCATATTCTACACAATAAATACAACAAATTTAAATGTAAAGGTAGCTGGTATTATTATTATGATTCTATTCAATCTAAACTTTAGTTTTCACTAATCTTAGGAGGACATAATCAAGGAGAAAAAAATTAAAATAAGCCACAATCCTAATACTTTGATTTTACCTAAAAAAAAAAAGCCTTAATCTTTGAAATACTTGCATAGGGGGACTTTCAAATTATGTAAACAAAAGAAATACTGAACCAAATTCCTCCAACGAATTCACTATGAAAGAGATTAGGGAGTTTAATGCCAACTTCCACTCAGTTAAAACATGATACTCACTACTGAAGAACCAAGAACTGAACCAACCAAATTAAAGCATCATAATTATTACTTTCACAACATAAACAAAATTCCTGCAATGAATTAGTAAGAAAAACCCTAAAAACCCTTTAGTAATGAAATGTATCCACAACCATCACTGATCTGAAAGTAATAGTTAAGATTAGAATATTAAAACAGGCTCTAGATGACAGTTTTGCGTTCATTGCATGTTTTAATTCACTATTTGGTTAAAGCAAAAGCAGAAGTGTACACTTCATGGTTAATACTATATTCATTCTGGCTGATGAAAAGAACTGCAGGAGAGTTAATTAATTAATAAGGTACATAATCGAGATCCAGAGACAATGCATTAGAACTCAACAAAAATACCTTTAATACCACCCATAATGGTACCTCCTTATATGCAGAAAATTGATTTTAATGACTCCACAGCCCAGCACATCCAATGCTCTCTCAGCAGGTCTTTAAAAACCCAGACCTGTGACACCTACCCAAGGCTGGGAAGGACTGTAAGATTCTTTTATTAAAACCCTCATGCTCAAAACATAAACCTCCATCTGTTTTAAGGAGCTGGGAAAAGTTCCTACATGCATATGTACCTATGCAGCATACAAAAACGAACCAAGGTAAATGTACATTAATCCATGAAGAAAAGCTTTTACTTCAGGAAAGTAAATGAACTTAAAATACTATATAATTCATATTTCTACTATGCTGCAAGTATTAGCCTTTAAACAGATGCAGTGGATCAGTCAGAACTAACACTCCAGAAGACAATTATTTTCAAAATATTACAAACTTTGTATCTTCTCTTACACTGAGTAGCAGTCCAAACAGAAGAAAGCAGTTGGACATTTCCTTAAAAAAAGAGGAGGAAAAAAAAAGCGGAAACTCCCCCAACATTTTTTTGTTGTTGTTGGTCAAAGTCTTCAATTAATAGATATTATCCATTATAATGGATAAATTATGGATACATTCTGAGTCTGCATAAATATACAGCAGATCACTATAAAACACTTGTAAAAGGAATAAGTAGCTATGTCAAATCATCATTTTAGAAGCCAAATATTACTGTGCTCCCTGTGTAGAGTCCAAACGAGTAATTACCAAACCAGGAAAGGCTCCACTGCTGATCAGTCTCTCTGATGAGCACAGAAGCAAATGCTCTGCACATCTCTGGACATCTTTATTTCTCATGAACTACTAACATTGACCAGACTGTTGCTGTCGGACCCCAGCGCCCGAAAGCCAGGGTGCATTAGTTGGCTGCTGCAGCTCCCAAAGGCACAATTATGTCACTCATTCGAACTTCAAAGAACAAGAGGAGATCAAATCTTCCTGCCCTGTAAGGGTGAGCTGCAATGCTCTGACCTCCTCAACACACCCGATGAGATGGCAGAGGGGCTGGCCAATCTTCTCCTCTGTGAGCTGTGCTGTGGAGGGTCAGGCCGTAGCACAGCCCAGAGAGGCAAAGGGACCCTTCTCAACCCAACAGTTTGTCAGAGGGCACAGCTACAGAAATGGAGAAGGCCAAAAAGGCCGAGCCACTCAGCTGATTCCAAACCAGGCCAAATGTGCCCTGTTGTACTACAGGAGGTTCCAAACCACCAGTGGCTGCTTTGCATTGCAGGGAGGGCACAGGAGACACAGCAACTGAAAGAAGCTGCAGGGCAAGGACATCACTGGGAAATCAAGACTAATTTGGTTCATCAAAGAATACAGTAGCACACTTGGAAGACATTTCATTGTTCTTTATCATTCTACAGAATTCTACAGAAGTGCCATCTGTTTCAAGTGATGACAACCATATATTACCCTGGCAACTATTAGAGAATTAAAATTAATAAATCCCAATCCAAATATCTCACCCATTACAGCAAATATTCAACTGAATTCCAACATGCCCTTCTTGGCAGTGTCTTGAAAAGTATCTCAATAGGGATTATCTTAAAAGAAGATGCCCCAAAAGTAAACAAAGCTGAAATCCATGAGATCATTCTGACAAATCCACACAATTACATCTTCTCTTCACAGAAGTATTCAAAATCTCCTCCAGATTTCTTCTTTCATTTAAAACATATTTTATAATCTAAAGAACTACTTCAAAAGAAGTTCAAACCAAAAAACCCCTTCCTTCAAGTACATGCCTTCCCCCTTCAGAGAGGAAACAGCTCTTATAAAAGAACAAACTCAGTCAATGGGAAGCAAAATTCCATCTCCTCCCTTCCTCTTCTCCCACTCCTAAACATCTGTCCTTTCCCTTGTGCTGACATAGACATGCATCTATCCAGGCCTTCCAAAAAGCTCCTTTTCTTTTATCAAACCAGAGGGAAATTTATTTAAAGAGGGAAACCAGTTAAGCAAATAGAGCAAGTAATTTGTAAGTGCAGCCAACTATTGATTCATTCTTTCGATTCATTTTAAAAACGCCTTTTTAGTTATCTGGTTATTCTTATCATAACCAAACATCACCATTTCTGATGTGTTTGTTGTGTTTTCTAAGCCATTGATGACCTATGCATTTAAGGGACACACTGAGAACAAGATCCGGTGTGGAAAAAAAGCACCATCTAAAGTGCTCACTGGTAGTAGTGAGGAGACATCCACATAGATGTGAAATCTAAGGTATTTCAGTCTTAAAAACTGGTTTAAGGTACTGGCACTCAAATGACAGCAAAAACATGCTCGGTCTAACCATACAGTACTACAACTTTCAAAATAAAATGTTCTGTTATTTTTCATAGCTCATCAGGTTGATTTTTAACTTTAGCCAGGAAAACATCACTTCTTCCCTTGCTTTTGGAGTAAGAAGAGATATACATGGGATGCTTGTATTCAGTACTCATGAGACACAAGGATGACCCTAAAAATGAGGGTTTATTTCTCATAGTCAGTGAACAGCACTGAACAGACAGGTTACCTCGCGTGGGACTCCTCACAGCCACAGGCATCACACCACTCCTAGCAGATCGAACAAAGCAGCAATTCAAACTGTCCCTTAGACCTGCACCAGGAACTCCAAAAGGAGTATCCAGGACGTAGTGATGGTACTTAACAATCCTTCTAAGCCATGGACTCCTCACATGTCATCTAGCAGGCATGTGAGGGTACCAGCATTTGAAAAGCATCAACCTTCATCATTTGCTGCCTAGAGTATGTTGAACAGGCTACATTTGGTAAAAAAAAATCTTAGTAGTGAATCGTCTATTCTGGGCCCCCTCAACAAATCCAGAGCATTCATTATCTACCCCTCTGAATCAATTCCTCCAGGCTTTGACTAAATCTAAGTAAGGAATGTATTTTAGACATAAGCAGCATTTCAGAAAAACAAATTCTACAAACACCAGCACACAGAAATTTAAACCACAGGGTGGAAAATCCTATGTTTTATCCAATAAAGCCACATAAACCACAGGTAATTTTAAGCCCCTGGCTGTTAAGGCACCCACAGCATTTTCTATATTTTGCCCAGAGTGGTAAGAGTCTTTTATTAGGGAAAAGGAAGAGAAATTACTGGCACTAGTATAAAGATCTGGCTGACAATTTCAGGAGATAACTGTCCCCAAAGAACCTTTTCTCATGAGGACCATGATCTGCTCCTGTGTAAAGGAAAATACGTATTTGTATAACTTCCAATTTTTGTTCTAAAGAGCACTGAAAAATTTGACTCTGGATGAGGCTTATATTTCCAGAGAGATATCTGACAAATTTCTTTTTTCTACATGTTATGAGAAAGAAAACTCTCTGCAGTTTTCTGCAGATCACCTGCCTTAAGAGCAGCTTATAAAAGGTGCAAAGATCAAGAATTACGTTCCACATCTATAATTTATAATTTTCAACAACAACAACAACAAAAGCAGAATTAAGACTCCATACTTTTGCTCACGGTATCTCCTCTGAATGCCAGCACATGTACAAATTATCTCAGTTTTGTATAGGACATGAGTCATGGAAAAAATACAAGAATGGGGATTTAAGCATACAACATGAACACAGAGGATTCAAAAGCTCCCCCCTAACCCAAATGATACTGTATTATCCTACAATCTAGAGCTTATGGCATGGAAGTGGAGTGGGAAGTTCTTCCCAGGCTCTCCCTTCCTACAAGTTCAAGACTCTAGCCTTTAACTCTCTCAATTACCTCACACGTCTTTGGCTTCCTTTGCTAGATTTTCATTCTTTTCCCTAATCTTCCAGTTTTTCTACACCAAATTAAAACCAATGCACTGCTTGATCTCATACTTGCTACTGGTGACAAAAGTGTAAGTTCTTTATTTTCTTTTGAGAATAATAATGCAGATGTTCTGAGATAGGTACAAGTAAGCCACTAACTGTAGACACACTAACATTTCCAACACCAGCTAAACCTTAAATTTGTCTCCTTCAAATTTCTTCAGGTTTTCAGGAAGAACACATGTTGTCACAAGGACCATCACATCAACCAGACTGTCTTCCTTGCACAGCTCATGAGATTTTTTAGTGTCTCAAAGACCTATCTAATTTTACTCCCTACAAGTAGTTAATAATAATTAAAAAAAGGATGTGTTACTCTACATCAGCCATTTCACAAATCATTTTGATCACAAGTCCACAGCAAGCAGTATTTTATTTGTCTGTAGATGATCCATGGGATGATTTTGCTGAAGCCCATTCTGCAGTGCAACAGTTGCTACTGGCCTTTGATATTGTGGACTGCTTTATGGTGAGTTTGAAGCATGTTCATGTCTGTGAGCTTGCATCATTACATTACAAAGAACAGGACCCATGTTCAAGCATTCATTATCACCCATTTTCAAGCAACAGGACCCATTTTCAAGCAACTTTATTTGAAAGGGCTGTTCTGACATGTAAGATGATTTATCAATTCATGCCTAATAAAGTAGCTCTATTTGTATATGCTAGACAGATTTGTGCATATAGGCTTTCATATATTTTTATTTTCCTGGCATGAAAAAGGAAGGAGAAAGAATAAAAGATGACACAAAAACATCCTGACAAAAATAACCTGATAATAACCACCAGTTACAGAAAATAAAAATATTTTTGTAATTAACTTGTGTATCTGCTGCTGTAAACACTCCGTTTTAATACAGATAATCTAGAAATACATCAGCATGAGAGTCATAGGGCATAGCCACACCCATACTGTATTTCACCAAAATGAGTGTCCTGCTTGCCTAAATTTCCAGTAACTGTATAACTTAGTGGGCACAAAAATTTTATGTTCCATACATGCTGATACTAGCTTTGATAGGCAGACTGCAAAAACAGAACAAACACTTGCAGACACTTCTTATATTTGACACTGGTACCTATTTGATTACCTGAAGAGGCAGATAAATATGAGGAACTGCCTCATGTCTTTCCCCAACTGCATACTTTCTATCAGCTCCACCTCCATTGAGATACATCTCAAGAGTAAGACCATTAATATGTTTTTCCCTACCCACTGCTTAAAAAGCCTTGTGGTTTTTAAGTACTTTTCTTCCCTTAACATTGCTTGGCTCCTGATATTGTTCCTGATACTGCTCTTCAATCCACAGGACAAGCCCTTCCCCTTCCAAAATACTATTTCTGCTACAAATCAGTGACCTTTACACTCCATAGACAGAACTCATGGAGGCTGAGGGCACCTACTTGGGATCCCCCATATCAACGGCTCAGCAGCTATCCCAGCCACTCCAAGCTCTTATCAGTATTTGGTGCCACTCCATTTTCATGTCACTGTAAGGAGAGGGGCAGGGGACATCTGTTCTAATATAGAGGCTTGGAAATTCACACAGCCACCAGAACAGCTGCAATAAACTGCTCCACTGTAAGTTACACATGTGTTACCACTTTAGCACACATAGATTAGTATTCCTTCACTGGAAATATTTCATATTGTGCTAGAAGTGTTAGAACATTTCCATGCTAAAATGCTAATTTAAAAGTAACAAATTAAGTGAGCATGAAATGATGTAAGTTAATCCCCACCCTCCCTAATGCCCAAACTGATCTAGCTAGAATCTGCTAAGAAAACAACTTTTCATATGCTGAAGAGGGACCACATCTCTTAAGTCTTCCTCTTCACCGAGGGCCCAGCCACCACTCACCTCTCTGCACCAAAAGCAGAGGGTGCCCAAGCTACCCTATGGAGAAACTCAACAGGCTTTAGCTCTGCTGGACAGAGACAAAGCCAGCCACTGCCTGGGGCTCCAGGGTGGCCGCAGCAGGACACCGAGAGCAGGAAAGCATCTCTCCTGCCCTCCCCAAGCCTCACTGCAGAGGAGCATGCATGCTGTGCCTAACCCAAAACGCCAGACATCAGTGTGGAAAAGTGCTCAGCTCTCACAGGTAAACCCACCAGAAGCAACTGGACTTTTGACATGTACAGGGCAATCCTTCCTATGCACTTTGATAATCAAGCCTTTCTAGTTTCAAAGTAGGTGAGTACTTAATTAGAAAATTAGGTAATTAGCTGATGCTTTTGACCTTAATCTCTTTTTAACTTCACTCTTCATCTGTTAAATGAAATGAAATTCATCATCCCACACTGCCTAAAGGTTAATTAACACTTGTGGGCTAACACTGAACTAGCCTAAGTGCTGCAGTAAGGTCAGTGGTTAAATGCATGCAATTTTTCAAGAAGCAAGATTAAGAGCCTTCCCATAAAAATAAGAGAGAGACATGCAAAGAAAATAAAGGTAACTCAAAATACCAACCAACTGCTTTTATGGGAAGAATCACCTTTTCTGACTTCTAACTTGGAGGAGACCAAGTAATTTAAAGCTGCATCTTACTACTACTATATGATTTCAATATAGGGTTGAAGGACAACCCTAATTCTGACTTAAGTTCAATCTGACTTCCCACTTAGAACACTCTTCTTTAACCTTATGTCTTTAATGCACAAATCTACAAAAAGATGGCAGCATTAATTGTCACTGATCCGCTCAACACAATGAATTATGATAGCCACAGTCAGGCTCAGACAAAAGTACTGCTATCCAAAACATCACAAAGTCCAGCGAACGCAGTGTTCACAGAGAAACATGGGACCACCTGAAACACTGGTTTTCCTGGAGTACTGTGCAAACTCACTTGCACAGACAGGTACCAACAGTTATGTGGCAGGCAAGGAAGTTGGTGTGGAGGCTTGTAAATGGAAAGGGGGGGAGAGAAAGGAGGGAAGAAGAGAAAGAAAAAAGAGCACTCACAGTAATCTCACATTCTCCATCTCTCTCTGCACCTCTCCCTCCACCCAGGGCCACTTATCTTTTAACTGCTTTTGCCAGAGTGATGCTGATGGTGCTAATTCATGCTCAAAGAAGTGTCCATAAATTTAGAATTTTTTTTCCAGAATTTAAGCCCCAATTCTCACAGCTTACCTCTGATTATCCAAGCTCTATTTCCAAAATATATACTTTTCTAGTAACACATGAATAAAATCCAAGTTTGTGAAACATTCAATCTTTAGATTGCAACAATGCAGGCAAAGTCTAACATTCCCCATTACTGGCAGAGCATCTCCTCTGCTGCAAAGCATTGAATTCAGTAGTACCAACATACTTTCAATTTGACACTTATGGAAATCTTCCAATATCTTTAATATTTATTGCTTATTTGGGCAACTAACTTAACCGGGTTTTTGTTTGTGGTACGCTTTGAACAAGGACATTTTTGCCCCAGAGGAAAGAAGTTTCTCTAAGATTGCTATATTCTCATCAATTCTAGAGTACCATTTCAGCAGCAAAACAGAAAAGCACTGAAATCATTAAGTGAGATAACATCAGGCAAAGCAAAATAACCTCTTCTTTTATGGATACATTTTATTTTGTGCCATGCAATGTTTACTTAAAACATTCTACTCACCTCAAATCCCAGCACACAAATGAATAATCTCTAGTTTCTGTTATCTAGAAATCAAGTTAGACATTATCCCTGTAAATAAAGGTGTTGGAACATTTCTGAAAGTTTTTGTACTGGCTGCTTCATTGTGTTGAGCACTTCTTTCCCCCAGGACTCATAAATATCTAATTTGTAACATCAAAAATACCATTGTACAAACCATTTCTTTGATCTCATTCTGTGCTATTTTAAGCCAATCTATCGTAAGTGCCACTATGCAAAACTCCATCAAGTTTTGGCCTGTAGTATTCATTTCCTTTCCCAAAGAAATATGGACCTCCTTCTCCCAAAACACTCATCTACCCTGCAGAGAAAGCCTTCCCTTTCAGCACTGCTGGAAAAATCAGGATCTGTGCATTTTTTTGCTCAGCAGAAATGTGCTTACACCAGAGCAGGGGGAGACACCAGCTCTGGGGTACACAGAGCTATTTCAGGGCTCTTATCCCGCCAAGTCACAGGACACAGCAATTTCAGATAAAGGGAAAACCTGTTTTGAAATAGACTGACCAACTCCCTGCCTTATCTTAGTTTTCTGGTATTTCAGGTATAGGAATTCCACTTACTCACAGCCCTATGTGGCCACTGCTTTACTACCTCTCCATACCTGAGCCCATTCAGTAAAACACCAACTTTGAACTTCCACTCTGACAAGTTAAAGAGACCTTGAAGAGTTATTGTCCTTCTTTGTATCTTCTTATCCAAAACCTAAGGATGACAATCTGCTCCCTTCCCTGAAAAAACCAGCCTCTAAGAGACAAGCCTTCTGGTGGGAGTATTCATTCCAGCGTTAGTTCTTCTCTTGTGACCACCCACCCACAGCTGTGCCACAGCAGGGCTGCAGCATCCGGTTGTGCTTGTAAGGCCATTGTGCTTTGTCCGTCCCACTGGGCAGCACCTCCTGCAGAAGGCGCCCCTTATGCCAGCTCTGCCATACAAATGTTACCCTCACTGCTGCAGGGGATACATCTCACAGCCATTCAACCTTTCCTGTGTCTTGTAAGCAAGAACAGACACAAGGTTTGGTTTTGGTATTTTTAAAAGTCCACTGTTTCTCAGGAATGCGAGACTTAAAGCTCTCTAATCATAAACTTGATCCAAATCAACACTTGCAAAGCAGCAGTCAAAATCCTGCTTTTGTTTACCTTCACCAAGAAGCTTCTATAGCTTCTACAACTGCTTTCAGCTTTGGTATTAGATGAACATTTCTACAACAGTGTTTACTCCAGGTGGAACCAAATCCACAGCAGTTTGGTTTGGTTTGGTTGGGAGTTTTTTGCATAGAAAAGAACTAACCCATGTGCATAAAGCCCAGTCATACTATAGACACAGCTAAGCTATCTGCTTGATTTCAAGGATAAAACACATGGCCCCCACACAGCCAACCAGGAAGGTGTTATCTGCAACTACTCATCACACATTAGTCACAATCTCCAATTCGGTTACTACACAGGAGGAACTACTGAGAAATAAATGGAATAGCTGCACTTTGTGTGTCAGAGAAAACACAGGCCAGAGAGCATAATGAAGTATCTACACTGGTGAAAGTCAACAGCCACCCTCAAAAATGGGGACTGAGTAAAAATACAACTAAACTGGCTGGTTCTTTAGTTAAGTTCTTTTCATTTTGTTATGTTAGCAGCTAAACAGTCACGGTGAAGTAATAGCTGTAATCAAGGTGTGGGTGGAAAGCAGTGCTCACACTTTTCCTGCTGCTGTGGCTGCTGCTGCCTGACACGAGACTGACTGTCCTGCAACGTGCTGCTTCTCAAGAGCTGTAGAAACGTTAATATTAACACTTGTGATTTTGCAAAGATAGTCTTTTAAACAATTCAGACTGCAGATCTCTCACTCCCTTTAGCAAGAACACTATCAAAAAGTTCCCACAAATGCTCTATAAACAAATGAGGCAATTGTGAGGCGAAATGGATTTAATTCATGTCAAGGAAGAACTCTTGAACAGCATGGCAGTTCTCTGTCTGTGACTGCACAGACATTTCATAAAGCTGCAGTTAGGTCACTTCTGCAGAAATGAATACATAAAAATTAAGCCAGTTTCAATCATAATTTCAGTTGCTAATCCTGGCACTATTACGCCTAAAATGGAAAAAGCCCCAGAAAAGGGAGGAATTCAGTCTCACCTTTATTTAGGCCAAACCACAAAGCAAATTTCAGAACTGAGGCAAGGCAAAGCAAAGCAAACACAAACACTTGGAAACACTGCTGCATGATGCTACAACTTCCCAGAGAAAAATCAATCATTGAACAGAACACTTTGGTTAGCATAGGCAGGCTAAGACCTTCTAAAATTTCACCTTGAAGTCCTACACAAAATTGAACAATCACAATCACTGTTGATAAATCACATGCATGTGTGTGCATGGAATTTGCTTACATGGAAAAATGCCTTTCCATAGGGATACTTTTTCCTGTCTTCTCAAAGGATCCTGTAGGGAAACACACTTCTGTGTGGAATGTTTGCCAAATCTTGTACACTCAAAAGGGATATATCTATCAAAATTTCTTAAATACATTATGTTTTGTATCATAAACAGATTACCTATCTGATTTTCCTACAGATGTGGTCTCTGAAGCATAAAAAATCTTCTGGTTTCTTTTCCCACTATTTGCTACAAAACAACAGTTTTTAGGTAAAAAACGCAGCCCTGCAAATAGCAACAGTGACTGATCATGGATATGTCCAGTATTATAAATACTACAAGAGCTACAAATACTTGACAAGAAAACAAGACTTGAATATGGTTGGGACTAAGTAACAGCAGTGTCACAAATTACAAGTAAGTTGCATTTTTTTCCATTTACTTCCTTCTTCCTCAAAATGAAGGCATTAATTAATCAATAACTGAAAACAATCAAAGCCACCTCCGGAAGAGAAATTTTTATTTGCTAAAGGACACAATTTCAAAAAAAAGCAGGAATGTTTTTCTGCAAAAGTAACAAGCACCAACGCAATCAGAGGGCTTCTGAATTGCCATTCAACTCAACACTACCACATCAGCTGCTGGTCCCTTGCAGACGTATGTCAAAGCTCTTCTCTGGTTATCATAGGGTAACACTTCCAGCTTTTCATAACACATCACAAACAGCAATGCTACGTTATGCCTGCCTGAACTCACAGAAATAAAGTTTACAGATTTTTTACTAATACACTCCAACTCACAAAGTGAAAAGCACTCCACAAAAAAGCTACATATTTTAGGTCTCCAGCATTTGCAATTCAGTTTTATTCTCTTTTTAAAATCCTGGAGATTTGTATTTGTTTGATAACTGTGGGGGAACAATCTAAAGCCAAAACCATAATAGCTACTCTGAAAGCGGCTATTAACTTAAACAACCGAATTATCTAGTTTATTCCACTAATGCTTATGTTCTAGGACTGATTAATTCCACATACACTTACTAAGCATTAGCTATGCTAATTCAGCTATTTATACATATAAAAGAACCATCCAGGAGGATACTATTTCTGCTTAATACTGCCAACCAAAATAACAGGATCCTTCATGCATGAGAAATATTCCTCCCACCACAACAGAATAACATCAACAGGAACAAAATTATTTTATAACCTTTCAGCATCTTCTAACCTTTTCAATAATCTTATTTGACAACTTTTATTTTATTTTTAACAAAATATATTTTTTGGGCTGCAACCTGGGATATGGCCACATAAACCAGCAGGGAGTGAGCCCAAGAGAGAGTTAACAACATCACAGCTTCCATGCAGTAACTATTCAAGCACACTGCTCTTACTCAAGACTCAATGCCAGCTTGTTTAACCTACTAATCCACATTTACTAACTGTTTTAACATGCTCCAAGTTTCTGCCTTCACTCAGCCCTCTGCAACTCCCGTGCAAGCCCACGCTCCAACTAGGTGTGACCATGCTTGCAGCCTGTAAGCTGCACAGAGCAAAGTTCTCATGGCAGAGCGCTCCATGACACACATCATTTACACGTGGGGGAGCTGGGGAAGACTTCCCAGAAAGGTGGAGAGGACAAGGGACCCTGACTCAGCAGGGCCAGGAGCACAGCTCTGCCCCCACTGAAAAAAAAGTCCAGTTAGAATTATTTATAGTACAGACAGAGTGATATTTTTAAAAGTTTGAACTGCATCCTTTAAAGAAAAAAAGTTTGTTTGTCAAAATGTTTTTCTTCTCAGCAGTTTTTCATTTCATTACCTGCCTAAAGTTTTCCTTGAGTGCAAAAATGCATAAATATTGTAAAGATGGGCAATTAGAAGATTTCTTCAGTGAAAGCCATTAGATGCTTTCTTCCGTTCAATGTTGTTCATAAATAATCATTCAAGACTCTGAAGCTGGAAGCAAGCAGAAACACTGGGAGACACCAAGTTTGTTTTTTTACATTAAGACCAAATCAGAAGTCAAAACAACAAATTGTTCTAATTTTAGTATTGATTCAGTCTGTAGTACTGTCTTGGGCATGGTTTCATTTGTTCTCTAAGCCAGTCAAACTGTGGGCCGCTGCTAAAAGAGGTGATTTTCCTTGAAGGATCATGCTGCTTTTTCTGCCCCAGTATCTGCTACAGGACATAATTTTTGGTGGCTACCTGATAGAAAACTTTTTCCACCCTCAGTCAGTTTTCAGTTGGATCAGCTCACTGGCCAGCAGCTCCTGCAAAACCCCTGCCCAGCCCTCAGGGCCACTCTGCCACCACGCACACAACGTAACCCCAGCACAGCCACTGCACACCATCAGCGCAAACCACTCAGGGTGACACTTGCAGCTCTGATTTTTTCTCATCTACACCCTAAGAAAAGCAACCTCAAAAAATACTTAAATGCTCAAGACATTGTGGCATTTATTTACCAAATAAGTTAAATCATGCAAAAACCTGAAGGGTCACCTCAAACCAGGTTCTCATGGAAGTGAATGCTCCTTTTGATGGATTTTATAGGAATCAGAAATTAGACCATGGGTATTACCATGGTTTTAAATGCTTCTGAAGAGCTTCACAGGCAAACAAGAGCAAACTCCAACAAATTCATGCATTTTTAGAACATACAAAGAACAAAAAAGTGCTGAAAGAGAAGGGCAAAGCAAGAAGACATGTCACCTAAATCCTGTTTTTACCATGCATAAGGACATCTTCTCATCACGCAATAAGGAACTGTGACTAATAGCTGTCAGGTCTGGTTATTCCTTCTTCCCTGCTCACAGGGCAGGAGGTGCATGTCCAGCGCTTTCCTGTATTTCTTTGCCAGTTCTGCTCTCAAAGCTGCTCTGGCTCTGTGCAGAAGCAGCAGGTTGAAGAAGCCTGCTGCAAGAGGGAAGTTTCCAATGCCACCTCTTTCCTGCTGAACTTACTTTTGTATGAAACAGGGGTGTGATACAGGGTTCATAAAGATACTTTTTCAATTGGGGCATTACTCAAAATTTGAGAGCAAAGACTTGGTGCCCAGAAGCTGTGTGCAGTCTGAACCTTTCTAGCTGACCTTTAATGACAAGTTTGCTGTCTCAACTCCACCTCTGACATTTCACCAATTTTGATACTTCAGCAACTTCCAAGTGTGGCTTGCAGTTACTTCAACGTGCAATTACTTTCTGCAACTGCTAAAAAACGCTAACCATTACTATGCACAAGTCACTATTATCTCCTCAACCCCCTTCTGATGACTAATACATGTTCCTAGAACTGTTAGGAGCCAGCTAGAGAGCTGAACTGGCAAAACAGAAAAAATGTTACCCAGAAATGATACTACAGTTCTAAAAGGTAACTATGAAGTTAAAGAAATGAGATTTCTATTGAGGCAAGGTATTGGCATTCTAAATAGTGTGAGATGAAAACCCCTCCCAACCCTTACATTATTTGCAATTTCCTATTGTGTACACATACACTGCATGCACTAGAGAGAAAAAGGCTGTTGTAACAGCCAGACACTTAGGGCACAGTCCCTTATGTCAGGTACTAATTCATATAAAATACTGTTGCACCAGCACCTGTGCACGGAAGCAAGGCAGCAGGAACAGCAGTATGTGCCAGCCACTGTCACTGCCTGCCAGCGAGGCAAAGCCACTGCCAGTCAATGTGCCCTCCACGGCACAGTGACAGCCCCTTGCCAGAGGCACCAAGCCCAAGGCAGAGTCCGTGTCAGCCCCGGAGAAACCCTGCAGAGCCACACAGCCCCCCCTTTGCCATCAATGTCTCCAGCAACTGGCCAACCTCCACTGTGAAAAAACCCTAAGCAAACTCTCTACTAGTCTTAACACTAAAGACAAATGCATACAAATCAAGGGTCTGAAAGCAACCAAGCTTAAAAATACTGGGATGTTGGAGTTTGTTTGGTTTTTTCCCCCATTTATAAATACCAATTTCAATGCCAAGTGTCACTGGAGGCAAATATTTAATCTAGAAGCATGCCAACCAAATATTTGTTCGCAGGTAAATATTTCCCTTGGTCACACTGAAAATTTCTGTCCTGATCTGTATTGTCTGAGATAAATTTCAGCCCACATCCAATTTGATAGCTATGCTCTTCCTAAGGGACAGGCCTTTGCCTTAGCTTTAATTATAAAAGACTAATTAGAAAAATGAGAAAAAAGAAGTCTTTCCTACAGACACTAGACAAGCTTTGTCAAATTTAAAACTTTGATTAAGCTGCCTATCAGCATTTGTACCCCATACGTTAAAAGGAAATGCTACTTCTTAACTGCTAAATTAGGAATTAATTTTTAGCTTTGCCAAGAAAAGGGCAATTAGAGGTATGTACAATGACATCTGTGCAAAAAACAGAGCACAATTAAAAGCAGAAGAGCTCCGATAGAAAAGTATATCATTATAGGATACTTGTTCTTAAGAAAATTAAGTTAAACCCAAAACCCTCACTGGAAATACCTTACTGTTAGTATAAAGCCTTAAGCTCCTTTAAATAAAGCAAGAATGAGCACGTATAGCCCAACAAAAAGAAGAAAAAAATACTTTCTATAACTTAATCTCAGGCTTTTCCATACTTGTTACCAGTGCAAAGTTGCTAAAAGCCCTCAAGGCTGAAGTTAGAAATTTCACAGGAACAAAGCACTTGTTGATTCTCCATCATCCCAGTTTCTTATCACTCAAACTTTACACGCAAGCCTACACACAGTCATTGGAAAACCTGATATAAAGGTATATTAGGTTTAACCGTACAAGTAGCAATCAAGTTTTAAATCAACAAAAAACGCTACCCTGCTACAAATATCCAAAGCCATATTTTCTTTTAATTACAAATGCTAACTCTTATCCAGCATAATATTCAGTCTTTTATCAAGATTTTAATAAAAATAATTTCCTAAGACAAAGAAAAAAGTAAAATAGAACATATGCATTCAGAAAAGAATGTATTTCTTGCATTGTATTTTGCTGGATTTTTATACAAACCTCAAATATAAGTCCATCATGTCACACTCACTTTGGAACTTCAAGATATGCCTCAAACTGAGGTTTGAGACACTGACACGTTTTTTACAGACAATCATAGAAACTCTTGTTACAAGCCATTAAAGTCAGTAGAACTGTTGGTCACATAAACCTCTACCTATTGGTACCAAAGCTCCTAGCTATAGCCATAAAAAATGCTGTTCTTTTGAATTTTGTTTGGAAGACAAACAGCTAAACATTAACTTTTCTACAGTAAAAATCCTTGCAAGCCTGCAAAAAAATCATACAAAGCACTTACAATGCTAACATTTCCAATTTACCCTCCCCTCTTTCTTGAGGGTTGCAACATCTTAAATTCTAAACCAAATGCTTTGAATTCTGAAGCAGATAAAGTACAGTGCACATTGCTCACTTTAACAAAGTACATTCTAACAAGGTTGTTCCTTTCCTCCACTAAATGCCCACAGAAATCTATGCATTAGGCACTTGTTCTTTTTTTTTTTTTTAGGAAACTTTGCTGTGGACCATCGTATTTTCGGCCGTAAGTGTAAGGGTTTGCATTCGAGATGCTGTATTTGTATCCAAACTGCACGGCATGAATCAGCAAACAAAGAACGGGTGCTCGCTGACGTCTGTTTCATTCGCAGTAAAACACTTCCACTTCGCGTACAGGCGGAACATGGTTTATCTCTGATAGGATTTCTTGGTCAGGGCTGTTCGGTCGGTTGGTCTTTTTAGGACCATATAGTTTTGGTAGCTACAATCAGAACACTACAATTAATTACCTGATTTGCACTCAAGAGAGACTGTTTTGATAGCAGCTGTTTAAAGAAAGCAAATACGCATTGAAATATTTCTTTTTTACTATGACACTGGTAAAAAGTAACGGGAGAAGGCGAAACCCCCCTTAGTTCTGAAGGGCCAATACAGGTTCCCCAGACAGCGAGCTGCAGCAGGCGCACTCCTGCTCTCCCCACGCTGAACGAGCCTTTACTGCCGCCTGCCTGAGGCCCCGCGAGTCCCACCTGGGCTCGCTCCGGCTTTTCCTTCGGAGAGCGTCAAACGCAGAGGTCCAAAGGAAAGGCTGGACACGCCAGAGCCGCCCTTGCACCAGGGCTGCGAAAGGTCTCTCGTACGGAACTTCCCCGGGCCAGCCCCGGGCCGAACGGACCCACGGTACTCCGCGCCTCCGGTCCAGCAAGCATTGACTTCATCTTTATCGCCCTGTCACCTCCTCCGCTATCCACACACGTCCCGATTTTTTTTTTTTTTTTTTTTTTTTGTCAATTTTCTCGCGGTGCGGATGCCGCACGGCAGCGAGCCCCTCAGCCCCTGGGGCGGGCACACCTTGCGGGCTGCTGACGGGAACGCGGAGCCAGCCTCACACCTCGCAGGGCAGAGCCTACCCCGATGCTGACAGGCTTCCCTTTCTCCCCCTCCAGGGATGGGGACTGCGGAGCGGAGAGCGCTGGGGACCGCTCCGAGCGAGCCCGCCCGGCGCGGGGCAGCGCGGTACTTTACCCGTGCAGAAGGCGCCGAGCGCCGAGGGGTCGCAGGCTGCGGCCAGGCAGGACAAGCCTTCCTCCATCCCTCCGGCCGCCAGCGCCGCCGAGCCGGCCCCGCCGCGCCTCAGCGAGAGCTCCCGCGCCCCGGCCCCCGAACCCTGCTGGCGGCGGCCGGTCCCGCCGCCCGTCCCCCTGCCCCGCAGCGAGCGCGGCAGGCCGGGGGCGGGCCGGGCCGGGCCCGGGGAGGGGCCGCCCGCAGGCGGCGGCCACGCGGTCGCTGCGGCACCGGCCGGGGGCCGCGGCCCCGGGGCCTGCTCGGCAGGGAAGCGGAGCCCACCGAGCCGCTCCCGAACGGGAAAGCGGCAGCTGCTCGCACACGGGCAGGCTCCTGCACCCTCCTCCGCACAGGGAACCGCAGCACTCGGGAACCGACGCCCCCGCCCCGCACGGTGCTCACGGCCGCGGGCACGGCGGTGCACGGACCACAGACAGCCCACAGGCACCCGTCTGTCCGCGCTCGGGGCACACAGAAGCACCAGCACTGACTAAGGACAATACCCTCGAGAGATGCAGATAAGCCATTATTGTTTCAAAGCGTGTCTGCCCGTCAGAAGCGGCACGCATCTATCGTCAGCCACAGCGCGACATGAGGAGTGACAGGAGCAGTGACACGAGGAGTTCACACGGGGGGGAAGAAGGGGCCAGCAGTTTCCTCAGTATTATACTGGAATATTTTTCACATGACATCGTTTCGAGACGAAAAAGCAATGACATCACTGGCAATATACTCATATCCATTATATGAAAACTAAGCAAAATATCAGGGCTTAAAAAGCAGCAGCTTTGCAAAGCTATCATTCTGTTCAGCAGAAGGGAACTCGTATTACAAATGCATTACAATCTATTTAATGTGATCATGATTTTGTCTGTCTTGCAAGACGAAGCACAGCCAGATGAGAACTAATGAATGCAACATGTGTTCATTCTTTTGGTAGCCGTGCCTGAAGCCAATTGGCAGAATGACTACAGCAAGATAAATGTCAAAACAAAACTATTTGTGAATATGTACTGCATGTATTTTGACTCTTCTATCATACTTGAAATAGTTTATTATTTTCGAGATTTCGAGATAACTCTGGATTAAAGTTTAGATTTCCGGACAACAATGGATTAGTAAAAAAAAAAGAAAAAGAAAAAAAAAAAGTGAGGGGAAGGGGAAGTCCGTGTCTCCATTCAAAAAATGAGGGGCAGCACCTTTTTTCCACCATCAGAAATAGCTGATGAGAAGGTTAATAGGTTCATAAGAACACATATAATTAGGACAGCACAAAATTGGTTTTGTGTGGTTTTTTCCCAGGATCAACAATCTACAGTAGTGTATTTCCTTTCCAGCAGCTCCTGATCGACTGGAGGAATCGACCTCTGCAGTGATCTAAAAAAAGAGATGGCAGTCAGCTGAACACTGCTCTGCAGTATGAAGTCAGCCAGGCAACTACTGTGATTAATAAAAGGGAAAAGGACTAGTAAACTGCCTGGTGGAAGATGAAAAAGTGTAAAAGGCAGAGGCACACATTTAAGGACCCTAATGAAGCCATGGGCCTCAACACACAGTTGTGGCACTGGGATTGACCAAGAGCCCACGTTCCTAACTTGTCCCAACCCCTCTGTTGCATCAAGTCATTAAACAATCCTAATTCAAGATAAAACACTGAGTCTTATCTTGTGTGGGTTGGGTGTTAAGAATAACTTAACACACACACTTTGGTATCCTTTCCAACTCAACATGCTTCCCAATACAACGGTGAAGCCTTGGAAGAAATGAGAGGCAAAATGCCCCATGAGGCCGAACAGACACTGTATGTACTGGTTAGATCAGCACCAAGAGCAGAAAGAGGTTTGATTTGCAATCTTAAGTGGCCATTAGTGCTCTGAGCAATGACACATTACATGCAACTGGCAAAAAGCATCCAATGTAGTTCATACCAACAAATTTCTCTTGGAATATATCAATTTTGAAGTAAGTAATGCACATTGTATTAAAAAAATTTGGGTCTCTTACTGTAAAATGAGTATGAAATGCTGCTATTTCTGGCTATCTCAAACAGAGCTTAGTGTCTGCTCCATCAAAAGCATACAGGATGAGGCAGAATGAACCAAAGCAAATGTCAGAGCACCATCAGAATGATCCTTGGAACTCTAACTTTTGAAACAAGACTTCAGAATGCTCAGTGTATACAGCTCACCCTGGAACTGGCAGAAGCACTTTCAACCCACCCATCTCCTGTTCCCCGCTCAGCTGAAGATTTGATCCAAATTCCTCAAGTTGCCTTTAAATCTCATGATAACCTTACTTCCTCATTAGGATTTTTCATTCTTTTATCTCTGGCCCTTTTATCATACCTGTCCTTCTAAGCCACCTATCTTCAACAGCTGTCTATCTCTACACTTTTCAAGCCTAAACACCATTTCAGGTCCCTCTTTCCTGCTGTTACTTAACATGGATGGTGGATGATGAAGAAGTGCTCTTTTTAAGTATTTTAGATAGGCACAAAAAAACCCCTTAAAATATGGCACACACCAAAATAAAATACAGGCACATTTTAAGTCTTCGCTTAGCAAAAAACTCTCAGATTATTAGCAGTGCAAAGTACATTGCTACACCATGAAAAAAACTAGAAAACATTCTTCAATCTAACAAAATAAAGCCCATTAAAGACCAGGAACAGAGCTCTGCACACTGTACAAATACAGATTAGTTCATTGCTTGTTTACCCACAACATACAGACATTTAGGAACACCACACATCTGGTGCTGTTCAGAACAGTGAATGTCTCAAAGACAGCAGCAGCACCAGTTTATGACTGTAGAAAAGGAATGATTTTAGACATACTTCAGATTTTCATGAGTCAAAAAAATACTCCAATGTCTTCTTTAGAGGAGGGAGCAAATAGCTCCTCCAGCTTTTGAAGACAGCCATAGGTAGGCATGAACTCTTTGGAGTCACCACTTCCATGTGAAAAGGAGGACACAGCAGGTCCCTGTAGGTCCATACCCAAAAAATTACCTTCCAGTCACCCATAGCTAACTGAGGAAACCAGAGGTGCCCACACCAAAGTCACCATGTCCCCAGCTGCAGAACAGATGCTTGTCCCCAGGACATCTTTAGTCCTTAAAAAAAAAAAAAAAAATAAAAAAGAGAGGAAGATTATCTATTGAGCTTCCTTGACAAGTGATGCTGCTCCTAAGAAAGTACCTGCCATATGAAATTTGGAAATTTGTTTTCACAGAACTAGGGTTTCTTAATTTCCTTCAGATTTAGGAGATTTTAGATCCAAGAACTGCTGCATGAGGCAATCACAGAGTTATATTCCATCCAGAAGATTACTGGAAACTCTCCCTATCTACCTTTTATTCATAAAACCTGTACTGTACCTAAACATCACAAAGTGGTAACTGTAGTGACACTAGTTTAATGCCTGTCTTGCTGTTGAACTGCAAAAGGGCAGCACTAGTTAATTTTGTTTCCTCATATATATGAAATCAATCATGTTTCCACTAGCTAATAATCTTCGATTATTTTGTTTCCTTCTTTCTGAAAAGAAACTGCAGCAATGTTTCAGTTGGCAACTGATCTCACTGCCAAACAGTATCACCCTTCAGCAGCTGCATTCATTAGCTTTACCCCACAGAAAAGAGAGAATAGAAGTAATTTCTTTAATAACCACCCAATTCCTAAAGTCTTTTATTGCTTTATCTATAGGGGGAAAAATTTCTTTCAGTTTGTTTCTAAACCTATGTTATATCTGCTATCACCTAGCAAGCACAACAGACCAAAGATCAGGTGAGACGAAGTTATTAACCAGTTTTACAAGACACACTTTGGTTAAGGATGCTCATTGCATCAAGTCTGTTTCCAGCAGTCCTTGTGAGGTGTTCAGAGGTTGGTTAGTGAGCTAAAAAGGAAAAGGACAATCGAGCAGGATCCAGTCCTGCTCCCTCTAACATGTGTGGGATGTGGCAGCCTCTGCTTGCTCCTCTTCACTCCAGGTGCTGGGCACTGCAATAAACCCTAATGAAGTTCAATTCTCTGAAGCATTAATTCCAAGAGTGATGAAAAGCAGGACCTTTGACTAGGATTAAGGTCACTTGGAGTTGGCATATGGCAGCACTACTGCTAAAATAAGCATCCCTGCCCTTCTCCTGCATCCTTTCCATTCTCATCCTGCTCCTTCCCCCCACAGCTCATGGAAGCACAGGAAGTGCAGCAGGAAGCACACCAGGAGATCAAACAGCATGAAACTTATCAACATCAAAACAGAGAAGCTCACCAGGCCAGTCATATGGTGTATGGCACAATGAGCCATGCTGTAGCAGCAGGGAGGTGGCAGCATCCTCTGGAGTGAGTGGTGGGAATCGTGTCTGTCAACAGCAGCTCTGACCATGGATGACTCAAGGAGGTTGTGAAATAGCTACACTTGTAAATCACATTTCATTGCCAGAAAACTGGGCAAAATAAGAACTGATAGAGAGTGAAGTCCCCAGGCAAGCAGTGCTAGGGCAGGATGTGGCAGAGAGCACACAGCAGTGCCTGCAGCCCTTCCCTTATCACCCCCTCCTAGACTCTGAACCAAGCTCCTTCATCCTATGGTGTTTTTCTCAAATGGAGAAAGCATGCAGAAAACATGAGAAACAAGAGGTGTAAGTTGGATCTTAAAAATTTTCCTGAGGCTGTCCTCCACAACTAAACCATATCCAGCTTTAAACTAAACAATACTAAAGCTACATCAACCACCCTAGGAAAATGATCTGAACGAGAAAATTTATTTTATATTTGTTGTCCAAAACCACGTTGCCTAATTTGAAAAAGAAAACCTGCAAACAATACAGAGCCCTCTAAATGCAAATGCATATTTTAAGAATAACCACAGAAATGCCTATTTTTGTCAGGGCGGGTGGGGGGGGGGTGCTGCTGCAGCAGCTGTGCCAACACAACGGAGGTGGCAGCAGGCTGATGTGGAGTGTAGGAAGGGTGGCAATGTGTAAGGCTGGTATTTCACTGAGCATAACATCAAACCACAGCTGTAGCATGCCTTCCGCTGCCTGCCTGGAGCACTTGCATGCAGACTGCTTGCAGCTGCCTTCCTGCCTATCCAGCAGACAAGATGAAAAAGTGTTAAATCTAAAACACAGACACAAAAAGGTTTTTCTCCTGCAAATTTTGTGTTAGGCATATGTTCCAGACCACATAAGCTAGGTGGTGGCCATGAAAATGTGCAACCCTGTCCATGAGGAAACAGAGCCTGAAGAGCAGCATCCTTGTTAGACACAGTCTATATCTTTATGGAGATAATCAGTTTCATCTCTGGTCAAGAACTGAGCTTCAACACACAAGATTTGCATAAGTGGTATTTTTAAAAGCACAGGTAAATTGTACAAAGCTGTTGAATACGACTAATTTCCATTCTCTGAAAGTGATCAGCAAAATTTGATTAACAATGACAATTAACTGGTGGTCTTAGTCATATCAAAGCTATGGTTATGGGCTTGCTATGGTAAAATGCCTGCTGTCTAATTATTTAGCTTATGCCAACAGAAAGATAAATATTGCTTCTGCCATGCAGAATTGGGGAAACAGCAGTGAAAAGACAATCTACAATCTGTTTTTTAATAAAGCACTTCCAAAAGAAAAGTATCTGAAATTTTCTAGAAATACAAATTTATTCTAGAAATACAACACTGCTTAAGAGTTGTGTATCCTTTCAGAAAATGATTTAATGCCATTCTTGCATGTCAAAACATCTCCAGATGCTGGCTGTTTCCATTAACACGTTGCTGCAATGGTGACTATTTTTAGTACTTTTTAAAGTAGGAAAAAATAAACTAAAAGTTAAAAACCCAAGAGAATTTGAAAGAGCACACTATTTATGACAGCGACCAACAAGTTTCTCATTTACTATCCAGTCTGTAGTGCTGAGGAGATAGAATAATCTTTATGAACAAACCCCCACCAAAAAGCACAATCTTTCCCACAAAGTTAGTTCTGATTAAGGATGTCCAACACAAGACTTGTAGATGCAGAGAGCTTGCACAGTGGGTGACCAGCTTGGCTGTGCAGTGGGGTGATGTTTGACTGCACTGCAATCATGGGGTGGAGACCCCACCCCATCCCAAAGGGTGGCTCAGACATATGGAAGCCATGTAGGTGCGGGACAAACCTCACAGGTGCGTCATCTAGACTGACAGGAACACCTTTTGGCTTCCCGACTTCTGCATATGCCAGCATAACCCAAATCTTCACCAAGGGGTGGGGTGATCATCTCCATTTATGACCACGCAGCAGAAACACAGTCTCTCTGATTTAAATATTACCTAGTACACACAAATGTGATGTAGGTGTCAGACCTTAAGCTATTACTCCACTTCAGAGTCTGACCTTATCAAAAGGTCATTTACAGCCACACTGTTTTGACATATTATATATAACAGCTGTACAGTCCATAAATTAATTATCCTTCTGATGGCACAGACTACCAAACAAAATGGTTTAAAGGGAAGCTGTAGAAACAGTTTTATATCCATGTCATTCCTTTAAATTTAGTTAACAGATTTTTGTACTCTTAAGGTGAATGGGTCACAATAATAAATGTGTTTTATTTACAAATATAGGATTGAGCTGTTGTGAAATCCCCACACAGAGTTAGGACCTATGCCATTGGAAAAACACACAAGATACACATTTATCTTCTTTCAAAATGGCAAGTATGGAAACTCTTGTTTACATCTCTTGTTTTTCAGCAGTGTTCTCAGTATCCTTAAACTTGGTGAATATAAAATGGGAAGAACAAGCCATACTATTTCCACGAATTGCTTGATAGAAAATTGTCTTTAGAAGGAATCACATTGATCCACACACAGAAGTCAAAAGAGACCTTTCAACTAAGCTAAAAATAACATGTGCCAGAAATCATGCTTACTTGAAAGTCTGAGTGACACTATGGATATTAACTTTTTTTTCTTCCTGTAGGAATAGTAGTATTACAAAAAACCTGGCACAACTGATACCTTTGCCAGCCTCTTACTCCAGAGAGTAACCAAAGGACAGTAAGAGACAAGCATCCCACCATTTTAACTGGTAGATCTCCACAGGAGTCGAGACCAAGGTCAACTTTTGACTACAGAAGTGTGTTGATATTGCCAGAAAATAAACATTCTATAGGTCATAAGAAATAATATCTTCTTCTAGATCACCAATCCTGTTATGACAGCTAAAGGTCAAAGCAAGGAACAAACAGGCTAATTTCACAGAGGGAGAAAGAGAGAAAGGGAACTGTGATGTGCAGTAGAGGTCTAAAGGAACTGACAGACTGAACAGCTGTGTCATGACAAGGACACAACATTCTACAGGGTAAAAACACCACACAAGAAAAAATGGAGAAGGTCCTTGATGGCTTTAAGAAATGCAGTTGTATTTCTCAAGAATCCAGCTTACCAAAGATTCAGAGACTGACTAAAGGTCAGAAGCAGCAGTTTGATGGTATCATATTACCTAAGAGGCATTTCCACACACTGGAACCACCAGCCCTAAGAGGTGGGGATGATTATGGCAACATATGATCAAGCTCCCTATGTCCTTACTTCACCACAAGAAACTCCTGTACTCCAGATCTGCCTAGTTATCATCAAGTAATAAGAGCTGAAAAACAAGAGAACAATCTAGAACACACTGAAATCATAAATTTTACAGGCATTTAATCGAGCCTCAAATGAAGAGTTTACCCATCTGTTGGGTAAACTTGAGAAGGATAAAGTTCATGATCTAAGTGAACAGATATATAGACTAGAATATAGTGAATATATAGAACAGATATATAGTGAATAGAGCATCACTAGGGGTGATAGGGCTACAACTAAAAGCAACTTCTTTGCTAGCGAAAGACACAACAATACTGACTGCTCTAAGCTCCCAGCAACTTAGGATAAGAAATAAACTCTATATATTTGCATACAAAGTAAACTAAAAGAATAAAAACTATTTTCATATCCTTCTTTTTTTTTTTTTTTAATACAGACTATAGAACCATTTTTTTTTTTATATGCAAGAATATGAAGTTCACAGGTTTCATCTAACTAGCTGCTAACATGCAGGTTTACACAATCAATCTCAGAATGGTCTGGGTTGGAAGGGACTTTAAAGTTAATTTAGTTCCAACTCCCTGCCATGGGCAGGGATACCTTCCACTAGATCAGGTTGCTCAGAGCTCCATTCATCCTGGCCTTGAAACACTGTCAGGGATGGGACATCCACAACTCTTCTGGGGCAACCTGTGCAAGGGCCTCATCACTCACACTGGAAAATTTCTTCCTAATAATGAACCTATACCTACTCTCAATTTGAATCCATTCCCCCTTGTCCTGTCACTACAGGCTCTTGTAAAAAGTCTCTCTCCATTGTTCTTGTAGGCTCCCTTCAGTTACCGGAAGGCTACAACTACATCACCCCACAATTTTCTCATTTCCATGCTGAAAAATCCCAAATCACTGAGCCTTTCCTCACAGGGGAGTAATGAGCACAATTCTACCACAAGATTTTTAGGCAGAAACTTGACAAACACTTTTACACATAACTCCTTTTAATCCAAGTTTTGGGGAATGTGCATGTGTTTCTTTTTTAACACTAAGTTCTGAACATACAACTTCCACTTGAAACACATATAAGCTATGAAATGGACTGCAAATAGTTTCTTTCATGTCAGCTTGCACCATGTTTAAAGCACTCCACAAAACCAAATGGAGAATTACAGAACTCTTAAATGCACATGGTTACACAGATTATAAATTATAGACATAAAAAAGCTTTATTACATTTACAGTCTATGATGCTCTCTAGTATTCCAAATTTTTAAAGTAAGTGACACTTTACCTCAAGACAGTCTTGAGATATAAAAGACGTCCAAACCTTAGTAAAGTGACCTAAATTAGTTCACAAAATTTTTTTTTAATCATACACTCCAAAGGTTACATCTGACCATTGAATTATTCAGTCCAATATACAAGTTCCCCAAAAAACCCCACATTCCTCTTTTTTCTGCCCTCAGGCCAAAAGAATTTATAGCATGTTCAAGAAGTTTTAGTCAAAACTAGACAAGAAGACAAACAGTAACAATGATTTATTTATCTGCAAGTCTGTAATCACTACAGAAGCTTATAGGACACTGAGCACCAGACAATGTTACACTTTCAGTGTAAGTTTTATTTAGTAGTAATGTTTTTGCCTGCTACCTCTATAAACAGGAAGACTCAGCTATTTCCTTCAACCAACTGCTAGTGACTTACACAGCCCACAGGAAAATCTGCTTGAAAGTAACAAATCTGCAACACTGGACATTTTATTCTATTTCTCCATGGCCTGTATTTACAACATGAATATGTGTTGGTTTGTTTGTTTTTGATGGTTTTTCCAGCATAAATGAAGACTTCTACAGGAAAGCATGCACTACCAAATTATATTGAAGGACATCAGAACAAAAGGAATGGTATTAGATAGTAATGGGAAGATTGGCTTAAATACCGAGAAAATTCCAGTCCCTGTTTCTGAAGTTTCCCCTAAATGTTGCATGTTTCTTTAGGTATCATTTGAGGATGCATCCCACTCATTGGCAATGCAACAGATTTGAAGCAAGTTCTTCCCCATCAAATACAGTTTTTCACTATTCTGTCGAACTGCTCAATATTCTGCCACCCCATATCAAAATAAAGAGTAAAATTTTACTACAGCAATCCGGAATTAATAAATTGTTGCAAGTCACTTCAGCAGGTTTCCTACACTTACATTTCTCAGATAGTAACAAATTTACATAGACACATTTGTATTGCAAACCTAACACTCAAAACCACCTCGTTGAAGGTTTGCCTCCTTGCAAGGTGGCTCACAAGGAGGCAGCTCCTCCCAGCTCCTTTAAAACAAAGTTAAGAGGGAGCAGTTGAGGACTGCAAATGACTATACTTCATCTCTTTCAAGATTTTCTTAACAGAAGATTTACAGCTCCGTATTTTTCTTTACTATGCTCTTGACAGAATTCAAATCACTCGTTTTGTCTCACCACAGGACAATTATGTGATGTAATGAGTAACTCATTTGATGGGTAATCAGGCAACTGATTTTATCTGCCTCATTGCTATCAAGAGGTCAGTACTACCTTCCATTAAGGCAAATTACAGGTTTTCAAGCATACCTGCAATCAGATGAAATCAAGTTTGTTCTTGCAGCATCCTCAAAGCCCATAGAGGATATGTGCATTGGAGGAACGTGGGGAGAAGTGGAAAGAGGAGAATTAAATTAAACAGTAATTTGGAGGAAGCATCTTACTATTTTCACTGATGAAATCAGATCTGTGGCATTAAAAAGGACATGAGAGAATATGGCTTATTTGCATTGTCTCCTTCCTTTTCTCATTTATAAACCAATTGTTATTCTTAGGCAGGATAGGAAGGAACATTGGAAAGAATGTACTAGCAAACAGTAATCTGAGTTTGTAATCCAATCTTAATCACCCACGTGAAGAGCCATACAAAGTGGTCTGCAATTATGCTACATCTGAGACCACAGAGCAAGGGCATCACAAGTAAACATCAACATAAAATGAGCATTTAGTCTACTTAAAAAAAATATATATTTTATTAAAAAAAAATGCATTAATCTATAGTCACAATAATGCTGAAATGTTTAACAGCTGTTTATTCCACAAAGCCCTCCAGCCTACAAGAACTCAACTCAAAGCAATACCTTGGGTTGTCTCTACCCCATGCACACATATGTGGTGTGGAGCACCCTGATGCAGGAGGGGACAGCAGAGTGGCTCTCCAGCACAGGTCCACTCTCCTGCAGACAGGATGGAATCAGGCAGTGGCTGCGGGAATGGAGCTGACCATTCCTGACAACAGGCCAGAAAACACTCACAGATAACTGCGTGCAAGGTACCACTCTCCACTAAAAGGATTAAGAGTGGAAATAGCACGTACTTGGCACAAACCTCTGAGTCAGGAGTTTGGTTTAGATCATTAGCAAATTAGCAGTTTAAACTGGACTCGCTGTTGGAAGATCTGATTTGGTAGGAAAGTTCTAGATCCTGCTGCACAGTTTAGCGGGGAGGAGCCTGGCTGGTGGTTGTGCACTGGGAGGAAAGGGGGCACAGCTCTCAACACAGACCACCTCATAAGCGAGGTGAGGGACAGGCTAAAAACCTGGGAGAAGCTCCAGCTGACTGGAAAGGGAAGCAAGACTCAGCTCCAGACTATTATATCCTATGCTCTGATACAATTTAATGTAACATGGCACATTTCAACAAGTTATTACAGCAGGTATCCTCATAGATACAAAAGTCTTTAGAAAAACAACATTTTATCAAAACCACACCCTAACAGCATTTGGACAACTTGGGCTATATTAAATATTAAATGATGCTTTCATTGCTTCATATAAGGCATCATGTTCCCAGTGACTATCAGAGCTACTTTTGTAAAAAAGAATGGCTTTTAATATTATTACTCCATCAGTAAAAAATTGCTTTTACAAATTATTCAAGTACTTTGATTTCCCATACTGTTTTGCTAGGAAAAAAAAGTTTAATAAATTCATAAAGATGACAAAACCAGTAAGTGACTTAACTGAATAACAGACAAAAAAATCTGCTTTAGAGTACAATACTGGATTTGCTTTTGAAATGATCTGTTGTTAAAAGAGAAGGAGTAGGGGGGGAAATCTCAGCCTCCTATTGAGAGGTGGTGTTAGGAGTTTATTCTACAACTGCAAAAGTATATTTCAATATTTGGTGTAGCTGGAGGAGAGTGAATCCTCCCATAGTTGAGTGAGGTTGTCTGCTGGGCAGAGCCACTAGGTAGCAGGTTCTGTTCACAGAGATGCAGTTTGAAGAGGAGAGCCAGACCCTGTGTCAGGTTAAATTAACTATCTTTGTTTAAACTGTGTTCTGAAGCCAACCTTAGAACCAAACTTACTGGGAAAAGGGCAATTTTTTTGACCTTGTGTCAGTTAATTCAGGATCACTTCTCCCACACATATGTCTGATTTTCATGCTTTTTCCTTTTGCAACTTCGAGGGCTGCTAAATTTCCAGTTTTTCCAAAGAAAACCATAAATTCTCTTCCTTATATTTCAAAGCTTTATCAAGCATGGCCTTAAAGAAAACCAAACTCTTAAAACATTCCCAATGAAATAATATCCATTAGCAGTAGAGCTGATGATGTAAAAAAACAAACACCCCAAACCAAAAAAACCCCACCAATACATCTAGAGCTGTACAAGCCTCCTCTGCTAGGAGCTTCAATCCCTGGATATGCATCTCTTGATAATGTTCACTTCACTTTGGCTTACTTGAGCATTCATGACAAACAAAAGCCTCTTATTTTTATGGGCCATATCAATTGTTCCAATGCATACTGATCCTATCTTCTACAAACAGAGCCAGGACTTAATTGCACTGGAGCTTGAAGCAGAAAGACTTTAAAATTCTTTTCTGTTTAACCTTTATGAATTGCAAGTGGCTGTATCAGAAAGGACTGAAGCATGTGCCATTCTGAAAAATAACCTGCAGTGATATATACGGGCAGGTGTGGTACCAAAGTCACTTCAAAACACATAAGCGATAAAAAAGAATTATGAGTTTGCCTTTCTAACTTTCACAAAGATTTACACAATTTTAGGTCCATAAAAAATAACCACATGCCTTGCTCTAGGCATTGCTGACATTGCTGGATTATTTCCAGCACATTTAGGAGGGTGTGCACAATGACAGCAAATCCACACGTCTGAATTATCAATGCAAAATTCCTAAAGTTCCAGTTTAAGCCAGACAAGACTGTGTATTTTTTGCTTCTATTCATTCTTCTAGATGTAAGCTGAAATTTTGTGCCCACCATAGTTTTATAACTCCTTTGTAGATCATGAAAACAAAGAAGTAATGCATATCTATGAAAACAAACTCATGGTTTTTTTCCATAGCAAGAGTCAAATTTCCAATCCACTGGAAAATCCAGCAAGGTAGCTGTTTATTAGCCATGCTGAACGAATCAGAGGTCCACAACAGGATTCCAGACTCACAAAGTGAAAACCAAAACACAAGCCACATGAACATCACAGACCACCCTGCAAACCCTCCTAGTGATGGGATGGATTTCCTTACTCCAGCAGTATTTTATTTCCCAAAGCTCGCACTGGCCGAGGCCCTCCTAAGGAACCCTCGGTGGCATCGATTTTCCTACCAGAACAAGACAAGAGCTGCTTCCAGCTCTGTGCCAGACATGAATGACACACACCAGCCCCATGGTGTCTCCAAAGCAAGGACAACCTCCTGGGGGAACCATGGAAGGAAAAGCCCCAAATTCCTTGTACAGAGGGTCTATTGCCAAATTCCTCCAGGGATTGCTTTTAAATAATGACATTAAATGACATGACTCCTCTTTGACAACATGCACAAAGGTGCTAATTCCACAGGTTTGGGAATAGGGAAGATATCACATTGGCATGTTTAACACTAAGGGCCAAGCAGGAAATAAAATTTAGAGGATGTTAGCAAAGAGAGGAGAACAGATGGCCAACAAAATACCTTTATTTCCTTTAAATATTTTCTTTTATCCTGTTTTTGCTTTTCTTGCCTATTTAAAGCATGAATTGTTGATGACAGGAATTGTTTTGAGGCTCTTATTATGCTAAAAGGGGTGCTTACATGAAAGAATACTTTTTAATCTAGTAAATTTCTCCTAGTATTTCTACCTAGAAACAAATAATCTTAGTCCAGGATTTTTCACAATACACACAATTCCAGTCCTATCTGCACATCAAAAAGACTGCAAAAAACAGATTTAAAACTTACACTTCATTTCACTCTCCAAAAGGGCCTTGACAAAAATGAAACCTACCCCTGGAGCAAAGATTAAAAACATTTATTTCAAATCCTTATTTCTTGTTTTTCTCTCTCTTCCTTACTCTAAAAACAGAGTTGAAAGATCTGGCAACTAATCCTTCTTTTGTCAAGCAGCAAATAATAAAACTCAACAAGATTTGCACTTCTCCAAATAAAGGCTAAAGGCTCTCTTTCTTGACAGAACAGGACCTGATTATAATACTCCCTAGATCTCAACATGAATTCATCTTAAAACCAACCTGCTTGTGGGGTTAAGCAGGTTTCTTAGTGATAGGACAAAACAAGATCCCATCTGCACAGAGGACCAAGAAGTGGCCTTGAAGATTGATTTGTCTGTATGCAAACCTGCACCCGTGACCCACAGAGCCAGGCACTGACCTGGCCCCTCAGAGCAGCTCACTGAGGCTCATAAAGGACAAAGCAGCACCAAGATAGGAGGTGATCACTGCAAAATTCAACTGAGTTACAACATGGGCCACACCTGTTCAGTGACCACAAAGGAAAGGAATTACTGTGTCAAGTGAGATGACAGAATGGTATTTATTAATGAGTTGGTTTGGGGTTCAAAACTTTTGAGATCTTTTCTCTGGGACGGGGAGATTACATTAACATTAAAAACATGCTCCCCTGTTAAGGAAGCAGCAGCAACAATATGCCTGGGGCTGCTTGAATATTAAAGTCTACACACAGTATTAGGCAGAAGTCTCAGCAGTTGACAGTACTGAACATTTTTCACATAGAAAATAATCTGAACAGTGTTACTGCACATGCTGTAAAGATAAATCATGGAGCATTAAAAGAAGTTGTTAGACAGGATGTGTCCCACTTCCTCTTCCTTCTCATTGAAAACTAAACAACATAAATCACAACCAGTTATTTCAAATGTAATCAACGCCTGCCAGGCATCACTACTTGCTAATGCTTTCTCTCTGCCCATCTCTCCTCACCATTAACTCATCAGAATTTAAAAAAAAAAAAAAAAAAATAATCAAGTAAAAAAATCCCCCACCCTCTGCACATCCCTTGCTTACAGACCCAGAACCATCAGACCTGATGATGTCTTCCCCTTAAATTACAGGCTAACTTAAATAAAACTTAAGTAAAGCTTTAGTAAAGCTTAAGAAAAAGCTTTTAGGAAAGCTTAGGTAAGCTTAAGTAAAGCTTAACAAACAAACAAACACAACAACAACAAAACAATCAAACAAAAGTTAGAGGGGAAAAAAAGTAGGGAAAAAAGCAAGACGAAAGGGGGAAAAGAAAGCAAACACAGAATAAAGCAACAAAAAAACAGCAAGCACAGAAAAGGGTCTGGTCAATTAAATGGAAGGAGCAATCTCAACAGTACAACAATATATACAGCAGATCCAGACATACAATTAAAATTTAACCAGTCAAAGCTTACATGGTTTCACATCATCATTAATATCTATCATCCCTCTTTCAGAGGGAGGAACCATCCACAGCTTACACAGTTTCACATTAACATCTGCCATCCAATTTCACAGGGAGGAACCACGAAAACTTGCCTGTACAGCACAAGCACCTTCAGGCAGATGCTTTACTGTGCACATGGAATTAGAAAACAACCTGAGTCAGTAATTAGTGTCATCAGAAATTTTGTATCAGTCTTTTCCATTCCTAAACTTTCTCACATCCTAAAATTGAAATTAAAGGTAAAGGGATCACATCTGGAAAAAGAATCATACAACTTCTTGTTTTCAGACAGCCACATTCCTCGTATGGCAGTTAAAAATCTGCCAGAATTTCCCCTATAAACATGTTTCCAGCAATTTCAGCTCTCCCACACAGTCTTCAGTCCCAAAGTAATAGTCTCCTGCAGAAAAGGTTGTTTTTCATAAACACACACACACAGATAAATTGGCCACACATTTCTCTTGCATGATGCATTGTTTTCCACATGCTAGCAGCATTGTCCTACTATAGCTGACAATTCAGAGACTCAAAATAAAAAGCATTGGCCTCCGAAGAAAACAAGTCTTTGCCACATTATGAAACACAAGAAGTAGGCTACCAGAAACCTTTGAGAGGTGGCCAATACTTACACACAAAGGACTAAATTGCCAGATAGGGTAGAGGATGAGGGAGGAGAAAGAAAGAAGAAACAGACTTCTGACAATTATCACTTTGGAGAGCAGCTGAGATCCTACAGAGATTTACACCTGTGGTCCACAGACTCTCACTCATAAAATGTCAAAGGGTAGGGTGAACCCCGGAGAAACTAACATATTTTAGTTTTTTAAAAACCCAAACAAACATGAATGATAGCAGTGGCATGGACATAAAAGCTGAAGGATTCCTTGGGTCAGTGGTCATGATCAGTCACAGGTCAGCAGGAATGCTGTCCCAGCCAGTTCATGCAGTTGGACAGGACAGATGACTGGCAGCTCCTGACCATTCCTGATCACTTCCCAGAGACACAGTCAAAGAGTCTGGCAGAGGGTATTCAGTTGCCTTTCCAAGCTAAGGAACAAATTTGTTGAGGAATCCAGACTACCTGGATGAATAAAAACCTCACCTGTGATGTTAAAAATAATCAGGAAATATTTTTTTTCCATAAGTGAAAAAAAGCTTAAGAAAGAAATGCATGTTTTAGAGGTTACAGGGCACCCACAGAAGAGTAAAACCAACTGGGAGCCTGCTTGAGCTGAACCATGCAGAAGAAATCCCAGGGCATCGCTGTTGCTATGCACTGCAGCTTCAAAGGAGTTACTACACACTGAGGTGCAAGAGATCATTTAGGAAGAAAAACAAGCAGGAACACCAAAGAAAATGTTTTGCCTTCCATTTCAATAAAAATAACAAAACAACACACTGAAAATGAGGATAGGGTAATGGCTAGTGCCACATACAGTGTGGAGACAAAATGGGACCCTTTACAAACAAAGAAATAAGGGGATCTGGATAATCTCCAGTCCACAACCCTGAAATAATTGGCACTCACAACAGCAACAGACATGCAAAAAATCACTACAAGAGGGAGGGGGAAAGGAAGTCTTTTGGGAGAGAAGGAAGAGCAACCTTGGTGCTACAAGTGCAAAAGCATGACTTCGATAACACAAGATCCGAACAAAAGAAATCAGAGAAATGTAATTCCGCAGTGAAATGAAGACAAGGCAAATTTTATTTTATCTGAGTAATTTATTCTTCAAAAAAGGAACCAAAGCGATTACATCACTGAACTTAATCCAGAATTAAAGCAAGAACTGATGTGATCAACAGTGGTATTTAAGGTATAGACATACAAAATTTTAAGGATGCATGAAGCACTGGTTTAAAGACAGGCAACAGAGAGATAAGTTATCCAAACAAAGAGATGTGTGTTCCTCAGTTTTTGTGATATCAGGGCCATGCATGTAACATAGTAACCATACCAAAAAAGCAGGTATAAAATAATGACTTCTGGGAAACCAAAATTTGGACAATTAACTGTTCCCAAAGGCATCTCTCAGAAGCTGGACAGTCCTTTGGGCTAGTTGGAGTGTAATGAAATTTAAACATATGAAGTGAAAGGCAACTCTAAATAATAACTTCTGCTATGATCCAGTAACAGGAGAGAAGGGGGAGAAGGGAGCCATCAAAGCATCAGCTGCTATTTGAGACTGATGCTTTGCAGTACTTCTACACACACACAATAAATAGGTATTTTCAACAGAAAACCAGAATGATCAATTATATAAGGTGTTGGCAAACCACTACTTGTAGTTTTATACATATAGTTGTGGCTACCAAGTCAAAAGCAAAACAAAACCAAACCACCTGCCTTTCCCAAAGTCAATTTACCAGAAACAGGGGCATGCAGACATGAAAACTCAGAGCACAGAAAAAAAAAAAAAATCTGTTTTATAAGGGAAGCTAAAGCACTTGTGATTCTCTAGCTCAGCAATTAAAAGCTGAAAGCAATAGGCCTCTATAGGTATGTTTATGTAAGGCAGGGTGGATCTCAGGAAAAGGAAGGAGGTGAGGTGGGAAGCACAGGCTGGTGGAAGGACTCCCACTGCCCCAAAACTTGAGATATTACTCCATCTGGACTGGCAAGCTGTACTTCAACAAACTTGAAAACAAACTCCAGCAGGGTCTGCAGAGCACCTTATTTATATATTCACTACTGTTTGAATGAATTTTTCCTGGGTGGGACTTGTGTAGCTTAGGTATGTTCCCCCACTTGGCCAGGCATTTACATTTCGTACATTCCCTGCCACAACAGAGATGTAGAAAAAATGTCTCTGAACTTTTCTGCTGCTTCCCTAGGGCATGCTATGCTTTATTCACGCTTGTCATTTTATAAAGGCTTTAAATGTGTTAGAACACGTGGGGAATGGGAGCAACAGGCCCATCTGGATTTAAACTTTTCTTTTTTACAGGACTGTTTGGGGAAATTGTCCCCTTCAGCCCTCCATTCCCAAGTCAGCTGTACTTTAATAGTCCATTACAAGAGAAGAAACAAATCTCAATATTTACTTTTTGTTGAACTATCAGATAAACGCTGGGTCTATTTCTGTTCTATTCACATTCTCCCACAATTTCCATTACAAGGTACGCACTAAGCATTTTGACAAGAAGTTCACCACTGCTAAAAATCTCAGTGCTAAAAGAAAAAACGGAAATGCTTATTTAGGTTTTGGTTTCAAACTCAAATAAATTTTCAAAATTAAACTGAAATTCCCTCCAGCTTACCACTGCCCAACAGGCTTACACAATCTAAGAGTTCACAGACACAAACTCTAATGTTGGAAAGTGAATTTCAATCCCATTTTATAGGCAACATCCTTTGGTTTAACTGTCCTGGAATACCAACAAAATGTACACACCTTTTGTATTTCTTTGATTAGAAATGCCTCATGAGGCCTTTTGTTCTCTTCCCAAGTTTGCAAGGCATCCAGCAAACAGGACTACCTGCACTGAGTGTAATACAGAATACAGTACCATTTAAAATTCATTTTTAATCACTGAATTGTTAGGATATGTTATATGCTGTTACTTGCTTTAATATTCTGGGTAAAGCAGGCATTAAAACCTAAATAGGATATCTGTATGATACTTCAACAGCAGTCATATGCATGCCCAAAGTAATTTGTTTTCAGGAAATTTACATATTACTTCACACGTCTCATACCTCAAGTCTCTCCCTTTACTTGAAAGCATGACACTATTCTGGCAAACCAGCCATCTTTCCCCCACCCCCCTTCTGCAGCCTTTCTTGGCTTTTCTTTTTTTTAACACAAGTTCGGCTTGCCATATCTTATAATGTTTTGGAGTAACTACCTTTGAAAAAAGTTGCCTTCTCCAACTGGCAAACACACCCCATTTAAAAAGCAGCAGCCTACTCCCAAATCTATAGCAGCAAGATAAGCTAGGAAAGGAGGAAAGGGCTCTTGATTTGAACAACTGATTATGACTTTTATCCCTGCTACATGGCAGGTTCACAGTCAATCAAAAAAAAAAAAAATAGCTTACTGAAAGGATAAAAGTTATATTTAGCCTACTTCAGAATTTTTACAATTTTCTTATTCTTTCCTGTGTATGAATGATGTGGTCTATACCTCACTGAAAAGCTCTGGAAAGACTGGTATATAAGAAAAGATAGCATGAGCATATAAGAACCTGAAACAACAGTCCTAGAGTTAATATCCTCTTATATTTCAATTATGTTCAAGTGCTGCTGTTTGCAGGTCATTTGCCTCTCTGTCACATTTCTACTGCTCAAAACCTGATAAAGTAAGCAATCACACAAAGAAAAGTAGCTGTGTAGGACACAGCTTTTTGAAAAAAAAAATCAAGACTTTCTGACTGCAGGAATTAGTTTTTCTTTTTTCCTTGCCTTTTAGTAGAAGCACTAGAAATGTCTCACAGAACTTTACTTGCAGAGCAGTGGTGTTACTTTGATGGTTTTTTATTAGGAAAGGCAAAAATAAGGGCAATATACAACCAAATCAAAACTCTTCAGAGTAATATTTTTCTCTAACCAGCTTTCTCTGCCTTGTAAGAAAGCAGTTAGACCTGCTAACAAGAATTTTGTCCTTTACCTTCTTTTTTTTCTTCAAAGGAACATGTGGTTATTTTGGGCAGCTTAAACAGACTTAAACAGTCAACGTGTTCTTGTCTGCTATACACCAGCTTTGAAATTATACTATGATAAGTTAATTTTGTATGTAGGCAAAAGCAAATGTAACAATTACACAAACCACAGCCCCCTTGCCCCACTCATCCTGAACAAAGCTTTTTGCTTCACATAGCAGTAAGGAAGAGAAGAAAAATTCACTTGATACTCTGAAAGTTTTCACAGAAAACCGATATATGAATTGCTTTCTTTAGATACAAGGGGCTAAATATGGGGTTTATTACCACCACTGTTCAAGTACAATGACATCTAAAACTCAATCTAAGCTAGCATTCCCACCATTTCTTCCACCAACATAATGAAGCGTCCTTCAACTGATAGATTTGGCAGACAGAGTTAAGGAAATTGAGTTTTCAAAAAGCATCACCTCAAATCCAGAAACCTCAGTGAGGACTCTCTGCCTTCCAGCCTGAACCCCGGGGGATGCACAGGTCCTTGGCTCCTGGCAAACACAGCCAGCCCAGACAAAAAGAAAGCTCAGACAGAGCTCTCATGTGCCACCCAGGAAAGCCAAGCAACACCAGGAAGCCCCCACTTAGTGGGCTTGGGAAACAGTATTGACAAGAGTCAGCATCCTATTAGTGAAGCTGCTGAGCATCTCCCTCTCAACCTGATTAGTGTCATTGTTTTAACTAAATTATTCTCTCCAAGGTTTCCTGGAGCCAGGCCCATAACCCAATGACACAACAGCCCATTAGGATTATTTCCTTTTCACAAATACAACAGAGATTCAATCAGTCAGGACTGGAAAAAAAAATCAAGATTTTTTTTTTCTGTCCTTTTATTCACTTTCCCCCTTCTTAAATACATAAGCCCTCAATAATTGAGAGCAGTTTTCTGGCTTTTCTGTATTTGGCACATACTAGTCTTTGACTATGTTAAACAGAGTGCTTCCTCATGCACAAAGCATCAATTCTCTCTCTTCCTCAAGCTTGCGCAAGCACTATCCAAACAACCTGAAGAGACAGGATGTTTAAATTCAAAAATCACTCCCTGGAAGGCACAGAAAAAGAAGCTTTTTCAAGAGCATCATCTGTGTCTGAAAAGCAACCCAAAGCATTATGCTAGCTTTACCTATCTTTCATAACCCTGTGTAGCATTTCAGTTTAAAACTCATTCTAAGCAACTTTCCTGTAGGGCTGTGGTGATACACAGCAATCCCTCAGGAAATTTTTCAAGAAAATACTTCTGACAGCAACAAAATACTAAGACCCAACAATTATTCTAGGAGTCTCCCCATTCTCTTCCCCAGAAATCAAGGGTAAAACTCCAAAAGGAGCAGGACTTCTCATTTCTTAGCCTCAACTCAAACACTATAATAAAAATTGAAGCAGATTTGATCACTGGCACTACAGCAACCTGGCGAAACAAATGGCACCTTGTGTTTGATGGTGGTGTTTCCTTCTTCCCTGTGCACTGCTCAGACCCAGCGCCTCTGCTCCTTACCATGGCCTCCTCAAAGCTAGAGGCAACCCTAATGCTTCTTCTCTTCAAATTTTATAGAAACGGTTTAACACCAACAAAAACCATTCTTAATTGTTACTGAAGTAAGCTGGCAAAAAAGTCACATAAATAACTATTTATCTTTTAAAATAAGTATATACACTTACTTGTATCTATATATATAAATTGTATATGTGTATTATATATAAGTATTATAAAGAACAAAGTATGGTCTCACTTTAAAATACTCTCTTCTTATTTCTGCATCACCTTGTGGGTTTTCGGAAGTTAAAAGATTTTCAAGTGCAATGTTACATCAAGGGATGCAACAGTCAAGAGCATAAAAGCATTTGTAAAAGGGAAGCATATCATTCTTATTAAAGCACAAAACTTATAGCTAAGTAATAAATTATCTCTTCCCAAATTTTTAAAAATTTATTATGCAAGTAAAGGAGAAATGACATTTTCCAGAAGCCCTTTAGTAAAGGGATAGGCATCTACTACATGAATTCATAAAAACTAGGTATTAGTCTCCTTGAACCTTCCAAAGCCTCAGACCACAGACATATTAAATAAAAATATTTAAAAATTGGGGACCAAAGGTTACTTTTTACCCCTTGACTCATGACCTACACAGGTCAGCTTAGCATGGCCAAGGCTTTCCTCCCTCTCTCCCATTCTCACCTTTCAGCTGAAAAATATGATAAAAAGATGCTGCTCCTCCAAATACTGAATTCAACTCAATTTCTTTTTATTTTACTAAAGAACATTTTGCATCTTGACACATGGAATGCCAGCAGACAAAGATCCCTGAACACATATATTGATCAGAACAGAACTTCCTGTTGAGCACTTCTGGATGTGATAAACTACAGCCACCTCAGAACTGTCCACTAAGTCTTTAATAAAAGCCTAGTTTTGTACTGACATGGCCGCAAACTGTGAAGATCTCTAAAGTGTTTTTCAAGTCTGGTAAACACAGGCTTACATGCTATTAACAAAAATGTCAAGAATTCCCAATATAGAGTACATATAAAGCATTTCCTTAGCATTATCTTTTGTGTGCCTGAGCACCAAGCCCCAATGCATCACAACAAGCAGCAGAACAATGTGTCACAGTCTCAATGGCACGGAGCGCATTTTTCTCCTTGTACACACATTGTACAACGACCCACTTCTTTTGACCATGAAGAAAAGGTGACTACTTGAATTATTAGATGCCTAGCATTGCCCTATCAGCCAAAATACACACCAGCATCATTTCAATCTAGGCATTAGTAACAATATTAATTTATGGAAATGTTCACTTTGTAGAACATATGTTCACACAAATTCTCCAAATGTATATACATACACACACATATGCTCTCAAGCAGCCTGCCCTCCTCACCACAGGAGCTGACAAGATGGTCCTAGAAACATTGTCTCTGTCATTTTCCACATTGAAATGTACGTGCTGAAGTAAATGCTTCTTCCCTGGAAAACCAGAGAATAGCTGTTCTAATTAAGTCAGTACCTTAGAAATCTGCACACTAGCAGAAAAACAGAATAAAATGAGCTCTTCACCCATGAGCAGGCAGTAAAAAAAAAATGCTTTATTTAAAAGCCAGGTATATTGTTCCAGCAAAGTGCAAGCCAATGACTTCAAGTGACATTTACTTTGGCAACCTCACACAAATCAAGATCACCCACTTTGCCTTCAAACAGGGATTTTGGATCGACCACATTAATGGGACACTCTTCATTCCAAGTACGCCAGTTCACACAAACCTGGTTTTCAATAGAAAAAGTCACAGACTAAAACTATTTCAATTCTCCTTGGAAGAAAATAAGCTTTTTGTGAAAGTTGGCAGTGTCCCCTTGCCTTTTCTTCAGCTAAGGGAACAAAGTCGATGTAGGAGAGGTGGAACTCACCATGGGAGAAATACCGTGAGAGCACAGAACAAACTGTGTTTTGCAGGGATCTGTAATTGCATGGACACAAGTACCTTTTTTAACCAAAGCACAATGAAGTGGGCAAATTGCAAATAAAAGGCAAGGGCGTCAGAAGGCTTTTCAGAGAAGACATAATAAAACAGAACTAAGAAGCTCCCAATTGCCTGAGCCCAGACTTAAAATGGGGGAAGGTTGTATACAGAGTGTAGAGAAAACTGCAGCTAAAGAGGAAAAACAACTAATAGCACAATAGCCCAGGAGAGCAGAGCAACTTGGACGAGCGAGGCAGCATCCTGCCTTTCCATTACCCCCCTGAACCAGAGCCCAACCAGCTCCAGCTCACAGCACACTGGCTCTCTCAAATCCTCCTGCCTTCCAAGCCCAAAATGCTTTGGGCTGTGCTTCTCCATTTATAAGGAGCTCTTCTACAACCCATCACAACTGCGAGTCTCATGATTAGAAACATTTCAAAGGCAGTCGGGTTAAATCTTCCTATCCTCTCCTATTTAAAAATCAGCCCAAATCATCACTTACACACAGTAAGCTTTGGTAGTCTTCATGCAAGTGTATTTGGGTGTTAATTCCTGGGGCAGGTAATAGAGATGGATGTTCTTTCTGTAACTGGAGAATTTTCCTTGAGCTAATTGAAAACAGGCATATTTTGAGAAATGCATTCTACTGCCAATAGTCTAGCAGGGAGGCAATGCAAGAATGATTTATGAGCTGTGAATATCATGTAAATCTGTCTTCAAGTAAAAGGTTCATCTCTGCATAGAATAACTTTAAGTACTCAATTACCAACACTCTTAATTTTACATATTTCCTAACAAAGCACAAAAATCCCACTGCACATCCCAGCCCCTCCTCAGAGGTTATCACATACCAAATGAAGGGGTATCATTTATATATAAATGCAGCCAGAATACCAAGCCTCAAGTAAAACATTCTTAAATTAGATTATTTTGTGTTTTTTCTGAATCTTTTACCATCCCATTTTCACATTACTTTAGCATTCACCACTTACTTTGTGGCCCAATGGGAAGGCAACAGTTAGTCAATTCTGGAAGTTGAAAGACTTTTTTCATCTATAACAGCTGTTGTATACCTTGTCTTTTCCAGCAAGCTTTTTAAAATTCATTTCAATTTTAAGCCTGCATATTACAGAGCCAAGAAAAAAAATTTGTTCTAGGAAACTATCAATAAATGTTAAACTTTTATTGAACAACTATCCCAATTCTTGAGGGACTTACATCCCTCAACTTCTTCTGAGGCACGCAGAGCTTTCTTTTGTTTATCATTAAGGAGAAACTAGTCTTGAGCATCTGGATCTCTCAGGTGTCTTGTGTCTATCATAACTTCAAGAAAAGCTGAAGATATTCTCTCTGCAGATAACCAGTCTCCTAGTCAGACCATGCTGAACACAGATGATGTTTATTTGTATTGCAGCAGGCAAGTCTGCATGTATCAATGGCTGAAAATGCATTCAATGAGGAAATGTATTTTTTCCCTAACAAAAAACCATACTAAATACTTTAGTAGCCATATTAGAATTTTTAATTAAAAAAAAAAAAGTGTTTCAGTACTTGGTGACCACTGCATTGGTTGGAAAGTGCTGTCCATGAAAAAAACTGGGCTTGCAAGTTCATTTTCCTAGTCTGTGCCTAGTGGAAAGTACAGTTTGGTCTCTCAAGGTACAGAATATGCCTGAATCCTTCACCAGCACCTCCAGGAGACTTAAGAAAGGAGTGGTGCTGATTAGCTCTGGAAGTCCTGTCAGAAAGCAGACACAGAAGAGCAAGAAACACAACAGTATTAGCAAGTTAGAAGGGAGAGAATAAAAAGCCTACTTTTGTAAATGATGAGTTTTACATGCCCATTTTAACTCATAAATAGTGGTCTGTGATGATGAATGGGGTATTGTACTCAACACGGTAGAAGATTACAAACTGCTTTCAGTGAGGGTCTTTGGGAGTTGTCCCATAATTTGGCAGTAAATCAGGCAAGACAAGGATGAGGCACGGCTGAATGCAGCTACAAACAGACTAGAGAGGCTCCACACGCCACTACTATCATTTCTTCACAAGTCATTTGTAAAATGACTGCTTCATTTACTTCTGCTGTAAACAAAGATTTGACCCCTGGCATTGCATCTGACTGGGGAGCAGTATTAACAAAGCTCTGAATGCTCTCCAAGACCATGACTCTTGATTTCATCCCTCTACACACAGAAAACATTCAAACGTGATGCTTAAAGCACTTTGGAGCTTGACAAAAATTAGAATTTGCATCCAAGGGTCAAATTTCAGAAATCTCAGTACAAAACTTTGGTATTTGATAATTAAAAGCCGTGTGTGTATGCATGCACATAAATATGGTTGGCTCCAGGCAGAAATGGACGAATCTGCTTTTGAAATCCTGATCCTTCGGGATTTAATTTCAAAACACTGTTGGGGATTTTTTCCCCAAAGCAGTTAAAACAGCTAATTTGTAATTAAATGCTTGCTTGCAGTTTGATAATGATGAGAAGTTGCACTCGCCAGAGACTCGGTCCTGAGGTCAGCATACACAGCCAGTACAGCGCAGGGACCAACTCAGCATATTAACAGCAATATACACTTCAAAACACTAATTGCTGTCCAAAAACCATTAATTTTGAAGGGATTCTTACAAATCTATAATTACAGAAAGGCAAATCCTCATCATAAAGCAATGAAAGCTATATTCACATAGTCCTAGAGGGAGCACTTGCAGCAGCTTGGCTCATTAGAAATGTATTCTTGCATTAAACACCAATATCAAAGACAAATGTTAATGCAATACCTCAGAGACATGCTGAAAACTGCATTACAGCAGAGAAGTACTTGTTTTAATGGGATCCACTATCCCTTCACAATGGAAGGCAACTGGAGCTCAGTGATGGCGTTCTACATTGTTTTTCAGATATCAAGCATAGCTAGCTCATTATAAAATCCCATTCTCCAAAACCCACACAATCTTTACCATACAACACTTGAGAATATTGTGCGTCAACCTTACCACAATGATCAGGAAGAGAATCCATTTATTCTGCTACCATCCAGTTGCCTTAGCACAGAAGGGCTGGGAACCTCAGCAGTACTTGCTGCTGCTTTTCCTTCTAAATTGGCATTTCTTTAGCACAGCTTCAGTGCAAAAGGAAGAAAGCAAACCGCTTCAGATGTTTTTCTGGAGAAGGAATATGGCTATGAACAAAGGTTAAAACTGAAAACTTGAAACTGCTTAGCAGAGGTGTGGCTGCTGAAACCTGACATAGTTGCGTCACCAAGATTTTACTTTGGCAAACACAGTTTCCTGAATTCAAACAAATCATAGACAGAACTATCTTTTGTTCCAGCAATATGCAATTATTGCACAGACATGCTTTCAAGGTCACTAGCGGGAAGAGTAAACTACACCAGGATGTGTCAGTCATAAGAAATGCCTTAAAAAAGTTAGCACCGAGCAATACATATTTAAAGCCTTCCACACTTAGCAGGAGACAAAGTGCTTACTTCCTTCCAACTGATCACAAATAAACATGAACAAAAATACCCTTAAAAAAAGCAATTAATATTCCATAGGTTCATATTCTTCTCTATGACACCTAATTTTTAACATTCATTACAATCAAAATTAGTTTTTATTACTTTGGTAATAAATGACAAAAGAATAAGTGACATTATTCTTTTCAGGAGGACTATAACTGCATTCAGATTATCACTGACAAAAACAAGCATAAAGAAAAAAAACCACAAAGAAAGGCCAGATTTAAAAACAGACATAGTACGCAAAGAGTATTAAAAAAGAATAAGCACAAGCTTTAGAAGAGATACAAAGCACCCTTCTTTAGGATGATAAAACAACTTCATTGAGAATGAGGAGGAAGATCAACCCACATTTTTCTGTAAGAGAGGTTTTACACCCTTTTTGAAATAGGCTGCTGATGCCTGAAGTTAGATAAAAGACACTGGACTAGACAGACAACAGCATGTTCTCATACTGAAGGTCACCAGGTGTGTGGAAACTATTACTATGGGCTTTACCACATAATGGTTAAAACCAGCACTTTCTTTTAACTCACGTACCTTTGCATCCTTCAGTTACGACAAACTGAATATTGTCAACCGAAGACTAAGTGAAAATCAAGAAAATTACATGATTCCTGAGGGTATTTTGCCTTTGACTAATGTATGAGTTGCCATGTCTAATGCTTTGATAGATGTAATTGTATTTCAGAGTGTACAACCGTGCATCAGCTTTACTGTGATTCAGACTATACACTGACTACCCAAACATTGCAAGAGCATTTTTTGTAAGACATTGTTCAGCCGTGATTATTGTAGTTAAAAATGTTTTCAAAGCACCTAACACAGGAAAATCATTATCGAGTATCACACTGAGTGCACCGAGGAGAAGAAAACATCTTAAGATTTACTGTTAGATTTACTGCCTTTGGTGAACACATACTCTCTCAATGCACACAGACACGTGAACAATGATTAACTCCCATAATTCAGCACAAACAGTAATAAAAGACAGGTTTCTTCCCCCAAGCAGGAAAGTCCAAGTTAAAGCACCTTCCTTTCACAAGCCTCAGAAACATGTATTGAGATAACACTTTGACATGGGGCCTCATCTTGCCTCAAGTACTTTACATCCATAACACACAGACTTTGAAGTGTGGGGTTTCTACTTGAACACACCTGCAGAGGCAATTCACAAATCAAGGATTTACACATACCCTTCTAGGTAAAAAAACATAACTAATCTACCATAAATGCAATAGGCATGTAAACTGCTTTGCAGATGTGCTTGGTAACACACAGTGAATGAGAGAAGAATACTTGTTAAGTGCATTATAAAGTTTAAAGCCTCTCTGAAAAAGTATTTCATTGCATTTGATGCTTACTAATAGGATTCAACCTGACCATCAAATTTTTTAAAAAAGGTTTATTTCATAAGCATGAATGTTGGAGCTTCCTGTGCCACAGGAGGGAGACATGACTACCAGCCACCATCTGCACTAGATCAGATGGAAATCTCAAGGAGTAACAAGGAGATGCAACATGCCCAACCTGATTTCAACTGACTTGTATTTCTCTTTAATAAAAAAAGAAATTATCAAAATCAACAGTTGTATTTGACTGCTTCAGGACTGACTCTCTTGCACCAGACTGTGCTCAGCCCTCAGATTTCTATTTGTATGCTTGAGATGGAAATTCTCATGCTACAGGGCAATCTCAACTCCTCACAAGTCTTTTCCTTGGTGACAGCAGTGGCTGCAAAGCAGGACAATTGGGCAGATGAAGGCCCTGTGGCTCCAACAACCACCAGTGCATGGAAGTACTTGAACTTCTAAGGGAGTTCAGTTTCCAGCCAAAGCAATTCATTTTTAATTCTGTTTATATTCACAGAGATAACATCCCACATCATCTCCATTAATGCTACAGCCTCATAACAGCTTCTTAAACACTGGAGAGAAATACTCATATGTTCATAAGACAAAGAGTTCCTAATGACTTTCCCAAGTACAAATCAAACAAGACAAAAACCAAAGCATTTGATGTGGGGATTTTGTTTGTCTCTTTGTTGCGGGGGAGGGGGGGGGGGGGGGGGGGGGGGGGGGGGGGGGGAGGTTGGTTGTTTTTACTGTTTCTTTCTTTAAAAAGAAGTAAACAAATGTTCATTCCATCACCCCTGACAGATACTGAAGTCAGAAGTTACCCATATGGTAGGGCTGTACTTCAGAAAAACATTCAATCTAGTGAGAGTACTGGTCAATCTATCCTACAGCATGTATCAGAAAAGGGAAAAGCATTTGCTTCTCCATTTTATGTTCATAACACATTCAGACATACTTTATTATATATAATTTATTATTCGTTATTTTATGGAGGGGGGTGAGGGGGGAGAACCACAAAAACTAAAAACCACACCTCTGAAATTGGCTGATGCCCAAAACCATGATAATTCTACACTTTGCTAAAAACAAAATGTTGTTCACTGTAACACCTCCTACTTGCCACGCATACAAATGTTTAAATCATTTGAATTCTCAGAAGAGTTCTCAGCTTCAGTGGCCTCTGAAAGAGATGTCTTATTCAATGTAAACACTGATTCTGTGAGAACAAGGATAAGGAAAAAAGGGTGGGTGGGAGTATTTCCTTTTCCTTGGATTTAGTTTCGCCGAGTGTTCATTGTTCACAGGAGATGTTCTACCTTTCCATTGTCTCATATGTTTCCCCCACCCCTTTTTTTTTTCCTTTGGATACCTTGGAGACAAGCACTAAGATAAAGCATTCTAATTTCTTCCATGTACTTAAAATTTGGCTGCCCAATTCTGGATTTAGAATCTACATCAAGGTCCTCTTTTTATCTGTAAACTCGTGTTTCTCCTGCCCCCTTGCTTCACATAAGCTAAGGCAGTAATTAAGCCTCTGTAAATCCTCTTAGCCCAACATGCTGTCCTTGTCTCCTCATTGCTCACTCATGCTGCTTCATCAGTTTACTCTGTATTGTCTCAAACTTGTCTAGTTTTAGCCAAATAACTAACTTCTCTTATTCTTTTTGTCTTTTCACCATGCTCACGCTGACAGCAAAATGCATGTTTGGAACAGAACAATCTCATCATCCCTGACTTCTCCCAGAATTCTCTGGTATATCCAACTGGTCACAACAGTTTGCTGTGTTTCAATGCACCAGGTACTTGATATCACTTTATTCAACACCCTAAAGTGTGACAGTGATTCCCTCTCGCTGACAAAAAAACCACCACACCACCAAACGAACAAAACAAGACGCTACAGAATAAGAGTACTTATCTCCACAGCCCCACTTTTTTTCCTTTAACTATCTATTGGAGAAGGAACTACTTCACTTCCTATTTTTGTAAAGTGACACATTAGAAGTAGATCATCTGCTTCACAGACCTCTCACCCTTCTGATTTCCTTCCCATACATTTGCCTGATGTCTTTTATGGCTTTCTATATTGGTTTCCTTAGGGTTGAATTCCCCTTTTCCGAAGGGCCTCTGTTGACTCAACCTTGGTGTATTTCTCTCTCTTCCTGCTTCCCTTTTGTCTTTTTTTTTTACCCCCTTCAGACATATGTATCCTTTCTGAGACCGGATGTTACTTAAACTTTTATGACCTAAATTAAATTATTCAAGGTTCTTTGCTTCCTAAGTCAAACTGTTGATGGCACACTCCTGTATGAAGGGATAGGCAGACAGGAATTAAGCTCCTTCCTCCACAAATTCACTGGGCTTGTTTGGGCAGGGCACAATTATCAGCTCAGGCTGATCACTTCAGCAGTACTCTTTTAGCTTATATTTGGGAAAATATCTAGAAAAACCTCTCACATGTAAAAACCACAAATATCATGGCTTAATTTTCCCTATCACAAAGATTTCAAAAGTATTTTTGGCTCAGAGGCAATCTATTTATATTTTAAATAAGGGACAAAAGATAAAAGAGGAAGACGTACTTAATTTTTTTCTCATCACAGCTGGCATGTCTAAGTTTAGGTAATTACAATTGATGTAGCAGAACTTGGCCAACCCCAATCAGCTGCCTCTGGATTACTGCACAGGAAAGGCAGGCATTCAAAACTGCAGGAACCTGTTAAAGCAGGTTGTGCAGTTTAGCTCATCTTTCCAGGTAAGTACATACTGCTGAAATTCCCTAAATACCTTTTAATGGAGGATTGTATAAAGCAGTTCTTATACTGCCAAAAAACATTACTCCTTTATACTCAACGTGATAAGAAACACAGAGTAGCAGAACACAAAAAAGGTAAAGTGTCATACCAATTAAGAGTTCTAAAATTCTATGGCTAGCCAGAATTAAATGTGAGAAAATGGCATATCCATAAGCAACAAACAAACCCCAACAAAAACAAAAAGAACCCCAAACTCTAAGACACACATCTCTAATTATACCTCTGATAGTCTATGTTTCAGTAACTAGTTAAGGCTGGGAACACTTATTTTGTAGATTAAGGTTACTTATTTATTTTTAAAAGAGCCAGCACTATACACTAAAAAACTGAGGTAAAGAGCAAAGGGCTTGTGATTAAGTCCCTTGTAATAAAATTTGATGTAGAATTCAAACAAAAAGAATTAAATAAATATGAATCAACATTTGATTAACTGTAGATTAGTGAAGTTCATGAGAATAACAAAAGCGAATTAGATGCAGTATCATTTCTACTCTGCACATTTATACATGGATTTGGTTTTAATACAGTTTAAAAGAGTACTAATGGTAATTTGAGGCTCCTGTGCATGGCAATATCTGGACATCTTTAATTATTTGGACACAAAAACCTATTTTGCAATTTTTAATCTATTCTGTGGACTACACAAGTTGAAATTCTGTTTCAAGTAATGAAAATAATTACCATTAAATACCTTCAATTCATTGTCTCAATTCACTTTGGTAGATGTGCCAGACTTTTACAAACGCTCAGACAGAAATGTCAGCTCTCTATGCAAGTTTTGAAAGCATGCACACATCTTCCCTAAAACAAAGAAACAAAACCCGCCAAAACAAATGAAAAAACACCACACACACACAAAGATCAGCCTTATTCAGAATTAGTTTCTTTTTAACATTTTAGAGGGTGAAGACTAGTTTCATGGCTACCTAATTCCCTGATCGCAAGGCAGAATAAACCACCTGGGTAAAACTGCAACTTCTGTAGTATTAGAATCATACTCAAACATTTCATTCAGCTGCTTCTTTTTTTCTTCCAAGTTAAATGTAATCCTGTTTATTCAAGCACACACATTCCACAGTTGAGTACCTTCCCAAAGTAACATATAGTACAACCTACCACTGCTATCAACTGATGCTTTTAAAAGTAATCCTACTCTGCAACTCGTGTTTGCAGTGTATTTCCAACAGCTGGATCGCTCAAGTCAGAGATCAGATATTTGTACGCATTTCAAAATCCGCTCCTGTCATCCCAAGACATGCCAGATGAAGATCACAGCAGTAAGTATTGGACAGACAAAAGGACAATGGGACCTCACAGACATAGTTTTGAGCTAGTTGCCACCTGTTTTAGAAGAAATAAGAGAAGCACTGGAATGAGCAGTCATGTTCCACACCAACCTTGGAGATGAATGCCTCAAAGAAATACATGCATAGAAACAACCCAAGCAAACTTGTGACTATCTTAACAGAAGTGAATGACATTTTCATACTTTCACTTCCTAATGATGCCATTACTTTTAATTTACACCTAAAAAAAACCACCCCACAGTGAGAAACAGAGCAGAAAATAAATAGAAGTCTCAACCACTGAACCTGACAGTTCATTTATGGAAGTTATACTTTCATCTCACATCTCCAAAACAAGCTTTAAACACTTAGGTCAATAGCTACTTGGCCTACTGGAACAACCATTCATATTCTTTCTTTAAGTATTAACTATATTGAGGCAACACACAAAACTCACCAAAGCAGAGAACAAAAATATTCTACAGCTAAAGAGAAATGGACAGTTTCTAAGCACCTTTGTGCTAGGAATACCCCTCTGTTGTACAAGATATTACATGCATTACTATAGTCATTTAGCCAACTTATGAGCAAGTACAACCAGTAATGCATAGTTGGTATTGGGATGCATTTCTTGCTGACTTTCCAAGAGTTGCAGTCAAGAGATTGTCTCTAGTACACAGAATTACAGAGACTTACTATTTCAGATTAGTCCTGTTACAGTAAGTTAAAATGAAAAATATCTCAATGAGTCTTTCCATGAAATGGGCTCATTCTGCTCCACTGCCATTATAAAAAATATTAGAAGCTGTATCTTAGCATTGATTCAAACATCAACAAGTGCAACTACCTGTTCAATTTGGGAAAGTTATAATAACAGCTTTTTTACAAGGTCTCTCCTCCCTAAACAGCAAACTTCATTGTCACAGTAATCTCTTCCCCACCCTATCCAAATTCCTTAACTTTTTTTGTCCTGCCCAGTTTACAGGTAATAAGACTGCATAATTTCCAAAGTAGCCAAAAAACTAAGCTTTGACTTTCCAAAACATCGATATATGATTTCACTTGTTAAAAAAAAATCCAAACAAACAAAAAAAGGCATCAACACACACCCATTCAAAAAAAATGGCTTCCCTTGACACATTCATTCTCCAATTCCCTTTCCTGGGAAACAAAGAAACCCAAGAAAGTAGATGGACACATAAAGTTTCCCAGAAAGCACTTAATTAGACCAGCACTCATGCCAAATCAATCACATTCAGAGCACTATATTTTAGCTAAAGCTAATGCTACCTCTTCTCTTCCATGCAAACAATCCAAATTCCCCCTGAATTTCGACCAATGCATAAAAACTGATGAGTTATTTTATAAGCTGGATGGGTTCTTTTATAGGGTGAACGATATTATTTCTGTGTCCATACATTGTGTGTGGCTCAAAGAAGTTAAACTTGTCAATAGTCTTTAGGGAATCAGCTGAAGGATATGTTCTTGCACAATACATTATTTTAAGCTTGCTGGAAGCTAATGCAATACACAAAATGCACTTTTTCCTTTCTTATTTTTAGCATGGGGATCCAACTGCTGCCCCACACTACACCAAGGGAATAAAAAAATAATCTTCTAGTAAGGAAGAATTCTGCATGCTTACTAGACAGGATAATTACACTGCCCGTACAGTACATGCTAATTGCACTTGGCTACAGATAATTAAACAAATACACTCAGAGGCTCTCCATCTGACTTTCGAGCCACATACAGTGAAATTCACATTTTATAAATATTTAACTGGAAGTAAAAATGGTAAAGGCTTATCACAGCTGTCACAGCTTTATGCAACCGAATCAATTAACAATAGAAACCCGTAAGACAAAACAGATAAGGGAAGCCTGCAATTACTCACAAAAACCTTACTGGAACAGACTGCAACACAATTTCCCAGCTCCTGGAGCAAGTGCCCGCATGACCTCACCAAATCCAGCCAACAAAGAGGAAAAAGCTGCTAGTCCCTGCCAGGAGCTTGTTTAAAGTACCTGCCTGTACCTGGGGAAATAAAAAAAAATGCAACAGCCAAGCCAAAGGAGCAGAGGGATGGAGCAGAACAAGAGATGATGGTGGAGAAAATGCCAGTGCATCACAGGAGATTTCTAGCTCTTCATTTCTGATGCTACAAAATATTGCTTGCAGTCTGAACTTTATTTATAAGTAGTCACACATAGAACTGCTCAAACTTCAGTCAGTACTTTAAATCTGCAAGGGGAAAAAGCACTGAAGAAAGGAGTAGGAACTTCTGTATTTCTCTTTTGCTTTGTGGTAGAAGTGACTGCAGCAACAGTTGGATGAATCTTGGGGACTGAAGATGAATTGCTTTGTCTCTACTCAACTCCATTAACTCCATCTAACAAACTCATAGACTAGGATCAGATTTTTATCACAAGCTTTTTGTGCCTTTTTTAACAGCACAAAAGGCAAATTAACCAGAAGTTCAATACGAGTGTTCCTCAAATTGATGCAGCTGCACAATAATGACTACATTGCTAGTTATTTTTAGAAAAGAAACTGTATTCTCCAAAATTAATTTGATTTCAGACTGACAGACCAAGAAACACCTTTATAACTGCAAATGTAAGGTTGTACCCAGGGACCAAGAGGAACATCAGTACTGCCTAAAAAAGTTAAGTGGTTTTCTCCGAACTAAAGAAACTCAAAGATTGCACATGATCTTGGTTAGGTCACCACAAAGACCAAGATCTCCAGTGATTGCATATAGTGAAAAGAGAATACATGACTCTTCCCTGCAGCACTGTAAGGGAAATTCCCAACTGCACATGAGCTTTTCCTTCTCAAAACCCTGCCCCAATTTTCCCCAACACCAAAGTCCTCTCACTGAAACAGCAGTTTAAGGTGAACTTGCAGCCCCTTCCAGCAGGTACACCTGGCTGCTCAATTCCATATTCAACTATTGCAAGGTAAGTTTCAGGCAACATGTGGCGAGAAGGGAAAAAAAAAAACCCTCCCAAAAAGCATCAAAAACCAAAAATAAACAAAACAAAGAATAAAAAAATGAAACAAAACAAAAAAAATCCCACCCACTTGCCACTGTCAACAATGAAAAAAAATTAAAATATAAACATTTTCCTGTAGGTTAAACTAGATTGCAAGTTCTTCCCTGTATTTGACAGCAGATTATTTTCAGAAGAGCGATTATTCCTCAAGGTATGGTGAACATACGTATGAATTCTATTCAAAACTGAAGGTATTCTCTTTATTGTAAGCACTCCTGCTGGCATCATCTATACATCCAGCACCTAGACCAACTGATCATTTTTTGCACTTCCAGCAAACTTGAGTGTTTAAGAATAAAAGGGTAGTGCACGTCCATTTGTATTTATATTCCTTGACATTTGACAAGTCAGTGTCTCTGGTACCATGCACAGCTGTATAAATTCACAGCTGGATTTTTTTCCACATTAATTCCAACAATTCTTAGGTTACTATTTTGCTAACACAATCCAAAAAAAAAAAAAAAAAAAAAAAAAAAAAAAAGAGGCTATCTTTTTATATAACCTTCAAAAACATTGTATAAACACTTAGGACAAAAACAAGCACATGCAAAATTTTCAAGAACAATTTTTCGATCATTTCCAGCACACTAATTCTGATCTTTGCCACCACCACATTATCTTTTGCAGATGACGTTCTGACCACTGCATTTGCTAATATAAGTCATGGCATACTGAAAATGTATGTTCATTCATCAAGGTGCCTCACAGAAGATACTTTTTCCTAGATTTTGTGAAATTTAAGTCATCTACCAAACACTTGTCCACTAGCAATGTCAACATACTTGTGTATTTTTTGACATTTAAAGCTGCTTGGCTTAATTAAAAGGCAAGCAAATGGACCTTTGGTTGTGCAAAACTCGAGTTCAAAACAAAAAGGAAATGGAAAGAACATGTAAGTAATAATAGAATGAGATTTGAAAAATTAATGCACTAAGGCATGATGATGTAAGGTTAACCTGACTAATATAGAGCTATGGGTATATATTTTAAATACAATATATCTGCTTGAACATCAATGCAGCAGATTGTGGTGGATGGGTTTGACAAGGGAAGGGGATAGGGAGGGAGGCGTCAGGGAGGAAGAGCAGGAAAAGAGGTATAAAATCTGTGCAATCACCACAACACAGGACTATCATATTAAGGAGGGACCATATCATAAGGGGGGGAGCCTCATGATAGGAGTGTTGGACTGAATTATTTCTGCATTAAGTTGCTGTGCAAAACTGGAAGCCCTGCCTCTGCCCACACAGTGATCTCCCCTATTCAGAACTCCATTCCTCACACTGACACAGTGGGAAAATTCCCCACAAAGCTCACAGACATCCCTTGTTCCTGAGCTGAAAGCATGCTCTCCCATCCCTGTTTTCTCCCTGGCAAGTTCAGAGCCCTGTGGTGTTCAGCTGTGACTTCCCAACACTCACTCAAAGTTGTCTCACTGTCCTATAAAACAGGACCCCAACCCCTGCCCCAGTCTCTGCCAAATCCTGCCCAGAGGATTTCATCTCAAGGCTCGGACGAGCCCAAGTGTTTCAGGATAGTTGTGCTTAAAAGAGTCCAGAAGAGTCTCACAAAGCATAAAGAAACAAAGCAAAACCAAACCAAAACAAAAAAACACCAAAAAAGAAAAAAAAAAAGAGTTGTACATTTAACAGTTTTGAAAGTTCAGTGTCTTTAAAGCAAAAACAATCTAAAAATAGTTCCAATATGTTGAACCCTCCTGATACTTCACGGTCTTACTGCCAAGTGTGCTCCTTATAACCTCTCTAACTCAGCTGCTTTTCCACACACAGCTAGTGCAATAAAGTTTAAACAATGTAAATTAACTCAAACCAATTGCAATTCTCCCTTTAGTTTCTTTTCAGCTCAAATCAATTTGAATGTGACACTTTCACAAATCTATACTGGTTGAAAAAACAAACAAAAAGATTGCTCTGCTGGACTGTCGGCTTTCTGCAAACAATTCCCAATTCCTTTTTAAATGCAACGATGCATTTTTAGAAGTCTACAGTTTTAACAATTTCCGTTCCACTAACCTGTTTATTAAATCTGCATTGCTCAAATGCAAGGATTGGGTGAGAGAAGAAGAAATGTGATGATTTTTAGACATGGGATGAAAAACTGGCTGGGTCATCAGGCTTCAAAAATTGTGGTCTAATGCTGCTACTGGTGGCTGACCTCAATGGTGCCCCCTCAAGCATCAGTACCCAGGTCAATATTGCTTCATCTGGCCAATGGGATGGACACTCCCTTATCCTATTTCAGAGTAATCAATACCCCACTCCTAATGCAGTTTAAGGGAAAAATTCAGGTCACATTACATAAATAACTTCTGGGCTGAGTCACCACCCCTGGAGATATTTAAATGCCATGCAGATGTGGCACTAAGGGACATGGTCTAGTGGTGGACCTGGCAGTGCTGGATCAATGATTGGACTTGATCTCTGAGGTCTTTTCCAACCTGAACAATTCCGTGAATTCATGACATCAGCCTTGGGGAGGACTGAAATGGTGGGGTGTAGGGCTGCTGCTCCCCAGTATCAGGACAAACTAGAAAACTGGTTTGACAGGAGTCTCACAATATTCAGCAAAGACAAACGCAGTCTTGCAGCAGTGAAAGAAAATCCCACACAGCCATTCAGGCTGGGATGACCAGAACAAAGAAACTGAAGATCCATGTGAAGGAACTGGGAGGAGTCAGTAAGAGACCTTGCAGCAGCCAAGGCTGCCCACACACTGGGCTACCTGAGCAGAATTGCAGCTAACACACTGGCAGAAATTATTATTCCATCTTGGGGCCAGCTAGACACATCTGCAGTTTGGTATCTTCCAGTACTGAGGAGATTAGCCAGCAGTAAGGAGAGTCAGCGGTAAGGAGGCTGCAGCACATCATGCAAGACCAGAGGTTGTGGGAAAAGTCAAAGCAAAAACCAATTCAATTCTTCACTACCTTGGGGAGTGCAGACTACAGGAAAAAGTGGATCAAACTCTCTTCAGAGGTGCAAAAGGACGGGGCAAAAAAGGAAATTTTAACTCAGCCACCTGGTTTAGCTTTTAAACACCCTCAACCCATTTTTGTTTCTTTGTACCTTCTTTTGTTGTTACGTTGTAACCTTTTTTTTCTCCTAGATACTCAAAATTCAACTGGCACAAGACCCTGAGTAACACTATCTGTTTTTGAAGACATCATTGCTGGAGATGGAGGGTGTTGGACCAGATGACCTCCAGCAGTTCCAATCTATATTTTCAATGATTCTATGATCTATTCTAGGACAGCATGCATGGTATAGAATTACAAATGTAATATACCAGCAAGCCGAAACACAGTGCCAGCCAAAATGCAAGAATAGAAGATACTACTCTACGCTCTTTTGACATACTCTTGTCAACAGATGCTCCAAAATGCTGTGTCAAAACTCATGGGAAAAGGTAAGGGGGGAAAAAAGGAAAAAACCAATCCAGAAACACAAACACAGATGCTTTGACATATCTGTACATAAGGACTTCTACCTTAAATATGGCATACCTTCCTGTGGCTCACCTTTGAGCAACAACACAGGTAGTACAGATGCTGGGGGCACTGATCTGGCATGAGGGGGGAAAAACATCTGGGACAAAAGGTAAGTATCTTGAAAATGGAAATTTTTAGAGATTCTGGTTGCTGTTTTACTGCCACTAGAACCTATTCTGAAGTCACAATTCAATGACTGCTTAATTGATGTGTTTGAACAAATCCTATGTCATTTATTGAATACATATGTATCACTCATTTTGTCTCAGTCAGAGGTACTTCACTGCAGGACATCTTGAGGAAAACTAGGTGAAGTTTGTTGGTTTAAATAGAAGCATCTGATAGCCAGCCAAAGTCACAATGAACAGTCTGTAACAAACAGCCGGGGGAAAACAGATTTTCTGTAACACAGCTGATACAACAAACTTTCCTCCAATATAAATGTGGCACTGGTGTCTTGCAGAGCCAGTAGGGCTGTGTTTGGGAATTGAGAGCACTGGACATGCCGGGCCAGAAATTCAGCTGATGTTAATCAACAGAACGCCATCAAGGAGAGGGGATCTGGCCTGCTGTGCTTTGGTTGCATAAGTTGAAAAAAACTTCAGCAGAGTCTGATGTGATAACTTTGATTTATGTTGATGGACAGTCCTCCCAATGGAGAGTTTGTTAAGAACAGGGCAAGGGGTTACTCATTTCAATATCTGATCATTTAAGCCAGAAGCTGACAGAATTTGCCCCCTCTCTGAAGAATGTGAAACCAGTCTACTCTACACACATAAAATAGAGAGGAAAAAAAACCTTTTTGGTAATAAATATAATAAAGATACTGTGTGTCTAAAGTTCAAGTTAGCTTTAGAAGTCTAACTGAAATTCACTATGAAGGCTGGAACCTGGCCATAATTCAGGTAGAACAAGAGGCACCTACACTGGTGAAAAGCGTTGGTGCCAGCAGAAACTAACAACAAGATAAAAAATGGTAATAAGCTGTCTCTTACATGCACACTGATCTTCCCTCTTCCTGTAGTCACAAAAACATTTCTCATCTACTCATTGAAAAGTCTATTTTCACTTGAAAAGCTAATATTTTGAAGAATTTAATTTTTTGCTGATGGCCTGTGGGGAAGAATGAAGGGCGACAAAAGAAAACAGGCCCATCTAGCAGTACACCTCCAAAAAAACCTCACTCGCTCCATGCTGGCGCAAGTTGTGGGCATTTACAAACAAGTCCACAAGCAATTCATGAAGACTGAGGTGAATGGACTTGGGTGAAAATAACTTCAGAAGTTAAAATACTGGAGAATTAATGCACTAATATAAAATTTAAAAATAGAGGTTGAGACGTTGCAGACACTCAACCATTACTAAGAATGCATTTCTGACATTTGGAAAACATAGCCTGTATTTTCTGCATAAGAGTTTCTGCATGAGCTGTCCAAGTAGTTATTGAACTGAATGAAATTTATACAATCATACATGTGAAAAGAAAAAAAAAAAAAAAAAAAAAACTTAAAGAAAATGGAAAAGAAGGGGGAAATTATTTTAGTAGAAGATTCCCTGTTCTCCTAGCCCAAACATTAAGTCGCCTGGAGACTTCTGATTAAAGGAGTACATTCAAATGTGTTTGAATGTACTGAAAATATGGTAAAGATGCTAAATGCTAAACTCCTCACCATTCTTGCAAAGCTGCAAATTGACATTTTGAGTATGCATTACATTGTTGCAAAGCAAAGCCACCTATACCTACAGCTTAAGCTACGTGCAAATACACATTCACAGCAATAGTTTTCCTTAGCTCCCTGATTGCAAAGAAATACAACACAAAAATTACTCAACTAACATGTGTCTACAAATCAGCCAGCAAGCAAAGAATGAACAGATGCAAGGGGAGGAAACAAAAACTCCATATCTAAAAACCCTTTGTGAGGGCATGTGTGGCAGAATGTGATCAGTAACCAAAGATGCCAACACTTACCAGTTTCTAAATTCCTGTCTGTTGGCTTGTCAAGTGTCATTTACAAAAATGCAGCCCAAGCGAATGAGACTCCATGACTCAAGATAGTGTACCATCAGAAATACAGGATTTAAATACGTACATTTGGGTAATTCATTTATAAAACAGAGAAAAATTGTCAGACATTTGAACAAAGTATGCAGTTGCACCTATTATCAGTACTACAGTTAATTAAATTAGGAAGGTTATACAAATAAGTTCAGATGCATCTACTAAAAATAACAAGAAAACTTAATTGTACAGCTGCACTTTCTCGACCCACAGTTGTCTCCATGTCACTTCAGATTTGCTTATTTAGACAATTAAAGTGAGCAGATTAGACCACCAGAAAGAGCTGGAGAAACCATCCAGTCACAGAAACATAAGCCTGAAAAATTTATATTCAAGCATTTTAACCAGAGAACACCTGTACTGGGAATTTTTAAACAGTTAAAACCCCAAGTTAGTGGTTTGACTAGGGAGCATCAATGTTTTGCAGAACCAAGAACATACCTACCATTTTCTTTTTCACTCGCACTAAAAACCTCAAACACACCCATACAGAAAGAGCAAAGTGATCAAAAGGTGACTTTCAGAACAAAAAGTATCCAATTATAAAGACAGCCATGCCAAAAGCCATAGCATGGTTTTTTGAGTAATGCGGAGGAACTTCTCTATGAAAACTAACTTTATATCACTGAGCTGTAAATGTATCACTGAGCTTTAACACTCAACAATCCTCTAGATTATCCTCACCTTATCTTTCAACACATTTTGGTCATTGCAATTACCTCTGCTCCTAAGGCATCTACTCTCCACCCCGCCCCCCAATCTGCTTTTATTTAAAGATTTAAGTGTTTATTTCAAGATATAATGCTGTCTCCTGTCTTGTGCCAGCCCACATTTCACCTGAGGAAACGCCATTAGCTTAGTGTGAAAGGATATGCTGGGGGAGGCAAGCACACCTTCCATTTACAGCATTCTTTTCCTTTTTTCAAATCTTACATCTTCATACTTGCAGTAAATCATTCCATATGGATGTGCTCTCCATGCCTGATTTCTACTCAAAGGCAATTCCTACTGAAAGACTGAATAACCAATTCAGTTATGTTTTAAGCTGATTATGCACCCACCCCACACCATTTTCCTCATGCTCCACACAGAAAATTGGTGCTGAAGTAACTGAGTGTTCTACCCATTTCTGCTCCACAATATGGTTTCTGTCATAATTAACTCCAAGACATCACACACACACACCCCAGCCTTCTATCCCTTGCAATGGCACAGGTGGGCAGGTTTTGCCAGCTTGCAATGGTTTTCCTCATGGGCTTCTGACTCCTGAGCAAAATCTGGTCACCTGGAAAAACAAGTCAAACTCTAAATGGCTGAATCTCACAGGCACCATAGGAAACACCAGGAAAAGGAGTCCCTAGAGAAGAGTGAGCTGCTGGTGGGTGTGGTGACAGTCTTCCTGAAACCCTAATGCAGAGGAATCATCACAAACCTTAAGAAATGCCAGATGGTGCCTCACTGCTGCTACATGAGCTCTTTAAAAACTAAAAAAATGCGTCCAAAGAACACCACACCATGCAAGTTAATTGGCCTTACATGTCAAGGCAAGTTGTCCAGGTTAAATGCTCACCAAATAGGATTAATTTTAGAATTAAAAATAATTAACAGTAGGTAGGGTGTCATTTACAAAGCAGCAGTCCTGAGGGGGTTGTTCTAACAGCAACTGAGCAAACAAGCCTGATATTGCAAAAGCTCCTTCACTCCCCTGTTTTCTCAAAACAACTGCAAGGAAACACCCTCCTCTTTATACACAAGGGCTATACAAGGGCTTTTATATACAAGGGCTTGTGAATACATTTAAACTTACTCTGTGTGAGAAACAAGCCAGTTAACGTGAATTTCTAGCCATAAAGGACGGGTTTCATCTAAAATGCTAAAGCACCAGGGCAAAGGTTTCATAGGAAAGTGATAAAATCCTTTAAAGTATAGAATTTGAACCAAAAAAAGTCTAAACCACAGATAAAGATGACCACAGAAGTACTTGAGCCTAGGAGAAATATCACAATATCCCTCTTTTAAGACTCCTGCATAAAAATGCATACAGTCCCAAGCATGAGAAAAAGCTTACCATTAGCAATCCCAGTCCTCCATACTGCTAAATTTTGCTCCCCTTCTAATCCTGGCCTCTTTCCTAGCAGTATTTCAGAAATAGCACCGTACAGGAGGTTCTGTACTCCAGAAACTATTTTACTCGAATTGCATTTTTCAACAAAGATGATGCTTTTTGAGAAATCAAGATGACTTCTCTTAAGCTGCACATACTTGTAACATCACTGAAACTGATCTGATTTTTTTTAAAAAATACGCTCATTTACACTTATTGTAAAAAGCACATACCACAGAACTCACTTTGCCTCCATTACAAAAAGAAAACCCCCATTTTGCAGACACAAGCAGTTAATACCTCAGCAAAGCACATGAAGAACACCTCTTTAATTATATGGCCCATTGAAAGGCATCGGGGCAAGCTTCTAAAGGCTTAAAACCACAAGGCTCTGGAGCATTTTGTATTTCACACAACTCCTGAATAATCAGTAATTTAATCAATATTTAGACCCAAGAAGTAGTAAAAGAAGGATAAAGTTTCCAGACATGGAAATAAGTTTTCCAGATATTCTGAATTTGTGATTGTCACGGCCAAAACTAAAGCCCATACTTTCCTCTGCCATTAAGTAAATACAGTATATAGCCTGTTTTAAAGCCCTGAAATTTGATTGTGGAGAAACAAACAAATAAAAACAAGGAGGATATAAATGAAAAAGCAACTTGGAACAGGCACTTTTTATGTCAAGCTCATCATCTGTGTTATTAATAAATTGCACATAGTCCCTATGTGATGTTTTGAGTGAAATTCAACATAAAGAATCTATTAACAAAGGTAGTTATTATTTCCTACAATAGTGACTTTTAAAATATTGCTAAAATTGTGTGAGAAATTAGTAAATAAAAAGATGTAAGGAAAACGCTATAAATAGACACAAATAATAAGAATTGATATGAGCATCCTGAATTAACTTGGTAGTGCTCTATCATAAAGAGTAAGCAAGCTAGGACTAATAAGGACCAGAAACGCACTTCAGGCAGTTCACATGGGGATCAAGAATGATCAAGTTGCTCAGGGCAGGAGGGTGAGAGGATTACTACAACCCACTCCTGAAGTGAGGGAGTCCCAAGTGGCCTCCCATACAGGAACAATTACAACTTCATTAACTAGAACCTAAAATTACATTTGTCTCACCTTACTATGAAAGTGCAGCTGCAATTACTCAGACAAAATACTTAACCATTGCCTTTGACAAGATGAACCAAGCTTATGCCTATTCTAAGGTTCTTTTTTTAACACAAGGCTATTTTAAAAGAGGACCCATGAAAGAGAATAAGCTGACAAGCTCTCAAGAGGATGTTTCTTCCAAAAGGAGTTCCATGCTTCACTGCTGTCAGCGAACAGAGCCAACATTGCAAAATCACTTTTATTATAATATTTTTTGCATGTTTTCAGAGGTTTGAAATTTTCACAAGTTCTTCCCTTTTTATTTCAAAGGTTTCACATTCACTCTGGGAACTCCCTCAATAAGCATCTGAATATGCTTCTTAAAATACATATTTAAAAAGAATTGTACTATGAATGGGATCACATACATAATAATGTATGAAAAAGTCTGTATGACCAATCCAAATCTGACACCCCTGTTAGCTCAAGTACGCAACCAGAATGTTGGGGAATAGGATTTACACACCCAGCAAGCAAAATCGAATCATTAAGGTTGGAAATGACCTCTAAGATCAAGTCTGACCATCCACCCACCATCATGTTTACTACTTAACCATGTCCTCAAGTGCCATACTGGTTTTGGAACATTTCCAGGGATGGTGACTCCACCACTCCCCTGGGCAGCCTATTCCAATGCTTTACAACCCTTTCTGTGAAGAAATTTTTCATAATGTCCAACCTAAAACTCTGCTGGCACAAACCATTAGTTTGCATTTTTATTTTTTTCTGCTTGTAATATGTCTCTGGACCCCCAACCTATATTCACAGCAACAACAACAACAACAACAAAAGCAAAGAATTCTGAAGAGATGTAATATAAAACAAATTATAAACCAGCAGCCTTCCATCTGGAATTATTCAGAGGCACATATGGTCATACTTTTAATGTAGAAAAGTTTTGTAATCCGATACTTATTTGCCTTTCCTATGATTATCTGCTCCACAACACACTAGTGTTAGAATATGAAGCTCAAAATCAAACCTTATAAATGAAGTATTAAGTTAAAATTATTGACTCCTTAATTTTAGATATTTCCATAAAATCTACATTCTAAGGGAATATACATTTTCCATAAAATATGCATTCTAAGGGAATTAGGTTGACTTATTTTTTCATTCAGTATACAGCAACAGTAAAATTAAATTAAAACACATTTTTTCATCTGGAATATATATTATGCATAACTGCCTTAATAAGTACAGCAAGACAAACAATGATAATTAAATGGAATAATTATATCATTAGCTGATTTCAAGTTTGGAGTGGTTTGGTTAAGAAAATAGTACTATGTTTATTTATATTTGATTTTTGAGAAGACGCAGTGACATAGGTGGATGTATAACATTAGGCTTTCTCAGAAGGCTTTGAAAAGGAAAATCCATTCTGTCTTTTCACACAACTTTTGAGAATGGCAGGAGAAGGACAGGAAAAAGTGGAGGAAAAGCAGCAGAGGGAGAAGAAAGTTGCTGGGGTTTGGAGATTATTGGGATGTTCAACAGCATCCAACTGTCTCTCCAACTGCTCTACTACCACACCACACTGTTCTTCCTCCCTCACAGCATCTGTCCTGCAATCACACATCAATAAGATATTTTCACCTCTGGGGTGTGCAGTGAACCACCTCCACCCAGCATGCTGGTCGAGAGGAGCTCCACAACAGAGACAGACATTCCTCCTTGCAAAGGGGAACCAGACCACAGGCTGGTCGTACCGGGCAGCACACACCAGCCAGGCACCTTCTCTAATTTCTTTACACTGTATTATCTTCAGTTTCAAAACCAAGTTTTCAGACCACTATCTGCCCGCTCACTTCCTCCAGAGATACAGTGCCAAATTGATCCAATCCCAGTAACCTCCCACACAGCCATTAACAGTGACCCGCCAAAGCCAAAGGTGGACGTGGCATTGGCGTAGCCCCCTGCCCCTGGACTCCTTGGGAGAGCAAAGCTGAGCCTAAAATGCTCAGCATCTTAAAACTCCTCAGAAAGACTCAAGGGTTTCTCCAACATGACTAAAAGAAGAGCTACTGCTGTCACCCTGGATATGTGATAAAGCAGTTACCATGTGATACACCATCTAGCCTGGCAACTCGGATCAGCAATTAGCTGTTTTTCTGCAGAAACACACTCATCATCACATTGATGGGCCTACAGCTAATCCTAAACATTTTATACAAGCAATCATTTGGGCTTCATGTCCTCACCTTTTGTTTTCCTCACCCTACTGCCCTCAAATAAAGCCAGTACTCAGTACTCACCTGAAGATGGGTTATAAAAGCAGGCTAAAACAAAGTAAGTAAAAAATTCTTTGCTTCCCAAGGCAGAAGAGTCACACTCAGGAGCCTGCTGTCCTCTGCTGCCAGAGCTGTCTCTCACCAGCCCCTGCAGTCCTCCAACACAGCTTCATGCACCACATGGTTTGAGCCATGGGATGGGTACAGCTCTTCCACCCACACAGCAAGGTAATGCTGATGAGCTTACACACACAGAGCAAAGCACACTCCCAAAGGCAGCAGTGCATTGTCCATCCTCCAAGCAGGGAATGCAGTGAAAACACCAGCAGAGCTTGACTCCATCTGATTTGCTCTTGCTCACACTTTCAGAAACATTTTTATACAAACAGGAACACAGACCTCCTAAAGGACTACAAATTATTGCCTCAAAACTAAAACAGAGGGGGTTTTATGGTAGGTAGAAAGTAGATGAACAGTTTGATACGCAGCTTACTCAAAAGAGAGTAGAAAAGTGAAAGGCAAAATGAGAGCAGAACACCACACATGGCAAAAAAAATCACAATATGTAACAGAAAAGCTGCAGCACCTCTTAGTAATCTCTATATGACTGCTACAAGTCACTTGCTACATCAATGAAAGAGGCAGCACTAGAAAGCACCTAAATACCACTCTGTGTTCAATTAGAAAACCAAAGATAAGTTGCCTACTAACTACATTGACACATGTGGGTTCAAAAAAATACTCTCAGTAATACAGCAAATACAATATACACTACATACACGAAGCAGTGAGAAATCATTAACTTTAACACCACAAAACATAAAAAATTAGCTGTAAAAGCAACAGAGAATCTCCAGTGATCTGATGTTGCACTTCCTTTTAAGTTTCATTGTTGTACATGCGTAATTGCTGCAATAAAAGTCCTTGGCAAAATGAGTTACGTCAAACAAAACAATCAAACCAATAATTATTAACGAATATGTGTAATGCACTTCAGAGTATAAAAAACTAACATAAATGCCTTTACGATTATTTGCTATACATTAAAAAAGTGTAGCTCTAACAAGTTTCTAAACAAGCAGAAACTTACCTACTTTCAGTGTTTTATTAGCATGGAAGATGGTCCCCCAAAGCTTTTAGTACATAAGCACACATGAAAAATCAGAAGAAGAGAAGAGGGTAATGAAGAAAACCATATGGCAGCCATTATCTTATTAACTAAGAAGGATGGTTCTTGTTAGAAGAGAACTGAGGAGCAGAACTTCGTTGGATTGAACAGGCAGTATAGTGCAACAGCAGCAGCAGCCTCCTGCTCCAAGATCCCTGGAAGTGGCCCAAAAAGACATCAAGTTATCAAAGCATCAATGTGATTGAGTTTTCCATTTCAAGTGTACAAATGGCTCATGTAGCACAAGAGGTAAATGATTAAAACATATTCTAACACCTATTTTCAAGAGACTGAAAATTGTTTCTGTAACGCTGAAACTGCTAGAAGTCAGCATCTGAGAGAGCACAGATTAGAAAGAGCACCCTCTTTCTACTGACATGACCTAAAGGACCCATGACAAGCATGGTGAACATGGCAAGCATGTCACACACCACTTCAAGAGCTTTCCAGCAAAAGCTTGAAGTTAAATGGCACTCAGTGAAAAACAGAAAATAATATTCCACCTGGAATGAAAGTTTTAACAAACCCCAAACAATCACAACAAGGTATCCACAGGGGTACTGGAGAGGGGATGAGTGGTTCTACAAAGTTACACCTCATTGGACAATCTAGGTATTCACAGTGAGTAGCACATGTCACAGCAGCCTAACACAACAGGAAGAAACATAAGTTGCTCTGCAGAGCATCCCTCCAGCAGCTGCAGAGTTTGCTTGTCAGCAAGCTTGTCAGCATCCCCATGAAATCCCCAAAGGGCTCACCAGGGTGGCTCCTGCAGTCTCCAATTAGAGGCCTTCCTTCCAGGGGTAGACATTTTCCTTTCCCTTCACTGCTACAAAACTTCTTGTTCACAGAAAGTCAAAACTATATGTGACATGTAATTATTAGCATTACCCCTACTTTATCCAACCACACAGAAGTCTCTGCTGTCACACCACTCAGCTTCCCTATACATCACTTAGGACCACATCTACAGGGGAATCAGCAAAGAGAAGCAGAGACACTTTCTATCTCAAGGGTCTTGCCCCAGAGGGGTTACCCCAAATCCCAGTGAGGATCTGGCTCTGCTCCCCAGTGTGACAGTGCCCATGGGCAGCACATGGCTCAAAGCCACCAAGCAGCTACTCTTCATGGAGCTTGGAGGAGAATGTAGGGCACAACATGAACTGTGCACGACAGAGAAAGGGGGATCTTAGCACATACACATTAAAGCTGATGAGGCAGTGAAAATCGCTATGAAATGGCTGCTTCTGCACTGCTATTTCTCAACAAAGAAAGATGCAGATCAAAGGCAGGAGCCAGTACCCAAGGCTGTTAAGCCAGTACTTCAACTCAAGGGTTGCTAACATCCTGGAGTAATTAAGCTGACGAAGAAAACTGGAGTTAAGAGTCAACAGGCAACTCTGAGATGACATCAACCCTACCCATTTTTCTTCTAAAAATGCATACCCAAAGATCGTATGATAGTACAGAAGAGCTGTTTGCCAAAATGCAACTTCTTGTTCATTTTAGGCAAGTCACTTCTTTCTAGTAAAGATTTCTATCTTCTTCTGCCTGCTAATTAGTTTAACTTTGAAGGTATTTTGAGTTTTAACCCATACATTGTAAGAAAAAGACTCCATAAATAGCAACATGGCAAAGACCAAAAAAAAGCTACTTCAAACCTAGCTTGAAGGTTTTCAAAACTGAAACACATACTGCAGTGCCTAAGATAATTAAGTAATACTGACAGGAAACCAAATGGTGCATTAATCACACATACAAAAAGTAAGTCTAGATAGGGCTGTATTACATAAGAGATATGTTATATATGAGGTGGGGGTCAGTCTCTCAGGAAACAAGTGATAGAACACAGGAAATTGCATCAGGACAGGTTTGAATTTGATATTGGGAAAAGTTCCTTCACTGAAAGGGTGGCCAGATTGAATCCTTTAAATAAAACTGAGGGAGAGGATAGGGGGATGTCAGTGGGTGTGTTACTAGATACAGATACATACATATATGTGTATATACACACACACACATATATATATATGCAGACACCAGAGTCTGGAAATTTCCCAATCAGTTCTGGAAACTAAATTAAAGACTGTAAAATTTTATCTGTTTAAATTAAGTTCAATTAAAGGCTAAAAGGCAGATGTAAGTGATCTTATCAAACACAAAACTGCACAAACTGAGAAATGCAATTTAGACTGTAAATACTCTACGAAAGCTTTCTTGTCAATCCTTTGTCACTTCCCCTGCAATTCCCTGTCATTTTATCTATAGCTTTGGGAAAAAAAATCCCTTTGTGATCTAAAGAACACAAACAGCAAATGTTACCATTCTTTCACAAAACACCAGCAGCCAAGTTAGAGCCCTTCTGCTGGTAAAGCTGCTGTAGCTATAGGAGCAGGAAATTGAAATTTCTACTGCAAATAATAATTAAGTAAATGCAGATAATGCAAAGCATGCTAGCAAGAAACTCTACACACAGACCTGTATTATTTAGCTAGGCAATAACTGAACTGATAGGCAGAGGGGGAAACGAGGTAAAATCTCCACTCCATGCTTCAAATACCTTAATCCAGTAGTAAACAGCTTACACTCTTTGTTTGAGGTGGATGATGACTTTGACATTTGACCACTAAAAGTCAAATTAAATGCTCTCCCAACCTCATCTTTTTCTACAAGTAGAGTACTATACACACATACAAACATTCCTGTAGGAGAGCCACAAGCCTGGCACACACACACAAAATGAATGATCAAAAATCTGTTCACAACTCAGATGACTTCATATGAAGAAAGACTGGTCTCCTATCTCCAGTTCAGTAAGTAGGATGCCAGATTAGAGTCCCCATACAGTATCACACTAGCTCACTGACAAATTATCCCAATGAAAAAGCAATATAAGATTCCTCCAAACAAATATTTCCTCCATTTGCTAACATGCACCATGACATTTAACCCACAATAAACCATTCTGCAGTATACTAAGATCAAAGATTGGTAACATCCACCCACCTGATGCTCACAGCTTGAATCCCTCCAAAGTTTAAATAATTAACAACTATTAACATCTCAAGGTTTTGCATCTAAAAATGGAAAATGGGAGTCTACTTCAGAATTAAATTTGTCATTAGATGAGGCTTGGAGCAACCTGGTTTAATCGAAGGTGTCCCTGCCCGCAGCAGGGACTAAATGGTCTTTAAGGTCTCTTCCAAGCCAAACCATTCTGTGATTAAACAATAACTTCTAGTCTGTATTTGTCCATATCATGAATAAAGTGAGACTTTATTTTCAGTTCTTGCCTGAGGTGGTTATAAACTTCAGAGTTTACAAATCTGAAGACTGCCAGCTTCTACCTGTTTTCTTTGCACCTAAACCAGCTAGCATGCAAAAGCTTGAGGTGTGATGTTAATCTCACACAGAAATTATCTCCACACTTTGACAATTTTCCAATTGAATCATAAAAATGTGTATCACTCTGTAATACCATTACTGCCTAATATGCTGGATAGACTTTGGAAATGCACCATCCAAAGCTCTACAGCACTTGGGGGCCAGCAGTTGTTTCTTCCTGTTTACAGTTTGTACCATCAATTCAGATTAGTTATTCTAGCAAACAGCACAGGAATAGTGCCATACTGGAATAATACTTCTAATGAACAACTAATTACCCCAATTAAGTGTTCAGGGGAAAAAAAAAGTGTTTTACAAGAACAAGAATCTGAATTGTTTACTGTTTTCCACAACTATGCCTAAGACCCACTTTTCCCTATGCTTAAGAGGAAGAGAAGCAATTTCTATTTTTAAAGCTCCTTTGAAAGTATCTCAAATCACCCAATGCTTTGTTTATAACCAACACTTCAACCGTCCGAGCATCTTTCAGAAAATACTACAGTTGCAGATTCTAGAAAATATAAAAAAAATCAAGATCTGGAGAACAGCACTGCCAACATGTCATCTTTCTTCAATATGTCATATAATTTTCATGGAAAAATGCCATCATTAAATGCTTAGAAAATAGATGTGCAGATGGACTCAGTTCTGCTTTATGCTTATCCTATGAAAGAACATAAAAAATAAATTAAAACAAACAAACAAAAAAAAACCCAAAAAAACACACACAAAAAAACCCCAAAAAACCAACCAAACAAACAAAACCACAAAAAACCCCCAAACAAACAAAAAACCAGTTTCTACTGCCTGTTATTGTCCCTCTTGCCTCATAGTTTTAATGGACATGTTTAGAATTCAGAAAGCAAGCACCACAGCCACCCAAACCACTGATTTCCTGCCAGCTCTCTCTGATGGCATTTGCACAGCACATGCTGGGAGAGGAGGGGATAGCAGTTCAATGCAGAATTTCATAGTTAAACAAAGTTGTAATTACCTCCTTGTTAGAGCTCTTGTTTAAAGAAGCTAAGTGATACTACGCAGACATGAGTATTGCCATGTCTCTGAATCTTGCAGCTGAAAGAGTTTAATTTATGGTTCTTACCTCTGGAGGCTCCCCCCTTCCACACTTCCCTGTGGAAATACCGAAAAGCAGTTTTAGAAATGCTCTTCTGCAATTCCATTCAATCAAATTGCATCCAAACAACTCTCAAACTGTACCAGCTGCAACGCATGTTCACATATCTGATGTGGACTCTGCTCCCAGAGGATACCAAATGGATGTGTGTCACAGTCACATCCAAACTGCTCCTACTCAAAGAGTGATTTCACCACACCTACACCAAACCAGAGATGTGCAAGAAAATCTTTAACAGCAGTGCTTTTCCTTCCATTCCATGTGGCCGGGTTCTCCAACATCTATGCTCCCAGAAAGGAATTTGGTCAGTTGTGCCCTACCTGAAGGATAATGTCTACAATATCTACAATTATATCTACAGTTCAAAGGCACTCCAAAGTTTGCCTATTAGTTACAGAAGCCAGAAGTACTGGAAAATATATAATAAAGTCTAAAAAAAAAAATCAGTCTGGGGAGGCGACATCCTTCCTCAAAACTGAACCTGTGAGACTGGGCTCTACTCTGCCATGTTTAAACAGAGCTTGCCAATGCAAATGTTGAGTTCTAATGAAGGAAAGATCCACATGATGCACACACAGCAGGAAACATCTTAAGGAAATGGCAGTCTGCGTGTGACCAAGAATAAGGGGGACAGAAACAAACTCGAGCCTACCCTACACTGCTGTTCTTTTCTACAGTGATGGGCACAAAGCTTATCAGAACCCTGATGTAAAAGCAACCTTTTTCTTTTGTCCTCAAAAGAGAAAAGAAGTAACACAGAGCAAACTGTAAGGAAACTAAGAGTTCTACTACTCATCTTATGTATATTTGGGATTGTTAAATTAGTTATGCATGTGCAGGCTTGCTTACCTCAGCCACTAAATGAATTTAAGCATTTTAAAACAATTTCTAGTACCCTTATGTCATAATTTCATTAAAAACCATAAAAAGTGGTGAAATCATTACCTCTTTGTTTGGACAGCAACTATAAATTTCTTGTCAACAGCCATTTTCTCACTTTTGTGTCTCAACTCAGAATAAAGAAATCTAACTCTTTTGTCTTTAAAATTATAAGGTTCTCACGAAAACACATTTTCATTTGCTTTAACTAAACCACATTTCTAGATCTAACTAATTTACAGCATCCCTTTAGGGAGCCAAATCTGGGGCTTAGAACCATTTTTTTTTCATTTATCCGCTGGGTTTCAAACTCCCAATTTTCCCAAAGGATTATGACAGCCTGCCAACTTAGCTTGATGCATTAAGACTGTTTACACAAATCCAAAATACAATCAAACATACACCAGTCTGGTTTCAGCCTCCCTTGCTCTATTTTTTAAGCTCAAAACTGGCCAGAGAAATGGGAACCAACTCCAGGCTGGAACACTGCATTTCCAGTTATGAGTGGAGCTTCAGTAAAATGAGAGAACCAGGTGACAGACAACAGTGAGTATTTTTCTTCAACTTAATACATCAGAAATTCCATGTAATTGTACAAAATATACCACAACCAAAATATCTTATCCATTTAGAGTGCATAGCTGTTGTTCCTGCTCTTGTCTCACACTGAATTTCTATTATGCATAAGAGTCACTCAGAAGTACAAGCAGCTCCAGAAAGAAGAGGTATTAAATACAAAAAGTAAACCTACTTCTACAAAAAGACTCAAAGATTTGCACTCAAAAATATCTTGCTTAAGAAGCTACAAGAGCATGCAATCCATATCACTAGATGGGGCAGAAATGCAGTGAACACCACCAACCGAAGAAAGAAACTGGATTCTCAAAACACTTGGTAAAAGGTAGCTGTCCTTCCCTATCAACAGCACTGTCATGAAAAGCAGAGCAGTGCAGCCATTAAAGAGTCAGGAAAGGGATCAAGAAACCAGCAGTTAAAGAACAACAAGGCACAGCTATATTTAGTAAACAAGTTAGGCTGAAACTATTGAGGATAAGCAAAAGAGGCAACCCACTGAGAGGCAAAACAATCAAAAAACTAATTTAAAAACCCTAGCTCATTCAACCCAGTAAGAAGACTTAGGGCAGAAAACTTAAGAATATTGTAGCACTCACTGATGGATCATAGCATAAATACTTGCATCATGGAGTACAGAAAGCTAAACAAAAATAACAAAGGGAGCAGGAAGGAGGAAGAAAAAGGCAAAATGAGAAGAGAAAAAAAACTCTTTGTATGTTCCAAGATTTAGCAATAAACCCAGGTTTTTAATGATGATGGTGTTGCTCTTCACATCTCACCCTTCCATGAGCCCCACCCATCTACTTTCATTGACTGAATGACCAGGTCAGACTCCAAGTTGCTCCATGGGCACAAATTTTTGCAATCTGAATGCTCATGTGTACTTCCTAAAGAGCATTCAAACTCTCAGAAAGAATCACACATCACCATGTGGTGTCCAGTTATCCATCCTTCAGAATTCAATTAAAGAGAAAAAGTCCAGGAAACAAGAATTCTGCATCAATTTAAACAAGCACATGAAGAAAAAGAGGCAAGTAATTCCTCTTTAAACTCCTGGTGCTCACTTGTTTACAGAGAGGAAAACTGAGGTGACCAGTGGCTCCACCTGAGCTCATAAGTAACTGCAGAAAGATTTCTTGAAAAGGAAGTTAGTGAAAATTATGAAAAGTTCTTTATCAGGTGATTTTCACCTCCTAAACAGAAGAATGCCCCTACCAGAAATGCTCAACACCAGCAAGAGCAGAGAGACTTGCACTATCATCATACATGCCATGAGCTATAAAATTAATTATCCTCTAACACCCTTCCCATTACGTGTGGGTAAAACAGGAACAACATTCTTGGCCTTACGATTGCATTCATAAAGGATTAGGTTTAGGCAAGGCACAAGGCAAGGCACAAGGACCTAAAGAGAGAAGGGAAAAATAAACCTCAGTAATTGATACAAACCATACCAAGAAGGGAAGCATCTCTGAAGAGCAAGGAGTGACACGTAGATCACCCTGTACTTATTAACAACACAATTAATAATAATAATGCTGCTTATAAAACAAAATGTTGCTTCAAAGAACTTCTAAGAACACTGTTCCTGACCAATTTTTCCCCCTCTTACATATTTCATGATATAAAGCATAGAAGAAAAAAATCCTTTCAGAGCAGGTTTTTCAGACAACAGACAATCTTGTCAGATAACTCTACTGCCATATCAAAATAATTCAGTTAAAGAATATGAAAAATACACTGTAAGGCTAGAAATTATTCTAAGCATCCCAAGCATTAAAAGCCTTTCTAAAGGAGAGAGAAATTCTAAGAGGAGTTCTAACAGGCTCCCGTGTTCGAAATACTACTCGCAACGAGAGCAAATATTGCCAATTACTCTGTGCAAAAAAAGGATTGTTTTTCAAAGACACAATCCTTTGCTTTTCAGCTGGCTAGAGAGCAAAGGGTTCTTCCTTGCCGCACATGAACTAAAGCTCTCTTTAGCAAAAGGTGAGCTGCCACCACCAAGTTTCTAAAGCAAACAGCCTGCTCCCTCCTTGCTGCTGCAGTTTAATCTCCCCTGGCACCAGCCAAGGCCATCTTTCTCAGGCAGGGGAGAATGATGTCCTGCCAAAGTTTTTATTTTTAAGAAGACCAGCACAGTGACAATAGCCCACAGCAATCCCACCAGCAGAGCCCTGTGAACTAGGCTGAGCTCGCTGTTGCTATGAGCAATTGCATTGCAGCACCACGGCCACTTCTGCAGTCTAGACGGGCAACGATAAAACTTAATATTCTAGCCCAAATAAATGACAAATACCCCACACACTCATTTTTCTCGGTAGTGAGCCCAGCCAGAGATGAATCATCATGCACACACGCTTTCCAGGCTCACAGCACCAGTGACCACAAGATCCTCTCTGCCTGAGCCCTGTAGCAGCTCTGCCCCCACAGACTGGGGGCTCTGGGGAAGCCTTACTGGGTTTTATCAAAGGCACAGGTTCAACAGACACTGCTGGTTCCTCTAGGGCTGAAGAGCAGTACATACTGGTAACACTGCCTCAGACCCGACCTGACACAAGACAGCTTCTGCACAATGCCCAGGAAAAGAAATGGGGCAAAATGGTATGATCTTACCTCCATGTCAGCCCTCCAGTAAGTGGTTAGCATATAAACTGCAGTTAGTAGCAATACACACACAGTGACAGAACAAAATGTAGATACTGCACAAAATGATAAAAAATAATCTTTTTTTATTATGTCTCCAGTTCTTCCTCCAGTAACAATAACAGCAGAGCAAAGCTTTGGTCTCCACTTAGTAATTTCAGCTCTCCCTTACTTTCTGTTTCTCTGAAAATAAAATGCACAGGCTCAAAGGATCTTTAAAAAAAAAATCCTTAACTATTCTGGTTGCCTGAGACATCAAGACAAGAGTGATTTTAATTTCTCTTTGAAAACATTTTCAACCATAGAGAATCCTTCAGAAAGGATGCATCTAACCTTCACGGCATCCTGCACAGTTGCACAGAAACCATGGCTTGAAATCAGAAGTTGAGACTTCCCCATTTTTTTAATGAGTTACTGTTTTGCCACGGACTTAATAATGGAGAGAGTTCTTTTGAAATGCTTCTTCCACATTGTTATCACACACTGGTGACAAACTTGAAAAAGGCTGTAGTGATTTTTTTAACATAATCTGATGAATGTTTCCATATCTTTGTTTACCACGAGTTATTGTTACAGAGTTCAATTAGCAGAAGCTTTCTCAGAACAGAAAAGAATGCAGCTGCTAAAAGCAATGGAAAACTGTCCAGCAAAGAGCACTCGCTCCTCACCAGCCCCAGGCAGCCTATCACAGCTGGCTCTTACTAAGTCTAAATCTAGCAGATCTCACACCTTAGACACGACCCAGCAAAGTCACTCTCAGAGCTGACAGCGCCACCTGGTCCCACCTACCCTCAGCTGAAGGCTCCCACTGCTTCCCTCCCACCACCTGACATGCTTCTCGTACTCCATAACAAGCCAATTCAGGCAGAAACCCACCAAGACAGCAGGGGCAAGCAGCAAGGCAGTAAAGTAATATAATCCCTAATGATATCTAAAAATCAAAATTATTATTAGCAAAATTGTCAGTCTTCTGCAGTCCTGCAGCCCTCTGATGGGCATGCCAGAACTAGCTCACCCGAGGCTCACAGGCAGAGTGGAAGAGACGCAGGGCAGTAGTGCAGTAGTGCAGAACGAGCAGGAGGCAAGGGATGAAGCAGGACAGCGCTTATTGACAGCCTTAGCTGCGCTATTTCCCACATGGGCTTTTTTATTGACCTTTTTTGGTTTTTTCTCCTTTTGCTAGAACTCCCTGCTTGACTCCTTTGGCAGAATCAGCAGTGCTTTCTCTGCCCTGATGGATATCTGTTTTGATGAGGACCCTGAGAGGCAGGGGAACTTGGCAGCGTCAGAGCCAGACGCCCATGCTGTGCTCCTGTCTCAGCCAGGGCACAAGGCAAGAGCCCAGTCCAAGTTCACAGACTTCTTGTTCCCATTGAGAAGCACATTCTTTGACTTCGAGGGATGCATCTGAAAAACAGATGGCCAGACTCCATTGAGTCCTCTGACAACCGTCATGTTGGCAATGCCAAATGTGAGATACAACTGTCCTACTTGAGACAATAAAAGAGATTCAATTATCACTGTGATATTTTAAAGGTATTGAAGTCACAGCAAATGGGAAATAACTCAGTGCTTTATCAAAATAATCAATACCTATTTCAACTGTGCAAGTTAACTCAAACATATAGATTTATTTTACTGTATGCAGAAATTGTATATTGGTAAGTAGAGTGCTACATAAGCACTTACTAAGCCAATAACCAAAACAATTTTCTAAATTACATATAAAATGGTTTCTTTAATCTGTTTATTCTCATAAAAATTTCAATGTGGAAGCCAAAAGAAAACAGCTGCGTAAAGTATTTTCAACTGCAAGAGACATGCAAGAAGGTATTTCTGCCTGTGCTAGAGGGCACAATCTGTAATAACATTTTGCCTTCCAGATAATGACAAGAGGCATTAAAAGGACAACTTGCTCTCTAATAAGCTTGCTTGACTGGTTGAGCATGCACATACATAGAGAGCACAGTTTTGCCAACAATAATTTTAATTAATTTTTACATTTCATTCTAAATTACATTAATTTATGGCCTTCCTAAAAGACATTTAGCAGACAGCTAATTAAATTCAAGCCATTAGATTTTAATTAGAGACGTTTAAAAAAAATGGTCTCAGAACAATTCACACATCTTTGTGAACACTATGTGCTCATTAGCAGCTAGACCAGCCAACAAGCGATTATAAATACAGAAGAGGTCTAAGCAGCATGATTCAAACCTGGAAACAAAAAAGTCACGTAAAGTTTCAAACTTCAAAGCAAAAGATTCTGTGAATACCCTCCTCTCAGCGCAAGTCCAGAAAACCTCTGCACACCAGTGCTTGCCACAAAAGCAAAATCAAAGGCCAACTAGCAGTGAATATCATAATACACATTTTAAAAGGTTGAGCTGAGCTTAATCTTCATTAAATTCACACAGAATCACGGCGCCTTCCTGAATAAACAGCGAAACAAATTAAAGGTCCAGATGGAGCCCCCTCTTAATAAGACACATGGGATGCCCCAATGAGCCCATCATGGCTCCAGCACAAGGTGCGGGGCCACCCGACGATCCCATGCCACTGCTCACTGAGAACCTCCACGCAAGAAAGCAAAGCTTTATTATTTCATAATAATTGAGTTTTTTCTACTTCCAACAAAAAACAAGTTATTTCTAAATATCGACCTCACAGGACCACTACCGCACGAGTTAAACGCAATATCGGTGTGCTTTGATATGGTGATCAGCTCTTCTGCAGGGTTAAGAGGTTCATAAATATTAACCATGGCATATTTGCATATGTCACCCACAGGCGCAATCTTCCCTCAGAAAACTGGGAACAGAACCCGTACAATTCCTCCATGTGTCGCTTTCTGATCGCCAGATCTAAAATGGCCATGGCAGTTACTTGAGCAAGGACAGTATACCTGGCAAAGAGCCAAACTACCAAAGCATACTGTTAATTATGGTGCACCAGTTTGGTTTGGAGAGATGCCCAAAACGCTGGAGTTGACATTTCAAAAACCTGAAAGG